>CM046662.1:132500-732500 GCA_025594165.1 Tamias sibiricus | reverse complement strand
TTTCCACTTGTCAGACATTCACAAGTTTCATTTACAGTGTGCACTGATGCTTGTCTTTGAACACTTGTACAAGAAATTAAAGATGTTCTGTTTAGTTTAAGTTCATATGGCTTCCCTCCATTCTCCTCATTTACATATGGTTTGTTTGCAGAGTGAGATATAATATGCCTATTAAGGAAAAAGAGATGATAAGTGAAGACTTGTCCATACATAGTCCTTTCACATGGAATTGCTCTACTGAACAAGTTCTGATGAAGACTAAGATTTGGAATCTCACTAAATGTTCTTCCACACTGAGTACCTGTTTAAATTTTTCCAGACCCTATCATATGGCTTCTATAAAAATGTTATATGGAAATTTATGGTTAGCTCATTAATGCTTTTATATTCATGAGTTGGTATTGCTCTTAATACTATTACCAATGTTAGGGAAAGTGTTTGTTTTATTTCATGTCCAGTTTAAAAATACTGATTGTCATAGATAGTTCCAAAATAGTAGTATTATGAGAGTATTTTACAGCATTGTCAACAATTGAATTATTTTTGGAAACACTAAACACGTATCATACATTAAAGCTTATATTTCTAGTTAAGTGAGAAAACTATAATGCATATCATGCTTGTATTCTCTGCTTGTTTGTAAAATTATCAGACATGTTACAATTCCCTTAAGAAACTCTGTGAATGCTAATTACCTTAGATCTCTTCGGGGATTTGTGTTCTGATCTTCCCATTTGTCTCCTGAAATATAGACACTGATGAATCATGATGAATCATCATGATTTCAGAATATATTATGGGATTTATAATATAAACAACTCTAACACAAAATAAAACTAGAGAAAAAAAAGAAAAAAATATGGGATTTATTCTGCAGAGTGCAAAAAATTAGGTCCTATATATTCCCCAATGCACTCCCATTCCACTTTCCAAATCCACAAGAAAATAAACTTCCACTTGCCAGGCCCTGTGGTCAATGCATGTAACCCCAGCAGCTTTGAGGGTGAGGAAGAAGGATCTAAAGACTGAAGCCAGCCTCAGCAAATTATGGAGGCCTTCTCTCTAAATAAAGTACAAAAAACGGGGTAACAATATAGGTAAGTGGTTGAACACATCTGAATTCAATCCTTTGTTTACAAAAAAAAAAAAAAAAAAACCCTCCCAATTACTCTGTGTTTCAATATATAATGAAACACCATCCTTACCTATAGAAGCCAGGTTGCTAAGGACTTCCTGCATCACATCTCTGTAGAGATTCTTCTGGGAAGGATCCAGCAGAGCCCACTCCTCCTGTGTGATGTTCACAGCCACATCCTTGAAGGCCACTGAATTCTAAAATATTCCAGAAAAGTGTAGTGCAGGCCAGGAGAGATTGACAGCATTAGGGCTCCATTCACATCATGTGAGATGTTCTCACATTTCTGTGGTCTCCAAATATTTATTCCATGATATTGTCATCAAAACTTGTTTCTCCTATTGTGCACTCACTTGCCAAAACAGAAGGAATCCAATATAAAGCCTGAACTATCCAGAAAAGCATCAGCAGAGAAAAAAGCATTTTGGAGTCCAGTGAGTAAGGCATTCTCATTGATTAAATATTGTCATCCCTAAAGACTTTGTAGGATGCATGTCTAATACATGGAATAATGAAGGCCTTCTACCTCATGTGCAAAAAAGAGCTAACATTATTCCTCCTGACAATACCTACCCTTAGAAGTACATGCTGAAAAGGTTGGACTTTTTCTGACAGAGGGAGCTAAGGATGTGGAGGAATCCCACCAAACTAAGCAGTGACACTGAGTCATAGTGCTGACAGAGTAGGCAAACATGGTCTTTACTGAACATCTGCCTTCCTTCTGAATTCTGATTATTTTGTTACCACTGTTACAAGGATCACCCATCTGAAAACAAACAAACCCTGTGCTCAAGGAGATCTGAAGCTTCCCTGGCAGACAATATTTAATCCAGGTAGTAACAATGTGTTTATTGGGGATTGAGAAAAATTAGAGAGGTACAACTGGGGTACTCCAGACCAAGTCTAACCAACCAGGACACAAGAATAATAATTCATAAACAACAAATTTCTAATAGTTCTAATAATAACAAAGCAGAATGGGGTAAGTGGAAAGATGCGTGTGTCTTAGGAATAACTCAATGTCAAGAAAGGTCACCTCTTCCAAATGATAGCCTTGCAGAATTTTATGAATCTCCAAAATAGTCTTCATAGTGCTCAAGAAGTAATTTGCTAAGCCAAATAGTCCTAAGAAATGTGTAACTACTGTCAGCAGTGTCTGTACCACAGACTTCTGGCTTTTCTAATATACAGTCAGGAGCCACACAACAAGGTTTTCTTCAAGGAAAGGTTGGTTGTTGCTGCCTGAAGCGGAAACCACTTGGAGCAACAAATGCCGCAGGAAAATTCGGAGGCAGGATAAAATGAAAAAAGGTCTTTTATTCTTCTTCTCTCTCTGGCTCCAGCAATCACTCCAAACGCTCTAACTCCAACCACCACCTTCTTCTTCCCCCACACACTCTAACCAAACTCACCCAGTTATATACATATAGCTTTAACAAGGACACATGCTTACAGCTCGAGCTTACAGGTGCGTCACGCAGTGTTCACGGGAATGCAAAGATTCCTTGAATAATGTATTACTATCAGGTGGAAACTAGAACATCTTTTATGGCTCTCAGCTAACCGCAATCTTTAGCTATCTCCTTGATTATAGGCTCCTTCATTTCCCCCTTTTAGTTTTAAAAGAGGGGATGTTCTAGGACGTCCATGTGCAACCGACATTCTTACCCATCATGGGAGTCTAAGCTGTCCTGACTCCTGGCTTAGGTTGACATGCCGGCCACATTAGACTGTCCCGTGCAACTGTGCCGTGTCTTAGGTTGTCCCCTTCTGGGGATCTTACCCGTCATAGGCTAACCAGCCATCCAATAGAGCCCTTCAGGATCGACTGTGTGTTGACTAACAGCCGTCCAATTTTTAGGAGATGCTGCGGCTTTAAGGCGGTAAGCCTACTGCTGACGAGCCAAGTTTCCATAGCGTATCAAATTCTTTAAGCCAATCAGCTGCCCTTAGTTTCATCAAGTAACGCACTGAGTTCTCTTAGACAAATACCTGCAAGGCATTGTCCCGTAATGTCCCAAAATAGTGGAAAATCAAAATGTCCATAAGTTATAACACATAGATTCAGGAGGCCCCATGCATGCAGAGCAGAGGCCACACTGCTGGTTAGGTTGTTTGATGCTTGAGCAGCAGGGATGCTTGCAGCGACCGCGGTCCCTGCAGTTGTAGCAACAGCCGTCTTTTTTATGTCTAGACATTTCCACCGGCAAATCTTCAGGGCCCGCTACCTAAAAACTCAAGCATCCATTATTAAGGGAAAGGCAGTGCTATTCCAGCACTGAGATCAAAAGGTGAGCTGTCAAACTAAAAAAAGAATTATTAGAGTAGAAAATAAAAGTTGATCTCTGCTCACACACATTGCTGCTTAAGCTCCCACAAACATAAGCTGGCAAAATATCACATTCAGAAATAATCAAAGAGAAACTGAGGGTGTTTACTGCATTAAAGATAAAGAAAAGCTAAAGGCACTTTGGAAAAATAATTTGTTAGCTGGAATCCTCGAGTCTCTATATACACAGCAATCCTATACCTGTTGAAATAATTCAAATTAATCAGCTATTAAACAAATGAAGTTAATAACAAATAAACGATCCTATGTCAGAACACCAAAATATCAGGTTATACAACATTAAACATATTCACAGCTGAAGAGAAGTCCCAGAGACAACTATAAATCAAAATTGATTATCATTATAATTGATTATCTAATTAGAGTATTGTGAACTTATATGAATATCTATCTATATATATATTGATTATTTAATTAGAATATTCTAAGCTTAAATGAATTAACATTATTTGGATCTATATCTATCTACCTATTTTTTTTTTTCATAAGCACTTAATCATTTGTGACGTCACACTAGACAGACGCACATATAAACATATATTTGTGACATCACATTAACATGAAATTTAGACAAATGCACAGACATAAAGACATATATAAAAGAAAAAAAATACAATTGTGTATACACTAAAGAGAGATCTTTTTGTCCCGGCCGGGAAGATGAAATTTAAGTTGTAAATATTAATGGAGGACTCTTTTAAGGGAATCACTCCATACCTTCATTTTGGTCCTCTTGATTTTGTACTTGTTTATTCAATCTAGACTCCTCAATAACTTCGTCTTGATCCTTTTGACTTTGTACCTGCTTTATCAATCTAGATGGTATCCATATTGGAGTGCTCCTGTGGTCTATGTTGTTCGAGAGCGTATAAGCGCTCAGAAAGGCCGCCAATTTCTACCTCAAGGGCACGTACACTCTGATCAATCCTCCTTATTGTTTCTGTTAGGTATTCTATCCATGAAGGAGCAGAGGGCACTAGTGGTTCCTCTATTTGATGGTCTTTTCTCTTTTTTAATTTATTTTTGTTCTTTTTATTGGAGACTGTGCTCCCCAAATCGCTTTTTGATTCCTCCTCACTACTAGCTTCATAATTCCTAACTGGCTCAGTGGAGGAGACCATACTCTCATGGTTTGGCTCCTTGTTACTATTATCACTTTCACTAGTATCCTGAGTTTCAGCTTCTAAGGAGAGTACATACTCCTCAGCTAATTTTATTAAGCTTCTGATGGCTTTTGCAGTTCTTACTTTTGAATTTACATTACTACTCTCCTTGCTGGTCTCAACTGAGTCAGAGGATATGCTTTCTTGTTCACTTTTCTCACTATCCTCTGAGTTCTTGCTATCAAAAATTTCATTTGTGGCTTTTATAAACCAACTTTTTGTTATATTCGCTCCCATATTTTTAAATTTTCTTTTTTCTTACCTTGCCGCCGAATTCCCCGTACAGGCCACCACTTGTTGCTGCCTGAAGCGGAAACCACTTGGAGCAACGAACGCCGCAGGAAAATTCGGAGGCAGGATAAAAATGAAAAAAGGTCTTTTATTCTTCTTCTCTCTCTGGCTCCAGCAATCACTCCAACTCCAAATGCTCTAACTCCAACCACCACCTTCTTCTTCCCCACACACTCTAACCAAACTCACCCAGTTATATACATATAGCTTTAACAAGGACACGTGCTTACAGCTCGAGCTTACAGGTGCGTCACGCAGTGTTCACGGGCATACAAAGATTCCTTGAATAATGTATTACTATCAGGTGGAAACTAGAACATCTTTTATGGCTCTCAGCTAACCGCAATCTTTAGCTATCTCCTTGATTATAGGCTCCTTCAGTTGGTCACATAGGTGACACCTACACAGGTGTCTATAACCCTAATCACTTCCAATTTCACTCTTTGAGGCCAAAATTCTGCTCATGCTATAAACAGAAAAGTGCAGATAAATGTCTTCCATGAGTGCCTATGTAAAAGTCCTCATATAAATACCAACAAACCATTTTTGGAGGTACATGTAAAGAATTATACACTGCTTCCAAGAAACAGGTATCCAGGAAATGGATGATGGGCTGACACATGAAAATCAATCCATGTGACAGAGCGTTAAGAACATGATTTAAAAAAACACAGAGCAATCTCAATTGACACCGAAAAAGCATTTGAAGACAACAACACACACTTTTACCATAAAAACAAACTGGGAGCCGGGCGTGGTGGTGCACGCCTGTAATCCTAGCACTTGGGAGGCTGAGGCAGGAGGATCGAGAATTCAAAGCCAGCCTCAGCAATGGCAAGGCACTTAGCAACTCAGTGAGACCCTGTCTCTAATAAAATACAAAAAAGGGCTGGGGATGTGGCCCAGTGGTCAAGTGTCCCTGAGTTCAATCCCCGGTACCAAAAAAAAAAAAAAAAAAAAACTGGGTTTAGAGAGTATGAATTCAACATAATACAGGTGAGATGTGAAAAGCAAAGAGGACATCGTGACCAATGTTAAAATCAAGAAAAGTTTCTCCTAGGAACGTGAGATATGCTCATTTCACCAGGTCCTACAAAGCAGGAATGGAAACAGTGCCCAGGAAAAATTATGCAGGGAAAGAGAGTGGGAAAGAGATGCACCCAGACTAGAAAGGGATAATAAAATTGTCTCCCTAAACAGATAATCAGTTGTGTGCACTGAAAATAAGTAACCTTAGAAAGGTATTGAGAAAATAATACCAAAAATAGAAAACAAATTCAGGTATTAACCACGAATGGGGATTTGATTCTGAAAACTACAATATGTCCATGAAGGAAATGAAATAAGGCGCAAATAAATGGAAGTGTGTCCAGTGCTCATGAGCTCAAAGCATTACCATCTTAAGGACGACCAAGGGGACAGGGCAGGGACAGCAGCACCCATGCCCTATGGCAGCAGGACCTAGAGCTCACATCCAAGCAACAAGGCAGTGTCAGCCTCTGAGAAAAGAAAGGGCTACCGTGCGGATCGCTGTCGCCATTGACCACCACACTGGGGGAGAAGAGGCAGGAAGCTGCCAAGACCTAAGAAGCCTAGAATACCTACCCCCACCCTGATTCAGCCACAATTTTCCTGTGGCCCACGACAGATGGAAGCTGCCTGGCAATCCATGCGCATGGAGAGAAGGCCCCCAGATTGTGGCAGCCACCCACAAATGGTTGTAAGAAACAGTTGCCTGAGTCCCAAGACAGTCAAAGGGGAAGGTGCCCACATTGTCGTCAGAGGCACCAGGAGGTGGTCAGGGCAGAGAGTGGGTGGGGCTAAGGCAGCAGGCAGACACAGCTCCAACCTGAGGCACTGTGGCCACAGCTGGGGAACGTTGGGCACTGTTTGATCACCAACTGGACGCTGCCTCAGTCACTCATCAGAAGTCACGTCAACCTGCTGTTGATGACCTGGGGTACTGGAAATTAGAACCCAGGGGACCAGTGGGGCCTCTGTATTCAGGACCGAGGGCAGCACCCCAGTGAGCCTTGCTGGCTGGGGGGGACGTTTCTGAACCACAAATCATCTGCAGAGAATCCACAGCCACAAGACCTGTGCTCAGACCCAGCCACAAGAATCCACACCTCATGAAAAGCATCCTGCTGAGGACAGTGGGAACTCACTGACCCATAGCAACGGCCACAGAACCTGACAGACAAAAGGCTGCAGCCCTGGGCTGTCAACCATAGTCCCTGGGAATGGCATGGCAGAAGTGCCCAGTGGAGGTCCACAGCCATCAGCGGAGTGCTTCTGTGTCCTAGCACCTCTGGAGGGACCACAGCCAAAGACAGATGTCCTATACATGCCCCAAAATATAATAAATCCAAATGGAGATTTTTTTTTATTTTTATTTATTTGCTTTAGTAATACACACTGCGTTTATTTGTACGTGGTGCTGAGGATCGAACCCGGGCTGCGCACGTGCGAGGTGAGCGCTCTACCGCTGAGCCACAATCCCAGCCCCCAAATGGAGGTTCAGTTAAGAGCATTCGTCACCATGGCATGTTTTACTATAAATAACTCTAATGTCAACATTCTTTTTTTTTTTTTTTTTTTTGGTACTAGCTGTTGAACCTGGGGGCACATTACAACTCAGTCACATCCCAGCACTTTGTAATATTGAGAGAGGAACTATGGAATGGGAACAATGTATGCTATGTGTGTCTGTGTAAATATATCACAGTGAATTCTGGCATTATATTTATCTATAAATGTTGCTGCCTGGAGCGAATGCCGCTTGGAGCAATGACGCCACGGGAGAAAATTCGGAGACAGGATGGAAATGAAAAAGTTCTTTTATTCTTCTCTCTTCTAACTTCTCTCTCCATCTCCAACAACCTCTCCAACTCCAACCGCAACTCCAACCACTCTAACTTCAACCACTCTAACTCCAACCACCCCGGTTAAATACATTTTGCTTTAACAAGGACAAGTGCTTACAGCTCGAGCTTACAGGTGCATCACACTTTGTTCACGGGCATAAAAAGATTCTTAGATAAATGTATGAATATCAGGTGGAACTTGAACATCTTTTATGGCTCTCAGCTAACTGCAATCTAAAGCTATCTCCTTAATTAGGGCTCCTACATTTCCCCCCTTTTGTTTTAAAAGAGGGGATGCTCTAGGACGTCCATGTGCAACCAACATTCTTACCTGTCATCGGATAATCAAGGCTGTGCCCTTGACTCCTGTCTTAGGTTGATATGTCGGCCACATGAGACTGTCCCATGGATGGGTGACAACCTCATCCAGATCAACTGTGCCTGTCTTAGGTTGTCCCCCCTCTAGGGATCTTACCCGTCATTGGCTAACAAGCCATCCAATGGAGCCCTTCAGGATCGACTGTGTATGATGACTAACAGCCATCCAATCGTGAGGAGATGCTGCAGCTTTAAGGCGACAAGCCTTCTGCTGACGAGCCAAGTTCCATAGTGTATCAAGGTCTTTAAACAAATCAGCTGCCTTAAGTTCCATCAAGTAATGCACCAAGTTCTCTAGACAAATACCCACAAAGCATTGTCCCGTAATGTCCCAAACAATGAAAGATCAAAATGTCCACTTGTTATAACACATTGATCAAGAAGGCCCCATGCATACAGAGCAGAGGCCACACTGCTGGTGAGGTTGTTTGATGCTTGATCAGCAGGGATGCTTGTAGCAACCGCGATCCCTGAAGCTGTAGCAACAGCCGTCTTTTTTATGTCTAGACGATGCCACCGGCAAATCTTCAGGGCCCGCTACCTAAAAACTCAAGCATCAATCATTAGAGGGAAGGCAGTGCTATTCCAGCACTGAGTCAAGAGGCGAGTTGTCAAACGAAAAAATTATTAGATTAGAAAATTAAAGTTGATCTCTACTCACACACATTGCTGCTTGAGCTTCCACAAATATAAGCTGGCAAAATATCAATTTCAGAACAAATCAAAGAAAGACTGAGGGTGTTTACTGCATTAAAGATAGATTAAGCCAGGCGCGGTGGTGCACGCCTGTAATCCCAGCACTTGGGAGGCTGAGGCAGGAGGATCGCGAGTTCAAAGCCAGCCTCAGCAATGGCAAGGCACTTAGCAACTCAGTGAGACCCTGTCTCTAATAAAATACAAAAAAGGGCTGGGGATGTGGCCCAATGGTTGAGTGCCCCTGAGTTCAATCCCCGGTACCAAAAAAAAAAAAAAAAAAAAAAAAAAGATAGATTAAAGAAAAGCTAAAAGCACTTTGGAAAAATAATTTGTTAGCTGGAACCCCCGAGTCTCTGCATACACAGCAACCTTGTATGAATATACATGTTGAAATAATTCAAATTAATCAGCTATTAAACAAATAAAGTTAAATACAAATAAACAATCCTATGTTTATTTATTATCCTTCATTATCATTGAAGCATAAATATTCAACCTGTGACGATGAATAGGGAGTAATAATAGTAGCGGGATGAATTCCAAATATTTTAGTAGAAGTCTTAAGTCCTTGAAGAATAAATTTAGCCACCATGGAGGTATAAGACTCAATTGTACTTTTAGGAGAGACGGGCAAATGTATCCATAATAAAGGTCCCTGTTGCCAAAATACTCCTGTGGGTGTATATTGTGAAGAAATAATAATCAATATTAGCGCTCGAGCAAAATCAATTCTATCACAATGGGATCTTTCAAAGGACTTTTCTACTAACTTTAAAGCTTCTCTAGCATCAGGAGTCAATGTTCGTGGTGAAGATGGATCAGGGTTCCTGCGAAGGATATCAAATAAGGGTTTTAATTGTCCAGTAGTGAGGCTTAGTGTAAGGCAAAGCCAATTAATGTCTCCCAGTAGTTTTTGGAAATCATTGAGGGTGGTCAAATGTTCTTTATTTATTAAAATTTTGGGGGGTCTAATAAAGGTATCCATGATTTTAAATCCTAAATATAATATGGGAGATATGGTTTGAACCTTTTCTTCTGCTGTATATAATCCGTATTTTTTTAAATTTTCTGTCATCTCACTAAAGATAGTAAATAAGATTTCTTGATTAGGGTGAACAAGCAAAACATCATCCATATAGTGAAGACATATGAGGTTTGGATATTTGTTTTTAATGGGCTGGATAGGTTTGTCCACATATATTTGACATATAGTGGGGCTATTAGCCATTCCTTGCGGTAGCACTTTCCATTGATATCTTTTATCAGGACCATTATTATTGATAGAAGGAACTGAAAAAGGAAACCTGGGGGCAGCCAGAGAATGTAGGGGAATGGAAAAGAAACAATCTTTTATATCAAGAGTTATAAGATGGAAATTTGTAGGAATAGCTACAGGATTAGGAAGTCCAGGTTGGGTAGGGCCCATGATTTGCATGGTTTTATTAATTTCCCTAAGGTCATGTAACAATCTCCATTTCCAGATTTTTTCTTGATTACAAATATGGTAGAATTCCAGGGAGAGGTGGAAGGCTCTATGTGTCCTGCTTCTAATTGTTCTTTAATAAATAGGTGGGCTGCTTGTAATTTTTCTCTAGATAGGGGCCACTGAGGGACCCAAGCTGGCTTATCAGAAAGCCATGGTATTTTTAAAATTGTTTTCTCAGTGGCCCCTAGAAAAAATATCCTGTGCCTTTTTTATGATTTACATTTTTATTTTTAACACCTGCAGGCTTGGTTGCTAGGTGTAGCCCCATATGTAGAATATCTCTTCCCAATAGGGTAACTGGCAAGCTGGTCAAAACATAAGGTTGGAATGTTCCTTTATGCCCTTCATTATCTTCCCAATTTAAGACTACAGCACTTTGTGCTGGAGTGTTAGTATATCCCAAGCCTCTTAAACTGGTTGAGGCCTTCTGCAGAGGCCAGTGCTTGGGCCATTGCTGTAGATTAATGATGGAAGAGTCAGCCCCAGTATCAATCAGCCCCTCCATCTCTATACCTTGAATTTTTATTTTGCACATAGGCCTCCATGAACAATCCTGAACCCAGCAAGCCATAGGTCCTGAGCCAGTAAAACCAAATCCTCTCTTTTTTCTATTCTGCAGCATACTCTTGAATGAGTTGTGTAAACTGGGAAGGAGAAGCAGCTGAGCAATTCTATCTCCTTGATTAACAGAGCAAATGCCTCTAGGTGAACTAAGCATTATTTTTATCTCTCCTTGGTAATCAGAGTCAGTAACACCTGGTGTTACTTGAAAACTTAATAAGCTTTTAGAACTTCGCCCGAGGATAAGTCCTAGAGTCCCTGAGGGAAGAGGTCCCCGGACTCCCATAGGAATCAGTTGAACCCCCATTTCAGGTGTTAGCACTATTCGGGCGGTGGAACAGAGGTCTAGTCCTGCACTTCCTCTTGTCCCTCTGACAAGGGAGTTAATGGGTAGGAGGGATTGTGACGAGGAATCATTTGTATGGATGTTTGAGGATATTCCTCCTCTAATGCCTCGTACATTTGTGGGCCCCAGGGCATCAGGCCCCGTGCCCCGTTTTTTGAATTTCTGGACAAAACATTTCCATAAAGGTTGAATTTAGAACAGCATTTATTGGCCCAATGATTACCCTTTTTCCACCTGGGGCAGTGACCTGGGGCACAGTATGAGCTTGATCTTATTTCTCTTGGGGGATATTGCCTAGAATATCCTGGTTGATTATAATTTCTAGGTTGAGCCCTTGTGAAATTTTGAGGGGAAGCACTTTTCATTGCTGCTGCAATCACATTGCCTGTAACAAACGCATCATTAATATCTTTACATAATCTGATATAAATTGATAAGTCTTTATTTCTCCATGGCCTTATTGCATCATGGCAATATTTATTAGCACTTTCATATGCTAATTGGATGACTAGGGGCATTGCTTGTTCTAAATCCCTGAATACTCTGCCTGCCAATCTTAAGCATCTGTCAGCAAAATCAGCATACAGTTCATTAGGTTCATTAGGCCCCTATATTACTTTTGATAGACTGCCTGCAAATCACCTGTTCCTGATAAGGTCTTCCAGGCTCTAACAGCGGCAGTGTAAATCTGTGCATACGCACCGGGGTCGTATGTTAGTTGGATTTGTAATTCAGAAAACTGTCCTTCACCTGTTAGCATATCCACATTACATTCTGGGAAACCTGCTGTAGCATTTCTCTTTGCTGCTTCTAAACAAAGTTCCTGGAATTATGTCTTCCAGATTAGGTATTGTCCCCTGCTTAATACCACTTTGCATAACCCCTTCCAGTCTGAAGGGGTTAAGGTTAGAGTGTTAAGGGACTCTAGCATACTCAACGTGAATGGAGCTTGAGGCCCATAGGTCATTATCGCCTCTTTAAATTTTTTTATTGTTTTAAAGTCTAGGGATTGGTGGTACCTCTGTCCATTCTCGTTTTTGAATACTGGCAGGTCCCAATGTTCCTGCAGTTTTTGGTGTTCGAGGGTGCATAAGCACACAGAAAAACCGTTAATCTCTGCCTCAAGGGCACGCATACACCCAGAAATACTCCTTATGGTTTCTGTAAGGGATTCCACCCATGAGGGCACAAAATATTCCTCCACTTGGTGGTCCTTTCTCCTTTTTAATTTCTTTTTGTTCTTTTTATTGGAGACTATGCTCCCAGAATCACTTTTTGATTCCTCTTCACTACTATTCTTATTGTTTCTAACTGGCTCAGTGGAGGAGGCTGTGCTTTCATGGTTATTTGGTTCCTTCTTACTACTATCACTTTTACTGGTATCCTGAGTTTCAGCTTCTAAGGAGAGTACGTACTCTTCGGCTAATTTCAATAAGTCTCTGATAGCTTTTGCAGCTCTTATTTTTGAGTTCACACCACTACTCTCCTTGCTGGTCTTAACTGACTCAGCAGAGGCTATGCTTTCTTGATCACTTTCCTCCTCACTATCCACTGAGTCAGCGATATCGAAAAACTCATCCATGGCTTTTATTATCCGGCTTTTTGTTATTTTTGCACCCATTTTTATAAATTTCTTATTTCTTACCTGCCGACCAAATTCCCCGTATGGGCCACCACTTGTTGCTGCCTGGAGCAATTGCTGCTTGGAGCAATGACGCCACAGGAGAAAATTCAGAGACAGGATGGAAATGAAAAAGTTCTTTTATTCTTCTCTCTTCTAACGTCTCTCTCCGGTTCCAACAACCTCTCGAACTCCAACCTCAACTCCTACAACTCTAACTTCAACCACTCTAACTCCAACCACCCTGGTTAAATACATTTTGCTTTAACAAGGACAAGTGCTTACAGCTCGAGCTTACAGGTGCGTCACACAGTGTTCACAGGCATAAAAAGATTCTTAGATAAATGTATGAATATCAGGTGGAACTTGAACATATTTTATGGCTCTCAGCTAACCGCAATCTAAAGCTATCTCCTTAATTAGGGCTCTTACATATAAAGATGGTCATTTCCAAATGACAAACACAGATTGGGCTGGAGCAGAGGGAGCACACATGTGTCAGGTTCAAGGGGCAGGTATGGTTTCTGGCAGCTGGGGTTCTGCCCACCTGGTACTGCTCACCGAAATTCTCCATGATCACCCTCCCAGGAGACCTGGACCACGACTCCACTCTAGGAGGCTTGATAGGTTTGCACAGCACTGCACTGGGGTGGGTGGTTCTTGTGCTTTGGAAGAGTTTTTGATACTTCACCACTGTGACAGTAATAGAAGTCACTGCTGACCTGGCCCCTCAGCACCAGCATCCACAGGCTCACTATCCACCTGTTTATAAGAAATGGGAACAGGGCTCGGGGGAGACAATTTCCCAAGGACGCAGCAGCCTAGATGAGACCTATTACAGGAGATTCCTCAACTCCAGGGCCACCAGCTGCTCCCCTTTCAGGATACACCCAACCCTCAGGCTGTCCTCTAGGGGAAGCTGACCCAGGGCATGAAATTCCCTGGACCTACAGGACACAGGGCAACTGTGGGCACGTTGTGACAGCACTAAAAGAGGCTAGGATAGTAGCTGTCAGGACACAAGTGCCTGTAAAGTGTCCAAAGGGAACCTGTGCCCAAGACATTAAGGTATCTGTACTGGGAAAAGATAAAGGAGGCCGGGCATGGTGGCACACACCTGTAATCCCAGCACTTGGGAGGCCGAGGCAGGAGGATCGCGAGTTCAAAGCCAGCCTCAGCCATGGCGAGGCACTTAGCAACTCAGTGAGACCCTGTCTCTAATAAAATACAAAAAAGGGCTGGGGGTGTGGCCCAGTGTTCGAGTGCCCCTGAGTTCAATCCCTGGTACCAAAAAAAAAGATAATGAAAGACCCAAAGTGTTTTAACGGTGGACTTCCACGAGACTGTTCTCTATTTCCCCTCGTGGTAGATATTCACAAACAAGACACAAATTTTATGAAAGTAATATGCATTATTCAGTGAAAAAGTGATAATTAAAATACTGAATATAGGCAACAATAAATGTTGGCAAGGATGTGAAGGAAAGGTACTCATACATTGCTGGTGGCACTGCAAATTGGTGCAACCCCTATGGAAAGCAGTATGGAGATTCCTCAGAAAACTGGGAATAGAACCACCATTTGACCCAGCTATCCCATTCCTTGGTTTATACCCAAAGGACTTCAAATCAGCATACTATAGTGACACAGCCACATCAATGTTTATAGCAGCTAATTCACAATAGCTAGACTATGGAACCAACCTAGGTATTCCTCAGTAGATGAACGAATAAAGAAAATATGGTATATATACTCAATGGAATATTACTCAGCTTTTAAAAAGAGTGAAATTAAGGCTATTGCCAGTAAATGGATGGAGTTGGAGAATATCATGCTAAGCAAAATAAGCCAATCCCACAAAACCAAACGCCGAATGTTTTTTCTAATATGTGGATGCTAATTCACAATGGTGGGAGGGGCACTAGAAAAAAAAATAGCCCTAGATTAGGTAGAGGGAAGTGAAGGGAGGGGAGGGAGTGGATGTGAGGATGGGAAAGATAGTGGAATGAAACAGACATTAGTACTGTGTGTATATATGTGACTGCATGACCAATATGATTCTGCAACATGTACATACTGAAAAATGAGAAATTATATCCCATCTATGTATGATATATCACAGTGCATAAATGCATTCTACTGTCATGTATAACTAATAAAAACAAATTAAAATTTAAAAAAAACTGTGCTCACTTGAATGTAGTGAGGGGACAGTTGATAATGCTGTGAACTGCAGGAGGAGTTGGAGTCTGGACATGAAGACAGAGGTGCAAGTTTAGGGGTTTACTACCAGCCCTAAGAGGGGCTAGGCTGGGGAAAGGAAAGTGAACTTGAGTCCCTGTTTCCCAAATATGTGGAAGATGCAGTGGGAAAGGCAAGTGACTCCTGGGGAAAAGTGGGGATGGTGACCACCAGACCAATAAGCTTGCACACAGAAAGCCCATCCCCAACTCAGCATCCCCTGAAAATGCTCTGCCTTCATTGCACACTGAGTCTAGGGCTGGGCTCCAGCTGTGAAGAGAGGGTTCTGCCAAAGTGGCTGCAGACCAGGCAGCACACTGGGAGCCCAAACTAAACCAGCCCGTGCCATGGCCTGCAGGCTCCACGGGCTGAGCTGTAGCAGCATCTCCCTCAGGTCCTGGCTCGCTGACTATGGAGCTGACAGTGAAAGGACAGAGTCCAGCCACAGCTGGATCCTGCCTGTTCTAACCAGCCCATCTCCCCACTCCCCCATCCCTCACCCTCCACCCCCCCCACCCCCCACCCCCAGCAGTCCTGGCCCCACACACTCACCACTTCCTGCCTTCTGGGGAGTCCCGACATCCTTCCTGTGGATCTTACACCTGCAGGTCACAGGGAGCCAGATCTGAGCCAGAGCCACTTGGGCCTCACACGCAGAGAAGATGCAGTCCTGGAGACAGACTCTGAGCTGCACAGGGGAGAGATGAAGGCCCGTGAGACTGTGGAAGGCCACCCCTCCCACCAGCTGCCTGCTGGCTGCCCAGGGCTCCACAAGGCTGCCCTCTAACCCAGCCCACATACGCACACTTTGGGGCCCTGAGGGACAGGACATGTAGCAGACTCCTGGATAAATGAAGCCAGAAGAAAGAGTTCTTGGCCAAAGCCCCTTTCAGGCAGAGTTTCCTCCCTGCAAGGGGACCTGTCACTGGGGGGACACTTCCACTTAGGCAGAAGTGACCCTCCTTTCCAAAGCAGGCCCTGTCATCTCCCTGCTCTCAGGAGGCCCTTTCTGCATCTTCTGCCTGGACGCGGAGTCCCAAGCCTGTGTGAGGAACTGTATGCTCTGTGTGAAGACAGCCAACCCGACCTAGGAGGAGGCGGGTGTCAGGTCAGGGAGCCTGGAAAGAATGCAGACAGGCACCATCACGTGGGAAGAGCTGGGGCTGCACGGCCAAGGCCACCTCACACTTTAACTCTGTCCACTCATTTTTTTTTAAATATTTATTTACTTTTGTTGTACACAATGCAATACATTTATGTTTACATGGTGCTGAGGATCGAACCTGGGCCGCGCACGTGTGAGGCGAGCACTTTGCTGCTGAGCCACAACCCCAGCCCCTGTCCACTCATTTTTCAGTCAAGAAAATAGAAAGACAATAAGGAAATACAATTAAGTGCATAAATAATTAGTTACATGGAAATAAAGGGAATTAAAAATAAGGATCAAGCACTTGACCCAGCTCAGGTAAGGAGCCTCCTTCACCCACAGCTCAGAATGAAACCAGACTTGCAGAGGGATGAACACATTTCCATGTTGGGAGCCAGAGTCTGATTGCTGAAACGTGGCCCTGAGGGAAAACGCCAATGACACTTATAGTGGGGGCCATGGTTCATTCCCCAAATCCAATCCCTCCAGGGTGCTCCCCTTCCTTCACCAGATACTTGCAATTCATTTCTTTCTTCTTCTTTTTTTTTTTTTTTTTTTTTTTTTTTTTTTTTTTTTGGTGCTGGGGAACTCCACCACTGGGCCACATCCCCAGCCATTTTTGTATTTTATTAGGGACAGGGTCTCACTGAGTTGCTAAGTGCCTGGCCATTGCTGAGGCTGGCTTTGAACTTGTGATCCTCCTGCCTCAACCTCCCAAGTGCTGGGATTACAGGTGTGTGCCACAGCACCTAGCAGATACTTGCAATGAGAACTGTTAGTAAACCACCCAGGTTTGCTTTATTCGCATTCTAACACTTTACCAGCCTGTTTATGATCTCTGCATTACTCTTCCTGTTCTAAGATATGCTCAATGTATTTTTTTAAAAGCTGTAAGAGGGAGGCATTAAAAAAAATCTTTTTAACAAACTCTTATAGGAAAAGGGCATTTTCTAATTAGATGTTCCCTTACCCTCCAGAGATTCCTTTAATCCACAGAACAGAGAAATGTAGGGTTGTTGTTATTGTTTTGTGTGTATGTGTTTCTTCATAATTACAAAATTTATAGCAGCAGGGAGAAGATCAGTAGATGCCCTTAAGTCAGAGCTCTCCTGGTTCTCTGGCACTGGGCTACTGAGAACCACAGCGCCTGCCAATCCAGCCACCATTAGGAATGCAGATCCAGGTGGTGAGAGGTGATGCACCGGAAGCTCATGGAGGGAGGGCTCCAAGGACCCAGGTGAGAGGGAGCTTTGTTCTCAGCAGTACTGCCAGGTTCACCACTAGCCTGCATGCTGGGAAATTAAGACAAGTTTGACCCAGAGATGATCAAGAAAAAGTGCTTCATCATGTACAAACTAAACATGTTTTACTCTTGTTAATTTAATTTTGAATTTTCCTTTAATACTTTAACTGTTATCTGTTAGTGCCTTAGAGAATTACAACTGTCAATATAACAACCTAAGTTTATTTGAGCTATTAGGCCATCATCTATATATGGATAGTATATAATGCTAGCTTCTAGTACTAATGTAGACCCCAATTAAATAAAAGGGGTAAAATGGCTGTGCAGTTATAGGCTTAAGCCAAGCACTGTTACTTTAAGACTGGTGAGATGGGCTTGCTGGATGTTTAATACCAAGGCTTAATGATTAAGGTTAAAATAGCAGGGCCAAGAACACCAATATTTGGCTCTTGCTCTCTGAATCAGCTTAAAACTGGGGACCAATGGAACTTCTCCAGGAACTTTGCAACTCCAGGCCACATGACTTCCCAATGGGGGTTGGGGGAAGTCACTAAGACCTTACAAAAAACAAAAAGCCAGCTACTGTATTTGCTGCATGGAGGAGGGTCATTGGAGAAGGGAGACGTCCCTGATGCTTCCAAGGGAAGCCACCTCATCAAGGAGACACTAACACCCAGGAGATGGCACTAAAAGAACTACGAAGCTGCTCTCAAGTTCCCCAAGAATGACCCTCATGGTAACTCAGCTGATGCTTAACAACAGATGGGAAAAGGTCAATTTGACCAGCTGGATCTTAACTATGTAACAAAACAGTTAAGACCAAAGCCCAGACATCACTGAGCATTTAAAAGAAGAAACAAAAGGTTGGGTTGTTTGTTTTGTTGCAATTTTTTGTTTGTTTGTTTGTTTTTTCCTTTTTGCACTGCCAGGGATTGAACCCAGGGCCTTGTGCATGCAAGGCAGGCACTCTGCCAGATAAGCTATCCCCCAGCCCTAGTAGTTACTTGAGTGGATCTTAACATGTACACCTGTGTGAGTCACACCAGTAATAACTAAGACTGGAGGCCACAATAGAGAGATTCTTAGGAAGATGTGCTTGATAACTATCAAGTGAAACTGCCAGAGCCAGAAGAGGTTTTTGTTGTTGTTGTTTGTTTGTTTGGTGGTGGTGTTGGTGGGGCCAGGGAGTGAACTGCCAGAGCCAGAAGAGTTTTTTTCTTTTGTTTTGTTTTGTTTTTTGATGCTGGTGAGTGAACTCAAGGGCACTTGACCACTGAGCCACATCCCCAGCCCTACTGTATGTTTTACTTAGAGACAGGGTCCCACTGAATTTCTTAGTGCCTTGCTGTTGCTGAGGCTGGCTTTGACCTTGAGATTCTCCTGTCTTATCTTCCCAAGATGCTGTGATTACAGGTGTGTGCCACCACAGCTGGCAGAAGATATTACTCAGTTTAAAGCCTACAGATTTGCCTAATCTCCAACATAGGTAGGCATATTCAATATTTGCTCTTATAATTATTTAGCCCTAAGTTACAGAAATAAAGGGATCCCTATTAAACACAGAGGTCATACCAATAAAAGATATTCTACAAAAATCAGATGACATTATGTGGGTTCAATGTTGTGTTTACATTTCTAATAACTCTGGCAATTTCAAAGATGTACATTCCCAAATAAAGGCCTGTCCTGTCTAGCCTCATCATGGGGACAACTTGTCAGCTCTTACACCTTATGGTGAGAGATTACTGATTTCTATACTTCATGATATTCATTGACATGTTCCAGATGTTGTAACACTTACTTTGCAATTAATCTCATTTCATACTCATGTCCTTTTGTTTCTCTCTCATAGAAGCACCCACGCCCACATGATTTACAACCTGTTCTTGCAGAACCAGACTTTTGCCACAGACCCCAGGACCAACCTGATTTCCCAAAGGGAACTCCAAGCTGCTCACCCCACCCTAGGTCCCCACAATCTCAAAGCACCAAGAGTGGTCATCACCATTCTCCTTATAGAAGCAAAAAGTGCCTAAAATTAGAGGGGGGTAATAAACCAAGGCAGCAAGGATGTTTTAACATGCACAAATAAACCAGTGTAGCAAGGATGTTGCAACATGCACAAATCAATAAAAAAAATAATTCACCACAAAAATAAAATTAGGGCAAAAATATCACTTAGTCATCTCAATATATGCAGAGGTAGCCTTTGACAAAATCCAGCACCAATACATGGCAAAAACCCTGAAAACAGTGGGGACAGAAGGAGCCTACCTCAACATCATACAGGCCATGTACAACAAACCCAATAGAATAATCACAGCAAATGGAGAAAAACTGAAAGCATTTTCTCCAAAATCCAGAACAAGGATGTCCACTCTCACATTCGTATTCAATATGGTACTAGAAATTCAGCCAGAGTAATCAATGAAGAGAAAGAAATAACTCTAAGATTTTATCTTACTCCAGGAAAGGTAGCTATCAAAAATACAAACAACAATAAATACTGGTGAGGATGTGGGAAAAGAGGCACACTCATACATTGCTGGTGGGACTGCAAATTGGTGAAGCCAATCTGGAAAGCAGTGTGGAGATTCCTAGGAAAACTTGGAATGAAACTGCCATTTGACCCAGCTATTCCACTCCTTGGTCTATACCCAAAAGACTTTAAAACAGCTTATTACAGGGACACAGCCACATCAATGCTTATAGCAGCACAATTCACAATAGATAGATTGTGGAACCAACCCTGATGCCCATCAGTGTAGCTGCCTGATGCTGTTGCTTGCAGCTACGATGCCGCAGGAGAAAATTAGGAGGCAGGATGAAAATGAAAAAAGGTCTTTTATTCTTCTTCTCTCTCCAGCTCCAGTAACCTCTCCAACTCCAACCACTCTAACTCCAACCACCACCTTCTTCTTCTTCCAACAACTTCTAACCAACCTCATCCGGTTATATACATTTGGCTTTAACAAGGACAAGTGCTTACAGCTCGAGCTTACAGGTGCGTCACACAGTGTTCACGGGCATACAAAGATTCTTTGATAAATGTATGAATATCAGGTGGAACTTGAACATCTTTTATGGCTCTCAGCTAACCGCAATCTTAGCTATCTCCTTAATTAGGGCTCCTTCACATCAGCAGATGAATGGATAGGGAAACTTTGGTATATATACACAATGGAACACTACTCAGCACTAAAAGAGAATAAAATCATGGCATTTGCAGGTAAATGGATGAAGTTAGTAAAAATAATGCTGAGTGAAGTTAGCCAATCCCAAAAAAACAAGGTCCAATGATTTCTTTGTTATGATAATACTGACTTATAAAGGCAAGCAAGGGGGAATGAAAGGAATAAAGGAACTTTAAATAGAACAAAGGGGGGAGGGAAGAGAGGGGGAAGGGGATAGGAATAATGGTAGAATGAGTTAGACATCATTACCCTAAGTACATGTATAAAGACAAAATTGTGAAAATACTTTATGTAAAACCAGTGACTTGAAAAATTGTGCTCTTTATATGGAATATGAAATGAATTGCACTCTGCAAGCATGTACAACAAATTTGAATTAAATAAATAAATAGAAAGAAATAGGCAAAAAGAGGAAAGGAAGAAGTCAATTATCACTTCTTGTAAGTGATATGATCTTAACTGAGAAGATCCACAAAGCTCTACCTGAAGATTGTTAGAGCTAATAAATAAATTCAGCAAAGTGCAGGTCACAAAATAAACACGAGCATACTACCAAAGGCACTACACAGATTCAATGCAATCCCCATCAAAATACTAAACAATTTAGCAACAACAACTGCATGGTACTTGTTTTAGTGAGCTTTTTCACTGCTGTGACTAAGTTTAGGATCTGACCAGAGCAACTCTAGAGGAGGAGAAGTTTATTTGAGGGCTCATGGTTTCAGAGGTCTTAGTCCATGGCAGGCTGTTCCATTCCTCGGGGCACTAGGTGAGCAGAACATCGGGGAGGGATTGTGAGGAAGGGAAGCAGCTTGCATGGTGGTCAGGAAGCAGACAGAGGGTCTCCATTGGCCAGATACAAATATATACCCACAGCCATGCCCCAATTCCCCCTACTCCAGCCACACCCTTCCACTTCAGCCACCACTCAGTTACTCCCTATCAGGGGACTGAATCACTCATGGGTCAAGACTCTTACAACCCAACCATTTCTCCTCTGAACCTTCATGCTCTGGCTCCCATGTGAGCTTCTGGGGACACCTCAAATCCAAAACATGAGAGTACTGCCAAAAAAGTTTAAAAAATAAAACCAGACACATACACCAATGGCACACGTTAGGAGACACAGAGACAAACCACCTAGATGCAGTTACCTGATGCTGGACTAAGGTGTCAGACCACAGTGGAGAAAGCACAGGCTCTATGACCAATGGTGCTGGGCAATCTGGCTACCTGTATGTAGGAAAATAGATCTTGGATCAAGGACACTGCCCCACTTTAACTGCCAGCCACAGGGAGGAAGGCCAGCCACACTGCTGAGAGCAGACAACCACAGACTGCGACTCCCACTACCCTCCACGGATCAGTGATGCGAGTTCTAGCAAAGCACATCACTTATATTCAGTTACTATAAAAGAGATCACCTTGAGATCTCCAAAAGGAAATGAAACTGCCAAAGGGAATCCTGGAAAGAACCATTACTGAAGAAACCCCCTCCTCTGCATGCTGCCAGAGCAGGCCCTGCACAGAGACCCCCTTCCCATTATGACTCAGAAGATGCTCCCTTTATCCATGGCAGGCACACCCCATCCTGACAATCCCTCCCCTCTTTTCCTCCTCACAAA
This sequence comes from Tamias sibiricus, assembly GCA_025594165.1. Lineage (NCBI taxonomy): Eukaryota > Metazoa > Chordata > Mammalia > Rodentia > Sciuridae > Tamias > Tamias sibiricus. The sequence continues at coordinate 710,157 of CM046662.1, read as the reverse complement.
TAATTAGCTGAACAGATTTCTCTTCAGTGATCAGAATAAAATCCTAGTTAATCAAACTTGACTCGAGTTTCTCTCCTTCCTCCAGGACCCTGAACTCTGACCCACCGGCAGCTGGACACAACACAGGACCCCTTTTCCTGACCCCTCCTGAGAACAGGCTCACTTCTGGAGAAGTGTGCTCTGACCTGGGATCTGACCCTGCCCTGTCCTTGCTGCCCTCCCTCCAGCTTCTTCCTAGCCCTGTTTGCCCCTCCCTAGGAAAGCAGCCCTTTTCCCAGTGAGCTGTGGGTGTGCAGAGCTCACCTCTGGTTCCCTCCCCTACTGCCGTGCTCCTTTAGCATAAAGTTGCTTCTCACCTGAATCTGCACTTGCTTCATTGCACACTCTGGGAACAGCCCTGGGCAATACCAACTGTACCCTCAGAAATGGCTTCTCCTAAGGCTTCCCATCGGGTCCCCGTCACCTCTGCCAGAGGATCCTACCTTACAGAGTTCTATGGCTTCTCAGTCTAATGGGCTCCTTCCAGGGTTGGTGTGAAGGCCTGGGCCTCTGCATGGGAGGCTGCCCAGGAAGCACTGAGTGCACCTTCAATCACCTCCTTCTGCAGGATCAAGTCTGGCATAGGATTAGACTCACTGGGATCAAGGATCTCTGCTCCTCAGTCAAGATTTCAACAGAACAGAAGTGGTGCTTAAAGAACCTGGTAACACCAGAACTCAGTGTTTATATTCATAGGAGGAAAAATATTAAGCCATTCACATTAAATACTTCAGTAGGAAAATTTAAATTACCCATTTCGTTTAGAAAATGAATATGTCATTTAATTATGATTTCTAAGATAACATTTAGTAATCAATCATCACAGGTGACTAGAACTAGGAGTTTCTCAGTCCCACTCTATCGAATCACCTGCAGATAACAGGATACAGAAGACACCCATCCACTGCTGCAACCCTGCAAATAGGGTAACTTAAGTTTTGGAGAATCTTTGTAATAAAGAAACCAACTTGCCGAGCTCAGTGGCGCACGCCTGTAATCCCAGCACTTGGGAGGCTGAGGCAGGAGGATCGCGAGTTCAAAGCCAGCCTCAGCAATGGCGAGGCACTTAGCAACTCAGTGAGACCCTGTCTCTAATAAAATACAAAAAAGGGCTGGGGATGTGGCTCAGTGCCCTGTCCCAGGTACCCAAAAAAACAGAAACCAACCTATCTACCACACGTTCTTCTGGGAATGCATTCATTTCTGAAGCCACAATGAAACAGAAGTTTTCCTCATTTCTATTCCCAGGAAGAAAAGCCCTGGAATTCTATTTTAAATTAGCAACATTCCCCAAAGGCAAAGAAAAAAAGAAAGAATGAATGCATAAATAAATCTGAGAAACTCAGTGAACTCGCTTTGGGGAAGAAAAACTATAGAAAAGAAGTTCTAACTAATGGAATAGAAGACCAAATGTTTATTTTTTCTTGTTTCTTTCTTTCTTTCTTTTAATATTTATTTTATCTTAGTTGTACGCAATGCCTTTATTCTTATGTGGTGCTGAGGATCGAACCCGGGGCCGCGTACCTGCTAGGCGAGCGCTCTACCGCTGAGCCACAATCCCAGCCCTGTTTCTTTCTTTTTTATATTACACGAGTGGCACTGCACCTCCACCGTGCTGCCCCAGCACCCCTGGCCGATAACCTGACTTTGGCAACTGCAAGAAGGTGCTGCTCTACAACACCACCACTACCCCCGCCCCCCACTGCTGAAACCAGACCTCAGCACTGTTCTCTGTGGCAGGAAGGTCTTCTTGGGGTGGATGTATTTTGGCACACACTTCTTCCTTACCTAGTTGCTATTTCTGAACAAAGAGGTCTCTACCTCTGTTGCTCTGGGCTGCCCCTTGCACCACCTCATTTGCCTAGGGCTCTTCAGGTGCATGGACTGTGACCTGCACAGACACAGGTGTGGAGTTGCTGTGTGCTGGCTGCTTGTAACCTTTCCTTCGCTCTTTCCCCTCAGGCTGCCTTTCTTCCACCCCAATTTTACCTTTAAGACTAAATACTGTATTCTGAAAATGAACCCCTGGACTTTCTATTTCTCACGTGGTGCAGCTGGCCTTCTGGGAACTGGAAATTTAGGTGTTTGCTGCCAGTTCTGGGAAACGCAAGGCTCTGGAATGGGAAACCAATTTGAGACCCTGCTTCCAGCACATTGGTAGCATGTGTCTTCTGGGAGCGCAGGTTACTCCTGCAGAGAAAGAAGGGACAATGTGATCCCACTGGGGATCCACTGCCACACTCAGACCACACCTGGGGACCAGCTTGAACCCACACAAGGACTGTAAAATGCATGCTCCAATAGAACTGCACCGACCCCTTTGCTCCCTCTGTGTAGCCCAGACTCGTTTATGCGTGGAAGGAGAAGCTTGCGGAGCCCGGGGCTCAGACTGCGGGGACCTCCCTGGGGACCTGGCGCCACCGACGACGTATTGCCCCGGAGCTCCGGGTCGTCCACTCCTTTCCTGCCTGCTCACCACACTCTCGGGAGCGGGCTGCAGGACCTGCCGGGGACGACCTAGGCTGTCGCCAACAGGGGAGGGACAGGACGCCAGGGACCAGCCCCGCGGTGCAGGGTCGGGCCAGGGCACCTGGCGGCATGGACCCCGCGCACCCACTGCACGCACGTCCCCGAGCAGGTGGCACTGTCCAGCCCGTCCTCTCCACACACTCCGTTCTGGTCCTCCGGGGTGACCCGCGTCCAGACGGCTGCGCAGACTCACCTGGGACTCGAGCGCGGAGCGCCTGCCCGAGGACGAGGAGCAGATTGGTGAGAAGGAAAATCCCGCGAGATCGCAGAGCCCGCCCTTCCTGTCCGTCCGCACACCTGATTGGACAGCGCCCCAGGTGGACAGGTAGGAGCACTCTTGAGTGACAGTCCTCTCATCCTCTCCTGGCTGAGTAGGCCGGAGTGACAGGCCTTGGGCCCAGCCGGCTTCAGGCAGGCCTTCCTGGGCGTGCTGGGACCTGGCCTGGCAGGAGCCCGGGTGCTGACCTGGGTGCTGAGCCCGGTGTAGGAGGCGAGGCCTGAATAGGACCGACAGGGGCGCAGTGGGGGACACTACCTGCTCTTCAGACTGGAGCTGAGAACCAGCAAGGCCAGCGGCCCAGTTCAGAAGACAGTTTCTGCTCTAAATGTAAAATGACGGGATGTGGGAAAGGCAGCTGGAGGGGAGGGCTGGTGGACAGTTACAAGCAGGTAATGACACCACCCACTGTCGATGAGGAGTTCTGCTCCCCCAAATGTTGAAGTTTGGACATTAGAGAAGCACCCGAGGCAAGCAGATAAAGCAGGGTTTATTTAAGGGGATAACATAGACTTCTCCTGGGAGGGAGAAGGGGGCCATTGCTGGTATTCCACTATCCCAAGAAGCGAGGCAGTTCTGTCTTTTTACATGTCCCAGAGCTTCCTTTGTTCTCCTGCTCTTTTCCCCTTATCTCTCTCCTTCTTGCGTAAGTGGCCAGGCCCAGTGACCAGGCTCGGGAATGCTGGGTGTGATGGCCAAAAGGTGAGAAGCAGATGGGCTGAAGGGGGAAGGACAGGATGGAGCAGCCCTGGATGCATTAATTAGCAACTGTAAAGCTCCTTGTAGGGAGGGGCAGTGCCTGGGACTGGTTACCTTGGCAACACGTTGGGACAGATGCAGGTTGTTGTTGTGGTGGTTTTTTTTTTTTTAATATTTATTTATTTGTTTTAGTTGTACACAATGCCTTTATTTTTTGGTGGTGCTGAGGATGGAACCAGGTCTAGGCGAGCGCTCTACCACTGAGCCACAGCCCTAACCCCGTGCAGGTTCTTGCTAAGGGTGGAAGAAGGGCTCTGAAGGAATTCACATTCCGGTCCTTCAAGGCACAGTCTCTCTGACAGGCTCCAACTTCCCGGGACTCACTCAAAATTGGCTTTCTTGATCCCACCTGACTCGATTTATCTATCTATACTGACTGCCTGTCAGATTCTGGCTTCAGTAACAAGAGTGAAAATTCACAGCCCCTTGACAGACAGGAGGTGAGGAAGGAGGCCCCCCACCACTGAAGGAGGATAATGTAGAGGAGATGGTTCAGTGCCCAGGCTGCAGGGGTGAAGGGCTTCATTCAACCACACCTGGAAGCTAACCCGAAGACACACTAATGGGCACATCAAGGCCTGTTTCAAATGCAGAAACCTTGAGGCTCACCTGTGGGAACATCTCCAGCCAGCCTCTTTGTCTCAAATCCAGAAAATGGAAGGTGAGGATGAACCCAGATGGAATTTACCAGAAGGAGGATGGAACCCAGGATGCACTATGAGGTGACCTGCTCATGTGCCAAAATGCACTCAAGATGAGACTGGGATTCAAAATAAGTTGAGAGAAATAAGCAATCTTAAGGGAAGCCATTATCACAAAAAAAAAAAAAAAAAGATCAGGATGAATGCAAACTTCACAAATCAGCTCCGCTCTTTATTCAGGAACAAAGTTTCATGCAGGAACAGGGGATGTAGTGAGAAAATGATGCTGTGGGACCCACTTTCCTGGTGGAAAATGAGCCCCTGGAACAAAGAAATGGCCCGGGCTTATATAGGTTATCCTGAGAGGTGGTTGTAATGAGCAGTGCTATTGACAATTACTCAGAGGCGGATTGTCTTTGAATGCAAGTGTGTATTCAATCACACCAATCATCAAATATGAGCAATTAATGCACAAATTGTTGGGTGTGTTCAGGCACTCCAACTAGCATTTAAAACACACTAATTAAACACTATAAGCAAATCACACCATCATGGGGAAATAAAACACTACAAGCAAATCACAGGATCCTATGCAACCACAAGCCCCAAAGTACCTCCGATGCCATGAGGCTTCTCTTAGTGGAACAGCAGAAGATGTTGTCTGGTGGTAATTTCCACCCTGTGGTTGGATATCAGGGAATGGTGGAGTCCATCTGGGGATGGAAACAAGGTGGCCAGTCTCACTGATGTCCTCAGAGCAAACCTCTTCAGTGTGGCAGAACAAGCAGTTTAAATACCATTGCAAGTTGGTGTGTATGCTGGTGACTGGTTACACCCAGTGAGAGTCAGTGTCCACTGGTCATGTCTAGTGAGATGATGCACCTGCAGCTGGGCGTGGTCTTTGCACATGTCCGTGGAGCTGTGCTGCCTATCAATTGTAACTAGTCATGCGAAGCATGTCTGTGGCTAGTGCCCCTTACAGCTCCTCATCATGTGAAAGCAGACATGAGAAACATGCCAATGGCTGCTGTTCCTTATGGCCGGCAACTTAGTGAGTTCCAGCATGTCCCAGCATGTCTACAGGTCTATGGCAGATGCTCCTTGCATGGTCTAGTGAACGTATCTTGGGAAACCAGGATTTTTTTTTTTAATCAATCAGTGAAGGTGTCACTGTGAGCTGTTAGGAATGTGGGCTTTTGGGTCGTGGGTCTGTGCTCTGAATCTGGAGAGAACTTACTCCAGAGGTCAAATGCCCTCAGTGGTTATCACTTTAGGTTTGATAAGATACCTCCTTCCTGCCTGCAATTAGCATCCAAAAAGCATTTTCTTGGGGAATGAAACCTGACAAAGCATGGCTTTCTTTATTTACTCCCTTTTCTCAGACATTATTTTAGAAGTATTTTTATTTCCCACACCTATTAGAAACACCCCATGCCACTAAAATGCAGAAGGAAGTCATTGAGATGCAGAAAACTCAGTAGCCAGCCTTAGCCATTGTCCTAGGCCCTTGCCCTTGTAAAATGAGGTAAATTCACAAGTGCAGAAAAAACAGGCATGAAATTGGGCAGCTCCGCCCTGGATCTACCTCCAGTCTCGCCCCTCATACAGCCTTTTTATAAGTATCAGCCCTCACCCCAGTCAGGGCTGTTCTCACTCTGGACACAGCCTCGTTCTCCTTCAATGTGGATCTGCCTTCCTAAATACACCTCTGTCTATGTCTTTGTCTGGCTCCTGCTGAAGAACTTTTCCAGAATGTATGCCAAGTGTTAGCGGAAATTGCAGGTAGGGACCGAGGCTCGAACTGTCGTATAGGAAAAGGAAAGGGGTTTATTGAATTACCAAAGAAACACGTGGAGGGGATGAGGACAAACCGCGGGGAATGGAGGGGAGCTGGAGCACGCGGGAACGGGAGTGGAGAGCAGGAGCAGGGAGCCGCAGGAACCAGGTGAGAGCAGGAACAAAAGGGACGATTTCAGTCCGGGGCTGGCTTAAATAGAGTAGGGGTCATAAAACCCCCTTGGAGTGAGTCCTTGTCCTATAGGCCAGCAGAGGTCATGGGGGGAGGTAGTGGTAGTGGACAAGGGTCTTGCTGGTCAGGTTTTGGTCACGCTGAGGATCTCGGGAGCCGTAGTTTTCACAAGGCACCTGGAAAGGTGTGGCCTTCTGCCTAGAACCAACACCAAGAACCACACTGACCCTGGGTTGAGTTGCCCGTCTCCTCTGGGACTCCTTGAACCCTTCTCCAGAAGGGTTCTTCTGTTGAAGCTGAGGGGCAAGAGACAGTCAATATACATAATAAATAATTGGGTCTGATCAAAATGTAGGGGCTGGTTGGAAAGGAAAGGAAATCAAAAGCTGCCCATTTCCTCTTCCTTTCAAAACTCTTCCCAGCTCCACCTGTTGCCAAGGTGACCTGGCCCAGGAAGTGTTCCTCCCAGAAGGAGCTTAATTTCATGCCTCTGTTATAAGCAAAGGTGACTTAAACTGGACTTAAACTGTCCACCTGATAGCCCATTAACCCACCCTTGATGACCCATTAACTCACCCTTAAGGGGTCTCCACCTGAGGGCTTGATCACATATTAACCCTGTGCTTTATAAACCCTGCCCTTGCTATGAGCAGGCGCCATTTTCTACTATCCTGCTTTGTGCTGGACGTAGTTAGTGGCCCTGGCCGGAATAAAGGCTTCATTGGCTATTACGTGAGTGGCTTGTGAGCCTTTTTTCCTGAAAATTGGGTACAACACCTCCTGGCCTGAGACCTGCCAGGATCACTCCACCCTTTGACCCTACTGATAACTGACATTTACCAGTGATGAGTTCTGCTCCCCAAAATGTTGAAGTTTGAACACTAGAGAAGCATGCCAAGGCAAACATATAAAGCAGGATTTATTTAAAAGCGGTAAAATAGACTTCTCCCGGGAGGGAAAAGGGGGTCATTGCTGGTATTCTGGTATCCCAAGAAGCGAGGCAGTTCTGTCTTTTTTGTAAGTCCCAGAGCTTCCTTTGTACATAACCAGGACTCGTGGGATGGCCAAAAGGGTGAGAAGCAGATGGGCTGAAGGGGGAAGGTCAGGATGGTGCAGCCCTGGACACATTAATTAACAACTTTAAAGCTCCCTGTAGGGAGGGGCAATTACTAGGAAAGGTTACCTTGGCAACAGGTTGGGGCAGGGCAGGTTCTTGATAGGGTGGAGGAAGGGCCCTGAAGGAATTAGCATTTCAATCACTCAGGGGACTAGTCTCCAACTTGCCAAAATTGGCTCGCTCAAATTGGCTTTCTTGATCCCACCTGACTTGATTTGCCTATCTGTACTGACTGCCTATCAGACTATGGCTTCACTACCCCCTAGCCAATTTATTTTCCACCTTTTGGGTCACCCTAGCCTCATCACTTCAGGGAGACCTGGTCAGGTTCACAGGATGGGGAAAGGAACGGGCCAGATAAGGAAGAAGAGGACCCAAGAATACAGAGAATCTTAGATGTGTAAAAGGGTCAGGACACTCCCGCTCCTTTGGATACCAGCTATGGCCCTTGAAGGGCAAAAACCACACCAGGACCGCCTTGTAGAAAAAGGGTGTTTATTAAGGGAAGGGGAGAAAGGGGGAAAGAGGAAAGGAAGAAAGGGAAAGGAGAACGGGGAAGGGGAGAGGGGGGGAGAAGATGGGGGGAGAGCAAGTTCTGTGTGGTGTTTCTCATCTGGGGATTTGAGCTCGACCCCAACCCATTAATTCGGGGCTGTGAGTCTGAGATCTCCCCAACCTGGAATTGAGCTTACCCCCAACCTGTTAATTCAGGGCTGTGTGGGCCTAGTTCTTCCAATCCAAGAATCAAGCCAGGTGTCTGTCTGCTTATCCAGAGATCTGGGTTTTTCCTTGGTTATGCAAATGAGTTTGAGCCCAAGCTCCCTCCAAATGCCTGGAGGTCTGAGCTCCGCTCCTCTTTGCGGATGAGATGCCACTTTATGCGACCACCAAGAATTAAGTTTGTGTGCTTTCTGTCTGTACTCTTGATGTATTTCTATTGTATGACCACCAGGTTCTAATATATTTAATTATCTATAATAAAACCAGTTCAATGGCCCTGTGGAATCTAAAGCCAGAAACTAGCTAAGCCGGTAGGATGAGCCCAGTTGAAGTTTAAAGAAGATACTAGGACAACATAACTTTATGATCAGGCACACCTAAAGTTAAAGAACCTTCCCCTACCTATAGATAAGATTAATCAGGAGTTAGGATAACTGATCTTCCCTAGGTGATTCCTGAAACCCTTTACAGTTAATTACTGGAAATTCTTTGTTATAGTTAATTCCTAACATTCTTTACTGTTAGTTACTGGAAATTCTTTATCATGGCTAATTCCTGAAATTCCTTATTGAGCTAATTATTGGAAACCTGATAATCAATTACTGGAAATTTTTATTGTATAGATAATTCCTGGAAACCCTTTATTGTAATCTTCTCTACTGAAATTCCTTTATGTTACCTCCCTAAGAAAAAATATGAATTACTGTGCTTGTTGAAATGTATAAAAAAACATACTGAGAAAAGTAAAATCAGAACAGTAGAAGGATTTCTACAACCTGACTTGTGTGTGGATTATTCCTGTCGTCGACGTTCCCTTCAGCACCAAAACGGGAAGAACTTAACATCTTTGCTGAAGCTGGCCTTCAGCAGTTCTGGACAAGCTGAGGCTTAAGTACACAGGGGTGGGAGTGAGACTTGTATGGTCTGGTTTGCCTCTGAAAGGGAGAACCTGCCCTGGGGCGAATTCCTGCAAGAGGCGAGTATTCCCAGGATCAGGAAGGGTGGGGACTTGGAGCCCACCAAATGTAGATTCTCCCGAGAGATGGGCACTTCCAGGAAGGCGCCTGGGGGCATAGCCTGCAGGCCTAAATTTTATCCAACAGCCTTTTCTTTCTCCTGGGAGAAATCTGTTTAGTATTCTTTAAATAAAACTTGCTTCCTAAGCTTTCCTCAGTGTTTTTCCATGTTCAATCTTCAACACCTGGGGAAACAGAACTTGTTAGCACAAAAAGACTGGGACAATTGAAAACTTCACAAATCAGCTCAGCTAATTATCCAGGAATGAAGTTTCACACAGGAGCAGGGGATGCAAGGACAAAGTGACACCGTGGTGGTGAAGCCAGATTTAAAGCTAGGAAGTGAGTGTAGTCAGGCAAATCGGGTCTAACATCGAGTTTCATAAAGAACATGGAGTCCATAAGGAAAATGGAGTCAGCCTGAGTCCTGGAAAATCACAGAGCAACTCCAAGGGAGATAAGATGGTTAATGTTCCCAAGTTTAGGGCCATCTTATGGAATGTTAATGAAACAGCTCCCAGCGGAGATGCTAATCAACTAGCCCTAAACCCTTCCTGTGAATCTCACTCCCACCATGGGCCCTCCTGTGTCACATCTTTTTGACATTCCTGTCCCAGGAAGGACAGAGATAAGGAACATGGAAGGGACAAAAGAAAGATTTAGATATAAAAGGGAGAAAGTTTCTCCTCCCTTTGGATTCCTGGTTTCTGGGTCCCCTTCTCCCTCTGGGGGAAGTCTTTTGCTATCCTTTCAATAAAGCTGTCCACTTTCCACTCTACGCTTGCCTCGTAGTGCTTCTTCAGCGTTATTCTTCAGCATTCAGGAAGCAAGAACTCATCACGGTAAAAAGCGGTTTCAGTGGGACCCACTTTCCTGGTGCAAAATGAGCTCCTGAACAGAGAAAGGGCCTGGGCTTATATGGCTTATTCTGAGAGGTGGCCTAGTGGGCATATTAATTTTCTTTGGGCACCCAGAAATTTGGAGTTTGTTCTATCAATCAGTGAAGGGGTCAGTTTCAGTGTTTAAGCATTTGGGGTCAGCTGGGCACAGTGGAACATGCCTGTAATCCCAGCACTTGGGAAGCTGAGGCAGGAGGATCGCAAGTTCAAAGCCAGCCTCAGCAATGGCGAGGCACTTAGCAACTCAGTGAAACCCTGTCACTAATAAAATACAAAAGAGGGCTGGGGATGTGGCTCAGTGGTTGAGTGCCCCGAGTTCAATCCCAGGTACCAAAAAAAAAAAAAAAAAGAATTTGGGGTCTGTTTTATGGGGCAAAATGGGAGGAAATCTAGGGTTAGTTGTCAGTTTATTGGTTTATCTTCCTGGACCTGATAGAGGGCCTAAGGTCAGTGATTGCTCTCTGGAAAGGATTCATTTACAGAAGGATTAATGCTTCATCCTCTTCTCAGAGACTGCCTTTCCAGGTTGATGAATGCCGCTTCCTCAGGGTTTGTTTTATCACCTGAAAAGAATGGGAAATGATCCATGCTCTCAATGCATGGCTTTTTTCTCACTCCCCTTCTTAAAGATCTCAATACTTGCCGGGCGTGGTGGCGCACGCCTGTAATCCCAGCACTTTGGGAGGCTGAGGCAGGAGGATTGCGAGTTCAAAGCCAGCCTCAGCAATGGCGAGGCACTTAGCAACTCAGTGAGACCCTGTCTCTAATAAAATACAAAAAAAGGGCTGGGGATGTGGCCCAGTGGTCAAGTGCCCCTGAGTTCAATCCCCGGTACCACAAAAAAAAAAAAAAAAAAAAAAAAAGATCTCAATACTTTTGCCGGGCGCGGTGGCGCACGCCTGTAATCCCAGCACTTTGGGAGGCTGAGGCAGGAGGATCGCGAGTTCAAAGCCAGCCTCAGCAATGGTGAGGCACTTAGCAACTCAGTGAGACCCTGTCTCCAAATAAAATGCAAAAAAAAAGGGCTGGGGATATGGCCCAGTGGACGAGTGCCCCTGAGTTCAATCCCCAGTACACAAAAAAAAAAAAAAAAAAAAAGATCTCAATACTTTAGAAGTTTGTCATTTTTCATACCTAATGGAACTCCTGTCACTTGTGAGTGGCACAAGAGAACCAAAATGGAAGGTGAGAGTAAACCCAGATAGATCTTACAGGGCTCATTAAATCTCAGGCTAAAGGACACAACCAATAGCCTTGATACTTTGTCAATTCCTGTTTGACATAGATTTGGATCAATGCTCACACTGTAGCAGTGGTCCATTTTATGCTTTGAATACAGCCCTTGCTGCTCTGCCACTGTGACTTATTTTATAAATGGACATGTTTCTCTTCTGCTCTCCCTAGTGCTCCTGAACCTCTTCCTATCTCTAATGTCGGAAGAAACATGATTACCTTTCTTCCCCATCCTAGGCAAAATTATCCCTCCTTGAGCACACGCCCACCACAGGAACATTGTAATTCAGACTTTGGGGATGGCATCAGGAGGTATCAGAAATTATTATCTCCCAGTCAGGAACAGTAGCACATGACTGTAATCCCAGTGGCTCAGGAGGCTTAGGCAGGAGGATCGAGAGTTCAAAGTCAGCATCAGCAACTTAGTGACACATTTCACAATTCAGTGAAACCCTGTCTCTAAACAAAATATAAAATTGGGAGGCTGAGGCAGGATGATCACGAGTTCAAAGACAGCCTCAGCAAAGGCAAGGCACTAAAAATCTCAGTGAAATCCTGTCTCTAAATAAAATACAAAAACAGGGCTAGGGATGTGGCCCATTGGTCAATTGCCCTTGAGTTCAATCCCCTGGTATCAAAAATATATATATGCAAGAAAAGAGCTGGTGATGTTACTCAGTGGCTTTGCCCCTCTGGGTTCAATTCTCAGTACCGAAAAAAAAAAAAAAAAAAAAAGACTATCTCCCAATTAACAATTATGACTCTTGACAGTTCCCTTTGTTTCCCCTTGACTAGCAAAGCAATAAAACATCTTCCTTTTTCTCAAAACCATATCCTCATTACTGGTTAGAACTGGGGACAAGGATGAAGCTTTGTGCAAGAATACCACAAAAAAACATAAGTCCCTGAGCTAGAAAACCAAAAGGGGTTTTCAAAATGTCTGCCCCCAGCCGGGCGCGGTGGCGCACGCCTGTAATCCCAGCACTTGGGAGGCTGAGGCAGGAGGATCACGAGTTCAAAGCCAGCCTCAGCCGTGGCGAGGCACTTAGCAACTCAGTGAGACCCTGTCTCTACTAAAATACAAAAAAGGGCTGGGGATGTGGCCCAGTGGTCGAGTGCCCCTGAGTTCAATCCCCGGTACCAAAAAAAAAAAAAAAAAAAAAAAAATGTCTGCCCCCAACACACACCACAGGAATTCTCTCTCTTCTCACTTAAATAAATCCTACTCTCTTTGATTTTCCCTTCCATTATGGTCCATGGATTTTGTTCTTCATATTTGTAGACAAGAACCCAAAAGGAAATTGGTGATGTGGGGAATCTAGTCTCATCTCAAAATTCCAGCTTCAATGATCCAGTGAGGACCTGGGAGGGGTCTTGCACTCTAGGGGATAAAGGGCTGGTTGTGCCCAATCTGTTGGCCCCTGATCTGCAAGACCCTCATTAAAGCAAAGCCTGGCTTCTTGCTCTACCTCTTGTCCATTCTTTTGGCTTGAATAGGTTAACGTGTTTCTCACAGAAGCAACATAAGAATGATTGTAAAATTTCAAATTTTACAACCTTTCTTTATGACCTCTGTTCCCCCCCCCACCCTTTTCTACTGAGTATTGAATAAAATGTGGGCCCTTTACATAACTTCAAATTTTCTAGAAGCCACAGATAATGTTTAAAGGGCCTCAGTTAAGTCAGTCAGTGAAGAGTTCTTTTCTAGCAAACACACGGCCCTGGATTTCATTCCCATCATAAGTACAAATATTGTTATAACCACAAGGAAGTATTCTACATAATCAAATAAGAGAATTCTTAATAAAATTAGGTTTTAAAAATGAGAATGTCTTGATAATTGCCAGTGGTCTGAAAGGCTAAAATAGGGGGGAAAAAATAAAGAAAGTAGATATATATACTATTTTACTTTGAGAAATGCAGAAATTATTTCATATCAAAAAATAAGCAATAGTGATAATTTAGTAGTACCTCCTCCTCCACAGAAAATATTAACTAAGCTTCTCCAGAAATATTCACCGTAATTGATTTTAGGGCTATCAGCAAAAGAGTGTCTATGAGAGTTGGTGCGGTGGTGCATGCCTGTAATCCCAGCACTTGGGAGGCTGAGGCAGAAGGATTGCGAGTTCAAAGCCAGCCTCAGCAATGGTGAGGCACTTAGCAACTCAGTGAGACCCTGTTTCTAATAAAATACAAAAAAGGGCTGGGGACGAGCCGGGCACAGTGGCGCACGCCTGTAATCCCAGCACATGGGAGGCTAAGGCAGGAGGATCGCGAGTTCAAAGCCAGCCTCAGCAATGGTGAGGCACTTAGCAACTCAGTGAGACCCTGTCTCTAATAAAATACAAAAAAAAGGACTGAGGATGTGGCCCAGGGGTCAAGTGTCCCTGAGTTCAATCCCTAGTACCAGAAAAACAAAAAAAGAAAGAAAAGAAAAAAAAAAAAAAAGGCTGGGGATGTGGCCCAGTGGTTGAGTGCCCCTGAGTTTGATCCTCAGTACAAAAAAAAAAAAAAAAAAACTTCGAAAAGAGTGTCTATGAAAGAGTTCAATGTAGGTAATCTTCCTATTTTCGATACTAACTTATAAAGACAAGAGAGAGGGAATGAGAGGAAAGAAAGAGCTTTAAATAGAACAAAGAGGGGGAGGTTGGGGAGGGGACAAGGGGATAGAAATAATGGCAGACTGAGTTATCCATGATTAACCTAAAAACATGTATGAAGACACAATTGCTGTAAAAATTCTTTAGGTAAAACCAGCAACGTGAAAAATTGTGCTCTTTATATGTAATATGAAATGAAATGTACTCTGCAAATGTGTATAACAAATTAGAATAAACAAAATAAATTCAAAAATTTCTTTAAAAACTTCCTATTTTCCTGTTGCTCTATTTTATTTGGCCATTGGCCTGGAATAAATCATCACTCCAGGTGCTTAACGCCCCTTTACTAGTTTTTCACAAGCATTCATCCAGTACAGTAGTGTGTAGAAGTTTGTTTGCAATGTAAAATGTGATTTAAAAAGAGAAATTATTTAACAAGGCCTCTGGCCTTGAGCTGGAGCATCACAGAGATGTCTATATTTCTAAGATAAGAGAATTTACAAATTAGGCTCCATGGTAACAGCTGGCAGGGGGACAAAAGAAAGGGGAGAAGAAGGTTTCTCCTTCCCAGGTGTTGTTCTTAAAGAGTTAACTTGCCCAGAACAGTTACAGGAAAAGCTGCTTTTGTGTGAACTTCTGCAGACTGTGAACTTCTGAGCCGCTCCCCTTACATGCTGGGTATAAAGTTCTGAAACTACCTGAACTCAGGGTTCAGGGGATTAATTGATTACAGGGAAATCTGTGCCCTCTGAATCTAGCTTCAGCCAAATAAAACTGTTTCATGCTAACTTTGGTGCCTTGCCTTGTCTGTCCCACAACAATAAAAAATGTGATTAATATACCATATCTCCTTTAAGCCAAAGCAAGCTTTTCGCCTCAGAGAGGACAATTCTTTTATATTCTGAACATCATTTGTCCAGAACAGGATCCCATTTTAAGCCACAATATGAATGAAGTTCATAATCTATTCTCCACAGAAGGTTTTCATTTCAATACATAAGCTGCAACATGGCAGCTGATGCAGGCGCTCATGAGGAATTGTACTACAAGTTGGGGCTTCCGTATCTGAAATGCTTGGGACCAAAAGTGTTTGATTTTTTTCAGATTTTGGAATATTTCCATATATATAATGAGATATCTTGAGGATAAAACCTGAGTCTAAACACAAAATTCCTTCTTTTTTTTGGTGGGGGGGTTATAGCTTGAAGGTAATTTTATGATATTTTTAGTGTACCTGTGTCCTGACTGAGACCACCAAGAGATCAGGTGTGGGATTTTCCACTTGTGGCATCATGCTTGTGCACAAAAGTTTGGGACTTTGGAGCATTTTGGGTTTGGGGTTTTCTGATTGGGGTGCTCAACCTGTAAAATAAATGCTTATTTATGATAATTGCCAGTAGATAACAACAAACCTCTATACCCAAGTCTAAAACTACAGTGCTGAGGTGAAAATATCATAATTCTACATAGTCAGATTTTAAATACTAAATAATACCATCATGAAATTCAAAGATACCTTAGTGAGTCCTTCCGAAGCTGCGTGATTCTCCAAGTGATCTTTCTCTGGTTGCAGAGCCTGTTAGTTCCTTTAGTCCTTTTTCAGTTGTTTAGTTTTTGCAATATTTTCTTTATGTTTTTGTTTCTTCTTTTGTTCCTTCTCCCTGGCTTCAGTCATCTTGGCCAATTTCCAGACAGCACAGCACTTATGCTCATAGTGATCTCCAATCTTGTCCGGGATCATCAGTGAGCCAAGCACAACTTTAAATGACCCTTTGCGGTTTGCCTTCTTTTGTTCCACAGTATAATTCTGGGATAATTAAATTCATCAGACTGGAAGCAAGAAGGCCTGGACTGGATGAAGTTTCTTTGAAGCCATATGTCGGTGAGGGTGTCAAACCAGGCTTCTGCAGAGGTCACCGGGGGAATCAACCAGATATCCTCTTGGAGAGCATGTAGGAATTGTAGGCCTCCTGAGTTTACAGGTGGCATCTTAACACTATTATGGAAACAACAAAGAAAAGAAGGTGAGAGGGATGATTGTCCGGCTGCCTATTCCACTGGGCAGGACTTACAGTGAAAAGGCCAATAGAGGGAGTCAGGATGTAGTTGATCTCTCTAGAGATTGGCAAATCTGTCCCGAGGTGAAGAGAAATCATCTCTGGTTTTACAGTTGATAATCCTGAGGAGAAGCTGGTTAGAGGTTTGGTTAGAGATTTTACTTAATTGTCCCTGTAGAAATTTTATGACACAGGGAAGGAAGGCATAGAATAAGAGAACTTCAACTAGAGGTCCCCATATTGGGAGAGCCTAGCTGATGAAGTTTTGTGAACATGTCCCAATGGGATTGTCGTGCCAGTTGTAATTTTTCCTTTCTAACTGTTCTCCTTCCTGCATACTGTGACCAGGCCCATATTGTGACCAGGCCCAGTGAGATGGCCAAAAGGTGGGAAGCAGATGGGCTGAGGCAGGAAGGGCAAGATGGGGCATCCCAGGACACATGAATTAAAGACTATATAGCTCCCTGTAGAGAGGGGCAATTTCTGGGACAGGTTACCTTGGCAACGGGTTGGGGCAGGTTGTTGATAAGGGTGGAAGAAGGCCTCTGAGGGAATTCAATCCCTCAGGAGACAGTCTCCCAAGTTCCCAAAATTGGCTCACTCAAATTGGCTTTCGACCTGACTTGATTTACCTATACATGCTGACTGCCTATGAGATTCTGGCTTCATTTCCCTTCTAATTTTAGGAACTCCTTACTACTGTAAGGGAATGGGACGATGACCGGATCTGGCTTCTTCGTGCTGAACATGGGTGACGAGATGGGGACAAGTAGTTTGGAGTTCCCTTTTTAGAAGTCAGGCCAGATTGAAGCTGGGGGAAGATTGTAAAGTCATCAGGGACAGGAGCCTCTATGAGAGAAGCAAAAAACATGAGTACCAAAGAAATGTTGCAGTATCTGAAACATGTCAATGTATACCATGAAGATGATAATTTGAAATCTTTCTACTGGAGGGCTAGATAATCATGCTAGTAAATATTGAGCCTACCTGTGTAGGTTAGGAAGATTTGTTAAACTGCTTCTTTTTAGAGTTATCAGGCATTCCTGCCTAAGAATCTCTTTTGTAGCCTTCCATCTTGCCAATTCTTGGGGCTACTACAAGTGTATATCTGCAGTTACATTTAACTATTATTTCTTAAATGCCCAGGAATGGTTGTGTTTTGGTTTCAACTGTTTTTTGCTAGGTGTTTAAAATGAAGTTAAGTTGAACTGACTTTTGCCTTTATCTATTGCTAAGAGTCAGTTGAATTCCTATGGGAGTAATTTTGGGGGGAACTCGAGAGCAGCTTTTCTGCTAGTGCCTTCCATGAGGATGGATCCAGGTCTTGCTTGACCATGTGGCTTCTCTTGGAAACAGCAGGGATGTCTCCCTTTTTTAGGACCCTCCTCTTCAAAGCAAGGTCACTATTTGGCTTACTCTCTTCCATAGGTCTCACAACCTCTCTGATCGGGAAGTTATGTGGCCCAGAGTTGCAGAGCTTTTTAGAGAACCTCCCTGTCTCCTGGATTCAGACTTGACTCTGAGGGCAAGAACCAAATATTGGTTTTCTTGACCCTTTTAATTTAGCTTAAAATGTTGATTTTAAACATCTAGCTGCAGGAGCCCTGTTTGGGGATTGACTTGAATTGCAGTTGACTATGAGCCGTGGAGATTTGGCCATTGTTGCCACCCGTAGTCTCACGGGATTTGTTGCGGGATCTCGAGTGACTTGGCCGAAATTGCTGATTGGGTCAGCGCCATTTTAGTGGTGTGTTTGGCATATGTTAGTTGTTGTTAGAACCAGAGAGAAAAGTTATCAGAATAAAAAGCTGTTTGTCTCCAGTTTGCTTCTGAAGTTCTTCCCGCGGCTCCATTGCTCCAAGCGCTTCAGGCGGCAACAGGTGGCGGCCCGTACGGGGAACTTCGGAGCGGACAGGTAAGAACTGAAAGGTCTCTAAAGATGGGTTCGAATATAACTGAATCCCAAGTGATAGAGGCTATGCAAAGACTCCTTGATATACCTGACTCTGTTCTCAGTGAGGAGTATATAGACAAAAGTGAAAGTGATCAAAAAAGTGTAGATTCCACTGGGCCAACTGAGACCAGTAAAGAGAGTATTAGAAGAGACCCAAAAATGACAAAAATCCAAGCTATTAAAGCTATTCGGGAGTTATTGGCGAAAGCTGAAGGATACTTGCTCTCACTGGAACCTGGGCCTCAGGATATTGCTGTCAGTGAAATTAGCAGTGGTGAGGAAGCTAGTAAAAGTGATCCTGAGAAAATGAGGAAAAAGAAATTTAAAAAGACCGAGAAAAAGGTCCATCAGGCAGAGGAGTCACTTGTGTCCTCTACTCCCCCATGGGTGGAATCCATTACAGAAAATATGAAGGGTATTACTAGGCATTTGCATACCCTAGAAACAGAAATAAAAAGTCTTTCTGATCGCTTATGCGCTCCCGAGGACAACTCACAGATACATTGGGAACCGCCAGCATTTGAAAAGAAAAATGGACAGAGTGTCCCTCAGTCAGTAGATTTCAAAACAATAAAAAATCTCAAAGAGGCAGTAATGACTTATGGGCCCCAAGCTCCTTTCACGTTGAGTATGCTGGAGTCCCTTAACACCTTTAGCTTAACCCCCTCAGACTGGAAAAGTCTATGTAAAGCAACATTAAGCGGGGGGCAATTCTTGGTTTGGCGATCGCAATTCCAAGAACTTTGTATAGAAACGGCTAAAAGAAACGCGGCTGTAGGGTTTGAAAAATATAATATAGACATGCTCACAGGAGAAGGGCAATTCGCAGACTTACAGGCTCAAACAGATTATGACCCAGATATATATGCTCAGATAAATGCAGCTGCCTTAGAGGCATGGAAAACTGTACAAGGACCTGGGGATCTACAAGGTAGCTTGTCAAAAGTGATTCAAGGACCTAATGAGCCGTATGCCGACTTTGCTGATCGACTTTTGAGAACTGCAGGTAGTGTGTTTGCAGATGTTGACCAAGCTATGCCATTAGTTGTTCAATTAGCTTATGAAAATGCAAATAAATGGTGCCAAGCAGCCATCAGGCCATGGAGAACTAAAAAGGATCTTTCCGTATATATACAACTATGTAAAGATATAAATGACGCCTTTGTCACAGGAAATGTGATTGCAGCCTCAATGAGAGGTGCTTCCTCTTGAAATTTCACAAAGGCTAAACGTAGATATTATAATCAATCAGGATATTCCAGGCAAAATTATCATAATCAGTCAGGCAATTCTAGGCAAAACCCCAAAAGAGAAATAAGACCAAGCTCATATCGTGCCCCAGGCCGCTGCCCCAGGTGTAAAAAGGGAAATCATTGGGCCAATAAATGCCATTCAAAATTTGACATCCATGGAAATCCTTTGTTCAGGAATTCAAAAAACGGGGCACGGGGCCCAATACCCCGGGGCCCACAAATGTACGGGGCATTGCAGAAGGAGTATCCTCAAGCATCCACTCAGATGCTTCCCCGACACAATCCCTACTACCCATCCACTCCCTCGCCAGAGGAACAAGAGGAAATGCAGGATTAGACCTCTGTTCCACCGCCCGAATAGTGTTAACACCTGAAATGGGGGTTCAACTGATTCCCACAGGAGTCAGGGGACCTCTTCCCTCAGGGACTGTAGGACTTATTATCGGGCGTAGTCCTAAAAGCTTATTAGGTTTGCAAGTGACCCCAGGTGTAATAAACTCAGACTACAAAGGGGAAATAAAAATAATGCTTAGCTCACCCCAAAGTATAACTTCTGTTAATCAAGGAGATAGAATTGCTCAGTTACTTCTCCTTCCCAATTTACATAATTCATTTAAAATGGGTATGCCTCAATAAGGGAACAATAGAGGATTTTGTTCCACTGACTCAAGACCCATGGCTTGCTGGGTTCGAGACTGTTCAAGGAGGCCTATGTGTGAAATAAAAATCCAAGGAATAGAAATGGAGGGATTAATAGATACTGGAGCTGACTCTTCCATTATTAATTTACGCCAATGGCCCAAGCACTGGCCTCTGCAAAAAGCTTCAACCAGTTTAAGAGGCTTGGGATATAATAACCTCCCAGATAAAAGTGCAGTAATTTTAAAATGGGAGGATGATGAAGGCCATAAAGGAACATTTCAGCCTTATGTTTTACCTAATCTACCGGTTACTTTATGGGGAAGAGATATTTTGCAACAAATGGGAGTACACCTTGCAACCAAGCCTGCAGATGTTAAATGTGAAAACCTACAGGGTAATCTTAACCATAAAAGAACTCATTATCAAAAAGTACAGAGTAATCTTAACCCTAAAAGTAATCATTGTCATAAAGGAAAAAGATATTTTTTTTCGGGGCCACTGAGAAAATAATTTTGAAAATACCATGGCTTTCTGATAAGCCAGTGTGGGTCCCTCAGTGGCCCCTATCTAAAGAGAAATTACAAGCGGCCCACCAATTAGTTCAGGAACAATTAGAAGCAGGTCATATAGAACCTTCCACCTCTCCCTGGAATTCCCCCATATTTGTGATCAAGAAAAAGTCAGGAAAATGGCGATTGTTACATGATCTTAGACAAATCAATAAAACCATGCAAGTTATGGGGCCTACTCAACCTGGACTTCCTAGTCCCGTAGCTATTCCAAAAAATTTCCATCTTATTACTCTTGATATAAAGGATTGCTTCTTTTCTATTCCCCTACATCCTCAGGATGCCCCCAGGTTTGCTTTTTCCGTTCCTTCTATGAACAATAATGGCCCTGATCAGAGATATCAATGGAAGGTTTTACCACAGGGAATGGCTAATAGCCCCACCATATGCCAAATATATGTGGACAAGGCTATCCAACCCATTAAAAATAAATATCCAAACCTCATGTGTCTACATTACATGGATGATATTTTATTGGCCCACCCTAATCAAAAAATCTTATTTAATATATTCAGTGATGTGGTAGAAAATTTAAAAAAATATGGATTATATATAGCAGAAGAAAAAGTTCAAACCAGATCTCCCATATTATATTTAGGATTTAAAATCATGGATACTTTTGTTAGACCCCAAAAAATTTTAATAAATAAAGAACATTTGACCACCCTCAATGATTTCCAAAAACTACTGGGAGACATTAATTGGCTTCGCCCTACACTAAATCTCACTACTGGCCAACTAAAACCTTTATTTGACATCCTTCGTGGAGATCCTGATCCATCTTCACCACGAACATTGACTCCTGATGCTAGGAAAGCTTTAAAGTTAGTAGAAAAAGCCATCGAAGGAGCTCATTGTGATAGATTTGATTTAACTCAACCGCTGATGTTGATTATTATTTCTTCACAATATACACCCACAGGAGTATTTTGGCAACAAGGGCCTTTATTATGGATACATTTGCCCGTCTCTCCAAAAAGTATAATTGAATCTTATACCTCCATGGTGGCTAAACTTATTCTTCAAGGACTTAAGACTTCTACTAAAATATTTGGCATTCACCCTGCTACTATTATTACTCCCTATTCATCATCACAGATTGAATACTTATGCTTCAATGATAATGATTGGGCTATAGTTAAATGCTCTACTTCTGCAAATTTTGATAATCATCTTCCTAAGTCCCCTATATTATCTTTTTGTATTAATCATCCTATTATATTTCCACAGGTAATAAAAAATCAACCTATTCCTAAGGCATTTAATGTATTTACAGATGGGTCCTCAAATGGTACTGCTACAGTAGTCACTAAAAAAGAAAATATGACTTACATAACTGCACACAAATCAGCTCAACTAGTGGAACTGGAAGCTGTGGTAAGAGCTCTGGAAAATTTTAGGGACCAGCCCGTAAACATTTTTTCAGATAGCCACTATATTGTACAAGCCGTCCCAAAATTAGAGTTAGCAGGACCAATAGCACCTCATACTCCAGCCTTTAAATTGTTTTATCAAATACAAAAACTTCTGTGGGCAAGAAAAGAACCTCTATTCGTAGGCCATATTAGAGCACATACTAATTTGCCTGGTCCCCTCCATGAAGGTAATCAAAAGGCTGATGAACTTACAAAAACAGTATTTATACTTTCAGCGCTACAACAAGCTACTTTATTTCATTCCCAGTTTCATGTCAACAGCACCACCTTGCAACGTAGGTTTAAAATCACAAAGGAGCAAGCCAGAACAATTGTAAAAGATTGTAAATCTTGTATGACACATTTGCCCAATCCTCATTTCGGAGTTAACCCTAGAGGATTAATGCCCAATCATTTGTGGCAGATGGATGTTACTCATGAGCCAAGTTTTGGAAAATTGCGATTTATTCATGTGACCATAGATACATGCTCAGGCATGATTTTTGCTTCCTTACATTCTGGAGAAAAAGTTAAAGATGTTACATCTCATTGTTTGCAAGCTTTTGCTGCATTGGGCATCCCCAAAATGCTTAAAACAGATAATGGCCCTGCATATACGTCCTCATCTTTCAAAGAGTTTTGCGCAAAATTCAATATATCCCATAAAACAGGCATCCCATACAATCCTCAGGGTCAGGGCATTATTGAAAGAGCAAACCGAACACTGAAAATTATGTTATTAAAACAAAAAGAAGGAAATTGGAAAAGTCCTAAGGACAGATTGGCAGTTGCCCTGTTTACCTTAAATTTTTTTAACTTTAGACTCTAATGGTTATTCTGCTGGAGACAGACATTGGAATCCACACCAACAACATAAACCTTTGGTTTACTGGAAGGATGTTCTTTCAGGTACATGGAAGGGTCCAGATCCAGTATTAATTTGGGGAAGAGGATCTGTTTGTGTTTTTCCAAAAGATGAATCCTCTCCAATATGGATACCATCTAGATTAATAAAACAGGTACCACATCAAAATGATCAAGATGAAGTTATTGAAGAATCAAGATTAATAAAAAAGGTACAAAATCAAGAGGACCAAGATGAAGGTATAGAATGATTCCCTCAAAAGAGTCCTTCAAAATATTTCACAACTTAAGTGTCATTCCTCCCGGCCGGGACGAGGAGATCTCTCTTTAGTGTGCACACAATTGTATTTTTTTTTTCTTTTCTTTTTATACATGTCTTTATGTCTGTACATTTGTCTATATTTCATGTTAATGTGACGTCACAAATATATGTTTGTATGTTTGTTCGTCTGTCCAGTGTGACGTCACAAAGAACAAAGCGCTTATGAAAAAGAAAAAATATATATATATATGGATCCAAATAACTTTAATTCATTTTAGGTTAAGAGTATTCAATTTAGGTAAATAATTTTATAAATGAAGGTACTTTCAATTTTGATTTATAGGTGTCCCTGGGACTTCTCTTTAGCAAACAATATGACTAGTGCTATATAACCTGATATTTTGGTGTTTTGACTTAAGATTGTTTATTTGTTATTAACTTCATTTGTTTAATAGCTCATTAATTTCAATTATCTCAAGAGGTAAAAAATTGCTCTGTATACAGAGACTCAAGGGTTCCAGCTAACAAATTATTTCTCTCAAGTGCCTTTACCTTTTCTTTAATCTATCTTTAATGCAGTAATTACCCTCAGTCTTTCTTTGTTTTGTTCTAAATATGACATTTTTCCAACTTATGTTTGTAGAAGCTCAACCAGCGATGTATGTGAACAAAAATCAACTTTAATTTTCTAATCTAATTATTCTATTTTGTAGTTTGACAACTCGCCTCTTGACTCAGTGCTGCAATAGCACTGCCTTTCCTTTAATAATTGATGCTTGAGTTTCTAGGTAGCGGGCCCTGAAGATTTGCCGGTGGCATTGTCTAAACATAAAAAAAGACGTCTGCTGCTCAAACATCAAACAACCTCACCAACAGTGTGGCCTCTGCTCTACATGCATGGGGCCTCCTACATCAACATGTTATAACAAATGGACATTTTGATCTTTCATTGTTTGGGACTTTACGGGACAATGCCTTGCGGGTATTTGTCTAGAGAATTCAGTGTGTTACTTGATGGATCTTAGGGCAGCTGATATGTTTAAACAATTTGATATGCTATGCAATTTGGCTCATCACCAAAAGGCTTGTTGCCTTAAAGCCGCAACATCTCCTCACAATTGGACGGCTGTTAGTCATCATATATAGTTGATCCTAAACGGCTCCATTGGATGGCTGGTTAGCCAATGACGAGTAAGATCCCCAGAGGGGGACAACCTAAGACAGGCACAGTCGCACGGGACAGTCTCATGTGGCCGACATATCAACCTAAGACAGGAGTCAAGGGCACAGCCTTGATTATCCGATGACGGGTAAGAATGTTGGTTGCACATAGACGTCCTAGAGCATTACCTCTTTTAAAACAAAAAGGGGGAAATGCAGGAGCCCTGTTTGGGGATTGACTTGAATTGCAGTTGACTATGAGCCGTGGAGATTTGGCCATTGTCGCCACCCGTAGTCTCACGGGATTTGTTGCGGGATCTCGAGTGACTTGGCCGAAATTGCTGATCGGGTCAGGGCCATTTTAGTGGTGTGTTTGGCGTGTGTTAGTTGTTGTTAGAACCAGAGAGAAAAGTTATCAGAATAAAAAGCTGTTTGTCTCCAGTTTGCTTTTGAAGTTCTTCCCGCGGCTCCGTTGCTCCAAGCACTTCAGGCGGCGACATCTAGCAAGCTAATTTTAAATTGAGAACACTGGGCTTTTACTTCAATGCTTATAAACTTACATTCATTTAGCTGGGGAAAATACAAAATAAAATTAATAAGAGTAAAAACACATTTAGTTTGTGAACGCATCTTGAGTTTTGACTGAGTTATATATTATAATCTCTGCTTCTGAATAAGAATCACTCTTTAGACCATACATTCTGGCATGTAAGACTAGAGCCTTATCTTAGGTAAGGTAGGATTTTTTAATCTTAGGTCAGGTGTTTTAATTCTGAAGTTAATCTCTGCTTCTTAAATAAAATTCCACAGTGTTTACATACATTGTTACTTGAGCTCGCATGAACTTTAGCTGACAAAATATCACATTTAGAATGGATTAAAGAAATTTTGAGAGTATTTAATCTTTTTTGGAAAAGTAGCAAAATGTTTTATAATATATAATTACATTGATGTTTCCATAAATCAAGTTTAGCTCCTAAAGAAAGAACATGATATTTTGAAATAGTTGTTGTTCAACCATAGCTATACAATTACTTGCTCAAAAGAAACAAAATTAATAAACATAACATTATGGATAAATTAATGTTTTAAGAAATCTTTGTACTCTTAGGGGGAAAAGCCCCGTAATTAGGAAAGAGACAGTTTACTCTTTTTTTTTTTCTTTCCTGTCTCTGAGGCGGCAGCGGCGGGGGTGGTGGGGGGAGGGGGAAGGGCGTGGGCTTACCATGCAGCACAGACTCGGTAGACTGGGAGTAGACCGGGATGGACGCAGGCGGGAGCGGGACACACATGGGAGCGAGACACACATGGGAGCGAACTGAGGGGCGCGCGCGGCCAGAGAAGCGCACGAACACGCGGGGGTCAAAGTGGACTGGAGGGCAAGCGGAGAGGCTGGAACAGACTCAGGACCAAAGGGTAAGTTTGGGTTCACTCTCTGAGTCTCGTCCACATATGCTCTTGCCTGCTTCCTCGAATGGGTCAGAGGAGGACTGAACACAGAAGGCGGCAGAATATCCCGCAAGTCGGGTAGAGACACCGCGAGAGCCGCTGGGACCGGGAGAAACTTTGCCAGAGACGCTGGGGAAGAAGCACGGACTGTGCAGTTCTCTCCCTGCACCACTGCCAGAGCGGTTGGGGAAGAAATCGGGGAGGGGGCCAAAGCCTGATGCGGCGCATCTGGTAAAGAACACGTCGCAGAATCCAAGGGAGTGGGGGCCAAAGTCTGGGGTGGAGCGTCTGGTAAAGAACGCGTCGCAGAATCCGCGGAAGTGGGGGCTAAAGTCTGGGGCGGCCCGTCTAGCAACGCCTGCATGGCCAAAGAGGGCGGGGGAGCTGTGGCAGGAAATGACTCAGAACCAAGCGGCAGAAGATGAGTGGGTGGGGATAACGGCGGAAGGGGCGCAGAACTAGGAACGGGAAGTTGAGTGGGCGGGGATAGTGGCGGTGAAGGCACAGGAAATGATGTGGAAAGAAAAGGACATTCTACAGAGGAGGACTCGGACGGAACTGAAGGAAGGGGAGGGGCGGAGGATGAAGCCAAAGGAAGAGGAGGGTCTAAGCACGAAAGCGCGGCAACTTCGGAATTGAGAGCCTGAGCTGGGGTAGGGGTCAGGGTCGTTCTAGCCTGCCGGTACGGGGTAGGTGGAGCCTCTAATCCTGGGTCGAAATCAAGGTCTATCAAAGATGGAGGGGAATCACTAGGTCTGCATGCTAGTAAAACAGTCTCAGGACTGCACCTAGTGCACAAGGAAGGATTTGAACGGAGAAGGAAAAAGGCATCCATGTAAGGCAAATCTGTCCATCTTTTTGACTGTTGGCAAAAGCTGGAAAGTTCCCGTAAAACCTGGGGATCTAGGGATCCTGACTCTGGCCACCGATTGGATAATGGGTAAGAAGGCCAAATTTTTGTACATAACTTTATTAATCTCTTTTTTTAAATTCGGGGCTTTAAGTCCAAATGTGCCCGATTTTTTAGGAGACAATTAAGAGGAGAATCAGCTGGAGTTGATAGGGAAATTCCCATATTTCCCGTTAACAGGGAAAGGCTAATACAGTATTTCGAAAGGCGTCCCTTTCAAAATATGTATTAGAGTGAGATCCAAGTCCGCTTGCCCAGTCGTCACCGGGTCAAATGAAGATGGGACACCGTGAGAAACCACATCCCGTCCCGGACGGGAAGTTTCTCAGGATGCCGGAGGACTATGAGCCACTTCGCGAAGGTTCCCGTGTTTCCCGTCCTGGACGGGAAAAAAAAGGCTCAAGTCTGGAGTGTGGAGAGGAACTTCTCTAGCCACTCCCAGTTGAAAGCCCTAATCTTACAGCTGAAAACTTTAGAGCAGACAGATAAAGGTGAGAGAGGGGGAGTTCTCAGGGTCCACCGTTGCCTTTAAGACTCGGATGGGGTGCTTTCCCCCCTGTACAGGTCACGGGCGAGATTGCCGGAAAATCGACGGTCAATTCTCACCACGTAGTGACCAGACAGGTTTAGGAACTCGGGATGGGAGGGGGGCTTACCGAAATCCAGCGATGCCGTAGAGGAAAAGATGAACAGACGAATGGAGGCGGGTTAGATGCGCTTCTCCCTCCCGGGTTTCGGCACCAATGTTAGAAAAATGCTGAACAAAGTTAACGTAGCCGGGAACACCATGTTAGTGAACTAAGAGGGTTTATTGGGGTGCCACGTGGGCAAGGGTAGGGAAAGGAAGGGAAGGGAAGGGGGGTAGGGAAGGGATGGACGGGAATAGGGACAGGCAGGAACAGAGGCAAGCACGAACAGAGAACGATTTCAGTCCGTGGCTGGCTTAAATAGAGTGGGGGTCAGAAAGCCCCCCCTGGAGTGAGTCCTTGCCCTATAGGCTAACAGGTCAGGAGGTAGTGGACAGGGCACTTGCTGGTCAGGTTTGCTGGTCATGCTGAGGTTCTTGGGAAGTGTAGTTTTTCACAAAGCACCTGGGGAGGTGTGGCCTTCTGCCTGGGAGGCACAGCCTCCTGCCTGGAATCCAACAAGCGTGGTCTCTCACCTTTCAGGTTTGAGTTTTTTCTGTTCTTACATGTGTTTGTTCCAACCTTGGCTTTTGTTACTCTCATTGCCCTGTCTCCATTCTATTCTCCCACTAATAACTACATTTTCCTGTTTCCTCTTCCTCCTCTACTATTACTTGGAGTTATTTTTACTCTTCCTTCTTCACAGTCTTCACTGGCTGCCTATCTCATGCCCTCCTCTGTTCAATTTTTACATATTTCACTCTTTTTCTTGCCTTCATACCCTATCTTCTCTATACTTAAGAAACTGTAATTCCAGTATCTGGTAGAATTATATAGTTTATGTAGTCCCTACTTTATCCATGTTGTTGGTGTTGGACAAGATTCAGGCTGGCAGGCCATACCCCCAGGCGTCTTCCCAGAAGTGTCCAACTCTTTGTGAGAATTCACCTTTGGCAGGCTCCGAGTCTCCGCCCTTCCTGATCCTGGGAATACTCACCTCTCGTGGGAATTCAACCCTGGGCGGGCTCTCCCTTTCTGAGCCAATCCGGACCATACAAGTCACACTCCCACCCCTCTGTACTTAAGCCCCAGCTAGTCCAGAACTCTCTCTCTCTCTCTTTTCGCCATCATCTTCTCACTAGCTCTCCCCTTCCCTGTTCCCCTTTCTCCCTTCCCCCTTCCCCCTTTCTTCCCTTCCCTTAATAAAACCCCATTTTTCCTTTCTTTTTTCCTTCCCCCCACTCGTTTCCTTTGTGGTTCACCCCCATCCCCTCCACGTGTTTCTTTGGTAAATCAATAAAACCCCCCCTTCTTCCTATACGGCGGTTTCAGCGTGTGTTCATCTATCCTTCAGTTGGTATTATTAATGTTGGATTCCTGGCAGGAGGCTGCGCCTCCCAGGCAGAAGGCCACACCTCCCAGGTACTTTGTAAAAGGACTACCTTTCCCAGGTGCCCTCGCTGCTGCCCCCTGACCTCCAGCAGCCTATGGAGACACTCACCCCCAGGGGTCTGCCTGACCAGCACTCTGCTATTTAAGCCAGCCCGGGACTGAAACCACTCTCTGTTTGCACCTGCCCCTGATCCCATCCATCCCTTTTTCCCCCTTCCCTATCCCCCTTCCCTTCCCTTCCTTTCTCTACCCTTGCCCACGTGGCACCCCAATAAGCCCTTTTATTTCACTAACACGGTGTTCCCGGCTAAGTTAACTTTGTTCAGCATTTTCTAACAATTAATACAGTTGAAGATGTTGTACTGGGGATTGAACCCAGGGGCACTTAACCACTGAGGCACATCCCCAGTCCTTTTTTTTTTTTTTTTTTTTTTTGGTACTGGGGATTGAACTCAGGGGCACTCGACCACTGGATCACATCCCCAGCCCTTTTTTTTTTTTTTTTTTTTTTGTATTTTATTAGAGACAGGGTCTCACTGACTTACTAAGTGCCTCGCCATTGCTGAGGCTGGCTTTGAACTCGCGATCCTCCTGCCTCAGCCTCCCAAAGTGCTGCCCAGTCCTTTTTTGTATTTTATTAGAGACAGGGTCTTCTTGAGTGGCTTAGGATCTTGCTGAATTGCACAGGTTGACTTTGAACTAGCAATCCTCCTGCCTCGGCCCCCCAAGCTGCTAGGTTTACAGGCTTGAGCCACCACACCCAGCAAATCTAGTGTTCTAAATGAGCCTAAGGGGGTTGGAATCTGGGCAGTGGGACTGATGAAAGGTTCCCTCCTGCCTGGCATGATCCTCTCCTTGAGCAAGCAGCTGTCAGGACCTGAGTTACTGAGAATGGGACTTTGTTGTGGTCCTAGCCTGAGCCAATCTGTCACCAAGTCAAGTGCAAGGGGAACGTGAGACAGCTGACCATCCAAGTGTGCCAGAAACATCAACCATGCAGAGACGAGGCTGTACTTACACCAATAAACAAATGGGTGAGATGACATATTTAGAAACCTAAAAAGCCCATGATAATCTGACAGAGAACAAAATAGGCAAATCATGCAGAAAGAGGGATAAATAAGAATTAGGACATACTGCTTGTGGTGGTACACACCGTAATTCCAGCAACTTGGGAGGCTGAGGCATGAGGATAACAAGTCAAAATCCAGCCTCAGCCACTTAGCAATATCCTAATCTAGCCTGGGAACATGGCCAGACCCTGTTTAAAAAGTCAAAAACAAACAAGCATGCAAACTTCAGAATCTATGATCACTGCGAAATCATATTCAATCAAAGGCAGGAAAAACTGAAGGCTTTAAAAGCAAAGAGTTGAAAAAAGTTGAGTTTTTCTTTTTCAAGTCTTAGATTTCTTTTTTTAAATTCAAAGTTGTTATATATGACAGCAGAATGCATACAATTCATATTATACATTATAGAGCACATTTTTACATATCTCTGGCTGTATACAAAGTATATTCACACCATTCATGTCTTCATACATGCACTTAGGGCAATGATATCCATCTTATTCTGCCATCTTTTTTTTTTCCTTCACCCTTTTGCCCCCTCCCTTCCCCTCCCTTCCCATTGGCCTTTCTAGTGTTCCTCTAATCCTCCTATGCACCCTGTCCCAACCTCACTGTGAATCGGGCTCCTTCTATCAGAGAAAACATTCGGCATTTGGCTTTTTAGGATTGGCTAACTTCACTTAGCATTATATTCTCCAACTTCATCCATTTACCTGTGAATGCCATGATTTTATTCTCTCTTATTGCTGAGTAATACTCCATTGTGTATATATGCCACATTTTCTTTATCCATTCATCTACTGAAGGCCATCTAGGCTGGTTCCACAGTCTAGCTATTGTGAGTTGTGCTGCTATAAACATTGATGTAGCTGTGTCCCTGTAGTATGCTGATTTTACATCCTTTGGAAATAGACCCAGGAGTGGAATAGCTGGGTCACACTTGACCACTGGGCCATATCCCAGGCCCTTTTTTGTATTTTATTGGAGACAGGGTATCACTGAGTTGCTAAGTGCCTCACCATTGCAGAGGCTGGCTTTGAACTCTCGATCCTCCTGCCTCAGCCTCCCATGTGCTGGGATTACAGGTGTGTGCCACCACGCCCGGCTTGTTTGTGTTCTTAATATCTGCCATTCTGACTAAAGTGAAATGAAATCTTAGAGTAGTTTTGATTTGCATTTCTCTAATTGCCAGTGATAATGAACATTTTTTCATGTAGTTGTTGTTTCAGGTATTTTTCATGTATTTGTTGATTGATTGTACCTTCTGAGAAGTATCTGTTCAGTTCCTTAGCCCATTTATTGATTGGATTATTTGTTTGTTTGTTTGTTTTTTGGTATTAAAATTTTTAAGTTTTTTATATATTCTACAGATCAGTGCTCTAGCTGACGTGAGTGCAGTAAAGATTTTCTTTCCAATTAGTAGGTTCTCTGTTCACTGCACTGATTGTTTCTTTTTCTAAAAAGAAGCTTTTTAGTTTGAATCCATTCTATTCATTAATTCTAGATTTTAATTATTGTGCTATAGGACTCTTATTAAGGAAGTAAAAGCCTAATCTGATATGATAGAGGTTTAGGTCTACTTTTTATTCTAATAGATGTATGGTCCTTGATTCACTTTGAGTTGATTTTTATGCATGGTGAGAGATAGAGGTTTAATTTCATTTTGT
This sequence comes from Tamias sibiricus, assembly GCA_025594165.1. Lineage (NCBI taxonomy): Eukaryota > Metazoa > Chordata > Mammalia > Rodentia > Sciuridae > Tamias > Tamias sibiricus. The sequence continues at coordinate 679,067 of CM046662.1, read as the reverse complement.
TGCATATGGATTTCCAGTTTTCCCAGCACCATTTGTTAAAGAGGCTATCCTTTCTCCAATGTATGTTTTTGGCAACTTCATCTAATATAAGATAGCTGTAGCTGTGCACATTAGAGTCTGTGTCCTCTATACTGTACCATTGGTGTAAACAGATCAATTTCAAGTGAGGAAATAGAAGATGCCATCAAAAAACTACCAACCAAGAAAATCCCAGGACTGAATGGATACACAGCCAGGTTTCACAAGACCTTCAAAGAAGAACCAATACCAATACTCTTAAATTTATTTCAGGAAATAGAAAAAGAGGGAGTTCTTCCAGACTCATTCTATGAGGTCAATATCACCCTGATCCCCAAACCAGGCAAAGGCACATAAAAAAGAAAGAAAAAAAACTTCAGGGCCTGGGGTTGTGGCTCAGCAGTAGAGCACTCACCTAGCATGTGTGTGGCCCGGGTGAGATCCTCTGCACCACATAAAAAATGAATGCATTATATACGACTAAATAAAAACATTTTTTTAAAAAAGAAAAAGATTACTTCAGACCAATATCTTTAATGAACATAGATGCAAATATTCTCAATAAAATTCTGGCAAATCAAATACAAAAACATATCAAAAAGACAGTGCACCATGATCAAGTGGGGTTTATCCCAGGGATGAAAGATTGGTTCGACATAGGGAAATCAATGAGTGTAATATATCATATCAATAGACTTAAAGATAAGAACCATATGATCATCTCAATAGATGCAGAAAAAGCATTCAACAAAATTCAGAAACCCTGCTAGAAACTAGAAAACTAGGGATAACAGGAACATATCTCAATATTATAAAAGCTATCTATGCAAAGCTCCAGGCTAGCATCATTTTAAATGGAGAAAAATTGACAGCATTCCCTCTAAAAACTAGAACAAGATAGAAATGCCCCCTTTCACCACTTTGATTCAACATAGTTCTTGAAACACTGGCCAGAGCAATTAGACAGATGAAAGAAATTAAAGGGATATAGATAGGAAAGAAGAACTCAAATTAGCACTATTTACAGATGATGTGATTCTATACCTAGAAGACCACAAATCTTCCACCAGAAAACTTTTAGAACTCATAAAAGAATTTGGCAAAATAGCAGGATACAAAATTAACACCCACAAATCAAAGGCGTTTATGTATATCAGTGACAAGTCCTCTGAAAGGGAAATGAGAAAAACTACCGCATTTATAATAGCATCAAGAAAAATAAAATATTTGGGAATCAACTTAATGAAAGATGCGAAAGACCTCTGTAATGAAAATTACACAACACTAAAGAAAGAAATTAGAGAAGACCTTAAAAAATGGAAAGATCTACCTTGTTCTTGGATAGGCACAATTAATATTGTCAAAATGTCCATACTACCAAAAGCACTATACAGATTTAATGCAATTCCAATCAAAATCCCAATGACATTTCTCATAGAAATAGAAAAGGCAGCCATGAAATTCATCTGGAAAAATAAGAGACCCAGAATAGCTAAAGCAATCCTTAGCAAGAAGATTGAAGCAGGTGGCATCACAATACCAGACCTTAAACTATACTACAGAGCAATAGAAACAAACAGCACGGTACTGGCACCAAGTCTTAGATTTCTACATAATAGAAAATCAAATTGTGCACAAACAATAGGAAGTCATCTTGACAGAACCTAAAGCTTTGCTTTCCTAAGCCAGGCATAAAAAGGTGAAGAAAAGCTTCATTTCCTGTGGTTGAATTTCCTGATGTAAAGGCCACTGAAATACCTAGAATTTAAATCTTATAAACTTATTCAAATTTAATTGGATACGCTGGGCACCGTGGCGCACGCCTGTAATCCCAGCACTTGGGAGGCTGAGGCTGGAGGATCACAAGTTCAAAAGCCATCCTCTGCAATGGCGAGACACTTAGCAACTCAGTGAGACCCTGTCTCTAATAAAATACAAAATAGGGCTGGGGATGTTGTTCAGTGGTCAAATACCCCTGAGTTCAATCCCCGGTACCAAAAAAAAAAAAAAAAAAAGAATAAAGTTTTCCATAGCCCGAACAATGCAGACACATCAAGAAAAATCAATCAGGCTACACCAGAGGAAAATATTGCTCTAAACCTTAAAACTGCAGTGCAGGATATGGTTAGACATTAAAAAAAAAAAAAAAAACAGGTTCAGAATTTAAAATATACATATATACACATATTAAAAAAACTTTGTCAATTGTTTTTCCCTAACACTAGGTCAAGACATTGAAAAAACTTTGTCATTTTAATATAGTGAATTAGATTTGGACTTGTGTGAAATATCAATGCTTAGTTTTTTAGAAAATAATCTACTGAAAGGTGAAAAATAAATAAATAAAAAATAAATTTCAAAAAGTTTGTAATTAAATTGGCAATAACTAACAAGCTTCTAATAAAATAACAAGTCAATAGAAAAAAAGCCTGATGTCCTTTAGACATCTGATCAATGGAGGCCAGGAAACTGGTCTCCGGGGATGATGGGCACCCCACTGTAAACCCTGACTTAATCAATGTTTCTTTCCCCTGTCCAGGCCTCCTCAAGATGAATGGGATTACAATATGGCTGCAGGTAGGGAGAGGCTCCAGGTCTATCGCCAGACTCTAATGGGAGGTCTCCGGGCAGCGGCTCGCAAGCCCACTAATTTGGCCAAGGTATACTCAGTGATCCAGAATTACCAGAGAACCAGGCAGCAATAATGATGTCCTTTGTCAATCAGGCAACGTCAGACATAAAGCACAAATTGCAGAAAATAAAAGATTTAGAAGGGAAAAATATTCAAGACTTGTTGAGGATACCTCAGAGGGTATTTAATAATAGAGATGCACCAGAAGAAAAACAACTTAGAGCTATGAGGGAGATAACTAGGACATTGGTTGTGGCCGTGCAGGGCAGAAGGCCAAAAAAAAAAAGAGAGAGAGAGAAAAGCAGGCTTCCAGATAATCAACCACCTGGAAGTTCAGGGTTACATGATCTGGACAAAAACCAGTGTGCTTACTGTAGAGAAGAAGGCCATTGGGCTAGGGAATACCCTAAGAAAAGAAGGAGAAAATTTAGAGATAATCAGTGGCAAAATAAGACACAAGCCTGGAAAGAAACTGTTCTAAAAATTCCAAAGCCCCAATCCCCACATCAAATGAGAGAATTTCTGGGATTGGCTGGCTTCTGCCGGTTATAGATTCCAGGGTTTGCAGAATTAGCCAAACCGCTATACGAGGCCACAAGAGATAAACAGCCCTCATGGTAAAAGATGCTGACAAACTGACTATGGGACAAGAGTTACATGTGACCACCCCACATGCTATTGAAGGTGTTCTGAGACAACCTCCGGATCAGTGGCTCAGTAATGCCTGGCTCACTCACTATCAGAGCCTGTTGCTTAACCCTCTCAGGACCATCTTTCAGGCACCCTCGGCACTCAATCCCACGATGCTGCTGCCAGACCCTGATATGGACAAGCCCTTGCATGATTGCTCAGAAGTCCTAGCCCAGGTTCATGGACTCAGAGAGGACCTGCGAGATCTACCGCTGCCAGATGCAGATGCAGTATGGTTCACAGATAGGAGCAGCTTCATGCACCAAGGTCAGAGGTATGCGGGCGCAGCAGTGGTGACTGAGACAGAGGTGATTTGGGCTGAGCCACTGCCGATGGGCACTTCTGCCCAAAAAGCAGAATTGATAGCCATGACTAAGGCACTGACACTGGGAGAAAATTTTAAAAATGACTGTATATACGGACAGCCTTATGCTTTTGCAACTGCCCACATTCATGGGGCCATTTATAGGAAAAGAGGAATGCTAACTGCAAAAGGAAAATCCATTAAGAACAAAGAAGAAATTATGTCCCTGATAGATGCCCTCTGGCTGCCCAAGAAATTGGCCATCGTCCATTGCCCCGGGCATCAAAAACCAACTGATCCCGTATCCAGGGGCAACAGCCTAGCTGATAAGACAGCACGGGAAATAGCACTCCAGAGAGACCTGATTATAGTCGCTCAACTCCTGGACCCTGACCCATGAATCCTCCTAAAAGACCCGAACTACACGGAAGAAGACCTGCTGTGGATCTGCCAACAGCCTATGGTCCAATGCTTAGACGGATGTTGGAGAGACTCCAGGTGCCGCTTAATCCTTCCAGAACTGTTGGGACAGAAGGTATTGTGCAGGCTCCACCAGAACACCCACATGGGGACAAGGAAACTACAGGACTTGATGCGGCAGGCAGGAATCAGAGTTAAAGGTGTGCAAGATAAGATAGAACAGATTGTCAAAAATTATAAAGTATGTAAGTTGACAAATGCAGGATATAGCAAACAAGAATCAGGGAACAGAGTAAGAGGGGACAAGCTGGAGGCATATTGGGAAATTGATTTCACTGAGGTAAAACCTAGGAAATATAAATATAAGTACTTATTAGTTTTTGTAGATACTTTTTCAGGTTGGATAGAGGCATTTCCCACCAAGCGAGAGACAGCACAAATGGTGGCTAAAAAGATTTTAGAAGACCTCCTACCAAGGTATGGATTTCCTGTTATGATAGGGTCAGACAACGGGCCAGCATTTACCTCCCAGGTAAGTCAGGGGCTGACTTCGATACTTGGGGCAGATTGGAAATTACATTGTGCATACCGACCCCAGAGTTCAGGACAGATAGAAAGAATGAACAGAACTTTAAAAGAGACCTTAACCATGGGGCTGGGGTTGTGGCTCAGCGGCAGAGCACTTGCCTTGCATGTGCGCGGCCCGGGTTCGACCCTCGGCACCACGTAAACATAAATACATTGCATTGTGTACAACTAAAGTAAATAAATAAATATTAAAAAAAAAAAAAAAAGGCCTGATCCTTTAAAAAAAAAAAAAAAAAGAGAGAGACCTTAACCAAATTAACCACGGAGACTGGCGGTGACTGGGTGGCTCTCCTTCCCTATGCCCTTTATAGAGTGTGTAATTCCCCCTGCAAGATGGGACTTACCCCCTATGAGATCATGTTTGGGGCTCCACCCCCAATAATCCCTAACCTAACCAAACGGCTCCTAAAAAGATGAGGTAAGCGATCTTGAACTCTTGTTTTCCCTCCAGGCCCTGCAGAGGGCCCACGAGGTGGGTCTAACCGAAACTCAAAGACCTGTATGAGTCGGGACCACCCCCCATTCCCCACAACTTCCGACCAAGTGACTGGGTATTGGTGAAGCGACACCGACAGAGCAACCTAGAGCCTCTGTGGAAAACCCATGAGACCACGCCCACCGCTCTCAAGGGCAACGGCATTTCCTCCTGGACTCATCACATCCACGCCAAGTCTGCTGACTCCTTTCCTGACATCGTGTTTCCTGCCCAGGACGATTCTGCATGGCGAATGGACAGATCCAAGGACAACCCGCTGAAGATCAAGCATCGTCGCCACAAACTGTGACTATGTTCTTTCCCTTACTCTATTGTGTAACAGACAGCTGGCTTTTTGCTAGAGGAAATCCCAATCCCCATCCCCTTGGCTGCCAAAGAAGCCCCAAAAACTAGCCACTGTCAGGTGTGTGGCCCAGAAGGGGCCTTCGGGTTTTCACAGTGAGAGGGCTACGGCACCCCGATGAGGAGATCCCATTCAAAAGAAAAATGTTGTGGTGGGGAAACTGATTTTTATTGTAAAATATAAAAATGTAAAACCACTAGACAAGATAATTGGGGACCCACCTCAAGTTGGGACCTAATTTCTGTTACCAGAGATACTACTGTAAAAAGGAAAACTAATGACTGTAACCAAATTCTAACCAGACCATGCAAAAAGTTCTAATGTAACCCCTTGGTAATCAAGTTTACTGAGGCAAGAAAAAAAAATTCACTGACTGGACCCACAGAAAGAGTTAACATTCAGCTTTGCCTCCCTCCTTTCCCTGCTTCTAGGTTTTATAAACAACTGCTATAAAAGAAAAATAATAGTGCTTTGAAATCTCAAACAGAAAAAGTTGACTTTTATCAGACAGCCTAAATGGTGTGCAGAGAAAACAATTTCAGAAAACCCATGAGAAATAATTATGGTACAGCTGATGGTACTGAGGGCCCAATACCAGCCCGTTAACCCCAAACAACAAGAGTCAGAGCCCAGAGCCATAGAGACCCAAGATTGGCTCTCAAAATGTTCTTGAAAAGCGGGGAATGAAAGGTGAAAAATGCAAACGCTTGTATAAACATAAGTCTTTCCCAAAACTGTCCTCAGTTTTTTGAAAAATTACCCTTCCCCTAGCAGTCAGACTGACCCAAAACTTATTCTTCTTCCTTATTTTGTCTAGCTTGCAAACCAGGTGGCTGATCACCCTTCCCCTAGCAGTCAGGCTGACCCAGAATTCAAAAGTAGTGCTTTGTACGTGACTTTATATGTTAACCAATCAAAAGAGTGCTATGAAGCCCCCCTTAACTTGTATGTATTTCATTATAAAAACCCTGCTAAATATGGGTTTGGGGCCTCTTAGCGTCACCGGTTATCGAGTGCACGGAGGACCAAACTCGAGCTTGCTAATAAATGACTCTTTTTTATTTACACTGACCAAGGACTCTGGTGGTCTTCTTGGGGGTCCCAAGCTGCGGGGCACAACACTACAAATGATTTTAACTTACAGTCAACCTTGAAATTTCTCTTACAAAATTCATGTTGCATAAATGCTTTGAAACTTCCTCTGAAGTTTCATGACCTGTTTTAGACCTACACTTGCTCCTTATGACAGCACTTTTGCCCTGTACTGCCTTCTGCCCATCTAAGAATAACCCATCATTTTACTTTAAGAGCAAACTTTTTCTCCCACACATCATTGTTATAAAAACACTGTGGACTGGGAATGTAACTCAGCTGGCTGAGTGCTTGTCTAGCCTGTGTAAGGCCCTGGGTTCAACCTCCAGCACTGTTATGGGCCAGGCTATATGGGCAATGGACAGACAGACTCCATCTTACTCTGAGATCCCACGTCATGTAAACACTGCTTCTCCCGTGGGAAAGCCCCCTCTGTACCTATCAACAGTTGCTTAGCAACGCATGTTTGTCAAGACAAAATGGCAGTTCTTACAATGTATCCTGTCAGAGATTAATTGTCAAGATGTTAGTAACCATTCTTTAACTTGTACTCAACTAGGCATGTATTGACCCCTCCCTCTTCTGCTTATGATTTTAGATCTCATGATGTTTGTTAATCATTTTGAATCATAACAGGCACTTATCATTAGTATGGATTTGGACTATAAAAGGTATACTCAAACCCTGGGAGGGGGTCAAAGGGTGCAGATGAGCAGCCTACACTTTAGCCTGCCAGCTGGTAGATCTGGACCAACTGGTGAATAAAGTCTCATCTCCTGCTTTAAGATCAACTCAGTAGTTTATTGCAATCTTGCCTTAACAGCACAATTAAAAAAAAAAAAAAAAAAACATTGTCATCATCAACTGCAATTTTCCTTACAAAACATGCTCACCTTACAGATTCCTTTACCTCTCTCTCCTACTTACTTCTTACCTGCTGCTTTCTTTTATTTTTATATCCATGCTATGAAAAATTCCAAATGGATTATTCTTTTTTTCTTGATGTTTTATTTTCATGCTTTTAAGCATAGTTTCATCATCAAAACCACATCTTTATTATACAGTATGTATAGAAAAATATTTATGTACCAATTATAAATATCATCACTCTTATTTGCAGTAAAAAGAGGAAATTAGCAAATGTGAAGGGTTTGCCACATAATAATAACTTCAAGGCCAGACAGGGTGGTGCATCCCTGTAATCCCAGAGGCTGGGGAGGCTGAGGAAGGAAGATCATGAGTTCAAAGCCATCTTCAGCAATGGCGAGGTGCTAAGCAACTCAGTGAAACCCTGTCTCAAAATAAAATACAAATTAGGGCTGGGGATGTGGCTTGGTGGTTGAGCGATCCTGAATTCAATCACTGGTACCCCCCAAAAAAGTAATAATAATTTAAAAATACATATTGCATAAATGCTAGAACCATATGTTCCCTCACAACAATTTTTAACATGGAAAAAGACACATGAAGCCGGGCGCGGTGGCGCACGCCTGTAATCCCAGCACTTTGGGAGGCTGAGGCAGGAGGATCGCGAGTTCAAAGCCAGCCTCAGCAATGGCGAGGCACTTAGCAACTCAGTGAGACCCTGTCTCTAATAAAATACAAAAAAAAGGGCTGGGGATGTGGCCCAGTGGTCGAGTGCCCCTGAGTTCAATCCCTGGTACCACAAAAAAAAAAAAAAAAAAAAAGAAGACACATGAGATAATAGATATGAATATTTTTGTTCTTACAAAACTTAAAAAGCCAGAATGAGCCGGGCGCGGTGGCGCATGCCTGTAATCCCAGCGCTTTGGGAGGCTGAGGCAGGAGGATCGCGAGTTCAAAGCCAGCTTCAGCAATGGTGAGGCACTTAGCAACTCAGTGAGACCCTGTCTCTAATAAAATACAAAAAAGGGCTGGGGATGTGGCCCAGTGGTCGAGTGCCCCTGAGTTCAATCCCCGGTACAAAAAAAAAAAAAAAAAAAAGCCAATATGAATAAATTCCAACCTCATTATAGTTAAAAGTTTAATATTTTAACTCAGACATAGCTGCATTTAAGTTTTATTACTGGCAACACCTTGAAGAATATAAATCACATTTATTTCCACCCACTTTGTAGTTACCTATTGTACTTAGACGACATGAAAACAGTGAGCTCAAACACAAACAGCCACTGGGTATCTGGTAGCTGGCCCTTTCCGCTCCCTCTTTATCCCTTTTCTGCTGCCATGATGTAGGCCGCATGCTCTGTTCATCCATCCTGATGTGGTCAGTCACCCCAGACCACCCGACAGAGCTGCCCAATATGGACGGAAACCATCGTCATCTTTCCTCATTAAGGTGAATTTGTTCTTTGTTCTGACACAGCAGTGGAAGCTGAGGACCACATGAAGAGGACGCCAACGCCAGAAGCGTGTTTACACACACAGGGGTTTAACTTTGTGAATGTATTTCGTGTCTTTCAAAGGAACTGGGAAAACTGGAAGCTTTTCCACATTCCTCACCATTAGGAGTACATTCGTGCACAGAAAGGAAAATAAAACATGATGCATTCAGGGGGTTTGTTTTCCTGGTGAGTGAAATGCTTTGAAGACCACAGAGAACACTGAAGGATCATATATATATATAATATATGTATTATATATATATATACATATACATATGTTATATATATATGTATATGTATATATATAATATATATATGTATATGTATATATATATATATATAATTTTTTTTACTTTCTTCACACTCAATTTTTCAATGAGTCCTCTGGTATATTTGAAGGTGACAAAATATTACATGATCTGTCAGGTTTTCCAATCAATGCACTGTTCTCCAATAGAAATGCTTTCAGGTTGAAAAGGGAAGTGGAATAATGGAAGGCATTTGGCATTTTCTTTATTAACAGGACTTCTGTCTAATGTGAGCATTTTGATGTTTAAGAATGTAACTGCAGCCGGGCACAGTGGTGCATGTCTGTAATCCCAGCACTTGGGAGGCTGAGGCAGGAGGATTGCTAGTTCAAAGCCAGCCTCAGGAATGATGAGGCACTTAGCAACTCAGTGAGACCCTGTCTCTAATAAAATACAAAAAAAGGGCTGGGGATGTGGCCCAGTGGTCAAGTGCCCCTGAGTTTAATCCCCAGTACCAAAAAACAAAAAACTGCCAGGTATAGTTGTATGTACCAATAATGCCAGCTACTTGGTGCTGGGGATAAAAAAGGGGGGGGCTGAGGTCTTTTACCCTCCCTGACCCGGGGTGAACTTTCTCTATCCAGCCAAGAAAGCTGGGAGAGTACGCCTCAGAGAAGGTGTGATCAAGAACGGTAAGAGGGCTGGGATTGTGGCTCAGTGGTAGAGCACTCGCTTAGCACATGCGGGGCCCGGGTTCGATCCTCAGCACCACGTACAAATAAACGCATTGTGTACAACTAAAGCAAATAAATAAATATTTTTTAAAAAAAGAACGGTAAGAGCCGGTTGGAGGCCCACGCCAGCCCTCACGGTGGGGGACACTCAGGACGCTCCAGGAAGCCCGGTCAGTGCTGGAACTCATTTATTGAGTAAAGTGGACAATGCTTTATAATGGACATGAGCCAATCAGTAAGCAGATGATAGAAACAGGTAAAGAGCACGGGCACACCTCATAGGGCAGAATCCTCTGCCCTATGCTTAGGGCGGTTTCGGTTCTCGCACTATGTCACAGCCACACCCCCTGCTTAGCCTAGGTCCATAACAGGGCATGGCAAGCAGCCAGAAAGCCAGCCTTCCATCCTCTTGGCAGAAGGCCCGACACTTGGGAGACTCAGGAAAAAGGATTATGAATTCAAGTCCAGCCTGGGCAATATAGTGAGACTCCATCTAAAAAATAAAGAAAGAAATATAAATAAGATATCATTAAAATAACAATTTAATCATACAACCAATATAATTGTAACATGATGATAAACACATGTCTCTACCACCTCTTATGAACTGAACTCACGCATGAAATCCTATCCCATTCAATGCCTTACTATGAAGTAGGATAATTGCAGATGTAAATAGCTAAGGTGAAGTCATATTGAACAATTTGTACACTTAATCCCATGACTGTTGCCCTTATAAAAGGAAGAGATAGGATGTGGAGACAGAGATGCACAGCTTGGTTGGTTCAGTTGCTATAGAAACAGTGGGGCCTTGGACTGGGGTATAGCTCAGTTGGTAGAGTGCTTGCCTTGTATGCACAGGCCCTGGGTTCAATCCCCAGCACCACAAAAAAATTAAAAAAAAAAAAAAAAAGAGGAAGAAATAGTGAAGCCTAGAGGACTCATAGGTGGAGATTTGTCTCACGGTCAAGAGGTGAGAAGTACAAGACCAAGAGGCCATAGAGAAATGCCTGGTGTGGGCTGCTCTGTCTTGCAGATGGCCACCTCTACCTCCTCTCTGCTCACTTGGGTAAATGTGTTAGAAATACCAGGTGTTAAGCCGGGCGCTGTGGCGCATGCCTGTAATCCCAGCACTTGGGAGGCCGAGGCAGGAGGATCACGAGTTCAAAGCCAGCCTCAGCAATGGCGAGGCACTTAGCAACTCAGTAAGACCCTATCTCTAATAAAATACAAAAAAGGGCTGGGGATGTGGCCCTGTGGTCAAGTGACCTGAGTGCAATCCCCAGTACCAAAAAAAAAAAAAAAAAGAAAGAAAAGAAATACCAGGTGTTGCAAGGAATCAGACAGGTCCTCAGAAGTAGCTGGGCAATGAAACCTTCACTTTTGCAGGGTGCATGCTACTGGCCAACGTATGGCACGCAAGCTCACCTGGGTGGGGAGTCCCCTGGCTTATCCCTGAGGCAGCAAGGCCCCTGGCTCTGACAAGATGAGCTCAGGTCTCGATCCTCAGGATTGGCTAACTGGTTGTTTAAGAAATCCCCCTTTGCGGGCCCCGGCTCCCTCTGTTGTGGCAGGAAGGGTGTTCTCGGGGAGAATGTGTTTCAGCACATGCACGCTTTTTATTTCTCCACCTAAATTTCTATTTCTCCACAGAAATATTTCTACCTCTGCTTTCTGCTCTTTTTTCCTAGTCAATCTTTATGTTAATTCATTTGCAGCATGAGACAATGACACAGAATTATGTGAGGAAAGCCTGAATACTCTAAAAAGAGCAAAAAGAGAAAATTGATACCTCCAGATATTGTCGTGCCTTCAGGATCAGAGTGGGCACACAGAGAAGCCAGGGGCTGGTCTCCTCTGACCACAGACTGTGCACTCATAGGGGGCCTTGAACCACCTCAAATCTGTCTGGCTTCTTGCCTGGACATCAGTGACTTTTTAGGTCCACGCTCACCACTGCTGTGCTGGGCCAACAGAGGTGATCCAGCTCCCCAACATGTGGTGACAATTATTTATTTCCTTATTTATGACAACTTGACCTCAAGGATTATGATCCTCCAAGGGGGCAGGCTCTTTATTCTCTAATCAAATGACAAGCCAAATGCCTACAGGGCCTGGGCCTGTAGTCCAAGTAGTCAGGAGGAGCTCTAGGCCAGTTTTTGAAGACCAGGGCCAGCCTAGGCAACTTAATGAGACCATGTCTTACAATGAAGAAAATAAAATAAAATTGCCTGGGGGTGTAGCTCAGTGGTAGAGCACTTGCCTAGCATGAGCATGCCCTGTGCAGTCTCTAGCACCTCAAAAAAAGTATTGTACCTGCCAGGCCCAGTAGCACATGCCTGTAATCCCAGTGGCTCAGGAGGCTGAGGCAGGAGGATCACAAGTTCCAAACCAACCTCAGCATCAGCAAGGCGCTATGCAACTCAGTGAGACCTTGTCTCTAAATAAAATACAAAATAGGGCTGGGATGTAGCTCAGTGTTTGAGTTCAATCTATGCTACCCACCCCCCCCCCCAAAAAAAAAATCATCATACTCCAGGTGCTTTGGAGGTTGAGGCAGGCATGTCACAAACGGGTGTCTCCAAAGAAAGGTCCCAGGAGATCCTTAGAGAAGGAGAACGTGACTCAGAAGAGGTGGGGTCTTGGCACACAGCCAGAGGCACAGTGGGAGGTTTATTGAGGAAGTGGAGACATATTCAAGGGGAATCTGGGCTATCTCCAAGGAGAGAGACATGATTTGGGGGTCCCTGGATCTTCCTTTAAAGAACACTTGGTGAGGGGAGGTGTGTAGAAATGCTATCATTACGGTGATCTCAGGACAGTGTCTAGCGGTCTGGCCAATCTCAGAATCCTCAGGCTCACGTGGTCTTCATTCTCTCCTTAAAGTTCCCTAGATTATGGCTTCCTCAAGATCTTGTATCTGGTATTGTTTATCAATGTATTGGGGGTTAATCCACAGTGCACAGGTAGGTTTACGGACTTCTTAGAAATTTGGAAACAACAGGCCTGGAGGAGACCGGCTTAGGAAGTGAAAGTCTGGGAAAAGAATACAGAATTTAGCCGGGTGTGGTGGTGCACATGCCTGTAATCCCAGCACTTTGGGAGTCTGAGACAGGAGGATCGTGAGTTCAAAGCCAGCCTCAGCAATGGCGAGGCACTTAGCAATTCAATGAGACCCTGTCTCTAGTAAAATACAAAAAAGGGCTGGGGATGTGGCCCAGTGGTCCAGTGCCCCTGAGTTCAATCCCCAGTACCAAAAAAAAAAAAAAAAAAAGTCATCTGGTCAACAACGGAGTTGGGCCTGCAAGCTGGCATCCAGGGGTCCGCAGGCACAACTGCCTTTCCTTGAGGTCTTCACTTGCAGAAGAGGGGCATGGCCCCTTCTTGCACACTCCTGCTGGTGGCTCAGGCTCTCACAAACCCCATCATGCTGCTCTGGAGCCTGTGGAGAGAGCCCCCCTGTTTCTGGGAGGCTAGGCCAAAGCCTTCCGCTGGGGCTGGGAAGCTCACTGTCCCCAGAGTCGTGTTGTCAGCTGGCTGCCAGGGCCTGGCTCTCCGGGTGGGGACGTGGAGCCTTTGGGAAGCAGGGCCTGCGGGAGGTGCGGAGGTGCGGAGGAAGGGGGCGCCGGGAGGTGCAGGTGCGGAGGAAGGGGGCGCCGGGAGGTGCGGAGGTGTGCCTGGAGGTGCGGGGGGTGTGGAGGAGGGGGCACGGGGAGGTGCGAGGGTGTGCCAGGAGGGGGCTCCGGGAGGTGCGGGGGTGTGCCGGGAAGTGCGGGGGTGTGCCAGGTGGGGGCTCCGGGAAGTGCGGGGGTGTGCCAGGAGGGGGCTCCGGGAGCTGCGGGGGTGTGTCGGGAGGTGCGGGGGTGTGCCAGGAGGGGGCGCCGCGAGGTGCGGGGGTGTGCCGGGAGGGGGCGCGGGGAGGTGCGGGGGTGCACCAGGAGGGGGCGCCGGGAGGTGCGGGGGTGCACCAGGAGGGGGCGCCGGGAGGTGCGGGGTGTGCAGAGAGGGGTCGCCAAAGGTACGGAGGTGTGCCGGGAGGTGCGCAGGTGTGCGGGAGGTGCGCGGGTGTGCGGGAGGTGTGCCGGGAGGTGACGGCCAAGAGGTGCCAGGGGTGTGCCGGGAGGGGGCGCCGGGACCACGGCGCGCAGACCCTGGAGGACGCTGAGAACGTGGGCGGCAGCGCCCCGGCCCTCAGCACCGGCTCCCCAGCCTTCTCTGGCCCGGGGCTCGGGCGCTTGGGCCTGAAGGATAGGAACAAAGCCCCGCGCAGAGGCAAGACCCACGCGCCGCCGCCGCCGCATCCGGGCGCTCGCTGCGCACCCCTGGCGTCCCCGCCTTGCGCTGGAGCTGGGGCCGGGGAGGGGCGCCGGGCGACGGAGGCGGGGCGGGCAGATCTCGGACGAGGGGCAGTACGGACTGGCGCCGGGTCAGCTGCTGGAGGGGCCTGGGCTCCCTGGCCAAGCCCCGCAAGAGGACGCGGGAGGAGAAGGAGGAATGTGAGACCGCTCCGCAGCCGGGCTCTGGGGTCGCGGGTCGAAGGCGGGGGCTCCGCCGCCGGCGGTGGTGACAGCCGGCGGTGACGGCCGATGCGGCGGAGAGGGAGCGCCTGAGCTGAGCGCCGCGGGGTGGGGGCGTCGCCCTCTGCGAGCAGGACGCGGGCCCTGCGGCGTCTGCACACTGCAGTCTGCGCTGGTGGCGCTCACGGTGCCCTGTCGCAGAACGCGCAGGTGCCAGCTGGTCGCGGAGGCGGACGCGTCTCCGCAGCCTGCGAGGACCGCGCCTCTGCCGCCCGGAGCCGAGTCAGACCGCGCCGGGGTCCGCCCGCCTTCCAGACCCCCGCCCCAGCCCCGCAGCCTCCTGCCTGTGGCCCTGGAGGTCGCCTGTGACCCTCAGCCTCGACTGCAGGGAGGTCAGGCGTCGGCTTGGGCCCCGGGCTGGCCACACTTACATCACTTGTAAACATATTTTTCAAACCCCACCTAAGAAACTTCACCTTCAGAACAGGTACTCTGACTTTTGATAGGGGAGGACATAGGTCCTGGGGCCTGTAAGGTCCTGGCTTAGCATCTGGGTGGCCATTTTACGGCTTTCCGCCAAAGGGCCTTTCAGGGGAAGTCTCACTGCTCCCTCATGCCAGCCCACCCGTAACTGCCGCATTCTTTCCCCCCAACCCCGGCCCAAGTCTTTCCCGCCCCAGGGCATACCGACCCCACCCTGATCACCCAGGGGGACCTGCCGGCTCTAATCCCTGAGCCTCCCCCATAAAAGTCTGGAACTCCAAGTCTGCCTAGCCTCTCTGCCAATGGAGAGACGTGCCTTCACTGGTCAGCTCAGACAAACAGACTCTCGCGTCTCTGCCTGGTCTCCGCCTTTCGTCTCTCGCCCGGTGGTCTCCCACTTTCTCACTTTCCGTAAGGAAATGCCCCCCGCAGGTTCAGGGTGCTGCGCAGGCGCTCTCACAGACCAGGTGCCAGACCCTGGGGTCCAACCCTAGCGCTGAAAGGAAAAGAAGACCCCGCCCCAGTCCCCCGCAGGGTGACCGCCGCCTTTGCCTTCGCATTCCTGGACACGCCCAGGAGGCCAACGCCCACTTTCCGGTTTTACTGCCCCTCCCTGCCTGGGCAGTTTTTCTTCTGTAGTCTCCTAAGAAGGGTTGGAGGAGTTCCCTGAGAACCGGGAGCCCCGGACCAGGGGGTTCTGGGCATGCCGGAGGCAGGCGCAGTTCTGTGAGGATGGCCTTAGCCCTTAGCCTAAGCAACTCCGGTTTAAAACTCCACTGTGAACTTGCAGTCCCCACCAGGGAAGCCTACAGATCCCTCCAGTCGGCCATCAGGCACAGCCTGACATCAACATGTCACTTCCCCCACCCTGACAGCTCAGAGCGAGGTCTCTGGCACGTCGCTCTTGCCCCGATACAGGGTGAGGGGCAAGGGAAGCAGGTGGGAGACCAGAGGCCTTCACCTCGGGACAAACAACTGAAGCCGCCCTTTACCGCGAGGCGTCCTGGCTGCCCCGAACACTGAAGAGTAACGCTGAGGAAGCCCCCCAGGCAAGCCTAGAGCAGAAAATGGAAGGCTTCATTAACAGGACAGCAGAAAAAGACTTCCCCGGAGGGAGAAGGGGACCTGGAAACCTGGAATCCGTGGAAGGGAGAGGCCTGCTCCCTTTTATTTATTTTTATTTTATTTTATTTTTGTACCAGGGATTGAACTCAGGGGCACTCGACCACTGGGCCACATCCCCAGCCCTTTTTTTTTTTTTTTTTTTTTTTGTATTTTATTAGAGACAGGGTCTCACTGAGTTGCCAAGTGCCTCGCCATTGCTGAGGCTGGCTTTGAACTCGCAATCCTCCTGCCTCAGCCTCCCAAGAGCTGGGATTACAGGCGTGCGCCACCGCGCCCGGCCGCCTGCTCCCTTTTACATCTGAAACTTCTTTGCTCTTTGGTCTATCTTTCTCTGTCCCGCTGGGGGACAGTAAAAGCAAAAGGGCGTGACACAGGTGGGCCCGGGGCAAGTTCCTTAGCATCTGTTTACTGGAACTGCCTCACTGACCTTCTTTAGGGTGTGCCCTGACCTTGCCGACACTGGCAGTTCGACCTCCCCTGGGGTCCTTCTGCGCTTTTCCAGGACTCCGACGGACTCCATTTCCCTCATGGACTCCATTTTCTTTATTAGACTCAATATTAGACCCAATTTGCCTAACTACACTCTACCTAGCTTTAAATCTGCCTTCACAACCTCACTGAGACATCTGGTAGCAACTGATAGGGATTGAAAGGGGGAGCAGAAGCCCCAAAATTTAGTATGAATGAGGGAGCCCATGAACAGACGTGCAGCCCCCCGACACTGATGCCCACAGGCAGGAGCCCGAGGAGGACCGACCGACATCCCCACTCTTCTCTTCATCTGCCTGACCCTCAGCGTCGTCCTCACTGCTCCCAAACTCTACAGCCTCGTCTTGGCCCTGGTGAGGACTGCAACTTCTCCCTAGGAACTTCTCCTCAACTGTCATCTCCACCCCAGGAGAAGCCTGCCTCAGTTCCTGACCTGACCCTCGTGGTCTGAGTGGGCATCTGCTGGCCTTAGAGCCTAAGGCTTGAGACTGCAGACCTGGCACTTGAGCTCAGCGTGCAGAGGCTGCTCATGTCTGTCATGAGCCTGCCATGATTAAGTGTGTTTGCAGTGCTTAGAATTAAGTCAGAATTCTTTGCTTTCAATTTATGTCTATTGCAGTGCCCAGCACTAAGGATCATCATTTTCTTGATTAAGAACCTATAAAGTGAAATCGCACTGAGTGATCTGGGTGAATAAGGCATTGACAAGGGCAGAGGCACGTGGGCATTCTTTATTTCTCCCCTCGACTGCATAAGTCGCACCTTTGCCCATCGGGACAAGGTCCAAGGCACACATGGGTTTATTTAGGAAAGCTCACCTGTGTTCAGGGCAGGATGGGGCTGTCTCAGGAGAAGGGCAACCTGCCCTAGGGGTGGATCTTCATAGAGGGCCAGGAGTAGGGGCGGGACTCGACAGGGAGACAGGGTGGAGTCACACAGTTACCTGCTCTTGGGCTTCACCCTGATCTGAGGCCCAGATTTAACCTTTGTCATGACATGATTTGTGTGAGATACCAATACTCAATTTTTAGAAAAAAATCTAGAAATGATTTTGTTTAACTTGGAGTCAACGGGGATGCTCACAAAATTCCTCTTACACCATTCTTGTTGTATAGAGTTTTTGAAACTTCCTCTGAGGTTTCATGGCCTGTTTAGACCTACAACCTGCTGCTTATGCCAGAAGTTTTGCCCTGTACTGCCTTCTGCCCACCCAGGAGCAATCCATCATTCTACTTTAAATTTTTGTTCTATCACACAACATTGTGAATTATCAAAAATTATAATTTTCCCCAAAAAATATGCTCACCTTACAAATCCTTTACTCCTCTCTCCTACTTACTGCTTCCCTGCTGCTTTATTTTATTTTTGTATCCACACTTTGAGAAATTCTGAATTGGTTATTCTTTTTTCCTGAACAACTCATATTTTTTTGCTTTTTTAACAACAGCTTCATCATAAAAACATGTTTTTATGGTACAACTTGTATAGAAAAAAAAAATACACACACACACACACACACACACACACACACAATTAGAAAGCTCAACACTCTAAGTTGTACTGAAAATCTAGAAAACTACCAAAATTTAAAGGTCTGCATTATGACAATAATTTTAAAATACATATTGCATAAATTCTAGAACCATGTACTCCCACATAAAAATTTTTTAAATGTTCCTTTTATTTGTAGATGGATGCAGTACCTTCATTTTTATGTGGTCCTGAGGATTGAACACAGTGCCTCACATGTGCTTGGCAAGAGCTCTACCACTGAGCCACAAACCCAGACCCCCATGACACAGATGCAAGAGAACGCAGGTAACAATACATATGAATACATATGGTTTTACAAAATATAAAAAGATGAGTGGATAAATTCCAACCTCATGATAGTTAAACGGTCAGCATCATAACTCAGAAACAATGTTGTTATATTATGGTTTTCTGTTACTTATTGCAACAAATTTAAGACTACAAACTAGATACTTTACATACTTCATACTAAATCACATTTATATATTTATATCCACCTAATTTATTTTCTTTTTCTTTCTTTTTGTTTGGTACCAGGAATTGAACCCAGAGGCACTCAACCAGTGAGCCACATACCCAGCCCCCCCCTTTTTTTTTTTGCTTTTAGTTGTACACAACGTGTTTATTTTTACGTGGTGCTGAGGATCAAACCCGGGCTGTGCACGTGCTAGGCGAGTGCTCTACCCCTGACCCACAACCCCAGCACCCCCAGATCATTTTTGTACTTTATTTAGAGACAGGGTCTCACTGAGTTGCTTTGCGCCTTGCTTTTGCTGAGGCTGGCTTTGAACTCGGGATCCTCCTACCTCAGCCTCCCAAGCCACTGAGATTGCCACCACATCCAGCTTCCATATAATTTCTTGTTAACCATTGTACTTAGACGACATGAAAACAGTGAGCTTAGTTGCTGGATCATTCCTATTCCTCGTTATTCTAGTATCTGCTGCCGTGATGTAGGTAGCTCTGCTCTTGCACTGTTGGGGTTTTTAGCCCCCGACTCCTCTCGACCCGCAAGAGAAGGGGGAGCACGACCCAACAAGGATGGATCGGGAGGTAAGAGCCAAATGACCCGCACCCAGCCCTCCTTTTGGAGTGTTGCCGCCTGAAGCGCTTGGAGCAATGGAGCCGCGGGAAGAAGTTCAGAGGCAAACTGGAGACAAACAGCTTTTTATTCTGATAACTTTTCTCTCTGGTTCTAACAACGACTAACACACGCCACACACACCACCAAAAAATGGCGCTGACCCGATCAGCAATTTCGGCCAAGTCACTCGAGATCCTGGGACAAGTCCCGTGAGACTACGGAAGGCGACAATGCCCAAATCTCCACGGCTCATAGTCAACCGCAATTCAAGTCATCTCCCCAAACAGGGCTCCTACATCGGAGGACAATCAGACGCGTCAGGGAGACCGGTCAAGGCACGAGCTCAGTTTATTGAGGAAGTTGGACAGCCTTTATAGAAGACATGGGCCAATCAGCAGAAAGGTTATAGGGGAGCATGGGGAGCACAAGCCCATAACATTGGAGAAACAGCCAATAGCCTATCCTTTTGGTGGTTTGATTTTTCATCATATGTCAGGGCAACACTCTGGGCTAGGCCAAGTCCACGTATCAGGAAGTGGGAGACAGCCAGAGAGTTAGGTTTTCATTTCCTCGACTTAAATTTCTATTCTTTCCGCTGACATGTCCTTAATGTCCCCAACATTCCACCATGATGTTTTAAGTCATCTCAAACCAAACCAACAGAGCCACCGGATTGTGGACAGAACCTGTGATCGCATGAGCCAAAGCAGATCTTTCCTCCCACTAGCTGAATTTCTCGTCAGTTCTGACACAGCAATAGAAATCGGAGTAACACATGAAGAGAACTGGAATGCTAGATGACTTTACAAGATTTATTACTTGTATAGGTTCTGACCTGTGGGAATTTTTTGTCTTTCAAAGAAAGTGGGTAAATTGGAAGCTTTCTCACATGTATCGAATTCACAAGCCTTTTGTGAGTACTTTTCATATATACACACATACTCACACATACACACAAACTCAATAACTCTTCTATGAGTACTTTCATGTTATTGAAGGTGACAAAAAATATTAGATGATCTGTCATGTTTTTTGCATTCAATGGGCTTTCCTCCACTGCAACTACTTTCAGGTTTTTTTTTTTAAATATTTATTTATTTGCTTTTAGTTGTACACAATGCGTTTTTACGTGGTGCTGAGGATCGAACCCAGGCCGCGCACATGCTAGGCGAGCGCTCTACCGCTGAGCCACAACCCCAGCCCCTACTTTCAGGTTTAAAATGGAACTCCCAAAATGGAAGGCATTTCACGTTTTTTATAGGGATTTTTTTTTTTCCAGTATGAGTTGCTTGATGCTTTAAAATGTAACTGTAACAAGTAAAGGCTTTCATTACATTGCTTACAGTCACAGGGCTTCTCTCCAACATGAGTTCTTCCATGTCAATAAAAGTGACCAGATGTAGTGAAGGTTTTCCCAAACTGCTTACATTTGTAACTTTCATCTCCACTATGAGTTCATTCATCTATGTGAAGATGAACAGAATTAGTGAAGGCTTTCCCACATTGTTTGTATCTACAAGTCTTCTCTCCAATATGGCATTATTCATGCATGTGAAGGTAGCAGGAACTAGTGAAGGCTTCCCTACGTTGTTCACACTGCTAGGGCTTCTCTACAGAATGAGCTCTTTGGTAAGCAGACCTAGACAAGGCTTTCCCACATTGTTTCCATCCAAGGGGATTCTTTTCTCTAGAAGTTTGTTCTTGTGTATGAAGCTGACTGGATGTAGCAAAGACTTGTCCACCTTGCTTGCGTTCACAGGGCCTCTCTCCAGTGTGACTTTGTTTATGTTTTTGCAGGTAAGAGGAACAACTGGAGGCTCTCCCACATTGTTTGCATTCATAGGGTTTCTCCCCTGTATAAGTTCGTGTATGTGTTTAAAATTGAGATAAATGAGTAAAGGCTTTCCCACATTGCTTACATTCAGAGGGCTTCTATCCAACATGCATTTATTTACGTATTTGAAAGAAAAAGGAACGAGTGAAAGTTTTCCCATATTGATTACATCTGTTAAGCCATCTCTCCAATATGATATCATCAATATTTTTTAAAACACATGGAAAAATTGAATTCCTTTTCACAATTCAGACATTCATAAGGTTCATATACAGTATGCACTGATGCTTGTCTTTGAACACTTGTGAGAGAAATTAAGGTATTTTCTTCTGTTTAGGTCCATATAGAGGTTAGCTTTCTCAACAAGTCAATTATTTTTTTAAAACACTAAACATGTGGGGCTGGGGTTGTGGCTCAGCGGCAGAGCACTCGCCTCGCACGTGCGCTGCCCGGGTTCAATCCTCAGCACCATGTAAACATAAATGCATTGCATTGTGTACAACTAAAGTAAATAAATATTTTTAAAAAACACTAAACATGTGTCTTACATTAAAGTTCATGTTTCCAGTTAAATAAGAATAACTAGCCACATGTGGTAGCTCACGCTTGTAATCCCAGCACTTTGGGAGGCTGAGGCAGGAGGATGGCGAGTTCAAAGCCAGCCTCAGCTAATGGCTAGGAACTTAGCAACTTAGTGAGACCCTGTCTCTAAATAAAATACCAAAAAAGGGCTGGGGATGTGACCCAGTGGTCGAGCGCCCCTGAGTTCAATCCCTGGTACCACAAAAAAAAAAAAAAAGAATAACTATAATTCATATCATGCTTGCTTTCTTTGCTTGTTTGTAAAATTATACAACATATTACAATTCTGTCATGATACTCTTTCCTCTGGTGAATGCAAATTACCTTTGATCTCGCTCAGGGTTTCTGTTCTGATCTTCCCATTTGTCTCCTAAAGCATAGAAACAGAACAATCATTATGAAGCATCATGATTTCAGAATAAACTATGGGATTTACAATATGCACAACTATAGTGCAACAATAAAAAAGGTAAAAAGGAAACGTGGAATTTATGTAGAGTGCAATGACATTAGGCCCAACTTATTCCTCAAAATACTCCCCTTCCACATTCCAAATCCATGAGGAACACTCTGACTTGCCAGGCCCTGTGGCTGGTGCCTGTGATTCCAGCAGTTTTTTTTTTTTTAATATTTTTATTTATTTGCTTTAGTTGTACACAATGCGTTTTATTCAATGCATTTTATTTGTACGTGGTGCTGAGGATCGAACCCAGGTCGCCCACGCGCTAGGCGAGCGCTCTACCGCTGAGCCACAATCCCAGCCCCTGATTCCAGCAGTTTGAGGGGATCTTGAGCTCAAAGCCAGCCTTAGCAACTTATGGAGGTCTTGTCTCTAAATATAACATAAAAAGGGGCTACAGATGTGTAAGCTGCCTGTCACGGCCAGCCACGGCGCCGCCACGGGAGGAAAATTCTCGGAGGCAGAGTATAGCTTTTACTACTTTTACTTCTACTTTCTTAGAGCTTAGAGAGAGGGAAAGAAAGATTTTTAGAGAGAAAGATTAAAGCGAGCTTTTTCTTCTTGTCTTCTTAGCTTAGAGTTAGAGTTAGAAAGATAGAGCTTCTTAGAGTCTTAGAGTTAGAGTTAGAAAGATAGAGCTTAGCTTAGAGAAAGATTAGAGCTTCTTTCTTCTCTCTTCTTTCTTCCTTCTTCTGTCTTCTGTCTTCTGTCTTCCTCGGGAGCCTCGGCCTTACTCTGACCAGTCCTCTGGAGCCTCGGCCTAACTCTGGCCAGTCATTATTTCTTCTATCTGGTTTCTCTTCTGTAACCGCTCTGCCTACGTTCTGGCCGCTCTGATTCTTCTGACCGACCGAGTGACTGCCCGGCTGACTGAATTCTCCGTTCTCCTAACTCGGACCGCTTTCACCCGGTTATATACCTTCAGGTTTGCGGGTGCCTACAGGTGCGTCACATACATATCAGGTGGAACCCATGGCTTCCAGCTAGCTACAACAGCCCTTCCTAATTAGGGCTCCTTCACAGATGTGAGTCAGTGGTTGAACATCCCTGGGTTCAATCCTTGGTTTAAAAAATGAAAAGAAAAAAAAAATGTCCACTGGGCGTCAACCACAGGCCCCAGAGAAGGCAAACCAGCAATTAGCAAAGTGCCTTCTTTGTCCCAGCACCTCTGAAGGGACCCAAAGCCAAAGATTGACAGACATTATATAAATATCCCAAAATCTAATGAAATCCACACAGAGATTCAGCAAGAGTTTTCTTCACCTTGGCGTGTTTTATTATGAATAACTCTATTGTGAACTTTTTCTTTTGGCACTTGGGTGGAACCCATAGATAGTTACTTAACCATTTAGTCATACCCCAGCTCATTAATATTTTATTCAGAGAGGAACAGTGAAATGAAATGGAGCAAGTTATGCTGTGGGCATGTATGAATACATGACAGTGAATTCCACCATCACATTCACCTATGTGCAGTATTTCTCATCCGGGGATTTAAGCTCGACCTCCAACCCGTTAACTCGGGGCTGTGAGTCTGAGATCTCCCCAACTTGGTATTGAGCTTGACCCCCAACCTGTTAATTCAGGGCTGTGTGGGCCTAAGTTCTTCCAAACCAGGAATCAAGCCGGGTAATCTGGGTTCTTCCTTGGTTATGCAAATGAGTTTGAGCCCAAGCTCCCTCCAAGCCTGGGGGTCTGAGCTTGGCTCCTCTTTGCTGATGAGATGCCACTTTTATGCAACCACCTAGAATTAACTTTGTCCGTGCTTTTGTCTGTGCTCTTTATGTATTTCTATTGTATGACCACCAGGTTCTAATACATTTAATTATCAATAATAAAACCAGTTCAATGTCCCTGTGGAATCTAAGCCAAAAACTAGCTAAACCAGCAAGATTGAGCCCAGTTTAAAGAAGACACTAGGGCAATATAACTTTATGAGCAGACATACCTAGAGTTGAGGAATTTTTAACATTAGCTTTAAGATTTTTAGAATACTTTCCCCTGCCTATAGATAAGATTAATCAGTAGTATGTACTTAGGATAATATTTGATTTTCCCTTGGAAATTCCTGAAATTCCTTATTGTAACATTTTAGAGTTAATTACTGGAATTCTTTATTGCAACCTTTTTATATTTAATTCCTGGAAACCTATTGTAACCCCCTATAGTTAATTACTGGAAATCTTTATTGTATAGTTAATTCCTGGAATCCTTTATTGCAATCCTTTATTGTAATCTTCTTTACTGAAATTCTTTCGTGTAACCTCCTAAAGAAAAAATGTGAATTACGGTGCTTGCTGGATGTATAAGAAGCCATGTTGAGAAAAGTAAAAACAGAGGAGTAGAAGGATTTCTACAACCTGTCTCGTGTGTGGATTATTTTCGTCCGTCGACGTTTCCCTCCAGCATCGGCCGGGCAGACCTTGACATCCTTGCTGAAGCTGGCCTTCAGCACCTATGAAGCAGATCGTCTCAACGTGAGGACACAGAAAGGGCTGGTGCTGAGAGAGCAGATGTGTCAGGCTCAAGGGGCAGGTAGGGCCCTGCCAGCTGGCTGTCCTGGTCCTTGTCAGTGAAGGGCTTGTGATGGCCTCCCAGGAGACATGGACCACGACTCCACTCTTCTCGGGCTTTTCAGGTGTGGACAGCACCACTCTGGGGTGGGTGGTTCTGGTGCTGTGGCAGACATTGTGCTCTTTCACAGTGGTGAGAGGACGCAAGGGCAGGAATCACTACTGACCTGGCCCCTCAGCATGAGCATCTACAGGCTGACTGTCCGCCTGTCTCTAAGGATGGGGACAGTGCTTGAGAGGACAATATCGTTAAGAGGTCACTGTCTAAGCCAGGTGCGGTGGCACACACCTGTAATCCCAGCACTTGGGAGGCTGAGGCAGGAAGATCACGAGTTCAAAGCCAGCCTCAGCAATGGCGAGGCACTTAGCAGCTCAGTGAGACCCTGTCTCTAATAAAATACAAAAAAGGGCTGGGGATGTGGCCCAGTGGTTGAGTGCCCCTGAGTTCAATCCCCGGTACCAAAAAAAAAAAAGAGGTCACTGTCTAGATGAGTCCTGTTCCAAGAGTCCTCAGCCCAGGGCCTCCAGCTGGTCACCTGACAGGGAGTATCACACACCTCGGCTGTCCTCTGCAAGGAGCTGACCCAGGTGTGAAATCCCTCACACCTGCAGGACACAGGATAGCTGTGGGCACCTTGTGGCAGCCCCAGGAAAGAACAAGGTAGTGGCTCGGGACATGGGATCCTGTAAAGTGTCCAAAGGGAATCTCTACCCAAAGACATCAAGGCATCCGCGCAGGGACAAGGTAGAGGACACATGCAAGGAGTTTGACAGTAGGTTCCAGGTGGTTGTTCTCTGCTTGCCCCTCCTGGTAGATGGTCAAAAAGATAAAACAAGCCGGCACAGTGCCCGCCTGTAATCCCAGCACTTGGGAGGCTGAGGCAGGAGGATCACAAAGTCAAAGCTAGCCTCAGCAATGGCAAGGCACTTAGAAACTCAGTGAGACCCTGTCTCTAATAAAATACAAAAAAGGGCTGGGGATGTGGCCCACTGGTCAAGTGCCCCTGGGTTCAATCCCCAGTACCAAAAAAAAAGATAAAACAAATTTTTTTAAAAAGTATTATCCATTACTCAGTGAAAAAGCAAGAATTAAAATATGTGAAGTATGTTCCCACTTGAATGTAGTGAGGGGAACAGAGTTGATAATGCTATGAACTGGAGAGGGAGCTTGAGTCTGGGAATGTGGGAGAGAGGTGCAAGTTCGGGAGTTACTGCCAGCCCTGGGAGGGCACAGGTTGGGAAAGGAAAGTGAATTTGAGACTCTCTTTCCCAACAAGTGGAAGACAGGGTGGGGAAGATGAGTGGCTCCCAGAGAAAAAGGAGGGACAGTGATCCCTCGGCCAAGAACCTTCCACACAGGAATGCTGTCCTGACACAGCACCCCCTGAGAATGGGCTGCCTTCGCTGCACACTGAGAGACCAGGACTGGCGGTCCGGCTGTGCAGAGAGGGCTCTGCCCAGGTGGCTGCAGACCAGGCAGAACTCTGAACCCACCATGGACCAGCCCCCACCACGGCCTGCAGGCATCCAGGGCTGAGCTGGAGCAGCATCTGACTCAGGTCCAGAGCTGACAGTGGGAGGCCAGAGTCCAGCCACAGCCGGCTCCCACCAGGCCTGACCAGCCCACGTCCCCCTGAGCAGTCCTGACCCCACACACTCACCACTTCCTGCCTTCTGGGGAGTCCAGACATCCTTCCTATGGATCTCATAGCAGCTGCAGGTCACATGAAAACAGATCTGAGCCAGAGCCACTTGGGCCTCACACAGCAGAGAAGACGCAGTCCTGGAGATGGACTCTGAGCTGCACAGGGGGAGAGACAGAGGCCTGTGAGACTGGAAGGCCACCCCCTCCCACCAGCTGCCTCCTGATTAGGCAAGGTTCCAGAAGACCCTTCTCCCACCCCAACCCACATAGGCACAGTTTGGGGCCCTGAGTGACTAGAGATGTATCACACTCCTGCATGAGTGAGGTAGAAGCACAAGGTCTTGGCCATGGTTCTATTCAGGCAAGGTTTCCTCCCTGCAAGGGGACCTGCCCCCCAGGAGTCATTTCCACTGAGGAGAAATAAGCCTGGCTCTCCACAGCAGGTCCTGTTGTCTTCCTGCTCTTCTGGGCACAGAGGCACAAGCATATGTGAGGAACTACACCCGTGGTGTCCAAGGCAGCCAACCCTGACCTCCCAGAAGGTGGGTGGGTCCCAGGTCAGACCAGACTGGAAAAGAGGGGGACAGGCACCCATCACTTGGGAAGAGTCCGGGGCTGCATGACCAAAGCCTTCTCACACTTTAACTCTCAGTCAGCTTATTTCCAGCCAAGAAAATAAAAAGACAACCAAGAAATACGATTATTAAGTGCATGAGAAACTAGTTATATGGCAATAAAAAGAATTAAAAGAAAGAAAAGCAAACACTTGAACCAGCTCAGGTAAGGAGCCTGTTTCACCCACGGCTCAGAATAAAAACTCACTTGCTGAGAGGTGAACACGTTCCCAAGTGGGGAGCCAGACAGTGACTGATGAGTGTGGCCCTAGGAGGGCTGAGTCCCCAGTGGCCAGGAGGGGACACAGCAGGATTTTCCTCTGGGAGCCAAATGCGCCTGCTGACCTGGAGGTACCCTGAAGCTCTCTCTGTTCACAGTTTGAATGTTCCAGACTTTCTTTGAATCTCCTATCACATTATCTTTTCTCTTAAGGAGCTCTGTACTTACCGTCTTTTAGAAGGATCTAGTTTGTATACGTCCTGCCCCCACCATTGAGGTTGTGATCATTAGTAATGAGAAAACTGAAACTGACACCTGCTGTTTGATCCAGATCTAGTGCACAGCTCTTTATGATTTTTGTTTTTGGCAACTTCTGACCCCACCATTCTAGTTTGTGTGTTAATTATTGTTGTAGATGTCTAGTAGGCACCAGGTTGTTTGTTTGTTTGTTTGTTTGTTTTGTAACAGGGATTGAACTCAGGGGCACTTGACCACTGGGCCACATCCCCAGCCCTTTTTTGTATTTTATTTAGAGACAGGGTCTAACTGAGTTGCTAAGTGCCTCGCCCTTGCTGAGACTGGCTTTGAACTTGAGATCCTCCTGCCTCAGCCTCCCAAGTGCTGGGATTACAGGCAAGCCCCACCATGCCCGGCTAAGGTAGTTATTTTATTGCTATATTGTTTGCTTCTATCATTGTTATTCTGGACTACCATTAAAATCTTATTTTTTTTTTTTCTTTTTTCTTTTTTTCTTTTTTTTTTTTTGGTATCTGTTTCTGTCCCTTTAAGACACAGGCCATGCTGCATTGATCTTACTGGTAGTCTCAGGATAAGCCTGTCTAAGAGAAAGAGCATTTACTGTAACACAATCGGGTCTTTGAATGATTTTTCTGGATCATTGTTCAGTTCTGAAGTTGAAGCTAGTCTTTCACCCATAAGGCACAGGAAGTAGACTCTGTGTGTGCAGGCATCTATGCAGTTGCATGATGAGGAGTTGGAACAGGCACTGCCTCTGGTGTGCGAGAATAGCAGGACACCAAAAGAAAGATTTCAATTTTTTAAACCCTGTGCTGACACTCCCAGGACTGTTTCTCAGACTGGCCCCAGGCAGCTGAAGATCATCTCACTGTGGGTAAAGAACACCAGCCCTAAAGTGGGGGCGAAAAACCCAGAAAACCTGCCTAGGATGTAGAAAATGACCAAAGAGAACCTGGCCTCTGCCCTGCCTTCCAGACCCTTTTGCCCCTGGGGACATGGGGCAACAAAGGATGTGGCAGTAGGCTTCAACACTGTCAGTTGATGACCTGGGGACATGAATAGTCTCCCCTTTTGAGATCTGAGAGAACACCCCATTTGTCCAGGGGATATTCATCACTGGGGCAAAGCAATTCTTGCTGTAATAGTATCTCATCAAACTAAATGCCTGGGGAGACTGGCAGAATAAATGACTGCACCCCAAAAAGAAGAAAACCTAAATTAAGGCCAACCTGTATTTTGTAGGCAGCCTCTGTAAAGGGATTTTTCAAGGAAGCCTTAAAAAGTGATGGAAAGTGCCTCCTCCATTGCATATCAATATGCCTAGCACAAGAAAAAGGCCCAAAAGGAGACTCTGGGTGCGATCGACAATGAGAAACTCACTTAAACTTGATGGCATTGTGACAATGATCATGGAGACAGGTCAGGCTCAAAAATATCCCGTACGCCAACCCATTGAATGCAACCTGGAAGAGAAAAGATAAGTCACAGTTTTTGTATATGCCAGATTGTCTGATCCCTCTCCTGTGATTAAATGTGTTGTGTAAATTACATGCACAGATAGTATTCATAAAGATAGTTCCAGAAACTATGAATTTATAAGAGAGTTAAAAACTAGAAATGATAAAAGGAAGTTTGATCTTCCTTTAGGTATGAATATATATCACTGAGAGATGACTTAATGTTTGGACAATTTCAGCAGAACCTGTCATTTTGGACAATCAGGAAGAAGATTGTAAAAAGGTGGTACAATTTTTACTAAGAAAAGATGGAGCCGGGCGCGGTGGCGCACGCCTGTAATCCCAGCACTTTGGGAGGCTGAGGCAGGAGGTTCGCGAGTTCAAAGCCAGCCTCAGCAATGGCCAGGCACTTAGTAACTCAGTGAGACCCTGTCTCTAATAAAATACAAAAAAGGGCTGGGGATGTGGCCCAGTGGTTGAGTGCCCCTGAGTTCAATCCCCAGTACCAAAAAAAAAAAAAAAGAGATGGAGATCCCAGAACTCAGCCTTCCCTTCTTACCTTTTACCTCCAGGGTGTATTGTACTGTTTCTGGAAATAAGTAATGTTTGGCTTCTTCTTCCAGCATGTATGGTCACTGGGAAAGGATTTATTGGGAAAATATCAATATTCGCCTTCTTCTCGGGGCTTGTCATTTTAGGACTGACATTTTCCCTCTTCCCAGGGATTGCTTGTCACTGAGAAAGGATTGTTTGTGTTCTTTTTCCCTTCCTCCTCCCAGATCACACTGTCTTGGGCATTGTCATATTCCAGTCTTCTGAGTTGTCATTTCCCATACCCTTCAAAAACTAAGGCTGCAAGAAAGTTGTGAATGTCTAAGTAAGTTGCAGAACATTGATGGAAGGTAAATCTCAAAGAGTTTGGGTTTGTGATTACATTGACTATAATTAGCAAAGTCAGTTAAGGGATTTGAACTTTAGTGTACTGATATGAAGCGAAGTCTGAAATATTGAACTGCACTTATCTAACAAGAAAATTTTCTTAGGTTTTATTACTTGGGGAAAATAAGCCTTAAAGAATGTATGGTTTGTACCTGTTTTAAAGGCTTCAATGATTATTTTGTAATTGGTTAAGCAAACAACTGTTATTTAGGTTATAACAATATAGTAGACACGCTAAATATATGCCAGTAAGCACAGGTATGCATCTGAAAACCGTATCTGCCTAAGCCTTGTCTAAGTGTTATGTAAAAGTTTATAAAATGATGAGGGCTGAGGTTGTGGCTCAGTGATACAGTGTTTGCCTCACACATTTGGCACTGGGTTTGAAACTCAGCACCACATAAATAAGTAAATGGAAAAAAGTTGTGTCTTTGTACAACTAAAATAAAAATTTAAAAATAAAAAAAAATTATGTAAGTTTACTAGAATATCGCCAGGTGGGATGGAGCACACCTGTAATCCCAGTGGCTCAGGAGGCTGAGGCAGGAGAATCATGAGTTCAAAGCCAGTCTCAGCAAAAATGAGGCACTAAGTAACTCAGTGAGACCCTGTCTCTAAATAAAATACAAAGATAGTGCTGGGGATGGGGCTGAGTGGTTTAGTGCTCCAGAGTCCAATCCCCCGTAACAACAACAACAAAAGATAGCCAAAAGTTTTCTCTTTTATACATTGTATTTGACATGGAAGGGGCACACTGTCATTTGAAGACCTGTCTTATGTATGTTTGATTTGACTAAGTCAATTTCTGATCATTAACACTTTTCCTAAATGTTTAAGAAATTTAAGTTTATCCTTTTTGTTTTGTTAACTCATGCACCTGTGATAATTGTTACCATATAGTCTGGATTCTAAACTGTACCTTAAAAGTTAAACTTAGTTAAATGTAAACCTTAGCAGAGCGCTTTGCCAGGTTGGAGTTCTGCAAACTAAACTTATGTGTAGCAAAATCTTTGATTTGTATAAAAATAACAAATTTGGTTGGTGTTCATTCATGTCCTTTGATGTTTTGTAGCTGGATAAAGTAACCTGCTGTGAACAAGTTATATATACGATTTTGTGTGACTCTTCACATTGGAATTGGAATTTAAATGCAGTTTGGGGAGATAATAAGGAGAGCATGGTCAGTTTAAATGTAACATTGTAAAACATGGAAGCATTCTGCCACTTTTTCCACAAAAACAGAAACCTAAAAGCTCTCTTGCCTTTCTTTGATTCATGTTTCAGAGGTAATGTTGCATTGTTATTTGTGAAGAGCCTCACCTCACATGGGATGAGGCTCTGCCTCCCACCTCACTCCATGTTAGAATGATTCCAACATGGGCTAGGGATTTGGCTCAGTTGGTATACTGCTTCTCTTGCATGCACTAAGGCCCTGTGTTCAATTCCCAGCATCACACACACACACACACACACACACACACACACACACAAGGATGGCTCCAACAGAAGCTCTCAAACAGTGGATATAATGTATAACTAATTAAAGGTTTGAGATTATCACAGTCATTTCTCTTTGTTCATAGCTATTACACAAGCTGAATATGCTTTTGTTCTGCTAACTTTATTTTGCATTTTCCTTACTAACATTGTAACTTTTGCCTGTTAGAGGTAATGCTTCTAAAAAAAAACAAAAGCAAAAAACAGACTGCAGACTGTGTTAATTTGAGATAATAAGCCATCACCCACTGCCAGTGCTAATTCTGACCCAAATTAAATAAAAGTGGTAACTGTGACATTATAGATATTGGACTTATAACTTGTTGCTCCCTCTTTAAGACTGGTGAAATTGCTGGGCACGGTGGTGCACGCCTGTAATCCCAGCACTTGGGAGGCTGAGTCAGGAGGATCACGAATTCAAAGCCAGCCTCAGCAATGGTGAGGCCCTTAGCAACTCAGTGAGACCCTGTCTCTAATAAAATACAAAAAAGGGCTGGGGATGTGGCCCAATGGTCCAGAGCCCCTGAGTTCAATCTCTAGTACCAGATTGAGAGAGAGAGAGAGAGAGAGAGAGAGAGAGAGAGAGAGACTGGTGAAATTGGCTTGCTGGGTGTTTAAAGCCAAAACTTGGAGACCAAAGTCAAGGAAGTAAAAGGGTCAAGGATAAAGCAACCAACATTCTCTCCCTTACCCTCTGAGGTCAGCCAGGACCTAAAGAATGACAGGACCTCTCTCTGGGACCTTCAGCTGTGGTGAGTCACCCAATCTGCTGATCAGAGAGATTGAGAGGACCCTAGAGAACAGGAAGCCAACCAGTGCACATTCTGCAGAGAGGAGGGCCACTGGAGACGGAAATGTCCCTGATGCTTCCAATGGAAGTGACATATGGTCAGCCAGACCCTGACCATCCTAGCAAGTGTCACCACTGGCTAAAGGAGCCAGGAGGCTTTGCACGTGTCCCCAAGAGTGATCTCCAAGGAATCTCAGCTGACTTTTTTTTTTTTTTTTTTTTTTTTTTTGGTACTGGGGATTAAACTCTGGGGCACTGGGCCACACCCCCAGGCCTATTTTGTATTTTATTTAAAGACAGGGTCTCACCGAGTTGCTTAGTGCCTCGCCATTGCTGAGGCTGGCTTTGAACTTGCAATCCTTCTGTCTCAGTCTCCGGACATGCTTGGATTATAGGCGTGCGCCACCACGCTGGGCTCTCAGCTGACTCTTAAGAGAAGATAGGAACAAGGTCAGTTTTAACCAACTTGGTCGGAAGCACCTGGCAGGACAGTATAGCCTAAGCACAGTGCTACATGGACATTTCAAAGGAAAAACAATGTTTGTTTGTTTTTTAATATGCTTAAGATGTACACTTGCGTCAGCCCCACCAAAAGTAAGTAAAAATGGAGGCTATAAAGGAAGCATTCTTATATGAGAATGCCTGACACTAATGATCACAAAGGACTCTAGAATTGCAAATTTGACCTGAGTTAGTTTGAGTCTGATCCCATAGACCTACAAATCTTCTTAAGCCCCTACATTGATAATCTTGTTCTGCTTTTGGCTGATGAGTTTATGAGTTACTGGCTTCATGGTTTTTGAAGACTGGCTGAAATACTCATTGTTTTGTGCTAATTCTTTACAGAAAAAGTAATGCTTTGCTATCTTTGCATGCAATACTTTGTTGTCTTAACATGGTCGCTGCCTTAGGTATGCACTGTCCAGTCACCTGGCATCTGCCCCGGTAGCCTCTGCACTGCTCTGATGCTCAATGCCCCATCTGTCTACACTCCACCTGATAGAGAGCAAAGACTTTGGGTTACTTCCCCCAACTTCACCCTCTTTAAGGAGGAAGCAGTTTGGAGATGTTGTCACCCATTTTTTTTTCCATAGAAATGAAATGTAGAAATTGATAGCAGAGCATTTCAATAGTGGTCTACATTATGCTTTGAATATAATACTTGCTGGTCTGCCACTGCAACTTTTTTTTTTTTTTTTTTTTTTGGTACCAGGGATTGAACTCAGGGGCACTCAACCACTGGGCCACATCCCTGGCCCTTTTTTGTATTTTATTTAGAGACAGGGTCTCACTGAGTTTTTAAGTGCCTCGCCATTGCTGAGGCTGGCTTTGAACTCGCGATCCTCCTGCTTCAGCCTCCCAAAGTGCTGGGATTACAGGCGTGCGCCACCGTGCCCGGCTTCGTGCAACTTATTTTTAAAATGGACATGATTCTTTCTCTTCATCTCTCCCTGCTCCTCCCTAATCTCAAAGGAAACAGGATTACCTTTCTTCCCCATTTTAGGCAGATTTATTTATTGTTAAGTACACACCCACCATAGGAAAAAAGTAATCCAGCCTTTGGGGATCATATCAGAAGATCTCAGAAATGACTGTCTCCCAAATTAACAAATGAATTACAACTCTGGAGAGAACATCTGGAAAGTAGCTTCTGAATCACCTCTTTAAAACCTCCTGTTCTCCCTGATAGGCAGAATCACAGCCTCTGGGACAGGATTCCCTGTGTTTCTCCTTTGCTAGCAAAGCAATTAAAGTCACTTTCCATTTTCTCAAAAATGGTATCCTTATTGGATTAGCATTGGGGACAAGGACCTAGCTGTTGGTAACAGCTTTGTTACCAATTTTATATCTCAAACTGGGTCATTTTTGCCTCTCAGAATTATGGAATCAATAACAAGACTGAGCACTCACTGACCACCAAAAGAGGTGTTGTTCTAGCCAAGAGCAGAAGTGCGAGACGGACTTGCAACCCAGCTTTTGCGCTGCAGGTGAGGAGGTCTTAGGTGCTGAGTACCAGAGTGAGGGCTGAGCTTATTAGGGGACATGCCCAGGACTTCTCTGGGAGTGGGCAGACTTCCCAGGCACGACCTCTCTCCACTCTTGATGCTCCTTGTGGCCGTAACCCCGGCAACTGTGCGCTTCAGATGCTGAGGCTGTCCTTCAGCAGGCAGACCCATGCGCAGGAGGTTGTCTGGTGGCCACCACAGACCCAGCTGGTGTCCACTGACCAGCCTGGTGAGAAAACTCCTGACCTCTAGGCAGCCAGTCCTCCCAGATGAGTGGTGAGGGTGGGGTCGAGGTCAGCAGGGCCGTCCAGACAGCAGCAGCTCAGGCAGCAGACGCCCTGAGGAATGTTCACCCACAGGGACGCTAGAGCGAGGGTAGGCCAGGACTGCTGGTGGCAGAGCTCTTGGAGGGGGTCAGGAATCAGGATCTTCATCCAACCACAGCTCAGTTACAAAACCAACTATTCCACAGACTGTTCTTGAAGAATTCAGTGTCACACGGTGCTCTTCTGATTGGAAGAGGGGCATTACTGCTTGTCACCCCACTAAACTCAGAGACAAAATGAAGGAAGATAGTTTTATGCAAAACCAGCCTTGAAGACAGAGGGGACCTTTTTGTTAGGTCCTTAGGCCAAAGTAACTCCATTTTGAAAATCAGCACCTGCCCACCCAGGCATGACCTTCCGGTTAGGCCCTCCCCAAAGAGTCCCTAACTACCAAACCACAACAAAGACATCAAGTAACAATCACAGGAACAGGTTGGTTATTTTTTAACTACTCCATTGTACACAACTACATAGTTAAAAAGTTTTTTCCAGCAGGCTGCTGTGCCTGGCAGATACCCTCTGTTAACAAACATTTGCAGCCGGGCGCGGTGGTGCACGCCTGTAATCCTAGCACTTGGGAGGCTGAGGCAGGAGGATCGCGAGTTCAAAGCCAGCCTCAGCAATGGCGACGCACTTAGCAACTCAGTGAGACCCTGTCTCTAATAAAATACAAAAAAGGACTGGGGATGTGGCCCAGTGGTTGAGTGCCCCTGAGTTCAATCCCTGGTACAAAAAAAAAAAAAAAAAAAACATTTGCTCGATTCGGGGACGTGTCTTCCTGGACATTATACCGGCTACCCTAACATTCTGGTGCCAAAACCCAGAGGGGGGTCCATGATTACTGCCTGCTTGCTCTCCCTTCGTGGGGATCTGAGCCACCCTGACTGTGCCCATCCTCCCTGGCCAATATCCACGATAGGGCGTTTGTGCCTCTTGCCATTTCTGACCTTCTTAGCCACCACAGGATTTGACTCTCAATAGCCTTCCCTTTACTGGTGGTGAGTTCTTGGAGCCCTTCTGTGGTGGCCCTGAGCCCTCTGTCTCTAAATCCCAGTGCTAGGTCAGGCCTCCCTTGGTTTCTGCCATGGGCCTGTCAGGGATGGTGGTGACCCTCACTGACCGTGTGCTCCTGTGTAGGAAATCAGAGAGGTTGTGGGGATGCCCCTTCCTCCTTCATTTCCCTGCTCTGTACTCCTGAAAATTCTTAGCCATTGGGTCTGCACAATCCAAGATTCCCTTTGACTCCCTACTCAGCTGTCTCCTCAAAATCCTGCAGCCTTTTCATTTGACTCCAGATCTCAAACCTCGCAAGCTCATTTTCTATTGGAACACAGCCTGGCCCCGATATAAATTGGGTAGTGACTTCGCTTGGCCAGAGAATGGGACGTGCAATTCCACCATCATACAACCTGTGCAACTTCTGTCACCACAGCAGAAAGCGGGCAGAATCCCTGTGTTCGAGCCTTCTCTCCACTCTTGCTGCTCTCTGGGTCGATCCTTCTCCCCTAAACAAGTCCTCCTTGCTCTCTCCCCCTTAGCACTCCCGCTCCCAGCCTAGCCATTTCCCTGCTCTTCACCCTGGCGATCACTCTCACTCCCCCTCCCAGCCTAGCCATTTCCCCGCTCTTCACCCTCAGGATCACTCTCACTTGCTGGACCTCTACCTGTGCTTCTTCATCGTCTGGCCTAGCACACTGCCGTCACCTCCCTCGACACACCTTCACTAAAGGAGCCCGTCTTCCCTGCCCAACCTGGCCTTCATCTCTCGTCCCCTTCTCTCGACCTCAGAACCTCATGTCCCACCCCTGCCTCTCCTTCTCCTTCTCTCTCCCCTCCTCATACTTACTCTCGTGGGCCCCACCTGGAGCTTCCGCAGCCCCCCTCCTACCGTTAAGGGGGAGGTAGCAGGAGCTAAAGGCAGTGTATATGTTTATGTTCCTTCTTGCTTACTGGCTTCTCCCAGATGGAGAGATGTTTGGGTTCTTATTCTCCTGATCTCAAATCCTATACTAAAGAATTTGAATACCTTACCCAGTCCTATGATCTGACACTGCACAATATCTATATCATTCTCTCTTCTGTAGTGACACCCCCCCCCCCTTCCACAGAAAATCTTAACTAAGCTTCTCCAGAAATCTTCACCATAATTGATTTTAGGACTATCAGCAGAAGAGTCTCTATGAAAGAGTTCAATGCAGGTAAATTTCGTAGTTTCCTGTTGCTCTGTTTTGCTTGGCCACTGCCCTGGAAGAAATCAGCACTCCAGGTGCTGAATGCCCCCTTACTAATTTTTCACAAACATTTATCCAGTATAGTAGTTTGTAGAAGTGTGGTGCAAATGCAAAATGTGATTAAGATAAAGATGCTTTAACAAGGCCTCTGGCCTTGAGCTGGAGCTTCACAGAGATGTCTACATTTCTAAGAGAAGTTCCAATTGGGCTCCATGGTAACAGCTGGCAGGGGGGAGCGGAAAAAGGGGAGAAGAAGCTCTCCCCTTCTCAGGTGCTGTCCTCGAAGGGTTAACTTGCCCAGAACAGTGAAAGAAAAGCTGCTTTTGTGAGAACTTCTGCAGACTGTGAACTTCTGATCCCTTCCTCTTACATGCTGGGTATAAAATTCTGAAACTACCTGAACTTGAGGTTCAGGGAGATTGATTGAAGACAGCAAAAGCTTTGCCCTCTGAACCTGGCTGCAGCCAAATAAAACTTTGCTTCTTGTTCCTGTTTGGTGTCTTGCCTCGCCTGTCCCCTGCGACACTTCTCCCTCCTCCCAGAGCAGAGACAGGGCTTGGGCCACTGCCCAAGCACCTGCACATGACACATATAGCCAATCCCACTCGTCCTGCTGGAGCTACCACAGTTCCTCACGAGGTCCTAACTGGGATCATCAAACCAAGGCTGCACACTAAGAGACCAGATGGTTATCTGTCTCCTGGCAGGTCTCAACATGGCTGCCAGAAGGTGACTGATTCTGAGAACGTTAGGAAATTACCCAAAACCCAACAAGAGTCTATCCCTAGTTCTCTCCTGCCTTATGGAGGCTCTTCAACACTATACTAAGCAGACCCTCAATCCCCACATGGTGCTATCATTCTAATGACTCATTTCATTTCCCAATATGCCCCAGGTGTTCTGAAAAAATTTAAAAGGTTAGAGAAAGGCCCCCAAATGCCCCCAAACAACCATTCTTGTGTGTGTGTGTGTGTGTGTGTGTGTGTGTGTGTGTGTGTTACCGGGGATTGATTTCAGGGGCACTCAACCACTGGCCCACATCCCCAGACCTTTTTTGTATTTTATTAGAGACAGGGTCTCACTGAGTTGCTAAGTGCCTCGCCATTGCTGAGGCTGGCTTTGAACTCACGATCCTCCTGCCTCAGCCTCCCAAGTGCTGGGATTACAGGTGTGCAGGCCTGTTTTTGTAACTTTTTGTGCTATAAAAACCTTGTCTCTCTGGAGAGTGGGGCTGTTCTCCAGCCCATTTTGGGGAGACAGCCACTGGCCAGCTTTTGTGCACACAATATAAACTTGCTTTAATTTTGTTTTAAAACTGGAGTTGGTGGTCTGTTCCTTGCATGGTGGGTTCAACAGCAGATGCCCTAGAATCTCTTCAAATCCAAGTCACCTCCTTGGCCAATGTAGTTCTCCAAAACAGGAGAGCCATGGACTTACTAATGACAGAGAAGGGAGGCACTTGTGTTTTTTAGGAGAAGAATGCTCCAGAATAGTCCCATGAAAAATAGCCGAGCTCCAGAAAAGCATCAAGGAACCCCATGGGGAACCGCACTAGTCATCTCCCTGGAAACTTTGGGCCAGACTCTCCCCTGCCTGCTCCCTGATGGGCCCTCTCCTTACATTCATCATAGTGCTCTTAACAGGACCTTGTCTGGTAAATTACCTAAAAATTTTTCACAAGATCAAATAAAGGTACTCACTAATCAGGCTGTAAACCAGTTCTTTATGAGCCAAGATAGCCCCCTCCCCAAAGTTCTGGACTAAACCCTTCTTTGTCCCTAGTTAGCTCAAAGAAGCCAGAAGGAACAATGCCCCTTAAGAAAAGAGGGGGCAGGAGGGTGGGCTGGAGATGGAGTGCAGTTGGTAGAGTACCTGCCTTGCACGCACAAGCCATGGGTCCATCCCTGGCACCAAAAACAAATGTCTGGAATCTCAGGTCCTTAGGCCAAAGTAACTCCATTTTGAAAATCAGCACTTGCCCACCCAGGCATGACCTTCCAATTAGGCCCTCCCCCAAAGAGTCCCTAACTACCAAACCACAATAAAGACATCAAGTAACAATCACAGGACCAGGTGGATTATTTTTTAACTACTCCATCACACATGACCCTATAGTTAAGAAGTTTTTTCCAGCAGACTGTTGCACCTTACAGAATGACAGCCTGGCAAATACTCTTTGTCAATAAACCTTTGTTTGAACTCAGAGCTGTGTCTCTCCTGGATACTGTGCCAGCTACCCTAACACTCTTCGTACCAGATCTCCATCTTAGGGGGATCAGGGACATATTATGACAGGGAGGGGATACCATGGGACAAAAGGCAGGAAACAGACATAGGTCCATGTACGGAGGCAGTGCTGGTCAGAACTCGGTGCAAAGAAACCAGAAGGGGGGCTGGGGTTGTGGCTCAGTGGTAGAGCGCTCGCCTAGCACGTGTCGGCCCGGGTTCGATCCTCAGCACTACGTAAAAATAAAAACGCATTGTGTACAACTAAAAGCAAATAAATAAATATTGAAAAAAAAGACCAGATGGATGCAAACCTCACAAATCAGCTCAGCTCTTTCATTCAGGAATGGATCCTGGTTGTGATGATGGCGAGCATTGTTCTGATGGACCCACTCTCCTTGTGAAAAAGAGCCACTGAACAAAGAAAAAGACTGCGCTTATGTGATTACCCTGAAATGTAACTTAATTAATGAGTGGGTCAGCATGGGCACTCAGGAATTTGGGGTCTGTTTTACTCTGGGAAATGGGAGGGAGTCTGGTGTTGGAGGTCAGATTTATCTTCCTGGGCCGGATGGAGGGCCTGGGGTCAGTGGTTGGTGTCTGGAAAGGGTTTGTTTAGGGAGAGATTTAATGCTTTGGCCCCTTCCCACAGACTACCTTTCTAGGACTGATGGCCACCTTCTCACCGGGGCTCGTTTTAGCACTGGGAAGGAACGCCCTGGGAAAGGGCTGACTGCCCCAATTTATGGCTTTCTTTCTCACTCCCCTTTTCTCAGGCCTAACTATTTTTGGGCTTGTCATTTTCCATATCTAATAAGAACTGCATCATCTCTGGTTTCCCGACACCCGCAAGCGCTGGCAGAATCTTCTCTTTCCATCCTCAGCACGAGTCAGCTCCAGTTGCAGAAAGCAGTTACCAGGAAGTTGCTTATACATTTTTAAAAAATTATTGATGAACTGCAATTTTACATAACAGTAGGTGCACTGTGACACATTCCTGAATGTGGCATCCTCAGGCCTGATCCCCTGCCTCCCCGTCCCCCCATCCTCCCCCTCCTCTACCCCGCTGGGCTCCTTTCATGGGTTCCCTTCATTTCAAAGGGGCTACGTTACACTGTCTCCCGCTTTTTAAAATGTGACACCCAGACAGATATGTTCCACCTACCGAGTGAGGTTGTGTTTGTGTCAGCGCATATGCATGCCTGTAGGGATGAGGTGGGGACAGTTTCCAGGGGTCCAGAAGCATGGCCTTAGACAGCCTGGTGGAAGGAAGCCCTCCTCTGCAACCAACCCTGCTTCCAGGGCCTAAAAGTTAAAACTCTGCAAAATTCCTGGCATTTACTCCCTAAAAGGTGTTCTCCTCCAGGCTCCATGAGGCCTGCTCCCGTAACTCCCAGTGAAAAGGAATGCATCTTTGTGTCCCTTTCAAATGCAGATCTCCCTTCATTGTGACTGTTGAAGACAGCTTCACACCCTGTGCTCAAGTACCTTTTCAAAGTAAGTTAAAAGTGTGCTGCTCTTAAGGACTTTCTTGCCTCCCAGGATCCCCAAACTAAACTGTCCTGGGGGGGGGGGGGGGGGACATCTTCTCTCCTCGAACAAGGCAGCCATAAAGTTGAGAAGTGGTAGCTGTGAGAAGCATCAATGGTCTGGCTGGTGGGTGCTTCTCTCCCCTCATTCTTTCTCCCTGTGGGTCATGACAAAAGAAATTCTGGGGCCAGCCAGGCTTGGTGGTACATGGCTATAATCCCAGAAGCTCTGCAGACAGAGGCAGGAGGATCCCAAGGCCAGACTCAACAACTAGGGACACCCTCATCAATTTAGTATGACACTGTCTCAAAACAAAAAGGAAGTCGGGCGCGGTGGCGCACGCCTGTAATCCCAGCACTTTGGGAGGCTGAGGCAGGAGGATCAAGAGTTCAAAGCCAGCCTCAGCAATGGCGAGGCACTTAGCAACTCAGTGAGACCCTGTCTCTAATAAAATATAAAAAAGGTCTGGGGATGTGACCCAGTGGTCGAGTGCCCCTGAGTTCAATCCCTGGTACCACAAAAAAAAAACAAAAACAAAAAACAAAAAGAACTGGGATTGTAGTTCAGTGGTAAAGTGCCCGTGGGTTCAAGCCCCAGAGAAAGAGAGGAAAAGGATGGAAGCAAGGAAGAAAGGAAGGGGGAGGGAAACGGGGAGGATATGGAGGAAGGAAGGAAATCTAATTAGTTCATTCGGAGGCCTTGGGCTGGGGTGTGACTCAGAGAGGAGACTGTCCCGATGGGTAAAGGTGCAACTTATGCAGTCGAGGGGTAGAAATAAAGAATGCCCACGTGCTTCTGCCCTTTTCAATGATTCATTCACTCAAATCACTCAATACCATTTCACTTTATAGGTTCTTTTTTTTTTTTTTTTTTTTTTTTTTTTTTTTTTTGTGGTACCAGGGATTGAACTCAGGGGCACTTGACCACAGGGCCACATCCCCAGCCCTTTTTTGTATTTAATTAGAGACAGGGTCTCACTGAGTTGCTAAGTGCCTCGCCATTGCTGAGGCTGGCTTTGAACTCGCGATCCTCCTGCCTCAGCCTCCCAAAGTGCTGGGATTACAGGCATGCGCCACCGCGCCCGGCTTCACTTTATAGGTTCTTAATCAAGAAAATGATGCTCCTTAATGCTGAGCACTGCAACAGACATAATCAATTCAAAGCAGATGATTCTAAGTGAATTCTGTGCCCAGCAAACACACTTCACCGTGACAGACACCCCTCTGCATGCTGAGCTCAAGTGCCACGTCCACAGTCTTGAGTCTTAGGTCTCCAGTCCAGCAGATGCACACTCAGACCACAGCGACCAGGTCAGGAACCCACGGAGGCTTCTCCCAGGGTGGAGCTGGCGGCCGGCTGGCTGAGGAGAGGGTCGCAGGGAGGCTGCTGTAGAGGCCGAGGGCAGTGAGGGCAATGCGGAGGATCGGGCAGATGGGGAGAAGGGCGGGCGGCCACCCAGGTCCTCCTCAGGCTCGCTGCATGTGGGCTGGCTGCACGTCTCTGCCCCTTTGTCCATCAGTCACACTGACTGTTGGGGCTTCTGCGTGCCCCCCCCCCCATCCCTGACAGCTGTTACCAGGGTTCTCAGTTCCGTCTTTCATCCTAGGGTCAGGACATCTGCTCTGGCCGCGTCTGCCCTGGGCTCTCACCTCTGACTCTTATCAGGGGAAGGCAAATGACAGTGACTTCACTCTGAGTTTTATCAGCGTTGTGGAACGTGACTTATTTTATCAGGCTAGGCCTGATGAAGATATTGGAGGGCGCATAGGCTGTGCCTGGTGGCGCTGGAGTGTAGCTCAGGCTAAGGCTGGCCTGACAAGGCTGCACGGGCTTCTGTTTGTGAGATGCCCCTCAGGCCCGAGCGCATCCTCTGGAAAGCCTTCAGGAGAGAAGCTGAAGGCCACACCTTGCTGGAAGGCTCCTTCCTGGGCAAGGGAGTCTTGGGTGGGAAGGAAAGAGGCTAGGGTCCCATCGCAAAGAGCAACACCAGGTCTCATGCCTGCCAGGTGCCTCAGCCACACCTGTCACCCTTGTAGGTTTTTCTACAGATCTGACACATCCAGAGAGACAAAAAAAAAAATTAAAAAGGGCATAATATGTAAATATTAGGACAGCTGCCGTTAGTAAAATTGTTACAGTTATAATATCTTTGTTAAAAGCAGTGATCTCTAAGCCTACACATGTCTTATGTGTGACGCATACAGGATAAACTGGGCCCCTCTGCCTCCTTTCATACCAGTCTCCTTTATTGCCTTAAACTCCAGCTCAGGCCCCTGCTCAGCTCTGCAAAGGACATATTACTCATTTAAGGAGGGTTCATCTAAAAACTAGTAATACCAAGCTATTGGTCCCAAATGTACCTGAACTATCTTGTCACCCTTCAGGACTGAGGCCAGATGTGTAGGGGCTCGCAGCCTCCTGTTTCAGACCCCTGGGTAGTGAGTAGGGAAGACTCCCAGAACCCCTGTCTGATAGACAGACATCCTGAGCCCAGCTGGGAGATTGGCAAGTGCCCCTCGAGTGCTGAGGACCTCCCAGAGCCAACTCTCGGGACCAGAGCTGAGAGAGCGAGCCGCAGCACAGTGGGACCAAGCTGCTCGGTGACAGGGCTCCTGCCCCTGCCTGGGCCTCCCTCCACCCCGACCTAAAGCTCCCATCAGCATCCCAAAGACAGGGCTGACTAAAGTTCTGTAACTGCTTTTCTGTTTTGCTCTATCCCAAGTCCCTTAGGGCCACCCGTAAAGCAACATGCATCCTCTACCAGAGGACCGCTATCTGTAGCCATTGTGCCCTGGAAGCTGCATGAAGGAACCTGGTTGGCTCACCTAGCTGCAGACCCTTCCCAAGTCATCTTGACTCTGGGACAGTGGGTGTGCGCACCATGCCTGGCTTTCTCATTATTATTTTTAATATTTATTTTTAAGTTATAGATGGACACATTATCTTTATTTTATTTTTTTATGTGGTGCTGATGATCAACCCAGTGCCTCATGCATGCTAGGTGAGCGCTCTACCGCTGAGCCACAACCCCAGCCCCCTCTTGTTATTTTTTTAATGTGAGACAGGGTCTCATAATTTGCTTATGGTCTCGCCAAGTTGCCTAGGTTGGTCTCAAACTTTTGATCCTCCTGCCTTACCTCCCAAGTAGCTGGATTACAGACATGTGCCATCATACCTGCTGCCAGTGTTAGTTTCTTAGGGCTGCATAACAGATCGCCAGAAACTGTCAAGTGCAGACAGTAGTAATTTACTT
The DNA here is from genome assembly GCA_025594165.1 of Tamias sibiricus. NCBI lineage: Eukaryota > Metazoa > Chordata > Mammalia > Rodentia > Sciuridae > Tamias > Tamias sibiricus. Next base: position 635,464 of record CM046662.1, on the reverse strand, counting down.
TCTCAGGGTTCTGGGGCCCTGAATCTGAACCAAGGTGTTTGCAGGACTGCAAGGATGGCCTCAGTCTAAGCAACTCCATTTAAAAATAAACCTGCCGTCTCACCAGACAAGCCCACAAAGCCCTCCAATATGTCATCAGGCATAGCCTGATAAAAGAAGTCACTTTCCACAACCATGATCAGAATGAAGTCACCTGATAGAGACATGTTATTTTCCCTAACCCTGATAAGAGCCAGAAGGGTAATATCAGGGCAGAACCACCAGACCAGACGTCCTCTCTAAGCTGTAAGATGTCACTAAGAAACCTGGTAACAGCTGAGAGGGACCAAAAGGCATGCAGAAGCCCCCAAATTTAGTACAAATAATGGGATAAATGAACAGACGGTCAGTCGGCCAGCTGACACCGATGCATGAAGGAGCCTATAATCAAGGAGATAGCTAAAGATTGCGGTTAGCTGAGAGCCATAAAAGATGTTCTAGTTTCCACCTGATAGTAATACATTATTCAAAGAATCTTTGTATGCCCGTGAAACACTGCGTGACGCACCTGTAAGCTCGAGCTGTAAGCACGTGTCCTTGTTAAAGCTATATGTATATAACTGGGTGAGGTTCGTTAGTGTGTGTGGGGAAGAAGAAGGTGGTGTTTGGAGTTAGAGCATTTGGAGTGATTGCTGGAGCTGGAGAGAGGAGAAGAATAAAAGACCTTTTTTCATTTTCGTCCTGCCTCCAAATTTTCCTGTGGCGTTCGCTGCTCCAAGCGACTTCCGCTTCAGGCAGCGACAGATGCACGGTGGCCCGAGGGCCTCGGAGGGCCTGCACGGACATGCCCACTCCGCTCATCATCTGCCTGGTCCTCTGCGACGTCCTCGCCGCTCTCAAACTCTACAGCAGCCTCTGGACCCTGGTGAGGACGGCGACCTCTCCTGACGCCGCCTCCAGCCAGCCGTCAGCTCCACCCCGGGAGAAGCCTCCATCGGTTCCTGACCTGGTCGCTGGGGTCTGAGTGTGCATCTGCCGGACCTGAGACCTGAGACTCAAGACTTTAGATCCTCACTTGTGCTCTGCATGCGCAGGGAATGTCTGTAATAGGTCTGCCATGACCAAGAGTTCTGCAGGGCTCAGAGTTAACTGAGAGTTTGTTTGCTTTGAATTAGTTGTGTTCACTGCTTTTATCAGTCTGAATCATGGTGTGTGCAGTGCCCAGCATTAAGCACTGTCATTTGTTCATTAAGAACCCCTAGAGTGAAATTGTATTGAGTGGCTTTAAGTGAATAAGGCGTTAGAAAGGGCATCGCACTGGACACTTGCCCATCACTAGGACCATGCTGCCTCTGGAGCCTGTAGGGAAGCTTCCTGGGGTGCCTTCTGCAGCTGCCACTGACTGTCCACTGTCCATCCCCCAGTGCACCTCCTTTCAGCAGGAAGTGGCTTAGAGATGCTGTTGACCACTTCCCATAGAAATGGGATGTAGGAACTGATAGTGGGGAGTAGTAACAGGGTTCACCTGATGGTCGACTATATCCCTGCGGCTTTAAAACTTACATGTGTTTTTTTTCTTTTCCCCAATCTTCTTTTTTTTTTTTTTTTTTTTTTTTTTTTTTTTTGTGGTACCGGGGATTGAACTCAGGGGCACTCGTCCACTGGGTCACATCCCCAGCCCTTTTTTGTATTTTATTTAGAGACAGGGTCTCACTGAGTTGCTAAGTGCCTCGCCACTGCTGAGGCTGGCTTTGAACTCGCGATCCTCCTGCCTCAGCCTCCCAAAGTGCTGGGATTACAGGCGTGAGCCACCGCGCCCGGCTTTTTCCCCAATCTTCTATTCCCTAAATTTATGCCTGATCTTCATTTCCCTAAACTTCTCCTTCCTGTTCTCTCCTCCCTAATCTCGTTTTCTCTGAATCACCTCTACAAAAGCCCTCGGTTCCTATGGATGGGCAGAATCACAGCCTTTGTGACAGGAGTCCCCTGTGTTTCTCCTTTGCTAGCAAAGCATCAAACCTTCTTTTTCTTTTTCTCAAGACCTTGTCTTTGTTATTGGATTGCATTGAGGACGAGGACGGAGCTTCCTGTTACAGTCACAGTCACAGAAACCCTGAGTCAGGAGCGACATGGCTCTACCCATCTCTGAGACTCTTCTCACCAACTCTTTGCGCATGCTACACTTTGGGTCAGAGGACATGGGAGTGGAGGAAAACCACAAAATTACAAGAATCAGTAGTGAGAGGGTGTCAGGGATTCCTGGAACAGATCACGCTGTGTTCAAAAGATTGAGCAAATTACTTGGAATGCTGGAGGAATTAGATCTAATTCATAATGCCTCATAGTGGGGGTGGTGGACTGGTAGGTGGTGTTTATTAATTCTGGTTCTGCAGAGAAACCATAAGATAGACATAGACTCCGGGCGCGGTGGCCACACCTGTAATCCCAGCACGGGGGAGGCTGAGGCAGGAGGATCGCGAGTTCAAAGCCAGCCTCAGCAATGGCAAGGCACTTAGCAACTCAGTGAGACCCTGTCTCTAATAAAATACAAAAAAGGGCTGGGGATGTGGCCCAGTGGTCGAGTGCCCCTGAGTGCAATCCCCGGTACCACACACACACAAACACACACACACACACACACACACACACACACACACAAAAGTAGACATAGACACAGATACAGAAATGAACATGGATAGACACAACTATGAGGAGACTTTTGGGGATTGGTCCAGGTGCTTAGGGGTGCCTAGAAGTCCCGCTACATGCTGCCTGCCTCTGTGGAACCAGGCAAGCCAGTGCTGGACTCAGTCTGAGGCCCAAAGCCCAAGAAACTGGGGACCACTAGTGTAAGTCCAGAGTCTGAAGACCTAAGGTCCTGGAGCTCCAAAGTCCAAAATCAGAAGATGGATGTTCCAACTCAGGAGATGGAAATCCCCCTTCATTGGCCTTTTTCTTTACCACTGAGCCACATCCACAGCCCTTCTTATATTTTGAGATGAGACCTCGCTAAGTTGCTGAGGCCTGCGGTGAATTTTTGATCCTCCTGCTTCAGCCTCTCAAGCCACCACACCCAGCTTCACTTGCCTTTTTACTCTAGCAGAGCCCTCAGGGATTGATGATAACCTCCTGTTGAGTCGAACCTAATCTTCATCCCCGCCTAGGAAAATTTTTCCTTAGATAAGAAGGTCTCTAAAGAATGTGATAAGGGCGGGGCGTGGTGGCACACGCCTGTAATCCCAGCACTTGGGAGGCTGAGGCAGGAGGATCCCGAGTTCAAAGCCAGCCTCAGCAAAGGCAAGGCACTTAGCAACTCAGTGAGACCCTGTCTCTAATATTTAAATACAAAAAAGGGCTGGGGATGTGGCCCAGTGGTCGAGTGGCCCTGAGTTCAATCCCCCCGTACAAAAAAAAAAAAAAAAAAAAAGAATGTGATAAGGACAGCATGGTGGCACACACCTGTAATCCCAGCAGTCAGGAGGCTGAGGCAGGAGGATCACAAGTTCACAGCCAGCCTCAGCAACTGCAAGGAACTAAACAACTCAGTGAGACCCTGTCTCTAAGTAAAGCGCAAAAAAGGGCTAGGGATGTGGCTCAGTGGTTGAGTGTCCCCGGGTTCAGTCCCCAGTACACACACAAAAAAAATCTCCAAGACATCTCCTTGCGTCCTCCAAGTTCTTTCCTGGGGGTCAGTAAACAGTTGCTAGGGCTCTGTTGACAGCAGCCCAGGGGAAGGACATCTGCCCTGGTGAGGGCAGATCTTCATCCCTCAGTCTCCTGCCGCAGATGCCAATCTCCTCAGGACACACCCTGATGGACACACCTAGAAAAAGTGTTTTGGGCGGCTTTTTTTTTTGGGGGGGGGCAGTTACCCAGGGGCACTTGACCTTGATCACTGAGCCACATCCCCAGCCCTATTTTGTATTTTATTTAGAGACAGGGTCTCACTGAGTTCCTTAGCACCTCACTGTTGCTGGCTTTGAACTCAGGATCCTCCTGTCTCAGACCGCTGAGCACTGGGATCACAGGCATGTGCCACTGCACCCAGCCAGAAAAAGTGTTCTGCCAGGTGTTTGTGTCTCTTAGCCCAGTCCAGCGGACACCTTAAGCCAGCTGCAGTAGCACCCACCTGTAACCCAAGCTACTGGGGAGGCAGGAGGATTACAAGTTCAAGGTCAGAGTGGGCAACTCAGTGAGACCCTATCTCCTAATAAAACAAAAAGGGCTGGGTATACCTCAGTGGTACAGGGATTGCCCAGCATGCATGAGGCCCTGGGTTCAATCCCAGCAAAAAATGAAAGTAGACACCTATAATTAAATATGACAGTGTTCAGCAGCAGAAAGGCAAACAGATAAACTGAAATAAGAGATGCCAAATATTAGAAAATATGGTAGACCTGCAGAGCTGGTGGAGGAGGAAGACCATGAGGAACACACAGCTGTCAACCATCTCCGGCTCTGTGAGTGCTGTCTCCAGCAGGCTCTGTGTCATCCACACTGCAGAGAAGTCCATCCACCCCCTCTCACCACGCACTCTCAGACACGGGACTTTCCTGTGAGATGGAGAGGAAAGCACCTAAGGGGAAAACAGCAAGGCCTGTGACAAACGGCCCGAATGAGCCGGTGAACAGAGATGGAGACCACAGGACGGAGGGGCTCGGAGATGGAAAGGACGCACTCCAGGGAGGGAACCGGCGTGGGCCTGGGAGGGGGAGCCAGAACTGTCCGGTGTTCACGTGGGGATGGGGGGGGAAGGGATGTGAGAGATCGAGGCTTCAAATTTCATTTCAAATGAAACAGGCTAGATATGAGGGTGGGGGTGCAGAGTTGCCCCAGGAGACTGGGTGCAGTGGTGGGCAGCTATAGTCCCAGCGACCTGCGAAGCTGAGGCAGGAACATGGTGAGTTCAAGGCCAAACAGCAAATTAGGGAGACCCTGTCTCAAAAAATAAATGAATAAGTAAAAAGGGCTGAGGAGGCGGCTCCATGGCAGAGTGCCCCTGGGTTTACTCTCTAGTACCAAAACAAGCAAACGACAACAACAACACAGCTCCTGAATATTGATATTTAAGTCTATGTTTTCTTTTCCTGAACACACAGCTAATGTGATTTCAAGATGTCACCTCATTCTCTCGGGGAACTGGGGCATTTCAAAGGTGCTGTGAGCAGTCCTGCCTGTAGATTAGCAAAAGAAAACCAGGAGAAATGGGCAGGCCTGCGGGAGAGCTGGTCCTGTATGCGAGCCGCAGGGCCAAGCGGGCAATCCTTCCACTGGCTTCTCTCTGTGCCCTTCCACAGGCCACGCTCCTGTGGACCCCGGAGCTGGATTAGTGCCTTGCTGTCCACGCCTCCCGCAAGCCTGTGGATGACAGTCACAGCAAGACCAGTCCTGCTGTTCCCAGGACAGGCCACCAAGCTACAGCAGCTGCCATGCCCAGCCCTAGGCCTCAGTCTTCCCTTGGCCGTGTGGGCCCTGGCTGGCGCCTGGGGGCACTGCTCCTACAGCAGGAGGCCACACAGCCGGCCTGGGGTGGGGTGGCGAGGCTGCACCTCTTTCCACACCTGTATTTGTACTGACCCAGGAGCACACTTACAGGGTGACAACCTTGGCCCCTCTTCCCCAGGGGGATCTCTAGATGTAGCTGCGGCCCTCCCAGGAATCACTGGGTGTTAGAAAAGCAGCAAACCCAGCCGCCCTGTGTACAGCGCACTTCCCAGGTTGGGCATGGTTTATCATTTCCACAGCTGCAGTTCATTCCCCTCCCCTCTCTGCAAAACGTGGTCTCACGCCTTCCCTTTCACGTTCCTCCAATTCCATCCTCTCCCCTGTCAACTAAGGGCCCTGTGCATCAGGGCTCTCCAGAGAAATGGGGTCAATAGGCTATGAGGAGAGGGAGGGAGGGAGGGAGAAATGGGAAATAGAGAGGTTGATATTGCATTAGTTTAAGGATTGGCCATGAGATTGTGGGTGTCTGCAAGTCCAAAATGTGCAGGCGAAATCCCCCAAAAACCAAAGGCCAAATGTTCTCTCTGATATGCGGATGCTAATACACAATAAGGGGGGGGGGGGGGTAGAAGTTCATTGGATTAGACCAAGGGGAATGAAGGGAAGGGAGAGAGGATGGGAATGGGAAAGAGACAGTAGGATTAATCGGACATAACTTCCCTGTGTTTGTATGTGAATGCATGACCAGTGTAACTCCACATCATGTACAACCACAAGAATCGAAAGCTACACTCCCTGTACGTATATCTCAAAATACATTCTACTTCCATGTATAACTAAAAAGAACAAATTTAAAAATGTGCAGGCAGGCTAGAGACACAGGGGAGCATCGAGTCTGCCTGACTCTGAAGGCAGACTGCAGACAGAACTCCCTCCCAGGGGACCCCATCTTTGCTCTCTTGGCTTCAATTGATTGGATGCCCCTCCCACATCACAGAGGAAAATTTGCTTTATTCAACGTCTACAGATCCGGGATGGGTGTGGGTCAGTGGCAGAGTAGCTGCTCAGCGTGTATGAGACCCTGGTGTCAATCCCCAGCACCACACATCAACAACAAACCGGTCTATGGATTTAAATGCTAGTCACATCTTAAAAACACCTTCATAGAAACATCTAGAGCGGTATTTGAACAAAACCTGGTTACCATAGCCTAGCCATGTTAGCATACTAACTAAACTAACACACCCCACCTTTTTTACTCTCTCTCCGTGTGTGAGAGAGACAGAGAAAGAGAGGTGTTGGGGCTGGGACCCAGGCTCTGCACATCCCAGGCAAGCACTCCACCAGCAGGGCCACATCCCCAGCCTCCTACTTATTTTACTGGAGGGCTAAGGGCGTTGGAAGCAACCTGCAGGTCCTGCTGCTGAGCCCTCTGGGTGGACAGGAGTCCCGGCCTCCTTGCGGCCACGTGCTGCAACCCCTTCCTCCACTGGCGGGGGCTCTGGGCACACTGGGCCGTCCGCACTCCTCTCTCTCTCTCAGCAGTGCAGTGGCCCCGCAGCTCCTCCACTGCTCTGCCCAGGGGCCCTTCTCCCAAACCCCTGGGGCATGTTCTTCACTCAACTAGTTTGATCTTGCAGCAGCATTTACCTCCAGGGACTCCCGCCTCTTCCTTGAAAAGTATCTGACTGTGAGATTCCAGGGCTCTGGGCGCAGGATCACAGTCAAGGTGGGAGGTGCCTCCCTCCTTTCCCCTCTCCTGCCCCTCTTCCTACTTTTCTATTTTATCATCTTTCTCTTTCTTTTCTTTTCTTTCTTCCCCCCCCCCCATTCTAGGATTGGAATCCAGGGGCGCTCTACCACTGAGCTCCATCTGCAACCCTTTCCATTTTGAGACAGGGTCTGGTTCAGTTGCCCAGGCTGGTCCTAAAGGTGTGATCCTCCTGCCTCAGCCTCCCCGGGGGCTGTGATGACAGGCATGGCCGCTGCACCTGCCCCTTGCTCTTCCCTCCCAGGCCCTCCAGAGGCTGGAGATGGCACTTCCCCTCCCCGGGCTGCTTCTTCACTCCTGCTGCCTAGGACTCCCGTCGTCACCTCCAGCTTCCTCCCTCACCCACTCCTCCATCAACTACCTCCCTCAGGGCGGGCCTGCCCTGCCCTTCTTCACCCATGTTACCAGCCCCTCTCCCTGAGGCTGCTCCTTGTTGGTGTTATGATGTACCGCTGGTCCCCCTCCTCCCTGACAGCCAGTTGTGGGCACACATTTGCCCCAGGGCCCGGAAGGGGGCCTGCACTGCATGCCCAGCAGGTGCTCTGCACACCTGTGCTGAATGACAGAAGGACCCACACAGCCACAAGATGAGGCCGTCAGCATGGGCACCATCCCCGTTTCTGCCGCACAGAAAGGAGATGCAGGCCGCTGTCCACCTGGCTAGGACTTGATGAGTGAGCTCGGACTCAAATGCTGAGCCAGATGCAAAACAAACATGAAGTAAGGGCATAGTCAGAGCCACAGAGGATTCGTGGGAGAGGGACCCCTATGCAAGGAGATGTCAGAGGGGCGAGGAACTGACTGGAGTGGGAGGTGAGCACCAACCCCGTGCTGGGGGCCCGCAGTCTCAGAGCCCAGCATTTTATTTGCTTTGGGGCTCCAGGGGGCACAGCTATGAGCATAGATTCCCAAACGCTCGCCCCCGCTCCTGCGCCAATCAGGCAGGAGCTGCAGCAGGCCCTGCAGGGCACCACAGGCGGCGCTGTTTGCTAAAGCAGGAAGCCTGCCGGCTCTGGCTGCTGATCCCTGGCCCTCGGCGTGCCTCTCCTCCAGGCCACAGTTCCTGGCTGGTGCTTCTGAGGTGGGTGTGCACGAATCCTGCCAATGCGGAGTCCACGTGTCCAGGAGTAAGATCTCCAGCCGGCCCTGCCAGTCTGGCTGTCCTCGGGGAACATCCCTCCTTTGCTTGGTCCATGTCCTGCTAAAGGCACAGAATCTGGGCATTTGACTAGCAACTCTGCCAGGCAGCGGCACCCAGACTCACGGAATGATGGGAGAGAGGAAGCCAATGAGGGGTCCTCAGCCCACCGAGCTTCTCCCCACTTTTACATCCCAGGCCATAGAAAATGGAGGAACTGTTTCCTTCCCCATGTTGTGGTGAGATTGCAATAAATCAGAGTGGATCCCAAAGCAGGAGACCAGAGAGCAGTCCAGGTAGGCTGCAAGTCTACACCCTTCGACCCCCTCCAGGGGGTAGAGCACACCTTTAAAAGCATGTCAGTACATTAATCATAAGTGGCTGTTGCTATGATTCAAAACCATAAACAAAAATCATGAAATCAGCCGGGCGCGGTGGCGCACGCCTGTAATCCCAGCACTTGGGAGGCTGAGGCAGGAGGATCACGAGTTCAAAGCCAGCCTCAGCAATGGCGAGGCACTTAGCAACTCAGTGAGACCCTGTCTCTAATAAAATACAAAAAAGGGCTGGGGCTGTGTCCCAGTGGTCGAGTGCCCCTGAGTTCAATCCCCGGTACCACCAAAAAAAAAAAAAAAAAAAAAAAAAAATCATGAAATCATGAGCAGAGGAAGAGTGGGTCAAAACCACCCTAGTTGAGTACAAGGTAAAGAATGGGTAACAGTGTCTAGACAAGCATTCTACGACAGGGTGCACAGTCCAAGAAAAGTGGGAATCAAAAAAAGAACAATCTTACATTGTCTGAGAATTGCCATTTTGGGTTGCCGAACATGCTATGCTAAGCAACTGCTGGTGGGCACAGAAGCGGGCGTTCCCAATCGAGGAGCATTTCTCACGTGGCATGGAGTCTCAGGGCAAAATGGAGGCTGTTTGGTCATTGCTATGTAGCCTGGCCCCTAACACCTATGTGCTTGAAACAGCATCTGAAGAAAATCAGAGCGACCCACAGTAGTGATCCTCTAGGCAGAATATTTTCTGCCTTCTGTCGGTGGAAGAGTCCAGCTCCATTGCTGGGCAGACAAAGAAGGGTCATGGGCATGAGAACGGTTAGGAAGTGGGGACAGGCCTTCTCCCAAACTCTGGAGCCTGAATAATGAAGGACGACTCCGGGAAGAGCCATCGGAGAATCTGGGCATAGTCAGCAGGGCCAAGTAGCCTTGCATGCGGGTCCAAGGCCTAGCTCTGCTTGCGCAGGTCCACGACCGAGGTCCGGCTCGTCCTCTCTGCCATCTGCACCAAGTCACCTTCACTCGGCCAGCTTCACGGCGGCCCTGCGCGCTCCCCACGGTCGTTCCGCGGCTCGCAGGGTCCTCCTGAGCCCAGCGGTCCTTAAACTGTGACACTGTAGATGAGCGCCCGCGTAGAAGGCGCAGGCTGATGCCTTCGTGTGGCACCGCGGACACGGAGGGTCCTGAGTTTCTGCAGCCCTCCTCGCCTTGGAGGGACACGCTCGGGCGAAAGGCTTGGCTGGACGCGGGTGGTGCCGTCGGCATGGACCAGTGGTCTCGGGGCGCTGCGGCCGGCGGAGCGCCGCACTCCCCACCCGATTCCGCCAGCCCTGCCAGGCGTCCACTCGCCCCGGTGAGAGGCGGGGAAGGACAGGCGCTGCTGCAGGCCCGCGGCGGCCCCACCGGCGCGGCTCCTCCACCCAGCGCGCCGACCGCGCCCGGCTCACCCCGCGCCCGCCCGGGAGGGCCACAGCCCCGGCCGCGCCGTCGCGGGTCCCCTGCCCCCGCGCCCCTGCCCGCCCGGTGCCAGCTTGCGAGTGCCCGGCGCCCGCCCCGGGAGGCCGACGGCGCGCGGCCGGGGCACCGCGGAGCCCCGCGCCCGCCCGCCAGGCCCGCGATCCGGCCGGCGCCCCGGGCAGGCGCGCGCCGAGCGGGGCGGGGCCGAGCGCGCGGGCCGGCCGGGCCGGGGGTGTCGGATGTCACCCCCCGCGCACACCTCGGCCGGGGGGCGGGGAGCGAACCACTGAGATGCGGAGACCTCCGCGGTCCTAGAGCGGAGCAGGAAGTGTCCCAGGGGAGGCCGCCGGAGGGCTCGGCCTTTCCTCTGGCGGCGGCGGGGCCTGAGCGGCCGCCTGCGGGACCCGCCGGGCGCAGAGCGGCGGCCCCGGCCAGTGCCCGCGCAGTGCCGGCGCCCGCAGCGCGCGGGGCTGAGGCCGCGGCATCGTCTTCCAGGCGTCTCCATTTGCTTCCTCGCTGAGCGGCGCAGGCTGGATGGTCCGCGGACTGGGTCTGGGATGGCCGGGCGCGGAGTCGGGCCCGTGCATTGAGCCCGCGGCGACGGGGACGCCGCAGACCCGGCGGGGAGGACGCCGCCGCGGCCGGGAGCCCCGCGCTGGAGGTGAGGAGCCCGCGGCGGCGGGGCTGGGGGCGCGCGAGCGCGAGCCTCGGCCTCGGCCTAGGACGCCGCCGCTCTCCGCAGCTCCCGCGCCGCGCCTCCTCCCGGAGCCGGCTCCGAGCAAGCCCCGCCCCGCGGGCTCCCTCCCCGACCGACGCCGTCCATTCATCGGCTTCTGCGCCGAGCCTCCTGCGCGCCTGGGGCCGGGCGGCCGGGGGGGACGCGGCGGCTCTGGTCGAAGTGACCTGAGAGGGCAGGGACTGGAGGCTGAGGGTGGGGCGGAGGGAGTCCCAGCACAGGGGCTGCCCCGGCAGAGGGGCTGCCCTGAGTGATCAGGGACCCAGCAGGTGGGTGACGTGTGGCCCAGAGGGGAGCGGGTAGGGTGCAGATCGGATTCCTAAGCTAGGAGCAGTGGCTGAATGGAGTCTGGAGGTGGGGAGAGCCGTCGTGGGTTCCAGCCAGATCCTGTGGTCATGGGGCGCGTCAGCATTTTTACTTTGTAAAGCAAAGAAGTCCGGAGACGTTGCTGGTCGGGCCTCGCTTGTCTTTCTGCCCACCTTGAATGCCCTCAGATTAGGGTGCTGCCCAGCTGAGAACTTGACCAGATGGGGGTGTTGAGGGCCAGCCACCATGCCTGGGATCCCAGAGACCTGAGGGAAGAGAAGAGGGGGCGCTATGCGTGTCCCAAGGTGTGGATCAGTGACCACTGCCCCGCTGTACCCTGTGTCAGCTGGGTCGTAGCCCAGCAGCCTGGGAGGTGTAGGGAGCACTCATACCCACCTGGGAGGTGACAGCCCGTGGAGTCCACGGGTTCCTTGAGGGATTAGGGCCGTGCTGCGGGCTTCCCCTCTTCCGTCCTGAGCTTGGAGGGGACATGGAGGAAGGGTGTACCGTGGACTGAGCAGGGTTTGAAGAGGACTGAGGTAAAGAACTGGATGGAGGCAAGGTTGAAGGTCAAGGTATGTTCAGATACTTGTTCCACTGGCCTGTCTGTCTGTCCACTGAGCAGAAGGTCTGTCTGGGAAACTGTACAAGTTTGTCTTGGAAACGTGTGTGGCTTCCTCCGTGACCTTCCCCTTCCTTGCCTGGGTGCCTTCTTATTGGTGCCTCCTCCCGCCTGCCAGGGCGGGCCTCTGGCAAGGCTGATTCTGGCGCTGGTGGTCGGTGCAGTGCCGGCAGTGCTCAGCCTCCAGCCCCGCAGAGGCCGCTCCACCCCTGGATGTGCCTCCAGTGCTCTCCCCCGCCTGTCTCTCCTTGTTTTCCAGCTCATTGTGTAGAGGTCTCAAGAGCCAGGAGAGCACCTTCAGCTCCTAAGCTTCAAGACAGCGACCTGCGTGGCACACCTTCCATCTCAGGTCCTCTCCAGGAGGACCTGGCCACCAGAGGTACCCAAGAGCTCCATTGCACCGCATCCCGTATCTGGGCCCCTGGTCTGGGGTGCATGGAAGACCAGTTCCTGTTGAAATGTGCCACTTTTCTCAGAGTTCTTGTCTTGTCTGTCATCGGGTATGGGGGGAAGCGCGTGTACTGATACTGATGGGAGATGGCACCTTTCTTTCTGTCCCCATAGGTGAGGACCAGCCGCTGACATTCCCTGGGTTTCTCAGAAGGGCTGGTCTCTGTGGGCGTTGTCAGTTTCCCATCCTCACCCCCAGAAACAACCACAGGAGGCCACAGCATTGAAGCAGTGATTTCTGTTTGGAAATAGGGTCGTCTTCTGCCGCTGACCCCCATCAAATCCCATCATGCCCACAGCCCTGTGCCCCAGAGTCTTGGCTCCGAAGGAGAGTGAGGAGCCCAGGAAAATGAAGAGCCCTCCTGGAGAGAACCCGGGCCCCCAGGGGGAGCTTCCCAGCCCCGAGTCCTCGCGCCGCCTCTTCCGCCGCTTCCGCTACCAGGAGGCTGCGGGCCCGCGGGAAGCCCTGCGCCGCCTCTGGGACCTGTGCCGCGGCTGGCTGCGGCTGGAGAGGCACACCAAGGAGCAGATTCTGGAGCTGCTGGTGCTGGAGCAGTTCCTGGCCATCCTGCCTCGGGAGATCCAGAGCTGGGTGCGGGCGCAGGAGCCTGAGAGCGGCGAGCAGGCTGTGGCTGCGGTGGAGGCGCTGGAGCGCGAGCCGGGGAGACCCTGGCAGTGGGTAAGCGGCGGGAGGGAGAGCCCAGCCCTGCGCCCACGCTTTCCCGGGGTCCTGCGCGCCTGGCCGGGGTGAAGAGTTCTGTCTAGAGTCATGTACTTTGGTGGCCCCAGAATACAGTTTGGTTTCCCAGGAAAGCGAGCTTTGTCCTCTAAAGTTCCTACTGGAGGGATGCTTGTCCTGTGTGGTCTTGTCAGGACCGAGGGTGAGGCTGTGTGGTCAGCAGAACGGGGGCAGGGTCTTCTCCATCTGCTGCATGGCCCGCAGGCTGACCCTGGCCAGGCTCCTTTCCACCTGGCTCTGAGAAGCTCTCTGGGATTGCAGCTCAAGCACTGTGAAGACCCCGTGGTGATTGATGATGGGGACGGCCCTCCGGACCAGGAGCAGGAACGGCGGCCAGTGGAACCCCAGAGTGACCTTGCAAAGAGTCATGAGAGCCAGTCCATGGCCCCAGCTCAGGGCCTGGGGATCCTAAGCAGACTGCCAAGCCAGCTCAGTGAGGACCCAGGTATGCAGCCCGTGGGGCATGGAAGGGGGGCTGGGGTGTGCAACCTGCCCTGGGGCTTGGGTCTTTGCTAAGGCAGTGGTTTTTTCACACTGGCTGCATTCTTCTGTCCCTGAGGAGCTGTGAACTATTAATAAGGTCTTGTCCTTCCTTAGAACAACTGAATCAATCTCGTAAGGATGTCTTCTAGGTCCTTCCAGAGGGACCTCTTCTGTGGGTAGCTGTCCTCAGCTTGAGCCATCTCATCTCCTTGAACCTGCGCCCTGTGGGTTCTGCCATTGCAGACTGCCAGGAACTGCCTGGGGCCTGAACTCAGCACAGCCTTGCACCTTTTATTTTGGTATTGGGTTGAACCTGGAGTGCTCTACATAAGCCGCATCCCTAGCACTTTTTATTTTTTATTTTGAGACAGGGTCTTGACAAAGTGTTAAGGCTGGCCTTGAACTTGTGATTTCCCTGCTGGGATTTTAGGACTACACCACAGTGCCCGGCTGGCCATGTCTTCTTGATTCTCATAACCACTATTTCCTTGACAAAGTAGCTCCTGTTCCACAACCCCTTTGTGCCAAAACCCAGGGTGCTCAGATTTCTTATATAGTTCAGCATTTATATATTTATATATATGTGTGTATATAATTTTATTTATTTATTTATTTATTTAAATTAGGTGTATATGATAGCAGAATGCATTTTGATTCATTGTACACAATTGAAGCACAACTTTTCATTTTTTTGGTTGTACATGATGTAGCGTTGCACCATATGTGCAGTCGTACGTGTACCTAGGGTAAAGACGTCCATATCATTCCACCATCTTTCCTGCCACCATGCCTCCTCCCCTCTCCTCCCTCCCCTTTGGCCAATCACAGTTTCCTCCGTTTTTCCCATCCCCCCCCCCCATTATGGATCAGCATGTACTTAGAAGAGAATATTTGGCCTTTGGTTCTTTGGGATTGGCTTACTTCACTTAGCATGATATTCTCCAATTCCATCCATTTACCTGAAAATGCCATAATTTCTCTTTTTAAAGCTGAGTAATATTCCATTGTGTATATGTACCACAGTTTCTTTATCCATTCATCTATTGAAGGGCATCTAGGTTGGTTCCGCAGTCTAGCTATTGTGAATTGAGTTGCTATAAACATTGATGTGGCTGCATCACTATAGTATGCTGATTTTAAATCCTTTGGGTATAGACTGAGGAGTGGGATAGCTAGGTCAAAATGGTGGTTCCATTCCAAATTTTCTGAGGAATCTCCATGCTCTTTTCCAGATTGGACGTACCATTTGTTGTTGTTGTTGTTTTGTACCAGGGATTGAACCCATGGGTGCTTAACCACTGAGCCACATCCCCAGTCCCTTTTATTTATCTATTTATTTAGTTAGTTATTATGTTTTTATTTTTATTTTTTTATTTTTTGGTACCGGGGATTGAACTCAGGGGCACTCAACCACTGGGCCACATCCCCAGCCCTTTTTTGTATTTTATTAGAGACAGGGTCTCACTGAGTTGCTAAGTGCCTCGCCATTGCTGAGGCTGGCTTTGAACTCGCGATCCTCCTGCCTCAGCCTCCCAAGTGCTGGGATTACAGGCATGCGCCACCGTGCCTGGCTTTATTTTTTTTTTTAGCTGTAGATGGACACAATGCCTTTATTTTGTTTATTTATTTATGTGTGCATGCTAAGGATCAAACCCAGTGCCTCACACGTGCTAGGCAAGCACACTGTCACTGAGCCACAACCCCAGCCCCCCCAGCTTTGCATTTACAATCCTCTGCCTGGGCCTCCCAAGCCTCTGAGATTACAGGCTACTCCACCATGCTTGGCTGGAGCAGCACATCTGCATATGACTTAGCCATGTCCTTCTGTACCTTAAGTCACTTCCGGGTTATTTGTAATGTCTAATGCAATGCAAAAGCCGTGCAAATCACCGTGATGCCGTGTGGTGTGGAGAGTAATGGCAGAGCAGCGCCTTCACCTGCTCAGTACAGATGTGCTTTTGCTGTGCCCATCTACCCACCGCCACCACCACCACACATCCAGTCTACAGTTGGTCGTTGGGCTCATTACCACGGAGGTGTGGCAGCTTTGAGTTGAAGGACGGCTGGTGCATGGGTTTGTCTGGGTGGACTGGCCACGGTGCTCCGAGGTATAGTGGAGAAGGGAGTCTGGAAAGCCAGGTGTGCATTCGTGTGATGTGTGGAAGTGGCATTATAACAAGCAGCATTTTAATAAGCTTTTCCAATCAAAACTACCTACATGTCTGTTAAATTTCCCACTGAGCTACTGATTTCCCCAGCTCCTGATTTCTGTTTTTAAATTGACAGAAACTGTACATACTATACTCATGGGGTATAAGGTAACACTTTGATACATTGTGTAATAATCAAGCTAATCAACATTTTCATGCTGCACATACTTGCCTCTTTCCCTGGTCGAGCACTCGGCCACTCCTCCCTGGCAGGCTCCAGGTGTGAGATGCGGGTCTCCTAGAGCCCCTCCTGGCTGACTGAAGCCTGCGCCCTCTGACCCCGCAGGCCCACCCCTCCTGCAGCCTCTGGCAGCCCTTGTAGGCCCTCTGCTTCTGTGAGTGGGGCTCGTTGGGTGACTAAGCAAGGTCCCGCAGTTCCGTCCAGTGCCTGGCTTGTTTCAGTTGGCATGATGTCCTCCAGTTCCTCCGTGTCACAGCTGACGGGAGTCGCCCACCTTAAGGCTGAACAGAACCCGCTGAGAGGGGTCACATCTTGTGGTCCGTCTCGTGCTCGTGGTGCCTGGGTGGACTCTACTGGGCTGGCGGGCAGTGCCGCGGTCCACCTGAGAGCCATCTCTTGGTGGCACCTGCTCCTTTCGCCTGGGCACTCACAAGAGGGATTGCTGCATGGGTCAGTGGTCATTCTTAGATTTTCTGGGCCCTTGTGCTGCCTGCTGCCGTGCTGCCCTGCGGCTCTTTTCCCCACGCTCGTCCGCCCACGGCTGCCTCGTCTGTCTTATGCAGCTTGGCAGTTCACAGACTCCTAGATACGTTGGTCTGCGTGACACCAGGGTTGCACAGCGATCCTCTTTGCCAGCAGCCCTTGTGTGTGTGCACGTGCGTGTGCGTGCCATAGTGTTCAAGCGACCCCTCGCCTCAGCCTCCCCAGTGGCTGTGGTGGGGTCAGCCCTTACTGATGCCGTCACTTTCCCACATTTTGGAGACAGAACTGCGGTCCCTGGGCCTGCAGAGGTCGGACAGCTGGTTGCTGGTGGTGCTGTCAGAATGCAGAGTAACAGGTCGGTGTGGTTTGAAAGCGTCTTGGGGTCTTGGTTTTGTAGGTGAGCGCAGAGACTGGGGTTTGTGGAAAGCCGGAAGCGGCCCTGGTGGCTGCCTCTAGGGTCTCCTTTGCTTACCGAGACTGAAGCAGAGGAGTCCCAGGAAGCTCCCGAGGCGGCAGCGCCCGGCCTGGCCACCTTCAGGACACCCTGCCCCTGTCTCTTTCAGTTCCGCAAGACACCTGCCTTCTTCAGGAGGAGAGCCTGGGGGACGCAGAGCAGGTGACCGCCCTCCAGCTGCCGCCGGTAAGTGACTTCTGCGGGAGTCCTTGAGAATCCTGCGCAGCTCTGTCTAAGCCACACTCCAGGGCAGCTTCCGGGGCCGTGCCAGCTTGCCGTCTGCCACACGGGACATTCAGCTCGGGCCCAGGAAAACCAGAGGGCAGGGCTGGGCTCACAGTGCCCCGCTCCTCCCTGCCCCGGCCGAGGCCACGCTGACTGCAGGCCAGCTGCGGCAGGCGCTGGGTGGGGCCGTGGCAGGAGGTGTTCATCCAAGGTCCCTGGGGGCACTGCAGCCAGGAGGTCACAGCAGGGAGAGGTGGGGGCTCTGCTGCTCCGTTATGGCCGCCGGGAGGCAGAGAGGGAAGGGGCTGGGGGCGTGGTCCACCCTGCAAGGCCACTGGTGACTCACCTGCCCCACTGGGCCCACCTGCCGAGGTGTCCACTGCCTCCCAATAGCCACCAGCTGGGGACCTGCCTTCAGCACAGGAGCGGTGGGACAGTCCAGGAGCAAACTAGGACATGTGCAAGGTGCTGCACACTCGCCTGGCCAGGGCCTCCTGTCGCCCCAGGGCCACCTGCTCTGCCCGCCCCACCCTCCCACCATGGTCTTGTGTTCGGAAGTCACTGCGTTTCAGGGAAGTCACTGCATTTCAGGGAAGTCACTGCGTTTCAGGGAAGTCACTGCGTTTCAGGGAAGTCACTGCGTTTCAGGGAAGTCACTGCGTTTCAGGAGCACTCTCCTGATATCTTTCTGCTGTGGATTCCGCTAATCAGAACACACTTGCTGAATGCTTTCAATTCTTTTAAAATTTTCAAGATCCCTACCCGCTCTCTCCAAGAGTTCAGTTCCTTGGTGTATGTTCTGGGGCATTTGGAAGAATCTCTTCTGGTCGTGGTGGCTGACACGCTCTGTGAGTGTGGGCAGACCCGTTGCTGGGTGCTCTGCCTTCTGTAACCTGGCTACTGGGGATGGAACGGGGGCACTTGACCACTGAGCCACTTCCCCGGCCCTTTATATTTTTATTTTGAGACAGGGTCTTATGAAGTTCCCGAGGCCAGCCTCAAACTTGTGATCCTCCTGCCTCAGCCTCCTGAGTCACTGGGGTTACAGGTGTGCACCACCGTGCCTGGCTGGTCCCATCACTTTTTGAGAGAGGAGTGGAGTTCCAGGTGTGCAGGCTGGAGCGCAGCGGCGTCTTAGTTCATCCCTCCTCTCCCGTCATTTTCGGCACTTTTTGTCACGTGGATGGACGTGCTTTCTGGGACTGGCCCTTTTATCACAGCATAAGGTCCCTCTTTCCCTGGTAATTTTTTTTTAGTCTGAAGCCTATCCTATCTGATATTTGTGTAGTTTCTCATCTTAATAAGTGATCACACAATGTAACTCTTCTTTCCTTTTGCCATGAACCTGCTATGTCTTGCTCCATCGTATTTAAAGTGAGTTTCCTTCTGACAGCATGTTGTGGAATCATGTTTCTTAATCTACTCTGCCAGTTGCTCTCTTGGGGGCTTTTTGTCTTGTTTCTTTGGCTTCTTTTTGTTTGTGCTGCTGGGGTCCAACCCAGGAGCTCATGCGTCTAAGCAAGCGCTCTACCCCGGAGCCCACCCAGCCCACTGCGGTGTCCGACTTATGCATGGAGACTGTGTGTCACACCGGGGTGCCGCTCTGGGCTCGCCTATGTCACATCGGGGTGCCGCGTGGGGCTTGCCTGTGTCACGTCGTGGTTCCATGCTGAGCTCGCGCCTCTTTTGGGTTTTGTCCTGCTTTCCCTTTCCTGCCTGTCTGGGCCGCTGGCCGTCCCGTGGCCGCTGTCTGCGGCTCCCCTTGGTGACGCCAGAGGAGCTGGATAGAAGCGCGGATGCTTCCCTCCCTCGGCATCCCCCAGCACCCCTGGCCGGCTTGTCTGAGGTGTGGCCTCTGCTCCTGCAAGCCCTGCAGAGCGGCCCTCTGCACACGGCAGGCGGCCTCCACCGAGACGAGAGCCTGCAGTGGCTGCTCGCGGCTTCTGGGCCGACTCTGCCTCTGGGTCCCTGGTGCACTCCTGCCTTGCTTTTCCTCAACTGCTTCTTCAGGGCAGGTCTGCTGGTGACAGCTGCTCACTCCTTCTTCACCTGGGAATGTCCTGATTCCCCTCCAGGCCTGAAGGACATTCTCACCAGATGCAGGATTCGCAGTTGAATGAGGCGAGACCTGTAGTCCCAGCAGCTCACAGGCTGAGGCAGGAAGATGGCCAAGTTCAAGGTCAGCCTCAGCAACTTAGCGAGGCCCTGTTTCAAATAAAAAGTAAAGAGGGCTGGGGACATCGCTCAGTGGTAGTGCATCCCCTCCCTGTGTTCAGCACTGTGGGCATGTGCTTGGGCACGCGCGTGCACTCACACGCACACACGCCTGTGGTCGGCAGCTTCTCAGCACTGGGAAGCTCTGCCGTCTCCCTCGGGCCTGCGTGGCCTCTGATGAGAGGCGGCTGCTGTCCAGGGCGCTGCCCCGGCAAGGCCCCTGCGCTGTGGCCACTCCGAAGCCTGTGTCTTCCTGTGCCGAGTCTTGGTGGCTGGTTAGGGTTTGCTCAGCTTCTTGGTCTGCAGGCTCACGTCTCTGTCCCAAGTCCTCTGAAGAGGCCCGTGTGGCACCTGCTCCAGGTGCTTTCTCGGCCGCTGTCTCCTGAGGCCTCTCCGCTCCTGCGTCACGGCTCCGTGGGCAGCCGAGGGCCCGTCCTTCCCTGCGCTCTTGCTCTCTGTTGCAGCCAGGACGGGGTCTGCTGCTCTGTCCTCAGGTTGGTGGAGACCCCCATGTGTGCCTGTGTCCCTGCCGGGCTCCCGGCAGTCCTGCATGCGGCCTCCACCTGGCTTCCCGCTGGGAGGGCCCTTTCTTGGAGGGATCTCTCTGGCTCACCCGTTCTGGGCATGCTTCTAGGGGCCACCATAGCACTGCTCGCAGCTCGGTGTTCGCAGGCGTCCCAGCAGCTGTCTTGCAGTGTGGCTCTGCCGGCCGCTCCTCCCCGAGAGCTCTGGTTCTTGACGTGGTGAGCGGCTTTCTGGTGACACCTCTGCACGTGCCTCAGGGAGACGCTGGGTCTGTGTGCACCTTCGGCAAGCCGTCGGGTCTGTGTTCGTTCGTGTTGTCACGGAAGGGGAGGTGCCCCCCTGTCAGTGCCAGCGAGGGACAGCTGGCTCCTGTGTCGGCTCTGCAGTGCTGACAGGGCAGTGCAGCCTGGCGCTGGGCTGGGGACCGTCACAGCCTGAGGGGTGGACGTCCCCCTCTGCTGGGCTGCAGGGCCACCAGGCAGAGCCCTGATGGAGTGTGCTTCTGACTCCTGCCGTGTGCCTGCGGGTGAGGGCGGCCACCATGTCTGTAGGTGAGGGCAGCCACCACGTCTGTAGGTGAGGGCGGGTCACCATGTCTGTAGGTGAGGGCGGGCCACTGTGCCTTCGGGTGAGGGCGGGCCACCGTAGGTGAGGGTGGGCCACCATGTCTATAGGTGAGGGCGGGCCACTGTGCCTGTGGGTGAGGGCGGGCCACCATGTCCATAGGTGAGGGTGGGCCACCACCTCTGTAGGTGAGGGCGGGCCACCACGTCCATAGGTGAGGGTGGGCCACCACGTCTGTAGGTGAGGGTCCTCCGTGCTCCTCTGGGGCGTGTGGCTGGGTGTTCTGGTACTGTCTGTGCTGACAGGCTGCCCCCTGCTGGCCCTGGGCTGAGACAGTGGCTTTCTCCAGGCTTTGTGAGCTGGCTCTTGTCCTCTGTGCTCAGTGGTGTTTCTTTCTTTCTTTCTTGTCTGTGTGTGTGCCAGGGATTGAACCCAGGGGAGCTTAACCACTGAGCCACACCCTCAGCCCTTTTCATTTTTGAGACAGGCTTTGGCTACGTTGCTCAGGCTGGGTTTGAACTTGCAATCTCTGCCTCAGACTCCCGAGTTACTGGGATCATAGGCGTGCGCCACCACGCCCTTGGTCAACTTATTTCATGTGCACCGATGGAACCGGAGTGTGAGATGGAGCTGGGCCCGCCACTCCTGCGGGTGGGTGGTCTGTGCACGCCGCAGCCCCTTCTGCTGTCAGGGGACGCTGCTGGCGTCAGCTCGAGCAGGGCTGCAGCTCTCTGTGTGTGGAGAGCGGCCCGGCAGCTGGTTGCCACCTGGTGTCCTAGGCTGGGGGTCTGCTGGCACTCGGGTCAGTGCTCTTGGCCCAAACTTGCGCTGACCCTGGTTTGGAAAAGCACTGACACTCTTGGCTAACTCTTGAGTCTGAACTTCCGTTCAGGCGGCCCCCCGTGTTTTTCTCCCCGTTGGTCAGGAAACCAGAGGTCGAGGCGGTGGGTCGTGGGTGCTGGGACTCGGCACCCACCCTGGGCCGGCCTGTGCTGCCAGGCGTGACAGGTCGGCCTGCTCTGGCTCGCCTCTGTCCTGGCTTGCCCCATGCAGGTCCACGCCAGGGTGGTGGCCCCTGTGCAGCCGCAGCCCGTGCCCCCGCCCACCCGGCCTGCCACTCTGCAGCTCAGAGGTGGCTGCCTCCGCTGTGTTTCTGGGCTTTTTCTTCTTTTCTGCACCAGTCTCTTTGTTTCACAAAACAAAAAGATTTCTGATTTCAGTGCTTTTATCAAAATTATTACTGATTACCATGCTGATTTTCTTTTTCTTTTTCTGGTGTTGGAGATTGAACAGGGGCCTCTCATGCACTGAGCCTGGGCTCTACCACTGAGCTGCGCCCAGGCCCACGCTGACTTCTTACACACTTGCTGGAAGTTCATTCTGTGTCACTAGTAGGACTGATCACTTATGTGACCATTAAGTAATCTAAACACATTTGATATTTTCTAAATTTTAAAATCAAAATAGTTTTTTTTTTTTTTTTGGTACCGGGGATTGAACTCAGGGGCACTCGACCACTGGGCCAAATCCCCAGCCCTGTTTTGTATTTTATTAGAGACAGGGTCTCACTGAGTTGCTAAGTGCCTCACCATTGCTGAGGCTGGCTTTGAACTCGCGATCCTCCTGCCTCAGCCTCCCAAGTGCTGGGATTACAGGCGTGCGCCACCGAGCCCGGCTTCAAAATAGTTTTATCCTTTTTTTTTTTTTTTTTTAATATTTATTTATTTGCTTTAGTTGTGCACAATGCGTTTATTTGTACATGGTGCGAGGATCGAACGTGGGCCGCGCACGTGCTGGGCCAGCGCTCCACCGCCGAGCCAGAACCCCAGCCCTAGTTTTATCCTTTCTGTTGCAATAGTGAAATATAGCCACGAAACCATAAGCGAGCTTGAAACAAAAAGAGAGACAAAGCAACCCATTGGAAAATCGAAGCATAGGAGGGGTGTGGCTTGGCGGCAGAGCGTCTGTGCAGAGCAGGTCAGGTCCGGGTCCCTCCCAGCACCACAGGAAAGGAAGGAAAGCAGAGATGTGGGCCGAGAAGATGAATGGCATCACAAACAAGTGAACGTGATTGGCCAGTAGCCCAGAGAAGGGTGGCCTGGCCCCACGCGGCAGGTGCTGGAGTTGAGGGGCCACCGCGCCCTTGCAGGTGGCAGCGTGCTCTCAGGACAGGTGGGCGTGGACGGGGAGACGGCAGCCCAGCTCGCGGAGCTGCTCACAGTGGCAGGATACTGGGAAAGCCCTAAGCACTATCGATGAGCCCAGGCAGCAGCCGTGGTCTCTGAGAGGGGACACGCTCACTGGAGTCCGTGCGCCAGGCCCTGCACACTGACCCACGGGAACCTGGAGCATCAAGGCCACGGTGATGGGAGTTTGTCATCTACAGTGCACCAGCTGCCACGCCAGCCCTCGGGGTCAAGAGTGGGAGGCGGTGCTGTGCTCCCCCACAGGCGCCCTCTCTGTGCCCCAGCCGTCCCTGGGGCGTCCCAGGTCTGCTCGGTCACACCTGCCCTCCAGCCCCGGTGCGGCTCGCCCACACAGTGCTGCATGTGTGTGTGTGTGTGCAGCACCTGCGCAGCAGCCTCTTCTGACCCTCTCTGACTGCAGGGGGCTTTGCAGAAACAGTGACAAGGACGATAGCTGAGTGAGAGGCCTGCGAGGCTTGCTCGTGTCCCGCGGTTGACCTGCAGACACAGCTTGCATCCAGCGAGGTTCTGGCCCGCTGGTGTCCCGCGGTTGACCTGCAGACAGCTTGCTTCCAGCGAGGTTCTGGCCCCTCTGGTGTCCCACGGTTGACCTGCAGACACAGCTTGCTTCCAGCGAGGTTCTGGCCCGCTGGTGTCCCGCGGTTGACGTTCAGACACAGCTTACATCCAGCGAGGTTCTGGCCCGCTGGTGTCCCGCGGTTGACCTGCAGACACAGCTTGCATCCAGCGAGGTTCTGGCCCGCTGGTGTCCCGCGGTTGACCTGCAGACACAGCTTGCATCCAGCGAGGTTCTGGCCCGCTGGTGTCCCGCGGTTGACCTGCAGACACAGCTTGCATCCAGCGAGGTTCTGGCCCGCTGGTGTCCCGCGGTTGACCTGCAGACAGCTTGCTTCCAGCGAGGTTCTGGCCCCGCTGGTGTCCCGCGGTTGACCTGCAGACACAGCTTGCTTCCAGCGAGGTTCTGGCCCCGCTGGTGTCCCGCGGTTGACCTGCAGACACAGCTTGCATCCAGCGAGGTTCTGGCCCGCTGGTGTCCCGCGGTTGACCTGCAGACACAGCTTGCATCCAGCGAGGTTCTGGCCTCGGAAGCTGTGGCTCTGCAGCTTCCAGCGTGGGCTGCTTCGCAGTGCCCTGGCCAGCCCCGGCAGCTGGCTCTCCCCGGAAAAAGTGACGCCACATTGTTCAGGGCACCTCAGGGCCAGGGTGGGCTCCGTGGTGTGCGCTGGCCCAGCACCGCCCAAGATCAGAGAAGGAATTGGGTTCCTGGCCAGCAGCTGGGCTTCTTGGGTGCTGTGGAGCAGCGTCCGGCAGTGGCGCTGGCCTGTGTGCGTCGGGGTGAGCCAGCATCCCTGGTTCTGCCCATGCCAGCAGCTGCCCCGCTGTGACAAGCAGCAGTCTGCAGATACCGCACCGTCCCCGGGCAGAGTCCTGCGCTGAGCTGGGGGTTCCAGCCGAAGGCGCCCGCGTGTGTGCACGCGCTGCCCCGTTCCTAGGTTCTCTCCATGGACAAGAGCGGGTGAGGGGGTGCAGGTCCAGAGGGCCTCGGGAAGCGCTCCCGCCAGCCCCACGTCCGACTCCCTCAGAAGTTTGACCAGAGGCGAGGGCAGACGCTTCAAGTGCGATCTGTTCTGTTTCTCTTTTGGGTTTTCCCACATACGTAACACAGAAGTCTGGTTGTTGCTTTTCTTTCCCCACGAAATTCCTATTTTGAAATCTCTTCCAATAATTAGTATGGAGCACTTTATTTTCTTGGTTCAGGGGAACTTGTAGATCACAGCCGTGAGGCGTGTTTTTTTTTTTTTTTTTTTAAATATATGTATTTATTTGCCTTAGTTGTACACAATGTGTTTATTTTTACATGGATGCTGAGGATCGAACCGGGATGTGCACGCGCTAGGCGAGCGCTCTACCACTTGAGCCACAACCCCAGCCCCCACGAGGCGTGTTTTAGTCCACAGGACCAGCAAGAGGGCAGCAGAGCGGGCACACGCAGCTAGTGCCCGGCAGGCCTCGGTTCTTCCAGAGCTTTCTGTGGTCAGCCCAGGCTTCTGTCGAGGCCTAGCATCTAGAGTCAGGACAGGTGGAAGAAGGCAGAGCAGGGTCCTCCGGCCAGCTGCAGTCCTCTGAACAGGAGCCTGTCTGGTGACCCGCAGCCCCTTGAGCTCCCCCGCTTCCCCCCGGAGACCGCGGGAGGAGGCCGCTCTGGCGTGTTCTGCATGGTTTCCGCTTCACCAGGGGCATGTGGACACACGCAGTCACACAGGGAAGGTGCTGGTCGCCACGTGTGAGTGAGTGACCGCTACCTGAGGCAGCTTCAGGTCAGGAGGCCCAGGTTCCTGCACGGGGACCGGCAGTGTCCTTGGCAAGGCCGCCACGGTGGTGGGAAGGGCTCTCGTCCAGCACCATGGCGAAGGGCTGTCCCTGAGGAGGAGAGCCCTCCTGCTTCCCTGGCAACCATGGGAGGGTGCAGCCCAACGGTCCCTATCCAAAATGGGCTATTTGGGTCCAGAGGAAAGTCTGAAGGACTCACCAGTGCTGGGTGGGGACCAGCCCAGCCAGACAGGCAGGTGGGAGGGTGCCGGCCCCTCCTGCAGGCAGGGACGAGCCGAGGCCAGTCTCAGGTTGCCTTTGGTGTCTTTGTGGTCAGATGAAGCTTGAGGTGGGGATGGCGCTAGCCTGTCCCAGTGGACTTGCCCTTATTAGGCAGGAAATGTGGATCCAGGGCTCAGTCCCTGTGACTTGGGCTGCACAGGTGACAATGGAGGAAGTACTGGTCTTCATGTTGTCATCTGCAGTGCTGGGGACAGAGCCTGGGGCTTTTCACATGCTAAGCCAGCACTGCCACTGAGGTCACAGCCCCACGTGAGGCCCCTGGAAAGGACCTTTCCAGGCCACCAGGAAGCCTTTTGTGTGTGTGTGTGTGTGTGTGTGTGTGTGTGTGTGTGGTGTGCTGGGGTTGGACCAGGCCTTGTGCATGCAAGGCAAGCCCTCTACCTGCTGAGCTGCCCCCGCCCGTTCAGCACGTCCGAGGCCAGGTGTCTCCTCCAGCACCGTCCCCAGGCTGTGCTGGCTCCTCGCTACTTGCTACTCGAGAAAGTCGGTTATTGCAGTGAGTTCTGTGAAACGACCTTAGGAGGCCTTAGAGGGCATGCAAGAGCTGCCCCTCAGCAGCTGGACGCAAGGCCACAGGGAAGACGTAGGCCTTCCTGTCTGACTCACGGGGAAGCCTGTCCTCAGAGGAGGCCCGAGTGCCCGAGAACTGGGGGGCCTTCCCGAGGACTCCAGGACTCCCGCCCCCCAGCGGGTCGGCATGCCCCCGATGGAGGAGGTCTGCGGGTGGGACCACAGACCGCACACGCCCCTGGGCCCCAGGAAGCTCCTACCCCCCCAGCCGAGGACACAGTGCCCCCCACGCAGGCCGTGCTGAGGCCGTGGTGTCCAGCGCGGACCTGCGAGACCCTTCCTCTGCCTGTGGTGTGGCTCACAGCGGCCCAGGGACGAGGGCACCAGCCGCCCCCTGAGCCGCCCGCTCTCCTGTGGTTGCAGAGCCGGGTTTCTCCATTCAAGGACATGATCTTGTGCTTCTCCGAAGAGGACTGGTCCCTCCTCGACCCCGCCCAGACGGGCTTCTATGGAGAGTTCATCATCGGGGAGGACTGCGGGGTCTCCATGCCTGCGAGTAAGGCTCAGCCTCCCCACCCGGCCGCCCGTGAGGGCCTCTCCCTAGGGGCCAGCCGCCTCCCGGAGGGCCAGGCGGCACCCTGGTCACCTCCAGCCTCGCAGGGTCACCTGTGCGCGACCCACAGACTGTTGTCCCTTGGCTGCCCTGCTGCCCTCCCCTGCCACTCAGGCTCACCAAGCCCTGTGGACGCGACCCCAGTGCTGTGCTCAGCGCTCTCTCACCCTGTGGGCTCCTGACCTCTCCCAGTGAGCCGGGTCACCCCGTGCCCCTGCCCCTGGTGCTCCGCCCCTGCCCTCAGGCCTGCCTCCACCCGCCCCCGCCTCCTGGCCGTGGAGCAGAGGCTGATGCCGGTGTCCTGCCCTCGCAGGCGACCCAGCGGCCCCGCCAGCTCTCTCCCAGGGAGAGGACGAGCCCCGGGTTCCAGAGCTGCAGGACCTCGAGGGGAAGGAGGAGCCCCAGGTCTCCCACTTAGGTGAGTGACACTCCAGAGTGTGGAGGGCCGGAGCTGGCCGGCCACACCCAGACTCTGCCCTGACGGTCATCCGCAGGCCCTGGTGGAGGAGCAGACAGCAGTGACCGGCCAGCTGGGCAGGGAGCTCTCTGGACAGGGCCTCTGGCACAGCCCTGTAGGCACTTGCCTGTCCCATCCCGCCACAGCCCTCCTGCAGGGGCGTGTGAGGCACCCGGGAGGGGAGGGAGCAGCGGGGTCTGCACACTGCCACCGCAGCCGTTCTGCACGGGCAGGGTCTCCACCTCTGCCCGTGCTGTGAAGCCAGCCTTGCACAGAACTGGCAGCGTCCCCTGGCCTCCTTACCGGTGGGACCTAGCACTGTCACCGAGCCGGTGTGGGCGTGGTGCGCCTGGACCGGGCACCGGCTGCCCGGCACGGAGGGCCTGCTCAGCCTCCTGCCATCTGTGTGGCGTCTGGGGTCTGCAGGTCTGCTGCGAACCCAGCACAGGGAGCGGAAGTGACCTGCGTCACTTGTCGCTGACCACAGAAGTGAGCAAGCAGGACCAGGATCTACCCTGGTTCCTCCAGCTTCAGAACCGGGTCGAGGCGGCGCCCCTGGCCTCGAGGTCCATCTGCTCAGCAGTCGCGCAGCCTGTGGGCTGGCCCAGGAGGGCCTCCCCGTGGGTGCCTGGTGAACCTCCTTCTCCCTCTTCTCCTCTGCACAGACCTTCCCAGCCTGCAGCCGGTCCAGGGGGAGGAAAGGAGGAAGTGGGAGGAGCTGCAGGCGCCCCAGCTCCAGGCCTGCCAGCAGATGGCGCTCCCCCAGAGCACCTGTCCAGGTGAGGCGGGCGGGGCTCCACGCACTGCACCGGGTGTGCACACGCGAGGTGTGTTGGGACGTGAGCGCGTGCACGCTTGGGCGCGGCTGTGGAACTAAACTCGCGCAGCCCTGTTCTGTCAGCCGCTGGCCCTAGTTCCATTGCTCGGGTCTCTGCCGCTGACCGCTGACCCCAGGCCTTCCCCCTGCCTTTCCTGGGTGGTGGAGGCAGGTTGCCAGGGAGCACTGCTGGGGGTGTGGATGGTCTTCCCCCCTCAGCACGGGCAGTGCCATCACTAAGGGGCAGATGTGGGAATGGTGGGATTCGCACCCAGCTCCGTGCAGGGCATGCGGCCATCGTGCTGGCTCCGCTGTCACGTGCACAGAGGGGACTTTACAGCAGGTGGGACTGGAAGGATGGCCCTTCCCCGTGACAGTGGTTTCTCCTCGCTTCATGAGGGGCATGCCTCTGCGTGGGGGCGTGCTGCCCAGGGCCACCCACGCACACGCAGACTCAAGTGTGTGCTGTCTTGGCCCCTCCCACTTCCCCTGACCACAGCCCGCCTCGTGGTCCTCGGGGTGCTGGTGGGAGGTGGACGGGCGTCCTGAACAGGGGTCTCTGTGGGGTTCTCCCCAGCTGCTGTGATGCAAACCTGCGCTCCTGTGGCGAGGAGCTGGTGTGGCTTTCTCCGAGGAGAGGGAGAGGGTGGGTTCAGAGTAGGCCCTGTTTTCATCTGCTGGCTCTCCTGAAGTGAGGCTGACCTGGACTTACGACTGCCACCCTCCAGAGTGCCGGGATCACAGACATGTCACGTGCCCGGCACTCGCTCACCTGCGGCATTTCCTGTGAGCTGCCTGCCCAGTCCTCGGCGGCGCTCTGTTCTACGCTTTCCACTCATTCATGTTCACCGTGCTCTTGCTTCCTGGTGCTGGTGCCGCAGTACCTTAGCCTGGGCGAGTTGTGTTTTGTTTTTTGGTTTTTTTTTTTTTTTTTTTTTTTGGAGGAGGGTGTTCCAGGGATTGAATTTAGGGCACTGGGCCACTGAGCCACACCCCCAGCCCTATTTGGTATTTTATTTACAGACAGGGTCTCACTGAGTTGCTTAGCACCTCGCTTTTTGCTGAGGTTGGCCTTGAACTCGCAATCCTCCTGTCTCGGCCTCCTGAGCCGCTGTAGCCTGGGCAGGTTATAAAGATAAGCAACTTACTTACTTTGGCCCATGGTTCTGGTCCAAGGTTGAGGGTCTCAGGTGATGACGGAGTCCCAAGGTGGTGCAGCCGTCACATGGTAAGAGAGGAAGGAGCACGGAGAGCCGGAGCCCAGTTGGCTCTTGTCACAGGGCCCCTCACAGGACAGCCAGCAACCCATCTACCCCAGGATGTATTAGGCCCCCACCTCCTCCAGGCCCCCTGTGGGCCCTTTAACCTCATGGTGGGCCTGCATGTCGGCGTGTGCTGGAGTGCACAGACCATCTTCAGACGCCTCCACCGAGCCCAGCCCTGTGCCCAGGTGGAGTGCCCGTGCTGTTTTGGGCACTGTGTCCTCACGGCACCTCTTGACCCGGGAGCCGGGAGGCTGGCTTTTGCAGCTGGAGTGTCGGAGGCCTGAGCGTGGAGGTCACTGGTCTGGTCAGTGCTCTAGGCTCCGGTGGCAGAGCAGAGCTGTCAGCGCAGCCTGCGAGGCCAGGTCCACGCTCTCTCCTCTCCGTCGTCACTCTGTGGTCTGCTTTTCCCGCGGACTGGCAAACAGATCGCAGGTCCGCGACTAGGAGCGCTAGTTCCGAGGCAGAGCGTGCACGCAGCGTGCTCCAGGCTGGTCTTCTCTGTCGCCTCCTAGGCGTGTGCGGAGTTTCTCCTGCGCTGCTGCTTTCTGAGGTGCTGGGCGCCGCGCTGGACACCCGTGTGCCTCTGAGCTGCGTCCTGACGCGTTCCCGTGTTGAGGCTGTGTCCTGCAGTGTATGCGAGTGAATGTTGTGCACGGCCTTCTGGTTTTACGCCTTGCTTAAAAAAGCCTCCCCTTCCCAACTTCTTCAGAGCAGCCTTGTGTTTATCGGCCTTCAGGCCTCCAGGTCCTGGCGCCGCCGACCCCAGCCTGCCAGGCCCTCTGCAGGTGTCGGCTGTTCGTGCCACCCTGGGGAGCCAGGAGGTAGCCTCCCCACAGGGCTCCGTTCCCCTGTGACCTCGGCAGCCAGTGGTTACAGCTGCCTCGTGGGGTTCCTGGGGAGGATTTAAGGTTTTAGTACACTCAAAAGTTGTCAGACCAACAGCTCTTCCCTGCCGTGTGCCCCCTGCCGTGCCGACAGCAGTCAGGGGCCTGCGCACACGCGCACCCTCCCCCCACATACAAGCCACCCAGCACACACACACACCCCCCCACATACAAGCCACCCAGCACACACACACACCACCCAGCACACACCCCCCCACATACAAGCCACCCAGCACACACACACACCACCCCCAGCACACACACACATCACCCAGCACACACACACACCACCCAGCACCACACACACACACACACACACACACACACACTCCGCATACAAGCCCACCCAGCACACACACACACACACATACAAGCCACCCAGCACACACACACACACACCCCCACATACAAGCCACCCAGCACACACACACACCACCCAGCACACACACACACCACCCAGCACACACCCCCCCCACATACAAGCCACCCAGCACACACACACACCACCCCCAGCACACACACACATCACCCAGCACACACACACACCACCCAGCACACACACACACACACACACACACACGTGCACATGCGTGCACACACACATACCACCCAGCACACATACACACACACACACACACTCCGCATACAAGCCCACCCAGCACACACACACACACACACACACACACACGTGCACATGCGTGCACACACACACACACACACACACACACCCCTCTCTCTGGTGTTCTGCAAACTCCCTGCAGTGTCCTGTCACCTGCCTTCCCTGTTCAAGGGACTTTCTGCCTCGCATTGGCGGTCACTCTGTGGTCGTCTCAGCTGGTGCTAGGCAGTGCCTGTGTGCATGATGGCAGTCTGCCGTAGCTTCTGTGACTCAGTCTCGTGCTGACTGGCTGATTCTCACCCTGAGTTCTCGAGTCTGCAGGTCCATGACCAAGGCGAGGGCTGTGGCTGGCTGGTTCCCACTCTTGGCCTCTCCCTGGCCTCGGGACAGCCATGCTGTCCTTGTCTTCTTCTCTGCCTCAAGGGCACCAGTCATACTGGTCAGGCCACCAGTGCACTTCCTTTTAGCATAAGCACCTCCTGAAAGACCCTGTCTCCCAACACAGTCACGTTCTGAGCTAGCAGGGTCATGGGGCTTTTTGTTGGTTGGTTATTTATTTATTTATTTATTTGTACTGGGGATTGAACTCAGGGGCACTTGACCATGGGGCTACATCCACAGCCCTTTTTTTTTTTTTTTTTTAAATTTATTTATTTGCTTTAGTTATACACAATGCAATGCATTTATTTTTACGTGGTGCTGAGGATCGAACCCGGGCCGCGCACGTGCTAGGCAAGCGCTCTACTGCTGAGCCACAACCCCAGCCCGCACAGCCCTTTTTTGTATTTTATTAGAGACAGGGTCTCACTGAGTTGCTAAAGTGCTTTGCCATTGCTGAGGCTGGCTTCGAACTCGCGATCCTCCTGCCTCAGCCTCCCAAGTGCCGGGATTACAGGTGTGCGCCACTGCGCCCGGCAAGGGTCAGGGTTTTGACGTAGGAGCGTGCGGGTACATGGCCAGCCCATGACCCCTCCACAGGTCCCTCCTAGCCATGCCTCTCTCACATGCAACCTGCATTCATCCTAAGACAAGCATGGCGTGGCCAAAGTCCCAGCTACCCGGGCTTTGTCAAGGGATCATGTGAGCCCAGGAGTTAAACACCAGTCTGGCTGAGTCTCAACACAAAACAACATACAGTTGCCCCATGACAGCACCACAATCTTAACCTTCAGCGTCACCTCCAACTCCAAAGTCTCATCTGTAAGCACACCTAAATCGGGCATGGAGGAGATGGGTAAAATTCATCCTAAGGCAAAGACTCCTCATCAGCCACGACGCTGAAACCAGCACGTCAAGTACCTCCAGAGCTTAGTGGAGGACAGGCGTGCCCTCCTCCCAGGAGGGGAGAGAGGAAAGGGTGATGGGTCCTGGGATCCAAGAGAGTCCAGCCTAGCAAATTCCAGTAGATTTCTCTTTTTTGTTTTAGACGGGGTCTCAACATGTTGCCCAGGCTGATCTTGAACTCCTGGGCTCAAGAGACTCTCCTGCCTCAATCTTCTGAGTAGCTGGTACTACAGGCACGTGCCACCATGCCCAGACAAATTCCCGTGGATTTCCAGGCTGGAGGACAGTCTCTGGTTTAGTACTTGGTCCTTCATGCCCTGTACCAAGGCTAGGACAGCCCCACCCCTGGGGCCTTGGTGCAGGAACTGGGGAGGCTGACCCACGTCTCTGGCCCGTGCCCTGGGGGCCCTCGGTGGCAGGAGCGCACTGCTGACCTCTAATGTGGCTGCATTCCCGCTTCCCTCTCCTTGCAGAGGACACTAGATGCAGCGTGATAGTGTGTCGGCCTGGTCTCTGCAGCCCCCAAGGCCCACTGCCCCTTCCTGTCCACCCCACATGGTCCAAGCCAGCTGTGTTCGTGCTCCTGTGAAGTTCTCAGAGACCTGTTGGCTTCCTGTGCAACGCATGGGGTCCAGGCAGCAGAGACGGGAGGCTGAAGAGCCCCCGGAGTGCAGGGACCATGAGGCAGCCTCACCCTGGGACAGCACTGCCCCTCAAGTCCCACTCCAGCCCTTCTCCCTTAGACAGGTCCCCTCAGCTGTGTGTGACAGGGCGTAACACGCGGCTGCGTGCAGTCCGGGAGCAGCAGGCTGTGCAGGCAGTCTGCGTGGTCCCTGGAGCACTCCAGTGCCCGGTATGTGGCCATGGGCACGCCTGCGACCCCAGCTACAGGATAAAGGTCCTGCATCCTGTCCGGGGAGAATGTCATCATGTCTGGTTATGGGACATGGTGTGTTGGCCAGGCCTGGCACAGATCAGTGCCCCTTCTCAGAACGGACGTCTCTGTGGCTAGGGAAAAGTGGGTTGAAGGTGAGGGTTAGGGGAGCATGGCAGGGAAGCAGAGAAGGGAAGGCGTTGGCCAGAATGCCTCTTTCCTTCCAGGCTACACAGGCCCCACAGTGCAGTCAGGGTCTGGGCTTATGGACTTCCCCTGAGCCTTGAAGGCCCAGGGGGCCTGGGGTGTGGCCTGGGCAGCGCCACTGACCCCACCTGGGTTTCCTGTAGCAGGAGGCGACCGACCCGCCGGCCTGGACGAGGAGGTGACCATCGAGATCGTGCTGTCCAGCTCGGGGGAGGAGGACGCGCAGCTCAGCCCGCACTGCACGGAGGAGGCGCGCGGCCTCCCCACCGCCCGCCGCGACAGCACCGAGGTGGGGGGCGAGGCGCAGACCTCCAGGAAGCCCTACGTGTGCCCGAACTGCGGGAAGATCTTCCGCTGGAGGGTCAACTTCATCCGGCACCTGAGGAGCCGCAGGGAGCAGGAGAAGCCGCACGAGTGCTCGGTGTGCGGGGAGCTCTTCAGTGACAGCGAGGACCTGGACGGGCACCTGGAGGCCCACGAGGCCCAGAAGCCCTACCGGTGCGGCGCCTGCGGGAAGAGCTTCCGGCTCAACTCGCACCTGCTCTCGCACCGGCGGATCCACCTGCCGGACCGGGAGGCCCTGCTGGAGCCGAGCAAGGCGGCGCGGGGCGCGCAGTGCCGGGACTGCGGGAAGCTGTTCCAGCGGCACGACCAGCTGCTGCGGCACCGCAGCCGCCTGCACCGGAAGGACGAGGGCCGGCCCTTCCAGTGCCGCTACTGCGTCAAGAGCTTCCGGCAGAACTACGACCTGCTGCGCCACGAGCGGCTGCACATGAAGCGGCGCTCCAAGCAGGCGCTCAACTCCTACTGAGCCCGCCCTGCGCGCCGCCGCCAGACCCCCCTCCCGCCCTGCTCTCAGGTAGTGCCACTTCTCCAGGGGCCTCGGCGGCGTCCTCCCAGGCATCGAGCGGCCGCCTGGGCACCTCCTCTGTTTCTGCTGTGCGACTCGCCCTGGCGTCTGCCTTAGGCACCCTCAGGGGGTGCTCTCCGGTCCTCAGGAAGACTGACTGCCCCCTCTCGGCGACCCCTTGATGGCCCGTCCCCTCCCCTGCCCCAGCAGAGGTTCCGGGGTGGCTGCACTTCCCATCCACAGTGCGACGCTGGGCGGGTGGGTGAGGGGCCGGGAGGAAGGCTAGACAGGGCCCAACACTGATCGGTGCCTGTCATCCAGGTCAGCCCAGGTCCCTTCATGTCTCAGGAGCACCCGCAGACCGCGAGGTCATTGGGAATCCCTTTGGGGCCTGGAGTCTTGGTGGGGCCCAGGTCCGTCATGCCTTCCCTCTGCCCTGGAGGCTACTGAGTAGACATGGGGGGAGGGGGCTCAGAGCAAAGCACATATTTTAAACCACGTTGCACACCCACCCCAACGTCTTTTCTTTGTACCCTGAAGGTCTTTGGTAAATGTTCTTGAGATGTCATCATTTAAAAGGCACTTATATCCCTCCCCACCCTGGCTAAGAATATGGCGCGCTCAGTTCCCACGGAGGGTGGGTTTGTCTGCCTGATGGAGCCAAACCCCAGGACAGCCTCGTGTGAAGCTGGGCCGGGAGGGGCGTTCTTCAGGTGCATTCACTTAGACTACCAGTCGTTGTTCCTAGGATCGCGGTAACAAAGTATCAAGCTCTGGGCGGCTTCTAGCCAGGGAGATGTTTTCCATCGGGCTGGAGCTGGGGCTCCAGCCACCAGCAGGGTCAGTCCTTCCTGAGGACTGTGAGCCAGAGTCGCCCGGGCCTGTGTCTGGGCTGGTTGGCCAGCAGGTGCCTGTGTTCTTGGCTTGCAGGAGCACCAGCCTGCCATTGCCTTCTTTGGTACTCCTCACGTACGTGTCTGCCTCCTACGTCTGAGGACAGCAGTTTTGGGTCACCCACCCTGACTACCCCTCTCTAGCCTCATCTGCCTCTGCAGGGACCATTTCCAAATAGTCACATTCTGAGATAATGGGGAAAGACTCTGACATTGGGATTTTGAGGGGACACAGTTCACCCCTAAACTGCAGATAACCCTGTGGTGCTGCTGTCTTTCCCGACCCAGAAGAGCCAGTACAAATTTGAGTTGCCCCGCTTGCCATTCTACCTGAGGCAGGGCTAAACCAGCTGTGTGCTTCCGGGCTGGTGTCCTTTCCGGGGAGGAGTCTTCAAGTTCAGCATCTGGGTGCTCGGGCGTTGGTGACTGGTTGTTGGTAGTGCAACCTTGAGCAAATCCAAAGCATGGTCTTCCTGTTCTGTAGGACGGGTTGTGTGGGCAGCTCGGGAGGAGGACAGGGGACTCGGCCGCTGCAGCTGGCCTCAGGGCTGCGCCCAGGCTGGTGCATGTCAGAGCCCCTCCTCCCACTCAGCCGGAGACAGCCGAGCCAGGTGCTCCTGGTGCCTGGTGCTCCTTGCTGCTCATGTGGCTTTCACGGCAAGACACCCCCACCCCGAGCCCAATAAGGGTCCTGACTTTACAACCAGATTTCTATTTCTGGGTAGACGCATCCATGTTAACCTGGAACAGTAAATGCAATAAAACATTTGGTCATACCTTAAACCAGAAATAAAGCATTAAGGGTCCTAGTTTCTACACAGTTTGTCTCTTGTGTTGACCTGCCTCGCATCTCTAAGGCCAAGGGTCAGGGCACTGCAGGAGGCTCTCTGCGCCCACATTCCCGCGAAGTTCCTGCAGGAGGCTTCGCAGGCCCCCGTGCCTCGGGAGGGCACTCCCCCTCAGACTCCGTCTAAAGGGGAGCAGTGCTCGACTCCCTGTGTGCTTAAATACAGAGTCAGATCATGACTACGAGGCCACGGAGCTGGAACCCGTGAGGAGGCCCTTGCACCCCCACCAGGCATTGTCAGGGACCCCCGTTGCTGGTCCAGCGCCCACCCACGCTGTCACTGGAGGATGACACTCCCCGAGGATTCAGACACCCTCCTGGGTGACGCAGCTCCAGTCCCAGGTTGAGCCCTGGCAGGAGACGCAAGTGGAGTCACCTGCTCTGGGGGAATGTCCACCAGTCCTCCAGACCAATGGGCCCTGCCCTGTGGGCAGGGGGACTTGGGCCAGGTGCATTTTGTCACACTTTTGGTTCCTGGTTGGTACTTGTGGCCTCTGAAAGCTGCTGACCCGCTTGGTGCCTTCCCTCCCCCCCTCTCCTGATGGGGCTGAGCCCACAGGTGAGCTGCTCCCCCGCCCTGCGATGGTGGGGCCCACCTCTGAGAAGCGCCTTCCCGCCATGCTCCCGCAGCCATGCTCCCGCAGCCCCGCGGCGGCATGGACGCAGACGCACGGTGCAGGATAACGACTCACTGACAGGGCGTTTGGGCTGGAGTTTCGCTGTAGGAATTCTGTGTGAAGTGCAGCTACGAGTGGTGGATGCCAGGTGTCCTGCTGGACTTTTAGGCCTTCGCTGGTTGTGGTCACCTGATCTGGCCCCTCCAGTGGGTCAGATCTGGTCCTCATGGGGGTGAGAAGGTCACATCTGGCCCGACACATTGGTTCTCTGCCGTTTCCCAGCATGCTTCCTGCCCAGCTGGGAAGAGCACGTGGGCAGTGGTGGGAGGACCCACGTCAGGCCCGCGTCCTCCTGGTACCGTGGGAGGACCCACGTCAGGCCCGCGTCCTCCTGGTACCGGAGTCTAGGCAGAGGCCCGGCTCTGGGATCCCACGGGCCAGGGCAGTTGGTCGCCCCAAACCTAATGAAAAGTCGTGAGGAACAGCAGGTGAGGAACTTTGATAGTGCAGCTGCACCTGAGAGACAAGGGGACCGTGTCCTGAGCCCTGTCTTCAGGTGCTGGCAAGGACTTGGAGGTTTCGTAGAAAGCAAAGGGGGACGAGGGCTGGGAGTCTGCACCCCTGGAGGTTTTGCATGGCTCTAAAGCAGGTGGTGTCCGCCAGGTGCGCTCTGCCCATTATCTCAGGATCAGTCAGTGGGGCCTTGTCCAGAACTAAGAACTGGCTGCCCTTGGGAGGGGCAATCTCTGCCCAGCCCAAAAGGTTTTTTAAGATGCCAAAGTATAATGTACAGAAAAATTGGGGGGGGGCTGGAGGGGGGACAATATACCTGCCCTGAAATGCTGCTATTCAGAAGCACGCCTGTTGCTAAGGGAGAGCTCATGGCAGAGCAGTGGCCCGGCACGCTGAGGTCTGGCTTTTCAGCACCACTCACCCAGAAAGGCGGGCGCGTGCCTGTCGCCCACAGTCAGGAGGCAGAGGCAGGAGGATGCAAGTTCAAGACAAGCCTGGGCAACTTAGTGGGACCCTTGTCATTGTCTCATGATGTAAAAGAAATTTAAACAGACTATGGATGTCTTAGCTCAGAGGTACAAGTCCCTGGGTTCAATGCTCAGTACAAAACAAACAAAACAAAACACAACGGTGCTGTGGTCAGGGAGAAGGAGGGAGAGCCACATCTCGTAGCCCCTCAGGCAGATCCCCCCTTAGGCACCCGGCTGGAGTTCTTGGCAGTTGTCAGTGTGCCCTGAGGAAGACGGGCCTGCCGCCAGCCGTGGGAGCATCTTGAGTGTCCTCTCTGGCGTCTGTCTCTGTGGCACAGAAGCGCATCTGGAACGGAAGGAGCAGTCACACTCATGCAGATCACAGCAGCACCAAGCGTGAGCAGTGTGGCCGGCACCCACCCGGCGGGTGCAGGCGGTCAGCTGGGAGACTGCGCCACCTTCTTCTTGCTGGCCACCAGGACTTGTTCAGAACGGCTGAACTGAGGTCAAGATGACAGTCTTGTGTGTAGATGACCTGAAACTGTCCGAGACCTTTTCCTTCTTTCTTCTTTTGCAGGGTTTCTTGAGTCTTGTGGCGGACACTGCCTCTGACCAGTGGACCAGACCCCAGCTCTGGGTGTCTGGGTGTCTCGCTGGTGTCAGGCCAGGGGCTGGTGTGCCTCACCTGGCCTGGGAGTCGGATGGGGGCCATTCTCTTGGAGGCAGAAGCGGTGGCTGGGTGAAACCCGGGCCTCGTGCACGCCAGGCAAGTGCTCCACTGCTGAAGCGCGCCCCCAGCTTCACGATCGGAAGTGTTTTCTATCGATTTTCTCTAACCATCTATGCCCAGGAGCCAAAAGTCCACCCAGATGTGCGATTTATAGAAGCAAAACCTGGTGTTCATAAACACAGCCCCAGACAGGAGCCGCAGAGTCCCAGTAGCCGCAGGTGGGACCTCTGTCCCTGTGAGCTTCCCATTTGGCTGCTGTTGGTGACAGCAGAGGGTGCTGGCTCACGAGTGCCCTTGGGCCTTCTTGCAGGGAAGCGTGAGGCAGGTGTAGCTGTGGGCAGGAGGGGACAGCCTGCTACGGTTGTGAGGACGCGCACAGACACGTCCCGTGTGCAGCTCCAGACACCTTCTCTGCCGCCGGCCCCCAGGGCCTGCGCCCACCATGTTTGTCACATCATCCAGCTGCATGTCTACAGCAGGTTTCAATGTGTTGCAAGAAGCCACACGCCACTGCTTCTGCCTCCGAGAGGACGGACTCCTGTCTGAACAGGTGTGTGGAAAGCACCTGGCCCAGGGCTGAGGCACGCTGGCCCTTGCCCTGACACCGGGGGGACATCCAGACCCCCAGAGCTGGGCAGAGTCAGTGTCCTCCACAAGACTGCCGTGAGCTGCCTGTCTCAGGGATCACCCACACCTCTGGCCATCTGTCGGCCAGCTTCCCGTTACTGCAACAAACAGCAGATAAATCTGCTGTTAAAAAAGGAGCCGGGCGCGGTGGCGCACGCCTGTAATCCCAGCACTTGGGAGGCTGAGGCAGGAGAATCGCGAGTTCAAAGCCAGCCTCAGCAATGGCGAGGCACTTAGCAACTCAGCAAGACCCTGTCTCTAATAAAATACAAAAAAAGGGCTGGGGATGTGGCCCAGTGGTCGAGTGCCCCTGAGTTCAATCCCTGGTACACCCTCCCCTCAAAAAAAGGAAAAGTTTGTTTTGGCTCACAGTTGGGGCAGGTTCAGCCACAGTCGCTTGGCCCTGAGCTGGTGGGACAGTGTGGTGGAGGCCGCAGCTCTCCTTGCAGTGAGGGGGAGGGACTGCAGGCCCGTGGCTCCCTTCCAGGGCACACCCCTGGGACCCAACCTCCCGTAGGCCCCATGTCTTCCAGCCACCTCCGGTAGAGCCACACTGAGGGCCATGCCCCTCGCACTGGCCCTTTGGGGACACTCAAGGTCCCGAGGATAGCACTGGCCACCTATAGCTCTGGGACTTTTCACTCCCCTGTCGGGTGGGCCTCTTCACTAGAACGGCTCCGGAGCTCAGAGCCAGAAGGCTGCTGGGACGTCGGGATGATGGGTGGAATCAGAGAGGGCCAGGTCTGGGGCTCCGCCCGCCCGCCTCCCACACCTGCGCAGCCTGCAGGAGAGACCGAACGCCAGCGCCAGCCCGGCCTTCCCGGAGCCCGTCCGCCCGAGGCCCCAGACCTCTGTCCCTGTGGTCACTCTTTCTGGTACCAGCCCCACCCTGAAAACACCCAGGGTTCTCAGGAGTCACCACCTCCCGAAACAGACCCTTTTACGACCAGGAAAATGCAAGGGTTGCTGAAGCTCTGGGCAGGGACCAGTCTCGCCTCTGTCATGAAGGGCTGCGGCAGGGTGGGCTGCGGGTAGGGTGGGCTGCGGCAGGGTGGGCTGCGGCAGGGTGGGCCGGTGCCAGCAGGCCTCGAGCTGGGGCTGCACCGAGCTCTTCAGTGCTCAGCCTGCGCCTCGCCTCTGCTGTGCCAACGTGCCGTCCTGGCTGCAGCCCAGGCTCTGCACTCGGGGACATCGGCTTGCTGGTTCCCAGGCACCAGCGCGGAGCGCACCCCCCAGAGAGGCAGGGCCAGGAAGAAGAGGGGCTCCTGCTGTGCGTCCCTCCAAGAGTCTCCTGTTGAGGTGCCAAGTCCCCAGGTTGACGGTGTCAGGGGTGGGCTTTAGGAGGTGATCAGGCCATGAGTAACGGCATTAGTGTTCTTGGGAAAGAGACCCGGGGCTGAGTGACAGCACTTGTCTAGCATGCCCAAGGCCCTGGGTTCAATCCTTAGCACCACAAAAAGTACAAAAAGTTAAAAAAAAAAAAAAAAAAAAAAGCAGGGCACAGTGGTGCACACCTTTGATTCCAGTTACTTGACAGGATGAGGCAGGAGGATCACAAGTTCAAGACCAGCCTGGGCAACTTGCAAGACCCTGTCTCAAAATGAAAAATAAGAAGGTCTGAGGGTGGAGCTCAGTGGGAGAGCACCACTGGGTCCAATCCCCCTGCCACACAAGGGGGGGGGGGGGAGGGGAGGGGCGGGAGAGCAGGGGAGAAAGAAAGCTGCTTCTGCACATCCTCCACCTCCTCACCAGAGGGTGAGTTGCCCCCAAGCCCACTGCTCTGTTCCCAGCTCAGGGTTAGTGACTGCAGTGTGACAGGTTAGTGTTCACTGGTTTTGCAGTGTGTGCACCGAGAGTGAGCCCTGCACACACCAGGGCTGCGGTGGTGAGGAGGTGCTGTGCAGCTCAGCAGCTGCAACAGAGGCGTTGCCCGTGGGGGTTGGGGGAGGGCCCAGCTGTGGGCAGGGGTGCCACAGAGGGGGAGGGCCCAGCGTGTGGGCAGGGGTGCCACAGAGGGGCAGCAGGCCCAGCGTGTGGACAGGGGTGCCACAGAGGGGCAGCAGGCCCAGTGTGTGGACAGGGGTGCCACAGAGGGGCAGCAGGCCCAGCGTGTGAACAGGGATGCCACAGAGGGGGAGGGCCCAGCGTGTGGGCAGGGGTGCCACAGAGGGGGAGGGCCCAGCGTGTGGGCAGGGGTGCCACAGAGGGGAGGGCCCAGCTGTGGACAGGGGTGCCACAGAGGGGGAGGGCCCAGCATGTGGGCAGGGGTGAGCGTGTGGGCAGGGGTGCCACAGAGGGGGAGGGCCCAGCGTGTGGGCAGGGGTGCCACAGAGGGGGAGGGCCCAGCTGTGGACAGGGGTGCCACAGAGGGGGAGGGCCCAGCGTGTGGGCAGGGGTGCCACAGAGGGGAGGGCCCAGCTGTGGACAGGGGTGCCACAGAGGGGGAGGGCCCAGCGTGTGGGCAGGGGTGCCACAGAGGGGCAGCAGGCCCAGCTGTGGACAGGGGTGCCACAGAGGGGGAGGGCCCAGCGTGTGGGCAGGGGTGCCACAGAGGGGGAGGGCCCAGCGTGTGGGCAGGGGTGCCACAGAGGGGGAGGGCCCAGCGTGTGGGCAGGGGGTGCCACAGAGGGGGAGGGCCCAGCGTGTGGACAGGGGTGCCACAGAGGGGGAGGGCCCAGCGTGTGGACAGGGGTGCCACAGAGGGGGAGGGCCCAGCGTGTGGGCAGGGGTGCCACAGAGGGGGAGGGCCCAGCGTGTGGGCAGGGGTGCCACAGAGGGGGAGGGCCCAGTGTGTGGACAGGGGTGCCACAGAGGGGCAGCAGGCCTAGCGTGTGGACAGTGGTGCCACAGAGGGGGAGCGTCTAGCGTGTGGACAGGGGTGCCACAGAGGGGGAGGGCCCAGCGTGTGGACAGGGGTGCCACAGAGGGGGAGGGCCCAGCGTGTGGACAGGGGTGCCACAGAGGGGGAGGGCCCAGCGTGTGGGCAGGGGTGCCACAAGGCCGTTCCGGCACAGTGGCCCTGGACCTGCTGCTCAGACCTGCCGTGAACCTCACACTGCTCTCGGTGTGCGTGCCTGACCGAGGTTGAGGCGCAGCCTGGTGCCCTGTGCCCCAGGAGGGAAGGCCGCGTCACTGGGAGCCCGCCACGGAGGCCTCAGCCCGCCTGCTCCTGTGTGCGACACGCTGCAGCAGAGACCGCTGACCGCTGACCGGGCTGGAGGAGCCTGGGCAGCATGGGGGCCTTGCCTTCCCACCTGTCCCCTCCCGCATCCTAGCCGGCAGGGAGCCCTCCGCTGCGGCTCCTGCACACACTCATGGCTCTGGTCTAAACAGGGAGAGGCATCTGGTTTGGGTCATTTCTTTCTACAGGTCCTCGAGCACTCGTGGATCTGTGAGAACTCGGGGTACCACGGGGTGTGTAGCCCAATGGCTGAGCGCATGCTTAGAATGCACGAGGCCCACCCAGGGGTCAGCGCCCGGCACCACTAAACAGAAACAAGAAAGCAACGTGCACTGGTCACCGTTCATCACTGTGACAAAGGGCCTGAGGATTCTCACGGGGCTCCCAGCCTAGGAGTTTCAGCCTGGGCAGCTGCTCCGGCCCCGCGGGAGGACCGTTCTGCCACTAGAGGGCAGCACAGGGCCGCGACTGGCAGCCCCGGCAGGGCGCAGGAGGCCGCTTCCTCTTCCCAGGTGCAGGCCTGCGGGAGCTGTGTCCAGTTTTAACAGTGTGCTACCGACTTAGGACCTGCGCGTGGACCTCTGAATATTCCAAATACACGAGAGAATTTCTTTAAGTTGAAGGAGGGCAAATTGATTGACGTACTACTGTCCACAGATGTAGGTATCCAACCACCTGATGTGGTGGCGAGTGTTTAGAAGTGAGCTTCGCTGGTGGGGACACTCCCAGGAGGAGAGCGCCAAGCTGTGTGTCAGCGCCCAGAGGAGGACACGACTCCAGGTTCGGAGCCCTGATCCACAGTTTCTCGCAGCATTTGTAGGCTATTTGGCGTCATCTTAGGTCCATCCTATCATTGGGGCTTTTTCTCTTTAAATAAAATTCCCAGGAGAGCACGCTTACAGGAACAGGGAAGAAGGGCTCTTCACCGGCCTCTCTCACATTTCAAGAGGTAGTAGGCAGGTATTTACAGTCCCCAAACTAGGGACCCAGGCTAATGAGGTTTCCCTGGAGAGAGGCTGAGAGAGGGGAGGGGACTGGCCCTTCTCCAGGCCTTGGTTTCTTTCTTCCTTTTTTTCCTTTGGAAGGCAGGATTGAACTCAGGGGCACTCGACCACTGGCCACACCCCCAGCCCTTTTTTGTATTTTATTAGAGACAGGGTCTCACTGAGTTGCTAAGTGCCTTGCCATTGCTGAGGCTGGCTTTGAACTCGCGATCCTCATGCCTCAGCCTCCCAAAGTGCTGGGATTACAGGCGTGCGCCACCGGGCCCTACCCCAGGCCTTGGCTTCTTACCTGACATTTTTATAATTTCATTTCACAACCAGGTCTGGTTTTGCCATCACGTCATTTCTCCTTAGTGGTGGAGCTTGCCTAGCAGAGTGAGGCCCTGGGTTTGATCCTCATCACCACATAAAAAT
The DNA here is from genome assembly GCA_025594165.1 of Tamias sibiricus. Taxonomy (NCBI): domain Eukaryota; kingdom Metazoa; phylum Chordata; class Mammalia; order Rodentia; family Sciuridae; genus Tamias; species Tamias sibiricus. The sequence goes on along the minus strand of CM046662.1, from coordinate 592,701 downwards.
AAATAAAGGTATTGTGTCTACCTACCATATATATATATGTATATATATGTGGGGGGGAGGTGTTATTTCTAGGTTAAAAACTAGGAGATAATAAATACACAACATCCAATAACAACAAAAAAGAATAAAAATGTAGAACTATGTTAAAAATAAATTAAAAAGGAGAGAGAGGAATAAGCGGACCTGGTGTGACATTGCACAGTGGGGTGACAAGAGAACGGCAGTGTCCGGCGCATCTGGATGAGCTTGAGGGGAGCTTGGAGCTGTGTTCACCATGAAGAGACGGTCGTGACCAAGGGGACAGGCTGGGCACTGGCCATGGCAGCTGCAATCTCAGCTGCTCCAGAGGCTGAGGCAGGAGGATCTCAAGGGAACCAGCCTTGGCAACCCAGAGAGACCCTTCCTTCCTCAAAATGAAACCAAAGGGGGCTGGAAATGTTGTTCACTGGGAAAGTGCCCCTGGGTTCATTCCCTGGTACCAAAAAAATCAAAACTAAAGAGATAGTTATGGTTTACCCTGATTTATAGATGACACAATGTGTCAGGCATGGTGGTGCACACTTGTAATCCCAGTGACTTGGGAGGCTGAGGCAGGAGGACACAAGTTCCAGCCAGCCTCTGTTGCCGCCTGCAGCAACGAGACCGCGGGGAAAGAAATCGGAGGCAGACTGGGAATGCGTGGTTCCTTTATTGTTCCTTCTTCTTTTTTTTAATATTTATTTATTTACTTTAGTTGTACACAATGTTTACGTGGTGCTGAGGATGGAACCCGGCCGCGCACGTGCGAGGCGAGTGCTCTGCCGCTGAGCCACAACCTCAGCCCCTGTTCCTTCTTCTTCTTCTTTCTTCCTTTCTATCTTCTCTCTCTAACAGTCTGGTTAAATACGCTTGTTACCCCTCACAGGTGCATTAGTCCTCTTAATAAGCATACCGTGTCTATCACAAGCTCGACTTCATGCTGCAGCACGCAGTGCCCACGAGCACGGAAAGATTCTTAGCCGATTCCTAGAAGGGTCAGGTGTAAGTTGTCTGACAAACAAGTAAGCGCCACCTCTTGGCTCCCAGCCAGCTGCCATCTTAGAGCTACTTCCTCATATCTCAAAGGCTCTTACAAGCCTCAGCAATTTAACAAACCCCTAAGCAACTTAGGGAGGCCCTGTCTTAAAATACAAAATAAAAGGAGTTGAGGATGTGGCTCAGTGGTTACATATCCTCCTCCCCCAGATTTAGTCACCAGTATCAAAAAAAGAGAAAAAATACAGTATGTACACGTATCAAAACATCACCTTTCATCCCTGTCACAGGCACATAGGTTTTTGTTTCAAATTGATTTAAATTTAAAAAGAAAAAAATAGAGCAGGTGTCATGGAGAGATGCTACCTAGAAATCCATTTCTACACATACTTCTTATTACATTCAACAAAATAAAGTGTTCCTTTTAAGAATGTCACCTGACTATATTCAGTTGGATGTTGTTAAGGATATAAGCCATCAATGACCACAGTAACATAAATCAATAAAAAGACAGACAGTGGCCGCTGGGATCCCTGGCACATGGCTGCAACCCCAGTGGCTCGGGAGGCTGCTGCAGGAGGATCCTGAGTTCAAGGCCAGCCTCAGCAAAAACGAGGCGCTAAGCAACTCAGTGAGACCCTGTCTCTAGATCAAATACAGACCCCGGGGGTTTCTCAAGGGCGTGAGCCTGTGGGGATCACAGTGCTCCTCTCCATCCTGGCAGCAAGAGGTCCCTGAGCATGGCACAGGGGACGGGTGAAACAACCCAGGACAAGGCACCCAGGAAGGTGGGCGAGTACAGTACGCCTTCAGTGACCCGTTGCTGCCAGCCACACACCCCACCTGCCTATAGTTCCCACCCAGTTAATCCGTATCAGTGGATTAATCCACCAACCACTTTAAACCTCTCATGATCAATCATTTCACCTCTGAAGATTCTTCATTGTTTCCCACGTGAGCTTGGGGCCACCGCATATCTAACCCTGATGGAGCGTCCTGACCTCCTGCTCTGTTTCCTTCCATGCTGCCACACTCATCCCCTGCAGTGCAGGGTGCCCAAGAGGCTCCCGTCCCATTTCTGAGCCAGGTTGGGTGTGCAGAGCAGCTTCCCCGGCAGCCAAAGGGAAGGCGCTGCCGGGAGCTCCTGAGGTGGGCGGGCGTGGGGGTCTCTGATCCCTGGAGCACACCACGCAGCTGCAGCCCCCGTGTCAACCCTGATCCCGGCCACAGCTCTCCGGGTGTCCCCGGGGAGGTGTGCGGGAACCTGTTTCCAAGCAAGGCTTCTGTGAACATCCCAGGCTCCTCATCTAAGGGGGGAACCAGCCTGTGAGGACCGCGACGCTTCCCAGGAGGGAGCCCCCGGCGTCTGCACTGAGAGAGCTTCCTTGGACTTTCCTCTAGGGGAAAGCGCTCCTGGCCTGGCTGTGGGTCTAGGGTGCAGGGTAGCAGGGGGTTTGTCTCTCTTACTAACGCTGTTGTCCTAGGTCTCTGAATCTTTTTTTTAATATTTATTCATTTGCTTTTAGTTGTACATAATGCGTTTATTTTTACGTGGTGCTGAGGATCGAACCCAGGCTGCGCACGTGCTAGGAGAGTGCTCTACCGCTGAGCCACAACCCCAGCCGCTAGGTCTCTGAATCTTACAAGATTCCAGTCTCTCTCTTTCCTGTCTTTTCCTGTGGTCACACACCTCAAAACACATATCTGCGCCTGTTACTTTGGCTCTTCTATGCAGAGGAGTGAGTGAGTGCTGGGTGACTCTATGTAGTCATCCTCAAAAAAATTCATTGAACAAAATAAAAAGGTAAGCTCATTAAAAAAACCATAAGGGATATGGGCTGGGGATTTAGCTCAATTGGTAGAGTTCTCGCCTTGCACGCATAAGGCCCTGGGTTCGACCCCCAGAACCAAAATAAAAGGGGGGAGATATATCAAAAGGAATAATAAGATTTATGGCAATAAGTGCCCATAAAAAATAGAATTATGTCAAATACCAAACCTTACAATGCCACTTAAGTAACAAATCAAATCTAAAATTAGAACAAAATAACAAAACTCAGAGTTGAAATAAACCAAATAGGGAATGAAACTACAAATCAGAATATCAATGATATGAAGAATCTGCTTTTTAAAAAGGTAAACAAAATTGACAAATATCTGGCTAGAGTAACCAAGAAAAAAGAAGATCCAAATAAACAAACCAGAGAAGAAACAGGAGCTGTTATAACTGGAGCCACAGGAACACCAGGGATGCGCAGGGCCACTGGGAGCGGTGGCCCTAGAGGGAGGGCCAGGTCTGAGCCCAGGCGCACACACCTGGACCCTGAGGAGAGGGAGCAGAAGGGACAGGGCTCAATATGAGACTGGCTGAAAAAGATCAACTCGGGACCTCCTAACATCACTGCTGAGTCAGTTACTAAGCTGCTAAGGAAGAGCTAGTTCCAGTTCTTCTCAAACTAGTGTAAAAAACTTACAGGGTGGGAATTCTTCCCAACTCATTCTACAAGACCAGCATCACCCTGACACCAAAACCAGACAAGCACACAGGCACAACAAGGCCGGGCACCTGGCGCACACCTGGGATCACACCTGGGATCGCAGCAGCTCGGGAGGCTGAGGCAGGAGGAGTTCAAAGCCAGACTCGGCAACCTGGCGAGGCGCTGAGCAACGCAGGGGGACCCCGCCTCTAGATACAATACAAAAGAGGCTGGGGATGTGGCCCAGCGGCCGAGTGCCCGGGGTTCCATCTGTAGTACCCAAGTGTCGCCAGAGCGTCGGAGGGACTAGGCTAGAGGCGGGGTCAGTCGTGAGGGCGCACTCCGGCCACTGGCAAGGCCACCCGCCCCGCAGCCAGCGAGTCCCTGGACGGAGCAGACCGCGCTCCGCAGACCGCGCGACGTCTCTTGGCGGCCGAGGTGGTCTCTCAGCGGTCGGATGCGGGTAGCTTGACCGGGAACCGGAGTGGCCGCGGTTTTCGCGGAGACAGAGGAGCGGCACGGACGGTGTCGCCGTCCTGAGTGCTTCTTCCCTCCCAAGGGCTGCGCGGACTCGTCTGGGAGGGCGCTCTGCGACCCGGCGGCTGCGGACAGCGGCGCTGCGAGTGGTGGCCTGATGCTCTCCACTCGCGGGAGGCCGGGGACTGCCACAAGCACAGGCTGGGTCACCCTCGGATTACCCATCGCCCATCATGGCTCTTTTTTTTTTTTTTTTTTTGCTTTGGGTTCTTGCCTGTTTTCTCATCTGCCTCATCACCACACCCAGTTCCTGCTCCTCCTCCTCCTGTGACCCTTAGGATGGTGGACAAAGAGCTGACCATCACCCGAGGGCAGACAGAGCAGAGGGTGGCCAACCAGATGGGGAGAAGTGGCAACAACGTGCACGCCGCGCGTCAGAGAAGGCGTCTTTCTGGATGAGTGTCTATTTATAACGGGGACTTTGTCTGCCACTGTGTGCACAAATTGCGTGTCTGTCTTCTGTCCTGTGGGTGACAACGATCTTCACTAAACTCTAGTCTGGCTCCTCGGAGCCCCCTTCTGGAACAGGTCTCGACCTTGGTCCATGAGGACTTGGATGAAATCCTACTACAGTTTCTAACAGCTCAAGAACCTAATATTCTGGGGTGACCCTGGCACCCATAAACATATCCACCTGAGCAAATGAAGGCTGTGACAGGATCGTCTTTTTCAGAGAACACCTGAAGACAGGTCTCTGCTTCTCTGGTCTGTGAGCACAGACTGCGCATGGACCACCCCGTCCTACTTCTTCTCCAAATGCCTGGGTCTACCATGTCTGAAACACCCCTCTTTTCTCTCACATTCTCTCTAAAATGCCCATAACAGGGTGGGGGCCCTGCTCAGCTCATTAGAACAAGGCTGCAACCCTTTCACCCAATCCCTGCAATTCCAAGTTCCCTTGCAAGTTAGGCACGGCCTTGCCTGGAATGTGTGTCATTGGTGCAGTGGCTGGAGTGCAATGGCCTCGTCCCCACATCACTGTGTGGGTGGACATACTCTCCTCCTCAACCTGCATGAGGAGGAGAGCAAGTAACCAGCTGTTCAAACCCGGGGCTACTTTCCAATCCCCAAGAGGAGAACCTGGAGGACACAAGAGAGGTTTGGACATCTCAACTCCCTCGCACCTTGGTGGTGGTGGGCTGGGATAGAGTGGGGGCTGTACCGTGCCTTCCAGTTGGGGTGACTGGTAGGAGAGGTGGCTTGCCCCCTGTGCAGGTGGGCCTCCTCAGATGTTCACGAGGCCCTGCCTCTGCTTCACAGTCAGGCTCACTCTGCTCAGTCCTCTCCTAAGGACCGGGGATGAGGAAGTGGCCGGCTCCCTCTCCATCTCCCTTGTTATCACATTATTTTCTTTTAAAAATAAATCACGGGGCTGGGATTGTGGCTCAGCGGTAGAGCGCTCGCCTAGCACGTGCACATCCCGGGTTAGATCCTCAGCACCACGTAAAAATAAATGCATTGTGTACAACTAAAGCAAATAAATAAATATTTTAAAAAATAAATCACAAGCTTTTATTACACTCAACAACATAGAAGAGTCCAGCCTGGAGTCTGTGGGAATTGAGTCACTCACAAAGGGCAAAAGCTATGCTAGCACCAAAAAGCGCCTCCCCAGAGATGCGGCTGTCCTGCATGCCGCACGAGGCCTTCAAGGGCACCAAGGACTCAGGTGACGGGCAGGGAGGGTAGTGGGTAAGCTCTCCTGGGGTACTCAGCGTGTCCAGCCCCAGCCCCTGAGTGGCACAGCTCACCATGGCAAGGTGGTGAGAACCCCCAGGTGTCCTGAGTGTCCTGTTCCTCTTGGGTCACATCTCCCTCTGTTTTGGGCCACAGCGTTTGATTTTTTTGAAGAAAATGCTGAACAAGTCCTTGAGTCTGAACTCTCACTTGCCTTGGAAGACTCACGCTTCTGTTTTTTCTTCTTTTTCTTATGCTTCTCTTTACATTCCCAGGAACTTGAGCTGCTTCCACCCCCAACTGAGGTAGAGTCCTCCAGTAACTGTTCTAATCACTGTTTCCTGGCATCCTTTCAGTGTCTTTTATTCTCTTGAGTGATGTCATTCACGGGGTCTCTCTCTCTCTCTCTCTCTCTCTTTTTCTTGGTACCCGGGATTGAACTCAGGGGCACTCAACCACTGGGCCACATCCCCAGCCCTTTTTTGTATTTTATTAGAGACAGGGTCTCACTGAGTTGCTAAGGGCCTCGCCATTGCTGAGGCTGACTTTGAACTCGCGATCCTCCTGCCTCAGCCTCCCGAGTGCTGGGATTACAGGCGTGCGCCACCGCGCCCGGCTTTATACATGGGTTCTTCATGTGCTACTCTGAACTTCTAACTTCTGGTTGCCTTTGATAAAGGAAGGGCATCTTTGTCACCCGTTCGGTGACCGCACCGTTTGCAACGCCAACACTCTGCATAACTCGGACTTCTTTCCCAGTGGCATCCAAAGTCCTCTAGTTGGCGCGTTAGCCAGAAACTCCCTTGCGTGCTGGTTGCCTGGTAGGTCGGGAATAGCCTTCGGGCTCGGTGTCGCCCTCCCCGACGAGCCCAGGAGGAGGTTTTCCACAGAAGGACTCCGGGTGCTTGAGCCGCCGCAGCTGCTGCCCCGGAGCCGGCTCGGACCCCAGCGCGGCCGGCGCGGCCAGGGCGGAGGCCGCCACCAGCCCAGGCCGCGCGCCCGCAAGTTCGGGCCCCCCAGCCCCGGTCCCCCAGCCGGGTCTCGTTCTCACATTCTCCGGAGACCCCATCAGAGCTTAGCGCACAGCCGCGCTCCGACGTCCCTGGGCGGGGGTGCCTTTAGAAGGACAGCACGCAGCCAGGTCCGCCTGGTCCTTCCGCGCCTCGCCGCAGGGGGCATGGGGACGGCCGAGCTACAGCGGTGGGAGTGGGGTTCCGAGACCGAGCCAGAGGAGGCCGCAGGCACCGACGCGGGGAGGGAGGGCGGCACTCCTTCACCCCGGGCCTTCCACCGGGGCCTCGCACTCTGAGCCGCGCCCCAGCCGAGCTTCATGTCATTCCGAGACAGGTCTAAGGGCCCGGGGTCTTGCTAGGTTGCTGAGGCTGACTTTGACTTGCAGTCCCCCGGATCAGCGTCCCAAACTGCGGGGATGACGGGCAGGAGCCACCGTGCCAGCCCTTGAAGAATTCAGACAAGTCACTCAGAGTCACAGGTGTGAGTGTATTGAAGGGATAGGAAAGGAGAAATGGGACAAGGGAGAGTGGGTCCTCTCAGAACAGTGTGCCCCCCCCCACCTCCAGTTTTATGTAGGGAGTTCTCAGGGAGGTTTCCAGAAAGTCCCATCCAGGTCCATCCTTTTTTTTTTTTTTTGAACAATTATATAATTGTTTTATAAGAAAAGCATTCGTTTTATTGGGTGATCTAAAACCATTCTTGTTAAGTCTCTCAGCATACTCAAATGGGTTGACATTCAATATGGACAGCAAGCTAGCTCACAAGAAATCAACGGGGATACACAAATATGTTGAGCTAGAGCCGGGCAAGGTGGCACAAGCCTGTAATCCCAGCACTTTGGGAGGCTGAGACAGGAGGATCACGAGTTCAAAGCCAGCCTCACCAATGGCAAGGCACTTAGCAACTCAGTGAGACCCTGTCTCTATTTAAAATACAAAAAAGGGCTGGGGATGTGGCCCAGTGGTCGAGTGCCCCTGAGTTCAATCCCGGTACCACCAAAAAAAAAAAAAAAAAAAAAATATATATATATATATATATATATATATATATATATATATATATATTGAGCTGGTAGAATCCCGGCAGCCAATGACCAAGTGCAGCAGAGTTTCCTTATAGTGGACAAGAACTCCAGTAACTTCTGGATGTTTTTGGTAGAGTTAAGCAAGATCTACTGCAGTCAAGGGATAGGTAACCTTGGGGCTGGGGCTGGGGCTCAGTGGCAGAGTGCTCACCTAGCACACGTGAGGCCCTGGGTTGATCCTCAGCACCACATAAAAAATAAAATAAAGATATTGTGTCAGCCGGGTGCGGTGGCGCACGCCTGTAATCCCAGCACTTTGGGAGGCTGAGTCAGGAGGATCGCGAGTTCAAAGCCAGCCTCAGCAATGGCGAGGCACTTAGCAACTCAGTGAGACCCTGTCTCTAATAAAATACAAAAAAAAAAAAAAGGGCTGGGGATGTAGCCCAGTGGTCTAGTGCCACTGAGTTCAATCCCTGGTACCAAAAAAAAAAAAAAAAAAAAAAAAAAAAAATGTGTCCACCTAAAACTAAGAAATAAATTTTAAAAAAGAGATAGGTAATCTTCAGACTTCAGAGACCAGTTGCCAGGGGACCACAGTGAAATATTAGTTCTGGAGCCAATAAAAAACATGAAGTTGAAAAAAAATGTATTTTTCCAAATATGCAAAATTATTTTATACAGATGCTTAGCATACTGTGATTTGACAAGCTTACACTGATAAACAAAACAGCAATGATAAACACTTAGAATTATTTATAGATTCAGTGTGTAGAGAACACAGGTTTTAAACTAGGCAGCAAGAAGTTCTATAAAAGCTCCTGAGACAAGTTATCCTGTGCCCTGAATCTACCCCCTGCCAGTGAAAAACGGAAACAGAATAGAAAGCTATTTACTGTATGGAAATCAGAAAGTACTTGAAAAGTGACAAAACTAAACATATTTTGAAGCTTTGTTTAAAAATATTTCTCTGTTCATTATCAAAGTGCAAGGTTGTTTGCGTACCAAGAGACAGACTGTAAACATAGGAAATTTTCACTAAGGAAAGATGGATTTACTGTGATTTGATCTTTTATTAAAAAAATCACTGCAAGTTATTGATAACAGAATTTCTCTTTTACTTTCTTAAATCTAATTCTCTTGAAAATTCAACCAATGTTTCCATTCTCTCGAACTAAAGTTCAATCATGGTCACTTTAGAAAATACCCCCATTTATTTGGTTTGTTTTTTAGGTATGAAAATTAGTTTATTTTCTATTTAGCTTTTAATAAATGAGAAGAAACACATGTCTGTCTCATATAGAACATTTATAATCGTAACAATCCATAAAGCCTCATGGTGAAGTAGGAACAGCTTTGGAAAATAACACAGTCAAAAAACATACAAAAAGTTAAAGTTAGGTAAAATGTTGCAGCACTAAAAGACAGTTTATCTGTATCTGCATTTAATGAGATGATAACTGCATTTAACTGCACTATATCTGGCCCAAAAGACAGGAAACAGCAGACACAAAAACAATAAAGTCATGAAGGTTTCATAAGAATCACAGAATCCACGGATGCACTTCATTGTGCTGTTTCAAGGCAGAACCATAATATGGAAATTTGTGTCTTTTTATAGATAACCACATATTAATTGTATGTTACATTCCCTTCAGCATCTTTTTGCTAAAGACACTGAACCATAATTTTTTTGGTTTAAAAGTTTAAGTTGACTGACATACAAAAGGCTCTTGTGCCAGTGAAAATGACTGCTGACCATTCCATAGCTTGTTCTTGTGCAGGAGCCCTGTGTGGGGAGATGCTAAGATTGCGGTTGACTTCGGGCCATGGAGATGTTTGGGCATTGCCGCCTTCCGTAGTCTCACGAGACTTGGGCCGAGCATGGAGCGGGTCGGGGCCATTTTGGTTGTTGGTTGTTTGGTGGTGTGTGGTAGGTGTTAGAGTTGTTAAAGCCAGAGAGAGAAGCTGACAGAATAAAGATCCTGTTTGCTCCGAGTTCCCCGTACGGGCCACCACCTGTCGCCGCCTGAAGCGATGGCCGCTTGGAGCAGCAAAGCCGTGGAATAAGTTCAGAGGCAGACTGGAAACAAACAGGATCTTTATTCTGTCAGCTTCTCTCTCTGGCTCTAACAACTCTAACATGTACCACACACCACCAAACAACCAACAACCAAAATGGCCCCGACCTGCTCCGCGCTCGGCCCAAGTCTCTGGAGATCCCGGGCCAAGTCTCGTGAGACTACGGAAGGGGGCAATGCTCAAACATCTCCATGGCCCGAAGTCAACTGCAATCTTAGCCATCTCCCCAAACAGGGCTCCTGCATTGTGAAACAAATTAGCATCACCATATACTGGTACATCAGAATAGTGCTATTACAATTCCCATTTCAGAGACTCAGAACACAGTTTCCATTTAAACAAAACAAAACAAAAAAACCCTCCACCTTCCCAAGAGTTTTAACACTGTTTTATCACTTAACTGAAACTCAGTACTAAAATAAATATTTTTTAAATTGTAGAATTACTCTCCATAAACATCTTAAGACAGCAGATTAATGACATCTTTATCATTCAAATGATATCTGCTTGTAAGCAGTAAAAATCCGCAACTCAATACTGGTTAACCTACTAAATATTTCACATTAGGTTCCATAGGTCTTTTCCCTTAAAACTTTCAAAAATTCAAAATTTACTGAATGTTTAACAAGACACAAATATGTTAACATAGCCTTCTACCTGGTGTGATTTTCCAAGGTGCACTTGGTGGAAATTTCTTCTATTAAAACTACATATCTTAGGATAAAGTTATTCAGCATTTTGTTTTCTAAAATATACATACAGCCAAATTTTAGAGGATTTTTACTGTTTAGGTTCTAGTTCAAATTTTTAAAAAATATTTATTCATTTACTTTAGTTGTACACAATGCAATGCATTTATGTTTACGTGGTGCTGAGGATCGAACCCGGGCCGCGCACGTTCGAGGCGAGCGCTCTGCCGCTGAGCCACAATCCCAGTTCAAAATTTTATAATGTAGCCGGGCGCGGTGGCGCACGCCTGTAATCCCAGCACTTTGGGAGGCTGAGGCAGGAGGATCATGAGTTCAAAGCCAGCCTCACCAATGGCAAGGCACTTAGCAACTCAGTGAGACCCTGTCTCTAAATAAAAGTACAAAAAGGGGCTGGGGATGTGACCCAGTGGTCGAGTGCCCCTGAGTTCAATCCCCAGTGCCACAAAAAAAAAAAAAAAAAATTATAATGTAGATGCCTTCCAGAAAAAAATAAACAATCATACAAGCTAAACATTAAAAACAGAATCAAATCTCTCATCGCTAAAGCTGCATCTGGCTTGGAGAATTCCTGGTTGGTTTTTAAATCAGGCACGTGCAGCACCATATATATATAATTTTTTTTTTTAACAGTAGAATGCATTTGACATATAGCGTACAACTGGAGCACATCTTCTCATTCCTCTGGCTGTACATGGTGCAGTCTCTCCACTAGTGTAATCCTACATGTATGTAGGGTAGTAATGTCCCTCTCTTTCTACCATCCTTCCCATCTCCACAACCCCACTCCTCCCCTGACTCCCCTCTACACAAACCAAATTTCCTTCATTCTTCCCTATCCCCCCACCCCACTATGGATCAGCATCCACTTATCAGAGAAAACATTCGGCTTTTAGTTTTTTAGGATTGCTTTATTTCACTTAGCATGATATTCTCTAGTTTCATATATTTACCTGCAAACACCATAATTTCATTCTTCTTTAAGGCTGAGTAATTTTCCATTGTGCATACGTACCACATTTTCTTTTTTTCTTTTTCTTTCTTTTTTTTTTTTTTTTTTTTTTTTTTTGGTACTGGGGATTGAACTCAGGGGCACTCAACCACTGGGCCACATCCCCAGCTCTTTTTTGCATTTTATTAGAGACAGGGTCTCACTGAGCTGCTAAGTGGCTCGCCATTGCTGAGGCTGGCTTTGAACTCAGGATCCTCCTGCCTCAGCCTCCCAAGTGCTGGGATTACAGGCATGCGCCACCATGCCCGGCCACATTTTCTTTATCCATTCCTCTGTTGAAGGGCATCTAGGTTGGTTCCATAGTTTAGCTATTATGAGTTGAGCTGCTATAAACATTGATGTCACTGTAGTATGCTGATTTTAAGTCCTTTGGGTATAAACCAAGGAGTGGGATAACTGGATCAAATGGTGGATTTAATAAAATTTTCAGATGACAGACACGTTTCTAAACATTCTACATTGATCTTGCTCAAATATAAAAGAGCCAGGAGGAGAGATGCAATGCTTAGAACTGATGCAGTGTTGCAAAACAGCATCTTTAAGTAATGGGTATAAGTCTTCCAATAATTCAGGGCATTTCTCACATTTTATTTCAGGAAGGAATAAGTTATTTTGAGAAAGATACTTAAATCCCACAACATTTAAATATGAAAGCATGTCTTTTTTCTTAAAGATAATGCTAATATAGCTAAAAATGGATTAGAAAGTACATTGTAAAGAAATAAATTATTCTCTGCTAAAACTCAAAAGGTGAGTTACTGATTTTGCTATGACAAAGTCCTTTGGAAAAAGCAAATCCTATGGTATCACTTTGTTACATATAAGCTGCTTAAAAATTATGAAAAGTGAAATATCTAACACCTAAAGGCTATCCCTTCAAAGCACTTTTAAAAAATAAAACAACAAAACCCTTGTCCCATGCTCATATACCATTTTTTAAGATTCTCACTCTGCTGATGTCTTCTACTTAGGTGTTATACAACCTTTAAGACACAGACCCCAAAAGAAACATTGCCAAGAAAACCTCTTTGAATATATTTTACCAGTTATCCTATCTTATTGTTGCTAACATGTTTAGACAACAAATTGTTTTGAGAACTTAGTAAAATTTTCTGTAAAATGTTAAATCAGGAATGGACATGATATAGTAAAATTTGCAGCTTTCTCTTGTTCACCCAGATTTCTCAATTTCATGTTAGAAAAAACACAAAACTTTTGCAAAACTCAAAGCAACTACTAGATAAGAACTGAATTACACAATATCAGATATGAGTATTAAAAGATCAAGATGTTGGGGGTAGGAAAGATGAGATGGACATCATTACCCTAAGTAACACGTATGAAGACACGAATGGTGTGACTCTGTGTACAACAAGAGATATGAAAAATTGTGCTCTATATGTGTAATATGAATTGTAATGCATTCTGCTGTCTTATATAAAAATTAGAATGTGTAAAAAAAGATCAGGATGTATTGCAAATTGACAGGTTATGGTTTGGACCATTATAATATACGTGAACTTACAAACTACGTTTCTAAAATTACCTCATTCTCATTGGAAAAACCAGCTGTTCTTAAACAGACCCATTGCCAGCAACAGACATGTATTAGGGGGAAAAATACCATCTGCAACAAAAGATCATCTCTTTAAAAATTATCATATTCTAACACTTTCATCTTAACACCTGTTAAAAGCAATGAATTATTTTAAATCCCCAAAAGTAGCCATCCCCAAAGTAGTCAGCTATAAAAGTTACTGAAGTAGTCAGAATACCTTGTTTCTAGAAAAATGGAGCTATACATGATAACTGATATCAATATTCATTCTTCTGAGCACAAAATCTTCATTTTCTTCACAAAGCAGAACCCCTCTTCGAACAAGAAAAATATAACTTAAATAGCTTTAAAATACTTGTGTTGGATTTGAGTCAATAGCAATAATCAAATAGCCAAGAACGATTTCCTGGATGGAAATCATGACATCCTGCAAAACAAGCCACTGTCTAAGAACTAAGCAATGTCAAGAAACAATGACTTACAGAATCTTCAATTTTCCCTTAATTATCAATTTTGCGAAGAATTTAATATCCAGATTGTGTTAACCATCTTCCTTTTCTCTCAAGTTAGTGGCTCTTGGCAAAGCACACGCATTAAATGGTTGTACTCAAAAGGCTGTTTAAATCCATCCATGATAAGTCACCATTAACTTTGAAGTCTTTAACTTTGAAGTCATTTTTTAAACATCCACAATTTAAAAGATTAAATGAATACCTTGCATTTAGCAAGCTAAGATGAAGTTAAAATCCATAAAAATATTTAGATATTTTGTGAGTAGATATTCAGCTCAATGTTTCTAATATTAATCTTTCAAAGAAAGTAATGCTGGTGAACATATTCATATTTTAGACTAACTTTAGTAGAATAAAGGAGTTGAAATTCTCAAAATAATTTAGAGATGTAGTCTGAATGTCAACATATAATAATCTAAGTATTCAGTTTGGTAAACTATCTTACCTGTTCTTACTCTGTAGTTGGCCTATTATGTGTAAACTCTAATTCAGTTTCCTAATTATCACTGTTTATTGGATTAACTCTCAGCAATATAGAATACAGAATAGTAACTGTTCTGCTCATAGCCATGAGTCACTCTTAAAATATGCTGCCATTATACCATGCAATGATTTTCAAGGGAAAGTAAACATTACCCAAAACATCAATGGAAACAAACTTGCTGATGATTTTACAGGTCTACCAATTATAATCCTAATAAAGTGTAACAATGGGGGAAAGAAAAGCAGAGAAATACCAGTAACAATTCTTAATTTATTTATCCCCCTAATTTTTTATCATGGGGAAACTGGAAATCAGCTGTCATTATGTTATATAAGGTTTATACTTACTTTAAACAAAAATGTAACATAGTGTTAAAACTGGCTTTTAAAAATTGTTACAGCATAGTTTGTTACAGCATAGTTGTACTCTGTACTAATAATTACAAAGCCAGTATATAAAACTCTGTTATGCAGTCCTGTTATGTTCTCACAAAAATAGAATTAAACTGTGTGACAGACTAGGACTTCAATTACACTACTTGGCAAACTTAGAATTTCAGTGGAGTCTTTTTCCTCTTGCAGTTTAAAACAAAAGTCAAATATCATATCTTTTTCAAGACTCACAAAGATGATGCAGGTTGCTTATTTATCACTTTTTAAATCTCTATCACAATATCAGGCATGTTTTCAACTTTAGTCCTCCCAGGCTGCTTCTCTAGAGTCTAAGTTCTAAACAAGAAATGCCAACTGCTGGGCCCTTTTCTGCATCCTCTCCAGAATGGGCAGGTGGCTGTGTCCCACAACATGACTTCAAAGCACACTGAGTCCTCAGGCAAGTTCACCCGGGACCACACTTGCATTAGAGCCTACACCTGCAAATTCGGGCTGAATGGTAGCAGCGTGAGCTCCACGGTCATGAAAACACCTTCACCTGCATGCGTGATGCTGGGTCTTCCCATTCTATGTGAGCAGCGGCGATGCTGCTTTCAGCCCGTTGACAAACCTGCGGTTCACGCACTTCCTCAACTCCTTCAGCATCTTGAAGTTCTCTTTATCAAATTTCAGATATCGATTTGTTTAGGAACAGTATGTAGAAGAATAAGAGCAGGTTTCTTAAGTAATGAGTGAGTTGCGTAAAGAAGTAGACAAGCATTCCGAGAATACAAGGAGTTGGATCTAAACAGCTCCCAGCAAGGACGGCCTCAGGGCTGATCCGGGATCAGGGAAACGTGGGCTCACACAGAAATCCCCTCAGAACAACCTTTCCCAGGAAACCAAAAGAACAAGCCCCTGAACCCAGGGCATCTCCAAGGCATGCGGAACCCCGCGCAGGGCGCCGTCGTCGGCTTCCAGTTGCACACCTCGGGCCGTCGGAGAGGGTCGCCGTCACTGTACTCCCCGCGCTCACCTCTGGGTCTCCTGGGTCTGTAGGTCGGTTTCGGCCCGTGGAGGTGCTGGTGAGGGCCACCAGGGTGGTCTCCTGCTGGTCTTGCCCCGTGCGGTAGCTCTTGACGCGGGCCCTTTTGGGGAGGCCGTGGCCGGAGTCCCGGCTGAAGCCGCTGCGCTGGTGGACGGAGCCCCAGCACCTTAAGCAGCCCCGCCGCGCCGACCCCGAGGACCCCGGCGGCTCCACGAGGCCTTGAAGGCCTCCGGCAGGACGGCGAAGCAGAGGCGGTCAGGGAGGCGGCGTCCACCAGAGCCCGCCACCTGGCCCGGATCCGCCCAGCGTGCTCTCCGGGTGGGGGTCCACCGGGCGGAGCGCGCGGCCACCGCCACCGCCACCGCCAGCGCGTCCGACGACAGGAGGAGGCAGTGGAGAAGCGCCAGCGACGAGGTCCCCGCTCGCCGCCACCCCGGCACCGCGGACACCAAGGCCAGCATCGGCGCGCAGCAGCCGCCGGCTCCGACCCCCGGCCAGGCCCCAGCTGCGCCCCGCGACTCGGGAGCTGACTGGGGGCCGGGGAGGCGCGGCGCGTCCTCCGGTCCACTTGTCATCATAGACCAGCGAGTGGCGCTCAAGGCCAAGGTCTGGCCTCCTGTGTTTCACAAGGAGACCGAAGACCTGCCGGCGGTTCAGTCTTCTCGCTGAAGCCGAGGCTGGACCGCCGCAGGAGAGCTCCGACTGCACCCCCGCCTGCGTGGCTGGCCGCCCAACGCGTTTCTGGCCAGGTGGCCTCCACCGACCTGATTGGATCAAAGGGTGACGTGCTCTGGTCTGTTCTGTTGCAGGGCGACTCCTCCAGGCCACCAGTTGGTGCTTCCAACTGTTTGGGGATGATGCTGATCAATATGCAGGAAATTATCCGGACAGCTCAGGTGTCCACTCAGCCATTGCAGAGCTGTTTCCCACACGGGCTCAATTCCATGAATCCTCATGGATGCCTTCTTTCCCCATCTTCAGGAGTAATTGCAGAAGGACAAACTTCTTTGAGGAGTTTGCCCAGTGTATGTAGCTGTCCAGCTGCAGCCACAGGACAAAACAGTTCCTGAATGAAAGGGTGTTCATGTAGTCTGAAAGGGATGTGACGAAATCCATTTTCTTCTGCAAGATACTCCCTAAGTTTCTGATTGATGGCCACAAATTGGCCAAATCTGTCATTTTGTAGACCCATCCAAAGCTGCTTATGATCTTTTTTTTTCTGAATTTCATTGATTACTTGACTTTCTGCTTTGAAGCATCAGCTTCTTTCATACCAGACATAAAATGAGCTCCAATTGCATCCTTAGATGGACAGTGCAGAAGACCTTTCTCTTGAGAACTCTTGAAATGTACTGTTCCAAGGAAGAGCTGAACCTGATGCAAGAAGATCAAACAGCAAACCAATTGGACAAAGCCATTTCAGGGCTGTGTTGCCGCCTGCAGCAACGATACTGCGGGAAAGAATTTGGAGGCAGACTGGAAATGAATAGGTTCTTTATTCTTCCTTCTTCTAACTTCTCTCTCCATCTCCAACAACCTCTCCAACTCCAACCACCCCTCTAGCCAACCTCACCCGGTTATATACTTTTTGCCTTAACAAGTATACACGTGTTAACAGCTCAAACTTACAGGTGCATCACATAGTGTTCACGGGCATAGAAAGATTCTTAGATAAATGCATGAATATCAGGTGAAAATACTGAAAAACCTCGTATGGCTCTCAGCTAGCCGCCGTCTTAGCTATCTCCTTATTAGGGCTCTTCCAGGGGTGCGTCCATGTTCAAACCACAGCTCACTGGTGTCTTCTTTCTCATGACCTTCTGAGAGTGCTTTTTCACTTTGTCAGCTACCAATGCCAAATAACTTACTCTTGGCAAAAGCAAATAGTATGGTTCTGCTTCTCTTTCAATTATCTCATCTCCATACAGAGTGAAGCAGGTTGGAATTCGTTCAAGCCACCTGTCATTCTTCCAGGGGTTAAAGCACCACATACAGGCTGAATTCTTCATTCAACCAAGGCCCATCTGAAGCGCTGGCTTCTCTCCAGCCCAGGGCTCTGCCTGCCCAAGGCACTGTCGGTGGAGCAAGGAGCCCGGGGACCCCGTGCAGCCACAAGGGAGCCCTGCAGCACCCCGCTCTGGTGTCAGGCTAACACACTGACAGCCCGCGGAGCCCTGGAAGCCTACTGCAAGTCCAGTCACCCTGGGCCCCGGAGGTGACGTCCCAGGTCCGTCTTTGGAGTCTTGACTGACAGCAGGACATGAGATGGTCAAGCCCTCCCTGCCGCGTGGACTCCAGGTCACTTTGGCCCATGCTGAGTGGTTCTAATTGAAACCTGTGATTATGATTCTATGGCAAGGGGGAATCATCTTTCTCTGCCTGATTTCTGGGATCTAGTCTGTGAAAAGGGCTACAAAAGCCCAACTTCAACCACACCATTCAGGGCGATTCATTTTCCTATTGACATTTCAGGCCTGCATTTGTCCCACAGATAGCAGGTAGTTTGCTGAGGAAAGTGACATGCCCTGTGAACTTGAGCCAGACGGGGCTCCAGGTAAATTGCTTTTTGAAAAGGACAGCTTGTGGGGGTCGGAACAGTGGGCCAGGCTTACAGAATCACCCCCTTAGCCTCAGGTTTCCACCACCCACATCTGTCCCCATCAGCAGGCGCTCTGAGACACCCCTGTGCATGTAAGCAAAGACGACCACCACAGCTTCAGCGCCGTCTTGCGCACACGTACCTGGGCGGAAGCAGACTCAGGGCTCAACCTCCCTTTCAGCAGGTTGGAGTCGATCAGGCCCTGGAGACCGCTTTCCGGGTAGAAAATGGCTGCCGGCTACAGAGTGGCTCTGTTTCACAGGTTACAATGTGAGCGATCTAATCATTGAGCAGAACACGTGGGGTTTCAAGATATTTTTTCAGTTGTAGATGAGCACAATATCTTCCTTTATTTGTTTTTATGTGGTGCTGAGGATCGAGCCCAGTGCCTCACCCATGCTGGGAAAGCGCTCTGCACTGAGCACCGACCCCAGCCCCACAGGGGGATTCGGCAGAGCCCATCTTCTTCCTCTGGGGCTCATTGTTACCAGAGCTTCGTTGTTTCCTCTGTCCTCCCTGGACTCGTGGGCAATGGGAAGGGTGACAGTTCAGTGTCCCCCTCCTCCTTTCAGGACCCATAGTTGTTGGGAAGGGACAAATACTTGCCTTTTCCCCTCGGGCCCATCGTTACCAGAAAAGAATTTACATGAAGAGGTTTGATATTTGCCTCCCTCCTCCCTCCTCCCTCCTCCCTCCTCCCTCCTCCCTCCTCCCTCCTCCCTCCTCCTCCTCCTCCCTCCTCCCTCCTCCTCCTCCCTCCTCCCTCCTCCTCTCCTCCTCCTCCTCCTCCCTCCTCCCTCCTCCTCCTCCTCTCCTCCTCCCTCCTCCTCCTCCCTCCTCCCTCCTCCTCCCTCCTCCTCCTCCCTCCTCCCTCCTCCTCCCTCCTCCTCCCTCCTCCTCCTCCCCTCCTCCCCCCTCTCCCCTCCTCCCTCCTCCCCCTCCCCCCCCCTCCTCCCTCCTCCCTCCTCCCTCCTCCCTCCTCCCCCCTCCTCCCTCCTCCCTCCTCCCCCTCCTCCTCCTCCCTTCTCCCTCCTCCCCCTCCTCCCCCCTCCTCCTCCTCCCTTCTCCCTTCTCCCTCCTCCTCCTCCCCCCTCCTCCTCCTCCCTTCTCCCTTCTCCCTCCTCCTCCTCCCCCCCCTCCTCCTCCTCCCTTCTCCCTTCTCCCTCCTCCTCCTCCCCCCCTCCTCCTCCTCCCTTCTCCCTTCTCCCTCCTCCCTCCTCCCCCTCCTCCTCCTCCCTTCCCTCCCTCCTCCTCCTCCCCCCTCCTCCTCCTCCCTTCTCCCTTCTCCCTCCTCCCTCCTCCCCCTCCTCCTCCTCCCCTTCTCTCCCTCCTCCCTCCTCCCCCCTCCTCCTCCTCCCTTCTCCCTTCCTCCCTCCTCCTCCTCCCTTCTCCCTCCCTCCTCCCTCCTCCTCCTGTTGTGGGGCAGGTCGCTCAGAAAACACACCAAGTCCCAGTTTGTTCCAAATTGATGGGTCTTTATTCTGACTGGCCGGGACTGCTCCCTACAGGACCAAGCTGTCTCTGCAGGAAACAGTCTCCAGCCTCCAGCCTCCAGCCTCAATGTTTTAGGATATTTAAAGAAAAAAAGAAAAAAGAAAAAACCACATCCAGGTTGACGTAGCTGCAAGCAAGCAGGGGTACCCCACATGGATGGAGGTTTCCTCTTATGGCTACTTCCCGCTGGATGGGGGTGGCCACAGGGGCAGAGGCAGGCCCTAGAGGAGGTTCTTCCGACAGGCGGCTTGGTTGGTGACAGTCTTAGTCCTTTCCATGGTGGTTCCCTGTAAACCCTTGAAACACACGGTGACAAAGAGGCCAGGCAGAGAGTGGCAGTGACGGGTGAAGTCGGGAGAGGATCCCCGAGAACGGAAGTCCCGCAGGAGCTGGAAGAGGACGGGGGAGCGATGGGCCTGGAAGTCCTGGGGCAGCGGCCAGCTCTGTCCACGAGAAGAAACTGACAGGGACGCGAAGGGGAGAGGGAGTCACTCCTCTGAGGTGCTGCGGTCTTTGAGCTGTAGGGTGAGGGGCCCTGTGGGGGTGAGGGCGGGCTTTGAGAGCCGATTGTGTATCCAGTTGGGGAACCCCTTAAGCTTGGCAGCAGGCGGAGTGGTGAAAGTGACTTCATACGGCCCCTCCCCTCCCTTTAGGGGACAAGCTATCAGGTGGGGTGGCTGCCTCGGGACGGGAGGATGAGAGGGTCACCAGGTCCCCTGCTTTAATGGAGGAGGGAGGGTTGTCTGGAGGGGCTGAGTGATTAAGGTCTGAGTATTCCCACAGCAGTGCCTGGAGGTGGCTCGGAAGAGGAGGTAAAGGATGGGTGGGGTGCAATGGCTGGGGCCGGGAGCATGAGTGGTGGCATCATTGCACACCCATGCACGAGTTGGAATGGGGAGACCTGTAGGGGCTTTGCAGGGAGGGCTCGCAACCTGAGGTGGGTACAGGGAGGCGTCTCACCCAGTGAAGATGGAGTTGGAGAGAAGGTTTAGTGAGAATGTTTTTGATAGTTGGATTGGTGCGCTCAGCTTTGCCTGATGACTGAGGGAGCTATGGTATGTGACAATGCCAGGGTATGTTAAGTCCTGTGTCACTTGTTGGGTAATCTGAGAGATTAATTTGGGCCCATTATCAGACTGGAAGGAGGAAGGGAGGGCAAAGCAAGGAATGAGTTCTTTAATGGTATTGGAAGTGGTGGTGCCCCTCGTTAGTGTGGGGAAAGGCCTCACCCACCCAGAGAATGTGTCCTCCAGGACTAGGAGATATTGGAAACACTTGACGGTGGCACATGGGTGAAGTCAAGTTGCCAGTCACTGGTGGGTGAGTGTCCTCTTGCCTGGAGAGCTGGAAGGGAGGAGGGGCGCGAGATGGGGCGAGGCTTGGTTCTTGACGTATCTCGCAGGAAGAGGAGTGCTGGGGGAATCTGATGTGGTCCAGGTGAGGGTCAGACTGTTGGAGGAAGTCCCTCAGGGAAGACGGGCTGGGTGATATGAGTGCTGTAGGCAGGTGGGGGTGTGCTGGGAACCTGGGGTAGGGCTAGAGCGTGCAGATGTGTCGTGCATGGAGTCTGGGGTGTGCAAAGGACAATGCGTTAGGCCTCTTGCTGGGGCGGGAGAATAGAGGCCCCTGCTGGGCCATTCAGTCTGCCAGAGTGTCGCCTGCTATGATCATGGAATTATCATTCTGAGGGGCTTTGCAATGTGCTCTGCCAATAGAGGGGGGAAGAGGGAGGCTTCTAGGAGGCCATTGATGTGTGAAGCATTGGTGATGAGGACCCTCGGTGGTCATGGGTCCTCATTCCTTCCGTGCTGCTGGGAGGGCCGACAGTGTGAGAAAGGCATATTTGGAATCTGTGTAATGGTCTTCCCTTAGCTAGGGTGGATGCTCGGCTTAGAGCCGTTAGCTCTGCCTGCTGGTTGGTGGTGTTGGGGGAAGGGGCTAGCCTCCACCACGTCTAAAGCCGTGGGGATGGTGTAGCCTGCCATTCAGAGGCCTGCGTGTGAAAAGGCACGCCCATCCGTGAACCAGGTGTACGAGAGTCCTTCCTGAATAGGGGAGGGACGGGGAGGAACTGTTCTAAGGTCTCCATGCAGGAATGGAGAGGTTGGTGAGACTCGGAGTCACTGGAGGAGGAAGTAGAGTAGAGGGGGTGAGGGGTGGGCACGTTCTGAAGGTTAGAGTGGGGTCCTCAATCAACGAGACCTGAGGGAAAGAGTGTGGGAAGGGCAGTGTCTGAAGACCCTCACAGGAGAGTGATTCAGCTACGTGGTGGGCAGAGGACTGTTAGAGGTGACCCGAACGTTAGTTTCTGTGACTCCTGGATTAGAATGGCGGAGGCGGCTAGTACCTGAAGGCAAGGCGTCCATCCCCGAATTGTTGGGTCAGGTGCTTTGAGAGAAAGGTCACTGCAGCAAAGGATGGTCCCCACTGGTGGCCTAGTGCCCTCAGGACGCATCCTTGGTTTTCTGTTACACAGAAAAAAGGGGCGAGACAGGTTGGGCCAGTGAAGGGCAGGGGCCTGCAGGAGGGCTTGCTGGAGGGCCTGAAAGGGGGTGCCATGGGTGTGATGAGGGGCTCTTTGAGGGGCCCTTTGTGGTGCTGTAAAGGGGTCAGGCGAGCAGAGAGTAGTTGGTCATCCAAGCCCTAAGGAATCCCAATCCCAGGAACGAGAGTGCCTCAGCCTTGGTAGTGGGAACAGGAAGGTGAAAAGTGAGTTTTCCCATTTTAATGGCCTTGTGGGATGGGGTTAGTGGGAAGCCCAAATATGTGACAGTGGGAAGCAAGAGCTGAACCCTGGAGGGGGAGACGCGGTATCCCCGATAGCACGAAGTTCAGTGATCTGGCCACGTGGGCTTCGCTGTGGCACAGGGAAGGACTGCAGAGAAGAAGGCCACCGTGTATTGGAGGAGGAATGATGGTGACAGGGATAGGAGGTGAGGTCTCAGGCCAAGGCTGGTCCAACAAGATGGGGCTGTCTCTAAAGCCCTGAGGAAGGGCTGTCCACGTGAGTTGAGAGGATACCTGGGTGTCTGCGTCAGTCCAGGGAAAAGCAAAGAGGTCTTGGGAATCTGTGAGAGCGGAAAGAAGGCGTCCTTAAGGCCAGGACAGAAGAGTGTGTGTGCTGTGGAGGTGAGCACGAGGACACGAGTGTGGGATTTGGAACAAGGGGTGTAAAGGGACCACTGCCGTGCTGATGTGGAGGTCTTGGACTGGACGCAAGGTGTCGGGGGTTTGATGGAGGATGTGTGTGTTGTAAGGGAGTTTGTACAGCGCAGTATACCTTTGGCTGGAGGTCAGAAATGATGGGTGCTTAAGGTAGTGGGCACTGGGCTTGGGATGGAAAGAGGGATGGGTCCTCAGTGTGATGTGGATGGGATCTTGGTGTGTGGCTGCAGAGGGGTTGTGTATGTCCCACACCTGGGGACTGACCAGGGACAGAGGCAAGGCTGTTGATGAGCGGGTGGCTGTAGGTGCTAGAAGGAGTGGGAGTGGGGGCGAGTCTGGGAGAGGGCCCTGCGTGGGAAGGTGGAAGGAATGGATGAGCCGAATTTACTTAGGAGACCCTGCCCAGCAAGGCAGTGGGCACTGGGGATGGCGAGGAGAGTGGGAGAAGGGGCCGTGACTGGAGCCTGAGAGGGGGGTCTTAGTGGTTGGTATGGTTTGACTTCCACCCTGACAATGGAGGTCGTGGAGGTAGAGCTGGGCCCCCCAACTTGGACAAGTGCCAAAAGGAAAGAGACGGGCCTATGTGCTACCACAGTGGTCACCCTGGGTTCCCGCCTTGTGATGGTGGTTGTCCGGTGTCGGGATCCTGGGCCCTGTCAGTCATCTGTGGCCAGTCCCAGAAGGTCTGCCTGCCGTGTGGTGGGACTGTGTGACCTCCCGCCTACTGAGCAAGAGGGCAATCAATAGCCCAATGGCCTGCCTGGTGGCATTAGGACAGGGACAGGGAGGTTGGTGAGGATTAGGGCAGGACCTGACCCAAGGGCCCAGCTGACCACACCTATAGCATGTTCCAGAGGGTTCTCTGTGCATTGCAGAGGCAGTGGTAGCAGTGGGCGGTTGCTGAAGTGTTTTGGCCAGCACTTGGTACTTAACCTTGAGGGCCCTTTCATCTCTGCCACTGTAGTCTTGAAGCCCATCTCAAGTCCCCGGGCCTGTGAGGCGAGGGGACTTGGCTCCAGCATCTTAAGTTCAGCTTTAAAGCTTCAGGAGAAGTAGGTCATGAGTAAGTTCTGGCCATCAGGTGACTCAGGATCCGGATTGGCATATTGGAGGAGGGCTTGAGTTAGGCCAAGTTTCAAAAAGGAAGAAAGGTTTTCATTTGGTCATGCCAACAGGTGGTGTTAGAGGTGGCCCGTTCAGAAAACACTGAAAGACCAACTTTGAAACAAATTAGAGAGCTTTATTACCTGGCCAGGGAGCTTCTGACATGCCCAAAGGGCCTTCTGACAGAAACACCAGGCTGTCTCTGGTTCCGATCTCTAAGGAAGAAAACCACATCCTATAGAATCTGTGAGTCGCAACCAAGCAGGCTACAAGGCTGAAAGAGCAGTCAGCAGGGCAGAGTCAGACAGCCACAGCCTGGGTGTGAGCACAGTTGTGGTTGTATATCCTGGGTTCGAGCACATTTGCAGATGTATGAACCGCAGAAAAACAATTTTTTAAATAATTCTTAAAAACAGCTTATGTAACAGTTTCACGTGGGAACCATAAAGATGGAGTCACTGTGGCTCTACTTACTATTTTATTAATCTACATTTTCTAATCTGTAACCTATAACCTATTACTTATTGATTAACTCAGATCAGCATTTTTAACTCAAGACCATTGAAGGGCAAAAATCACACCAGGGACAGCCCTACAACCAAGGGATTTATTCACCAGCCTTTATGGCTGGTTAAGGGTAGAAAAGGAACGGGAGAGAGGGATCAGGGAGAGGGAAGTGTGCAAACTCTGGTGGGAGAAAGGAGTCAGGGAGAGGGAAGTGTGCAAGCTCTGGTGGAAGAGTGTGCAAGCTCTGAACAGAAGGTGGGAGTCTGGTGCGCCAGCTGCTGTCTCTGGAGCTATAGGCTGGGGCAGCTGCCGTCAGGCTAGGTAAGTGTGCAGTGGCTGCCTCTTATCCGTCTTCTCATCGTGTGGCTCTCCTCGTTGTCTCTCTCCGTCTCCCGGTCCCCAATGGATGGAAGCCCTTTTATACCCCCTTGGACCATTAGGTCGTCCCTTAAAACCTTTGGTGGTGAAGCCTATTGGCTCCTGTACAGGGAACAGAGCACCCTTTAATCCTATTGGCTCCTGCCTGGGGGAAGGGAAACAAGGTTGCTTCCTGCCTGGGGGAAGGGAAACAAGGTTACTTTGCTCAGGGCACAGAAACTTCCGGGAGGGGGAGGGGTAGCCCATCTATCAACCATAACAGCGGCTGGAACCCAGGACTCTGGGTAAATACCAGACACTGGAGTGTAAATCAGCACAAAAAATCATGCACTGTGCCTGCCCAACGACCCTGCCACCGTGTCCTCCCTGTAACCTGGGAAGTCTTCCCACTGCGTGACACGCGCCACTGGCGAGGCCCCATTAGTCCAGTGGGTGACAAGAGTTGTTTAATACTTTGGAAGAAAATCAACATTAATTTCCTGCTGATACCGCCGTGTACCATGAGGAGTTCTTACTTCCGCAACGTTGAAATATGAGGCCAAAGAAGCACCCGAGGCAAGGGTAGACTGGAAGATGGAAGGCTTTATTTAAAGGACAGCAGAAAAAGACTTCCCCCAGAGGGAGAAGGGGCCCAGGAAACCTGGAATCCGTGGGAAGGAGATGTCGTCTCCCTTCTATATCTTAAATTTTCCTTTGTTCTTTTTGTTTATCTGTGTCCAGCTGGGGACAGTAAAAGCAAAAAGGTGTGACACAGGTGGGCTCTTGGCAGGTGGGGGGGAGAGTGGTCTGCTGGGAAGGCTTAGGGCAAGTTGATGATTAGCATCTCTGTTTGCTGGGAGCTGCCTCATTAGCATTCTTCAGGCTCCGCCGTGACCTAGGGTGGGCCCTGACCTTGCAGCCCTGACAGTCCAATCTCCCCTGGGGCTGTTCTGGATTTTCCAGGACTCAGACCGGCTCCATTTCCTTAAGGACTCCATTTTCTTCATTAGACTCGTTATCAGACCCATCTACCTAGCTTCAAATCTGGCTTCCCCATCAGAGTTCACAGGCGCCTGGCTCTAGCGAGGGCTGTCGCGGCGTCAGGCACGGCCAGGGCTGAGCAGGTAAGGCGGGCGGAGCTCGCACAGCTCCAGCGCATCCGGCTGAGCAGGCCACCGCGTCCCGGTGGTTCACGGAGCACGGGCGCGGCCTCCCGTGACTGCGGCAGGCCGGCTCCCTGGCCTGAGATGGAAGAGGAGGCAGGCCCCCACCCCGCCCGCCGGCCTAGCTCCGGGAGGCCCGGTCACGTGCGCAGCGCGCCCGCGGCAGCCCCGCCCCTCGCCGGACCGCGAGGCCTTGTGGGAGACGCAGGGTCCCAGCGCCCGCGCGGCCGGCGCGCTTCTGGGCTCCTCTGCGCACGCGCCGCCCGCGCCCTCTGACTGCGGACTTTCCCGTCCCGCGGCTCTCCGGTCGGGTCTCAGTGCCGGGTGAGTGGAAGGCGGGGCCGCGCGGACGGCGGGTGGCCCTCGGCGGGCGGGGTGTGGTGAGGGCCCGAGGTCGCGTCGGTCCCGCCGCACCCCGAGGCCGCGCGCCCGCTCCGGCTCCGCCCGTCCGGCGCCCGCGTTCCGTTGGGTCCTGCCCCCCGGAGGTGAGCTGTTAAGGAGCTCGTGGAACCCCGCCCCCGCGGGAAGCAGGCCGCCTGCGGCCGGCCGCACTGTGTGGCCGTGGTGTCACCTTGGCAGGAGCGGGTTCTGGTCCCCGCAAACCTCCGCTGCAGGGCTCTGCTACCGGGGCCAGGACTCGCTGCACCGGAACTATTGCAAGTCAGCTTGGTGGGAAGACCGGCTTTGTGCGGAGCCAGCTTTGGGGGAAGATGCGAGAAACCTAGTTGAACCGAAGGCTCTGTCTTCCCAGTTCCTGGAATTTAGAACGTGTCGGAGAAGAGAGCCCGCCGGTGAGTCGAGGCCGGAAGGGAGCTGTGCAGGTGCGGCCACCTGCGCCCGTGCGGGCCGGCGCTCGTCCCCACCCTCTGCCGCCCTTGTCGTTTTCTTTGGCCCCTGTGCCCCTCTCTGCAGGAGGAAGTGCCTGATTTCGGGGAGGGGGCTTCCACCCTCAGTTTGCGTCTACACTGTTACACGAGACCGGTTTCCAGGGACAGTGAGTTCTCAAGGGAGATCGGGTGCTGGGTGACGACGGCCCCCTGAGCTTGGGGTAAAGTCGAGGTCAGTCTTACGAAGCCTGAAGAGCAGTGCCGCCCGGGGAGTGCGCCTGGCCTAGTGCTCACCGCACTTCCGAGCAGGCGGGGGGCGCCGCCGCGGGCTCTGCCTGGCCCCCGCAGCAGGAGCGCAGCCAGGCTCGTGCAGGAGGGATCCGCCGGAAGCTTCCCGAGCGGGCGGCTCTGGAGGCGTGGGGCCGTGTTCTGTAGAGGCGAGCCCGGCTGAGCAGGGAGGCAGGAGCCTTTGAAATGTTGTTTGTTGGAGGGGGCCTGACGGTGTGGTCTGTGATGCCTGGGCCGTCCGCCTACAGTGCTCTCTGAACATTGCATTTCTTCATTGTTCCCAAACTGCTTCCAGTGCCTTAGCTCCCAGGCCTGGTTTATCACCAGATTATTTTTTTATTATAAAATAAAAAATTCCCACCAGATCTGGCATCTAGAAATCTGCTGATCCTCCCTCTGGCCCGATGGACCTTCCTGGTAATTCAGGAAGGGTTTGCCAAGGTGTCTCTACCTCATGTGAAAGGAGTTGTTGTTGATGTTTTTGTACTGGGAATTGAACTCAGGGGCACTCACTGCTGAGCCACATCCCTACCCTGTTTTGTACTTTATTAGAAATAGGGTCTCACTGAGTTATTTAGTGCCTGCTAAGTTGCTGAGGCTAGCTTTGAACTTGCAATCCTTCCTCAGCCTCCCAAGCTGCTGGGATTGCAGGCGTGCGCCACTGTGCCTGGCTAAAGGTTTTAAAAATTGAATTTGAGGAGGTGCGACTTGCCCAAGGTTGCTCTTCTGCTGGTGTTATCCATTTTGCCACAGTTAAGTAAAAACAGGCATTTGCTGATTTTAAAAATGATTTTGTGACATCGAAGTCAACTTAGAACATTGTCTTAAAATACCTATCCTTAAATATCCTACATTTTTTAAATCCCCAACACTTTCTGTGGTTCATGTGACCTCACTACCAATAATGGACTTGTAGATGTGTTTTCAGTGGGGTCTTTGTGGGGCCTTAATGAGGTGGGAAGGACTAAGTTTTTCCACAGAGGAGCTTTTCTAAAATCTTTTCTTTTTGGTCTTTTCCAGCCAGTGTGTTGAGCTTTGAGCAGGAGAGTCTGGACCACGCCCACGCCCATTTCCCTCATGACTCCCTCCATGCACCTCTTCCGCCTACTTCCAGTGTTCCCAGAAGCCCCCCAAAATGAATGAGACTCCAGTGAGTTGTTTTAGATCCATTCCTCACTTAGTTTTACGTTATATTTCATGGGTTTTATGGGTCCATGATTTAAAACGGAAGAGTAGAAATAAGCAAAACTCAGTTAATGTTCATAAATGAAGTTTGCACATAGTCATGTGCAGGTTTTGATGTAGGCACATCTCGTTGAGGAGCAGTTTGTCCCTGAGCTTTCTGATGTTGTGATGGAAAGGCAGACACAGTCTCACAGGACTGGAGGGAACCTGAGGACAGGCCTGCTCAGCCTTCGTGAGACACGTCTTCTCGCGTCTTCATGTTGAGGACTCCTCGCTGCTTCACAGCTTCCTTCAAGGCTCTCCTGGAGTTCCTCAAAGCCCGGCCCCACACGGCTTGGGCTTTGGAGGGGTGTACGCGGTTCATGTTGAACCCTGGATGTCAGGGGGCTGAGTCGACCACAGGGCCTTCAGCAGCTGCCTGTGTGTGTGCCTTCAGTACATCTGTGCGGGCAGTGGTGTGGCATCTGTGTGTGACTGTGCAGCACACTAGTGGCTAGTGGGAGGCATTTCTGTTGAGCAGACACAGCTCATCTGCACATTAACCCACTCAGTGTGTGGTCTCGGTTCCTCAGAAACTCACCAGTAACCTACACAGTAGGGAAGTGGTGGGAGGGGAGGGAGAGGAGAGGGGATGTGGGGATGGGAAAGATAGTAAAAAGAAACAGACATTATTACTGTATGCATATATGTGACTGCATGACCAATATGATTCTGCAACATGTACACTCAGAAAAATGAGAAATTATATCCCATCTATGTATGATATATTACGGTGCATAAATGCATTCTACTGTCATGTATAACTAATTAAAACAAATTTTTAAAAAATTTATGTCCCCCCACCAAAAATTGCCAAGATTGATGAGCAGAGAAGTCGTGGCATCTATTTTTAATAAATGATTAAATGATTTAAAAAAAAATCTAGTGACTGTTTTCAAGTCTTTGACTTGAGTCTGTCGAGTTTGAAACTAGTGTCCACAGTTGTCTCTTGGAACTTCTTAGTTTCTGTTGTGGCCTCACTGATGATTTCTTCTCCTTCTTGATATCTTTTACCTTCTTCATTCAAAAAAAATTTTTTTTTTAATTTTTTTATTTTTTTTTAGTTATACATGACAGTAGAATTTTGACATGTCATACATACATGGAGTCTAACTTCCCAGTCTTGTGGTTGTACACGATGTGGAGTTACACTGGTGGTGTATTCATGAACATAAACATAGGAAAGTTAACATCTGATTCAATCTGGTGAACACCCACTCCACCCCCCATTGTGAGCCAGCATCCACATATCAGAGAGAACCTTAGGCCTTTGGTTTTTTAGGATTGGCTTGTTTTACTTGGCATGGTAGCCTCCAGTTGCATTCGTGTACTGGTGAATGCCATGATTTCATTCTTGCTATGGCTGAGTAATAAATAGTCCATGTGTGTGTGTACCACTTACCTTCTTGGTACAGCTCATTCAGACATCCTGCCTGTTGCCCCCTTGTCCCACTCTGTCTCTTGATGGATTCAGCGCTTTGTGGTTTGGCACCCTTGTTTCTTTCTCTTTTCTTTTTTTGTGGTACTGGGGATTGAACCTAGCCACTGAGCCATATCCCCAGCCCCACCCCACCTTTTTTTTTTCTCTCTTTAAATTTAGAGACCCGGTTTTGCTGAATTGCTAAGTGCTGAGGTTGGCTTTGAACCTGTGATCCTCCTGCCTCAGCTCCCAGGCTCTGGGTTTCTTGAAGAAACCAGCCTGAACCTCTTCCTCAGCCTGTAGACCACACATTCACCTCTCATGCTGCAGCTGTCCAGAGTGCAGGTGAAAACCACATCCTCTTCGTCTTCAAATGTGGTCTCACCCCTGTCCAGCTTCTGTACAGACCATAAAGGTGGAATTTCTCCTGGACTCCCATCTTTCTCAGGCCCATCTCACCTGGTGTCAAGTCTGGCTGCTTTTGTTTGTTCTTTCCTTTTATTCCAAGGCCTTCAGGCAATGCCAGTGGGGAGGAGGAGCAGCTGGTGCTCACAGCACAGTCACTGTTGACTGCACTGAAATGTCATTCTTTGAAGAACGTGAAGGGTGTGCTGCTGGGTGATTAGGGCCAGTCCCTGTGGATCATTCCCCTTCCCAGAGTGACTCCTTAGCGTTCAGAGGTTAATGGGACACTTTTGAACAAGGGCCAGTAATTGGAGTTGATAAAAAGATGATTCAAAGAATAAAAATAAGATATAGATTTTGCAACATGTATCTTCATGTGTGGACGTTATGTCAGTGATTTGATCTATACTTTTTATTAATATATAGTTTTATTTTGTAATTCAGAAATAACTGTCATGTTTATAAACTCTTAAAGATTATGTTCTTTTTCTATTTCTGATAACCACTTAAAAATGACTTGGGAAAAATGAATGCATGTCAGTTGTAACTGTTTATGGAATACACTTGTAGTTAATAGTTGCTTAAGGAAAAAAGTTTAAAATCCACTTAACTGAACATTTAAAATTCATAATTACAGCTTCATACCTAACATGAAGCCTGCTTTGTTAATCTGCTTTGAACTCAATGCCCAGTCTGACCATGTCCTCTGTGTTTAAATGAAGGCACCACCTATGGTCTCTATTGGACCTTTGGTCTTCAAACCATCAGCTGAGTAACGTGGAACTACAGAACTTACAGGTTTATTGCGTGTCATGGTTCTGTGGGTCAGGAGACTGGACTGGGCAGTGCTTGTGGGCTGCTTTGTGGTACCTGTCATCTTAGCTGGAAGGACCTGGTGGCTGGAGACCTGGAGCCACCAGCCTCTCTGGTCTGCTAGGACAGGCTCGTTCTGGCAGTCTCGGGACGGTTCAGTGTGCCTGGCTTCTCAGAGCAGGTGTCCAGGAGACCCAGGTGGAAGTTGTGAGCCTTCTTGGGCTCTTCCCTGACACAGTGCCTGGCCAGGCCACATCCCTGTGACCACCCGCTGCTGAAGTAGAGGGCCTTTAGACTCTGCCTCCAAAGAGAGCAGCCGGCTGCCTCAGTTGCTGGTGTGCTGGCTCTCCCTGTGGCCACAGCTGGTATTGCGCCCTGCCTTTCTCTCACATGTGGGACATGTCTGCCCTTCTCCAGAGCTTCAGAGCCCCCCTTTTTAATTAATTAATTAATTTTTTTTGGTACCAGGGATTGAACCTAGGGGTGCTCAACCACTGAGGTACATCCCCAGCCCTTTTATTTTGAGACAGGGTCTAACTAAGTTAGTTAGGGCCTCACTGGGTTGCTGAGGCTCGAACTTGGGATCCTCCTGCCTCAGGCTCGCGAGCCGCTGGACTGTAGGTGTGCGCATTGCATCTGGCCTCAAAACCTTTTTGTACTGTGCTGGTAGTAGGCTCAGTGAAGTCTTGGTGACCAGCCATCTGTCCTTTCCCCACACCCCACCCACACCGAGGAGATGGGAGTGAGCCTGGTGGACACGCCCTGCAGCGTGGTCTGAGGAGCTGCTCCTGCTGACCACCTGCTCTGACTCTGCTCAGAGCCCTCCTCCCTGAGAAAGGTGCTTTGTGCCTCCTCACTCCCCTGGCTTTGCCATTCTCTGTCATTGTTCTTTTTCTTAAATGTCTGGGTTCTTAGTTGAACATCTTTCTTCATTGTTTTTTGGTTATAGTAAGTGGGGGATCCAACGGCCTCCCTTTCAGTTTTATCGGGCTCCGGACATCAGGTATAAGAAGTTGTTTCTTTAAGTGAAGTGAGCTTCAGTTGTACTGGGATGTATTAGACCAGAGCCACTCTGATGCTCTCTGGGACAGGCTTTTCCTCCGGCAGCCGCTGCTGTCCTGGGCACTAGGGGACAACAGCCTTGGAAGGCCCACTTCTTACCAGGCCCGCTCTGTGGCTCACCCGAAGACCTTAGAATGCTGGGAATAGTTATGGTCTCTGATCTGGGCCACAAAACCATTTCTAACTTCTAAAAAGTAAGAAAAACCAGGGATAGAAATAGTTTTATTTCAAACCTGCAGAATGTTGGATCCTCCATATTTCTTCCAGATTGTGTGTGGAAATTGAACATCCTTGCTTACTAGTTCATTTCTCTCATCTTCTGTTTTGTTTTCGTTGATCCTATTTGTCTAGCGCTCTCTCTCTCTCTCTCTCTCTCTCTCTCTCTCTCTCTCTCTTTTTAAATTGGGGATTGACATCAGAGGCTTAACCACTAAGCCACATCCCCAGTTTGTTTTATTTTTTAATTTGAGACAGGGTCTTGCTAAGTTACTAAGGCTGGGTTTGAACTTGTGTGCTCCTGCCCCAGCTTCCCAAGTCTCTGGGATTATGAGTGTGTGCCACCATGCCTGGCTTCATCTTTTGTAGCCTCTGTTTAGTCTTACAGCAAGTGCCATGTGTCATAGCTTTTTATTACTACAGCACCCCATTTCTGACTACCAGGTTCTGTTTATCTATTCTGCTTTAAAACCACCCCAAAACTTGTTATAAAGGAGAGAAGGCCAACTGAGAATTCCCATCCAGCAAATCTGCACATATGTTATCATCAGGGTGCCAGTGGGGTCCAGGTCCTTCATGTCCTGAACAAAGAATTGAGCAAGACACAGAGGTAGCAAAGTACAGATTCCTTGAAGGTGAAAATAGCACCCTGTTAGAGCAGCGTGGGCCAAGCAGGAGGGTGGGGAGGGGCTCTCAAGGCCTCCCGTCTGAAGCAGGTCTCTGTCCTGAGCTGGGAAGCATTTTCTTCCCTACCTGGACCTGACTGATGGCCTTACCAATTTGCTCCCATTGGTTACCTTATGATACAAGATTAGAATATTTTCCAATTTCCCTCCCCCCATTGGTTACTTTAGAAAACGTAACTAGAATACTGCCTACTGTTTTACCCCTATTGGTCATTTTAAAATCCACACCTGTGGCTGGAGTTGCCACGGTGACAAGTCCTCATTGCTGGCAGTTGTCATGGTAATGGGATTTATTGTAAACAGGGACAGGACTCATCTTGTTTTGTCCTCCAGCAGCTTCTTTCTTATACCCTGTCCCTGTCATCTTGGTGTCCCTGAACTCCTACCTAACATTTAAAAATAAGAGATGAAGCTGGGCATGGTGGTGCACACCTGTGATCCCAGCGGTCTGGGAGGCTGAGGCGGGAGGATTGCAAGTTTAAAGCCAGCCTCTGCAACTTAGCAAGGCCCTGAGTAACTTATTGAGACTCTGACTCTAAATGAAAAATAAAAAGGGCTTGGATTTGACTCAGTGGTCATGTACCCTTGAGTTCAATCCCTGGTTCCCAAAAATAAAGTAAGAGATGGAGAGAACACATAGTGCTGCCAGTGCTCGCGGGCAGCGCAGCAAGAGGCGCTCCTGCAGGGAGCACTTGTACTCTGATGTCACTTCTGCTCCCCTTAAATGTGAGCACCTGAACCGCTGCCCCTAGTGGCCAGAGATGAGAGCTCTCAGGAGGCTCCCCTCCAAGGTGACCACTCCCTAGTGTGCCTTGAACATTAGGTGGCTACCTTGTCAGCGTGACCTCCCGGAACAGATGCCTGCCTGCTTTAAGACCCCAGAGCTTCTGTGCACAGGAGCCTGTTGGGATCTTGCCCCATAATCACCCACGGTCCATGCTCAGTCCTCCCACGCTCCATCGCCTGTGTGCTCCTCGTTTTCTCACCTGTGTAAGAGTGCGTGTGCCCATGCTGTGTGGCACGTTAGGTACACGGTTGTATTTGTCATCATGTTCAAACTTTGTTGATCAAGAAAGACTAGCAGGAGTCTTTTTCTTCTCTTTAAAGAATTAATTTTAACATTTCGTGCAAGACAGGCAGAAAGTTCTCTCAGGTGTCCATCTTTGAGGAGTAGGGTGCAGTCTTGGTCCTGGGAGACTTTTCTCCACACCCCTCTCATTTGCATGACTTTTGTGGAGAGGTTGGGTTCGCTTTCATCTTTGTTCTTCTGTAGGCAGATATTTCTTCTTGCTTGCTTTATTCAGAATTTTTTTGTTGCTAGGGATTGAACCACTGAGCCACATTCCCAGCCCATTTTTGTTGTTGTTTTATTTAGAGACAGGGTCTCACTGAGTTGCTCAGGGTCTAAGTTGCTGAGGTTGGCTTTGAACTTGGCAATCCTCCTGCCTCAGCCTCCTGGGCCACAGGGATTACAGGCATGCACCGCTATGTCTGGTTGTTTTTTTTCTCTTCTTGAATGCTATTTTAGCATATTACCCACTTTTTTTTTTTTTTTTTTTTTGGTACCGGGGATTGAACTCAGGGGCACTCGACCACTGGGCCACATCCCCTGCCCTTTTTTGTATTTTATTAGAGACAGGGTCTCACTGAGTTACTAAGTGCCTCGCCATTGCTGAGGCTGGCTTTGAACTTGGCAATCCTCCTGCCTCAGCCTCCTGGGCCACAGGGATTACAGGCATGCACCGCTATGTCTGGTTGTTTTTTTCTCTTCTTGAATGCTATTTTAGCATATTACCCACTTTTAACATTGCTTGTTTGAGAACTCCAACATATTGGCCATATCTGGTCTGATGCCTTCTCTTTCACTTCACATTGTAGTTCCATCTTTGCTCTGCAGTGTGGTTTTCTGTCTCCATAGGCAGACATGGTGTGCTGGGTAACATGAACTGCTGTCAGTGTACATTTGGTAATGGAAAGCACAGGCATGCTGGAAGCTGTCTTAGTTTGTTCTGCCTGCTATAGCAAAGCATGTTATACTGGGTGATTTGTAAGCAGCAGAAATGCATTGCTCATAGTTTTGGTGGCTGGAAAGTTAAGATCAAGTGTCTGGTGAGGTCCATCTCTCATAAATGGAGCCTGCTCTGTGTCCTCACATGGTGGGATGTGTGAAGAAGCCCCCTTACCTGCTTTCTCCCATGTTCAGCTAGTCCCACTTCTGAGCTCCCTCCACACACGACCAATCATGTCCCAAGGGCACCAGTTTTTGTTCTGATGCGTTGGGATTAGGCTTCAGTGTGCATGTGTTAGGAAGACCTGATCATCCTTCCCTGGGGGATGAGGGCCTGAGTTCTGTGGGTAGTTCTTCTGTTGAGCCTCTGCCCCTGGGTGGGGGTTTCATATGTGTTCCCTGTTGTTATTGAGTTTTCTTTCCCTGTGGTGAGTCAGAATGGCCAGAGTGGACTAGATTTGGGCGTTTCTCTCCTCCCCTGGGGAAGGTTGGTGTGGGCTGAAGCTGGGCATTTCCCTCCACCCAGGTAACTTAAGCTTAAGCTCTGAGCAGCACACCAGGTCAGGCTCCGCCTCAGTGGCTTGTTGGGGACCAGTGTGTTAGGAAGAAGAGTGCTCTGCCTGCCCCACAGTGGAAGCAGGGGGAGTTCCCGGGGTGCACGTAGTCCTGGTGTGTTTGCCTAAGCACTGTGTTGTGTGGTGCTGTGGCTGGCCTGGAGTGGAGACTGAGAAGACATGTTCTATTACAGGGGATGGTGTCCTTCGAGGACGTGTCTGTGGACTTCACCTGGGAGGAGTGGCAGGACCTGGACGATGCTCAGAGGACCCTCTACAGGGATGTGATGCTGGAGACCTACAGCAGCCTGGTGTTCTTGGGTGAGTGAAACGCCCCAGTAACTCCCAGAAGAAACACTTTGTTCCTTGGTGGTAAATGTAGGCACCATTTGTAACATTTTGTGCTGCTTAGGTTTAAAACTCCAGTCTGTGAATGATATATTACCTACCCCTTTCTAGCCAAAGGTTCCTGTGGGCCCTTTCAATGCACAGCCTCTAGCCTGGGCTGTTGTCATTCTGCAAGGGACCCGAGTTAGCACTTGGGCAAATCCTGCACTATTTCTCATTAACAGGGCTTTTCATTACCAGACCTGAGGTGATTTTCAAGTTGGAGCAAGGAACAGAGCCATGGCTGGTCAAAGAAGCCCTGGACCAGTGCCTTCCAGGTCAGTTTGTGTGCTGGGCATGGGAGGCCAGGAGGAACAAGCGTGGCAGAGGGTGGCATCGCCCCACATCCACACGCTTTGCTGGGAGTCAGGACATTGTCCTGGGGGCTTGGCTCCAAGGAGCTCTGGTTCACGTGCCCCTCCATGTGCTGAGTGCTAGCTTGAGCCCACCTTCCCTGTGGGCTGCTTTTGCTGTCCACCTTTCCAGTGTCCTGGGTTGCCCTGGTTTCTCCACTCTACAGACTTCATTCAGATGTTAGTTAATACGTTTGTGTATTCTTTGAGCAGATTTTAACCTTTGATAATTTTATAGTTGTAGGCAATGCCACAATGCTCAAAGTAACGCCTTTTTTCCTGTAGTTTACAGTATGATGAGATGGAAATGAGAATAAGATTATAAGTAGTTGGATTAGAACACAAGGCATATTTAATCAGTGAGCAAAAAATGCCATGTGATGATTCAGGAAGGGGGTCAGAGAAAGTGATATTAGGGGATTGTTGAAAGTCTACTTTGGCATAGCTGCAGTCTGAGTTGGCCTCTTTTCCAATGTTGACATATAGTCTATAGGTAAATGTAAAATCTAGATTCAAGAGTGGGATGACTTAGAGATAAAGGTTTAGAAATCAACGGCTTACAGCTGTTATTAAGTCATTTTTGTTGAGTAAGTCATCTTTGCAGTTGATATGAAAATGAGGGGGAAAAAAAGGTCCAAGAGTGGGCCTTGTGTACCACAGTGTTGGAAATCAGCTAGCTGAGGAGGACCTGGCATAGGAGCATGATAGGGCACGTCCTGGGCTTGGAGGAGGATCAAGAGGTTCTGGTTCCCAGGGTCAAATGAACCAGTGTATGTTGAAGTGCACAGATTTTGTGGGGCATGGATCTTGAATTCAGCATTTCTACCTTCCATTTGTGGAAGATTCCATTTTCTGTGACACTGGGAGGTGGCTGGAACACCAACACAACACAGAGCAGAGCACTACCAAGCAGGGCCATGTGCTGGACCTGGCGAATGGAGTACCAGGGCTGCTGGCCCCAGAGGAGGTGCAGAGCCAGAACTCTCTGGCCAGGAGTGTTGTCCAGGTCGTGGCTACAGCTCCTTAGGCCTGGTTTGGAGGAACACAGGGAACTGGGTTCAATTAGGGATTTTCAGGAAGCTGCCCTGGTTCAACATAGGGAAGAGGAGGTTTTTCTTTTAATTTGAATCCCCTGAAAGTCTCTAGCTACTTCCCAGGGAGTCATGAAAACTAAATAAACAAATATGGTTCCTGTCCCTAAGCCATATTCCTTCCTGCACCTCCATAAAGTCTTTCCAGTCTTCAAAACAGAACGGGTATGAATGCCAGCAGGAGATACCCACCACTGTTCATCAAATAGAGGGAGGAATTGAGAAAAATAAATGGCCAATAGTTAGCACTTAGTTGAAAATTGCAACCAGCCAGTAAGGACATATTTTTACCAAATATTTCTTCACAATATAAAAAAGAAAAAAAGGTTAACACTAGGAAATCAATTAATGTAACATTTTGTTGTCAGAAAGAAAAAACATACAGTTATAAAGCCGGTACTTATTAACTGACTCCAATAAAATCTTATGCCACTGTGATAGGAAGAAACTTCTTTACATTTACGTGAGCATCCTACAGAGGGTGCTGATGTGTGGTTCATGGAAGTGTTTGTTTATTTGCTTATTTTGTCATTTCAGATGTGCGGATAGTTGATGATGTAGGTGAGAACAGCCAAGAAAATCATGGTAGACACTTGTGGCAAGTTGTCATCAACAGCAGCACATCAGCTAAGGAGAGACTTGAATTAGGAAAGTCATTTCATTTGAGCTCAAAATGTATTTCAAATCTGACGGTAAATACTGGAAACTCATCGGTAAAGAGACCTCAGGAATCGGATGTGTACCACATCATGCCTTTCCCTGGAGTGCCTGTCGTGGGTTGCACTGCAGAGAAGCCTGGTGCCCACAGTGTGCCTGGGAGGGCCCTCACACACAGTGAGCTCCTCAGCCAGAGCCACAAGGCCCAGGCTGGGCAGTGGCATCTGAAAGGTGGGGGACAAGAGAGCACCCTCAACACAGAGAGGGCCAGTGCAGCAGGGACCTGTCAGTACAGTGGACGTGGGAAGAGCTGCGCATCTCCCGAGGCAGGGAGGAAAGCCTTCGCTTGTGATCTGTGTGGCAAGACTTACTCCAGAGCATCTGCCCTCGCTGACCATCAGAAGAAACACACAGGAGAGAAGCCCTACAAATGCAGCAGATGCGAGAAGTCCTTCTTTGTCAGATCTGTTCTTAGAGACCACCAGAGAACACACACTGGGGAGAGGCCCTACACATGCAGCAGCTGTGAGCAGTCCTTCTGCCATAGGTCGGCCCTCATTACACACCAGAGGATCCACACCGGGGAGAGGCCCTATGAATGCTGTGAGTGTGGGAAGGCCTTCCGCAGGAAGTCAGCGCTCGTCATCCATCGCAGGATCCACACAGGAGAGAAGCCCTATGAGTGTGAGGTGTGCAGGAAAGCCTTCTGTCAGAAGTCAGTCCTCAGCCTACACCAGAGGACTCACACGGAGGAAAAGCCCCACGAGTGTGACCAGTGTGGAAAAGCCTTCTGCCGGAAGTCGGCTCTTACCATCCATCAGAGGATCCACACGGGAGAGAAGCCCTACGAGTGTGCGCAGTGCAAGAAGACCTTCTGTCAGAAGGCAGGCCTCAGTCTGCACCAGAGGACTCACACAGAAGAAAAGCCCCACGAGTGTGACCAGTGTGGGAAGACATTTTTCCTGAAGTCAGGTCTCACCATGCATCACAGGACTCACACCGGGGAAAGGCCCTTCACGTGCAGCGAGTGTGGGAAGGCCTTTTCCCAGAAGACACACCTTCGGAGGCACCAGAGCATGCACACGGGGGAGAAGCCCCACACATGTGCCCAGTGTGGGAAAGCTTACTTTCATAAGTTAGATCTCACCAAACACCTGCGGATTCACACTGGCGAGAAGCCCCACGTGTGTGCCCAGTGTGGGAAAGCTTTCCGCATGAAGTCATACCTCCACGTACATCAGAGAACACACACAGGGGAGCGGCCTTATGAGTGCAGCGGGTGTGGGAAAGCCTTTCGCCGCAAATCGCACCTCAGCAGTCATCAGAAGACTCACCCGGGAGCCGCCCGGCGTGGCAGAGACTGGCTGTGTGCTGCAGAGAGGCCCGTCTGTCCTCTAGGCTCGCCTGGCCCACCCCTTGCCTCTGCTGACTGTGGGAGGAGCCTGCAGCTGTGCTGTGTCCATGCACTGTAGACAGGAGGGACCAATGTTGCTTCCAGGTCAGATGACACAGACATGTCCCTGTGGCTCTGCCTGAGTTCTTGAGTCCCATGATACCCAGGGTGGCCCTGAGATCTCTTGTCGGAGAAGGTGACTGTTACCAAAACAGGAGGAGTTGCCTGAAGAGATCAAATAGCTTCTTCTCTCTCTTCCCAAGCCTTCATTTATACTTCATAGGAGTGAGAAATAAATCCCTACTCTGTTGAGCCATTTTTTTGTGTGATCTGTTTGCATTACACCCCACTGAAGCACATTCACGATACAAGCTTTTGAGAGAAATTTTCAGTCCTTGTTGTGAAATTCGCACAGAGAAACCTGTGGTGAGAAACGTGGTGCTGAGGATCGAACCCAGTGCCTCATGCATGCTCGGTGAGCGTTCTACCACTGAGCCACAACCCCAGCCCCAAGCCAGTAGGTTTTGGTACAAGCATGTACAGAGAAATGTATGAGTCAGACATGTTGTTAACATCTTAAGTCTGATTAAACAGCTGTGAACAATGGCCCTGACTTTGTCCTACTCCGTGTAAAGCAGTCTGGAAGGAAAGTTTCCCCTCTATTGATGGCACAGACATAAGAGCCTTAATAAGGAGATAGCTAAGATGGCGGCTAGCTGAGAGCCATAAGAGGTGTTTCAGTATTTTCACCTGATATTCATGCATTTATCTAAGAATCTTTCTATGCCCGTGAAAACTATGTGACGCACCTGTAAGTTTGAGCTGTTGACACGTGTATACTCTTTAAGGCAAAAAGTATTTAACTGGGTGAGGTTGGCTAGAGGTGGTGGTTGGAGTTGGAGAGGTTGTTGGAACTGGAGAGAGAAGTTAGAAGAAGCAAGAATAAAGAGCCTATTCATTTTCCAGTCTGCTTCCGAATTCTTTCCCACGGTATCATTGCTGCAGGTGGCAATAGCTACAGGCGGCAACAAGTGGTGGCCCATACGGGGAATTCGGAATCGGCAGGTAAGAACTGAGAAGTCTCTAAAGATGGGTTCAAAAATAACCAAGACCTGAGTGATAAAGGCTATGGAAGAATTCTTTGATATAGCTGATAGTGAGGAGGAAAGTGATCATGAAAGCATAGCCTCCGCTGAGTCAGATAGGAACAGTAAGGATAGTATTGGTGTGAACTCAAAAATGACGAAGATCCGAGCTGCTGAAGCTATCCGAGATTTATTAGAGATAGCCGAGGAATACGTGCTCTCAATTGAACCTGAGACTCAGGATGTTACTACTAATGAAAGTAATAGTAGTGAGGAGGAGTCAAATAACCATGAAAGCACAGCCTCCTCCGCTGAGTCAGTTAAGACCAGAAAGGACTGTCAAGTGGAGGAACCACTTGTGCCCTCTGCTCCCTCGTGGGTTGAATCAATTACAGAAACCATGCGGGGTATTTCTGAGCATTTGCATGCCCTTGAGGCAGAGATTAACGGCCTTTCTGAGCGCTTACGCGCCCTCGAACGTCAAAACCCGCAGGGACATTGGGACCTGCCAGTATTTGAAAATGAAAATGGGCAGAGGTACCACCAATCCCTAGACTTCAAAACAATAAAGAATTTCAAAGAAGCAATAATGACCTATGGGCCCTAAGCTCCTTTCACGTTGAGCGTGTTGGAGTCCCTTAACACTTTAACCCCCTCAGACTGGAAAGGCTTATGTAAGGCAGTATTGAGTGGGGGACAATACTTGATTTGGAGGTCACAGTTCCAGGAGTTTTGTGGGGAAACAGCTAGAAGAAATGCGACTGCAGGATTTCCCAACCGTAACGTAGACATGTTAGCTGGAGAAGGGCAGTTTGCTGACTTAACAGATTCAAATTCAGTATGATCCTGGAGTTCATGCTCAAATATACGCCGCAGCTGTTAAGGCATGGAAAACTTTATAAGGAACTGGTGACTTACAGGGTAGCTTGTCTAAAGTAATTCAGGGACCTAATGAGCCATATGCTGACTTTGCTGATAGGCTTTTGCGAACTGCACGTAGAGTGTTTGGAGACGTTGATCAAGCTATGCCATTAGTCGTTCAGCTAGCATATGAAAATGCCAACAAATATTGTCAAGACGCTATCAGACCTTGGAAATCTAAAAGGGACCTTTCAGTATGTATAAGATTATGTAAAGATATAAATGACGCCTTTGTCACAGGAAATGTGATTGCAGCAGCAATGAGAGGTGCTTCCCCTCAAAATTTCACAAAAAGGGCTCAAC
Source organism: Tamias sibiricus (assembly GCA_025594165.1). Classification (NCBI taxonomy): domain Eukaryota; kingdom Metazoa; phylum Chordata; class Mammalia; order Rodentia; family Sciuridae; genus Tamias; species Tamias sibiricus. The sequence goes on along the minus strand of CM046662.1, from coordinate 551,105 downwards.
CTAAAAATTATTATAATCAATCAAGTTATTCTAGACAATATACCCAAAGAGAAATAAGACCAAGCTCATATCGTGCCCCAGGCTGCTGCCCCAGGTGTAAAAAAGGAAACCATTGGGCTAATAAGTGCAGATCTAAATTCGATATTTATGGAAACATTTTGTCTAGGAATTCAAAAAACGGGGCATGGGGCCCAATGCCCCAAGGCCCACAAATGTACGAGGCATTAGAGGAAAAGTATCCTCAAACATCCATCTAGATGATTCCTCGACACAATCCCTCTTACCCATTGACTCCTTCGTTAGAGGAACAAGAGGAAGTGTAGGACTAGACCTCTGTTCCACCGCCCAGATAGTGCTAACACCTGAAATGGGGGTTCAACTGATTCCTACGGGAGTCAGGGGATCTCTTCCCTCAGGAACTGTAGGACTTATCCTCGGGTGAAGCTCTAAAAGCTTATCGGGTTTTCAAGTGACTCCAGGTGTAATAGACTCAGACTACCAAGGCGAAATTAAGATTATGCTTAGTTCACCTCTAGGCATTTGCTCTGTTAACCAAGGAGATAGAATTGCTCAGCTGCTTCTCCTTCCCAGTTTACATGACTCATTTAAGAGTATGCCTCAAAATAGGAACAATAGAGGATTTGGTTCCACTGGCTCGGGACCTATGGCTTGCTGGGTTCAGGATTGTTCACGGAGGCCTGTGTGCAAAATAAAAATTCAAGGTATAGAGATGGAGGGATTGATTGATACTGGGGCTGACTCTTCCATCATCAATCTACGACAATGGCCCAAGCACTGGCCTCTGCAGAAGGCTTCAACCAGTTTAAGAGGCTTGGGGTATACTAACAGCCCAGAACAAAGTGCAACAGTTTTAAAATGGGAAGATGATGAAGGGCATAAAGGAACATTTCAGCCTTATGTTTTGTCCAGCTTGCCAGTTACCTTATGGTGAAGAGATATTTTGCAACTAATGGGAGTACACCTCGCAACCAAGCCCGAAGGTGTTGAAAATAAAAATCTATAGGGTAACCTAACACTATTAAGCTTAAATCATCATCAAAAAGGTAAAGGATATTTTTTTAGGGGCCACTGAGAAAACAATTTTGAAAATACCATGGCTTTCTGATAAGCCAGTTTGTGTCCCTCAGTGGCCCCTATCTAGAGAGAAATTACAAGCGGCCCACCTACTAATCCAAGAACAACTAGAAGCAGGACATATAGAACCTTCCACCTCTCCCTGGAATTCCCCCATATTCGTGATCAAGAAAAAAATCAGGAAAATGGCGATTGTTACATGATCTTAGAGAAATCAATAAAACCATGCAAATTATGGGCCCTACCCAACCTGGACTTCCTAATCCTGTAGCTATTCCTAAAAATTTCCATCTTATAACTCTTGATATAAAGGATTATTTCTTTTCTATTCCTCTACATCCTCTGGATGCCCCCAGGTTTGCTTTTTCAGTTCCTTCTATCAATAATAATGGCCCTAATCAAAGATTCCAGTGGAAAGTTTTACCCCAGGGAATGGCTAATAGCCCCACTATATGTCAACTCTATGTAGATAAAGTTATTCAGCCTATCAAGAACAAATACCCAGCCGGGCGCGGTGGCGCACGCCTGTAATCCCAGCACTTTGGGAGGCTGAGGCAGGAGGATCGTGAGTTCAAAGCCAGCCTCAGCAATGGCGAGGTACTTAGCAACTCAGTGAGACCCTGTCTCTAAATAAAATACAAAAAAGGGCTGGGGATGTGGCCCAGTGGTCGAGTGCGCCTGAGTTCAATCCCTGGTATCAAAACAAAAACAAAAACAAAAAAAAAGAACAAATACCCAGAGCTTATGTGCCTCCATTATATGGATGATGTTTTGCTTGCTCATCCTAATCAAGAAGTCTTATTCACCATATTTAGCGATATATCAGAAAACTTGAAACGATATGGACTAAACATTGCTGAAGAAAAGATTCAAACTAGATCTCCAATATTATATCTAGGATTCCAAATTATGAATACTTTTATTAGGCCTCAAAAATTTTTAATAAATAAGGAACATTTGGCCACTCTTAATGATTTTCAAACATTGCTGGGAGACATTAATTGGCTTCGCCCTACACTAAGCCTCACTACTGGCCAATTAAAACCCTTATTTGATATCCTTCACAGGAACCCTGATCCATCTTCACCGCGAACATTGACTCCTGGTGCTAAGGAAGCTTTAAAGTTGGTAGAAAAGGCCATTGAAGGATCCCATTGTGATAGAATTGATTTTGCTCAACCACTGATATTGATTATTATTTCTTCACAATATACACCCACAGGAGTATTTTGGCAACAGGGGCCATTATTATGGATACATTTGCCCGTCTCTCCTAGAAGTACAATTGAGTCTTATACCTCCATGGTGGCTAAACTTATTCTTCAAGGACTTAAGACTTCTACTAAAATATTTGGCATTCACCCCGCTACTATTATTACTCCCTATTTATCATCACAGGTTGAATATTTATGCTTCAATGATAATGATTGAGCTATAGCTAGATGTTCTACTTCTGTAAATTTTGATAACCATCTTCCTAAGTCTCCTATACTATCTTTTTGTATCAATCATCCCATTATATTTCCACAGGTAATAAAAAAATCAACCTATTCCTAAGGCATTAAATGTATTTACAGATGGGTCCTCTAACGGTACTGCTGCAGTAGTCACTCAAAAAGAAAATATGATTCATATTACTGCCCATAAATCAGCTCAAATAGTTGAACTTGAAGCTATTATTATAGCTTTTGAAAGTTTTAAAGAACAGCCCATAAATATTTTTTCAGACAGCCACTATATTGTACATGCTGTCCCTAAATTGGAACTAGCAGGTCCAATAGCACCTCATACTCCAGCCTTTAAATTGTTTTTTTCAAATTCAAAACCTTCTATGGGAACGTAAAGAACCTTTGTTTATTGGACATATCAGAGTTCATACTAATTTGCCTGGTCCTCTCCATGAAGGTAATCAAAAGGCCGATGCCCTCACTCAAACAATCTTTATATTTTCAGCAGTCCAACAAGCTACCTTGTTCCATTCTCAATTTCATGTTAATAGCACTACTTTACAACAAAGGTTCAAAATAACTAAAGATCAAGCTCGAACAATTGTGAAGGGTTGTCAATCTTGTGTGACACATTTGCCCAATCCACATTATGGGGTTAACCCAAGAGGATTAATGCCCAAACATTTGTGGCAGATGGATGTCACTCATGAGCCAAGTTTTGGAAAATTGTGATTTATTCATGTCACCATAGATACATGCTCAGGCATGAATTTTGCTTCCTTACATGTTGGAGAAAAAGTTAAAGATGTTACATCTCATTGTCTACAAGCTTTTGCTGCATTGGGCATTCCCAAAATGCTTAAAACAGACAATGGCCCTGCATATACATCCTCATCTTTCAAACAGTTTTGCTCCAAATTCAGTATACTTCATAAGACTCAAGGCCATAGGTATAATTGAATGAACTAATCACACACTCAAACTTATGCTTTTGAAACAAAACGAAGGAAATTGGACAAATCCTAAAGATAGATTAGCTGTTGCCCTTTTTACTTTGAAATATATATATATATATATATATATATATATATATATATTTTTTTTTTTTTTTTTTTTTTTTTTTTTTTTTTTTTACTGGGGATTGAACTCAGGGGCACTCGACCACTGGATCACATCCCCAGCCCTTTTTTTTGTATTTTATTAGAGGCAGGGTCTCACTGAGTTACTAAGTGCCTTGCCATTGCTGAGGCTGGCTTTGAACTCGCGATCCTCCTGCCTCAGCCTCCCAAAGTGCTGGGATTACAGGCGTGCGCCACCGCGCCCAGCTTTTACTTTGAAATTTTTAACTTTGGATTCTAAAGGATATTCGGATGGAGACAGACACTGGAATCCACACCAACAACATAAACCTTTGGTTTACTGGAAGGATGTTCTTTCAGGTACATGGAAAGGTCCAGACCCAGTATTAATTTGGGGGAGAGGATCTGTTTGTGTTTTTCCACAGCATGAAACCTCGCCGGTGTGGATACCATCAAGATTAATAAAACAGGTACCAAATCAAAAAGGCCAAGATGAAGTTGTTGCAGAATCAAGATTAATAAAACAAGTGCCAAATCAAAAGGGCCAAGATGAAGTAGTTGTGGAAAGATTCCCTTAAAAGAGGTATCAATCTGCGCACCTGCATGAGTTTGTCTCTTTTCTGACAAGGGAACCTCATCTTTGCCTTTTCAGCTAAGAAATTTTTAAGCTGCGCGCTTTTTCCTTCAATAAATTCACAACTTAAGTCTCATTCCTCCTGGCCGGGACAAGAGGATCTTTCTTTAGTGTGTACATGTAAGCTACCTGGTAGCGAAACCCGGGAAAAAATCTCGGAGGCAGAGTAAAGCTTTTACTACTTTTACTTCTACTTTCTTAGAGCTTAGAGAGGGAAAGAAAGATTTTTAGAGAGAAAGATTAAAGCGAGCTTTTCTTCTTGTAGAGAGAAAGAAAGATAGAGCTTAGCTTCTTCTTAGAGAGAAAGAAAGATAGAGCTTCTCTTCTTAGAGAGAAAGAAAGATCTTCTTAGAAAGAAAGATAGAGCTTCTCTTCTTAGAGAGAAAGAAAGATAGAGCTTAGCTTAGAGAAAGATTAGAGCTTCTTTCTTCTCTCTTCTTTCTTCCTTCTTCTTTCTTCTGTCTTCTGTCTTCCTCAGGAGTCTCGGCCTAACTCTGACCAGTCATTACTTCTTCTATCTGGTTTCTCTTCTGTCTTCTATCTGGTTTCTCTTCTGTAACCGCTCTGCCTACGTTCTGGCCGCTCTGATTCTTCTGACCGACCGAGTGACTGCCCGACTGACCGAATGAATTCGTTCTCCTAACTCGGACCGCTTTCACCCGGTTATATACCTTCAGGTTTGCGGGTGCCTACAGGTGCGTCACATACATATCAGGTGGAACTTATGGCTTCCAGCTAGCTGCAACAGCCCTTCCTAATTAGGGCTCCTTCATGCACACAATTGTGTTTTTTTTTTTTTATATATGTCTTTATGTCTGTGCGCTTGTCTAGATTTCATGTAAATGTGACGTCACAAATATATGTCTTTATGTCTGTGCATCTGTCCAATGTGATGTCACAAATAACAAAAACCAAGTGCTCATGAAAATTAATAATATAAAATATATATATATATATATGGATCCAAATAACTTTAATTAATTTAAGAGTATTCAAATTGGGTAAACAATTAAATAGTGAAGGTACCTTCAATCTTAATTTATAGGTGTCTCTAGGACTTCTCTTCAGCAAAGAATATGACTAATACTATATAAACTGATATTTTGGTATTTGACATGGGATTGTTTATTTGTAATTAACTTTATTTGTTAAATAGCTGATTAATTTAAATTGTTTCAACAGGTATATTCATAGAAGGTTGCTGTGTATGCAGAGGCTCAGGGGTTCCAGCTAACAAATTATTTTTCTAAAATCCTCTTTGTTTTTATTTAATTTATCTTAAATATAATATTTTGTCAGCTAAATACCCTCAGTCTTTCTTTAATCCATTCTGAATGTGATATTTTGCCAGCTTATGTTCGTTGGAGCTCAAGCAGCAATGTGTGTAAGCAGAGATCAACTTCAATTACCTGATCTAATAATTCTATTTTTTAGTTTGACAACTCGCTTCTTGACTCAGTGCTGGAATGGCACTGCCTTTCCTCTAATGATTGATGCTTGAGTTTCTAGGTAGCGGGCCCTGAGGATTTGCCGGTGGCATTGTCTAGACGTAAAAAAGACGGCTGCTACAGCTGCAGGGATCACAATCGCTACAAGCATCCCTGCTGCTCAAGCATCAAACAACTTCACCAGCAGTGTGGCTTCTGTTCTGCATGCATGAGGCCTCCTAGATCAACGTGTTAGCAAGTGGACATTTTGATAAATCTTTCTATGTTTGGGACATTGCACGGGACAATGCCTTGCGGGTATGTATCTAGAGAACTCAGTGCGTTACTTAATGGAACTTAGGGCAGCTGATTTGTTTAAAAAACTTGATATGCTATGGAACTTGGCTCGTCAGTGCAAAGCTTGCCTCCTTCGAACCGAAGCATCTCCTCATATTTGGTTGGCTCGATTGGACGGCTGGTAGTCAATGATGGGTAAGATCCCCAGAGGGGGACAACCTAAGACAGGCACAGTTGATCCAGATGTGGTGAGGGTCGTCACCCATTCACAGGAAAGTCTCATGTGGCCGACATATCAACCTAAGGCAGGAGTCAAGGGCACAGCCTTGATTATCTGATGACGGGTAAGAATGTTGGTTGCACATGTAGACGCCCTAGAGCTATCACTCTTTTTAAATAATAGGGGGGAAATGTAAGAGCCCTAATAAGGAGATAGCTAAGATGGTGGCTAGCTGAGAGCCATAAGAGGTGTTTCAGTATTTTCAGCTGATATTCATGCATTTATCTAAGAATCTTTCTATGCCCGTGGAAACTATGTGACGCACCTGTAAGTTTGAGCTGTTGACACGTGTATACTCTTTAAAGCAAAAAGTATTTAACTGGGTGAGGTTGGCTAGAGGTGGTGGTTGGAGTTGGAGAGGTTGCTGGAGCTGGAGAGAGAAGTTAGAAGAAGCAAGAATAAAGAGCCTATTCATTTCCAGTCTGCTTCCGAATTCTTTCCCGCGGTGTCGTTGCTGCAGATGGTGATAGCTGCAGACGGCAACACACAGACATGAGTGTGTTAAGGAGCTGTGTGATCAAGGGGTCTTCACTTGCAGTGGTGCACCCTTTGTGTGTGTTTCCCTTGGTGGGGACAGTGACTCTTCCCTCTGTTGATTGCCCTTGCTAACAGGACCTGCCTCGAGGGTTGCCATGAGGCATATGCTGGACACTGCAGAGCTTTGAGCACCGCCTGGCACTTGGTGAGTTGTGTGTCACCTGGCTGTGAGAGTGATGGTGATGACCGTGATCTACAGTCACTGTTACAAATGGCAGGTGGCAATGACAGACTTGTTCTGCTTCATGAGAGCCATCTTTAATTTTCTGGCAAAGTGTTTTGTTAGCTTACCCACGTCTACACATGAGATACTCAGATTTACCTGGTTAAACTTTTTATAGCTAAGACCATTCTTGGCTAATAACATTTTAGTAACTCTTTGGACTGAGCATGATTGGTAGGGGTCTGTGGCTTGTCTGGAAAAGCCCTCTCAAGGTTGAAGGGAAATGTGGAAGAGACAGCAGCAGGACATTGGTTACTGGATGTGGCCCCTGCTTGCACATTCCAGCCCTTTGGGTGGAGACTGGAGAGTGCTCCTGAGGTAGTGTGATGGTGTGAAGGGCCACCAGCAGCCAACTCTCTTTTGGAGACATTTATGCAGAGCATTGGGTTTTTGGGTAGCAGGGATTGAACCCAGGCACACTTAACCACGGAGCCACATCCCTAGCTCTTTGTATTTTATTTAGAGACAGGGTCTCACTGAGTTGCTGAGGCTGGCTTTGAACTCTGGATCCTCCTGTCTCAGCCTCCCAAGCTGCTGGGATTACAGGCGTGCACCATCACACCCTGCAGGATTTGGTTTCTATTGGGAAAAATATATATATGTGTGTGTGTGTGTATAGATAGATAGATAGATAGATAGATAGATAGATAGATAGATATAGATTGCACTGTCTCCATGTTACAGTTTCTGAGATTCTAGTCTAGAGATGGCTCAGGTGGGTTCTTGGCTTAGGATCTTAGAAGGATGCAGTCAAGGTGAGACCAGGAAGCACCACTTATAAGTTCATTTGGGTTTGAGCAGAAGTGGTTCCCTTGAGGAAGAATCTTTCTTTTGCTTTCTCCAGAACGTATTAGTATGTGTAGTCACATGCCATGAATGTAAAGATCCCCACGTCAAGACTGGGGAAGACCTAGCTGATCAATAAATTGAGTGCCATTTCTTCATCTTCAGAACATGGATTAAAGTGTTCATTGTCTCGCAGACTGTGTCAAGCAGATGGTCAGTACTGTGTTGGTCAGGATGTGGACAAATTCTAATGTGTTGATTTGATAAACTTCCATTTGTCTCAGCAGGAAAGACCCCTCCCACAGACAGGAGGAGGAGTGGGCATTCGGGCATTCTCTCTGTGCCTCCCCTTTTGTATTCCCTATTTTATGACAGTACCACCTTAAAGATTATGTGGGGGTGGGCTGGGGATATAGTTCATTTGGTAGAGCGCTTGCCTCACATGCACAAAGCCCTGGGTTCCATCCCCAGCATCACACACACACACACACACACACACACAAAGTTTATATGGGGAGAGGGATTTCTTGGTCAGTCAAGCAGAAAAGTGCTGTACCTATACTTTTTTACCTTGTCAACCTGGGGGGCAGGGGAATACAGGCTTCAAAAGTAATACCACTCTGACCACATTTTATAGATAAAGGGCTAGTGGGCAGTACGTGTCTGCCCATTGTATCCTGGGGAACCAGAGTTCAATGCTCCATGCAGACAGAATATTTTATGTGTTTTGAAAATTTATTCCTAGTATGTCCGAGTGCGGGTCCTCATTTTCACATTTGTGACATTTGGTGGGAGATCCAAGTTTGGACTCCTGTTTCCCCTTAAGTAAATAGAAGTGAAGTTTTCTGTTATTTCCTTGATTATTTAATGTCACCAAGTTTAGTTTATTTTTATTATTTTTCCTTCTACAATTCCTACTGCATAGATGTATACTCTTTACTCTCTCTCTTTTTTTTTTTTCTGGTACCAGGGATTGAACTCAGGGGCACTCAACCACTGGGTCACATCCCCATCCCTTTTTTGTGTTTTATTAGAGACAGGGTCTCACCGAGTTGCTAGGTGCCTCACCATTGCTGAAGCTGGCTTTGAACTGGTGATCCTCCTGCCTCAGCCTCCCAAGTGCTGGGATTACAGGCGTGCGCCACCGTGCCCAACTATACTGTTTTGCTTGATTTTCTCCTAAGCCCCTCCCTTTCTTTCTGGTGCACAAGAGTCCTTCTCTTCCTTCCTCTCTCTCCCTCTGTAACTCTCCCAGCTAGCTTCCTCTTCACTTCTATGTCAGCATTTCCTCGATCCTCAGCTTAGTCTGTTGTACCCAGCAAAATGTGAATTAAAACTCCAAGCCACGTCACGCTTGAGCTAGAAAGAAGCCTTTATTAAGCTGATCAGCAGCCACCACAAGCACGCACTATGCACCATGACAAGATGGCGTGCCAGCAGTTATTTTCAAGGGTCTTTAAAGAGAAAAACCACAGAGGCTGGAATATTCGGTTGCAGGGTTTCAGCCAATGCAAGCAGGCCATGGTACAGAAGCTGAATTTGGGCGGTTAACGAGACAGTGCAGTGGGTACAATGGGTATTTCCCATGGGACTTTCCAGGTTGGCATAGCAGCAAGAAAAGAAGGGAAGGGGGTCAAAATGACCCTCATTCAGTACACGTCAGAGGATGGTTACTGACATCTAGACAATCATCTCTGACAAGGTGCATTGCCCAAATAAAAGGGAAACCAAAGAGAACAATTTTACATTGTATAAGAATTGCTATTTTTGTGTTGCCAAGTATGTTATGCTAGGTAACCATTAATGGGTACACAGGCAGGACTTTCCATGTTCTACTATTTCTGAGGACCATTTCTTGGAACTCCTAAGGTGGCTGCTGAAGGACAAGATGGAGTCCTTTAGTTCTCTTATCACAGTCTTAAGCTTTGTTTCTGTTACTGAAAGCACCCTTTTACCATTTTGCTTCCCATTCAGTTTAAAATTATACACACACACACACACACACACACACACACATATTTTAGTTGAAGTTGGACACATACCTTTATTTTATTTATCTTTATTTTTATGTTGTGCTGAAGATCGAACTCAGGGCCACGCACATGCTAGGCAAGCACTCTACTGTTAAGCCACAACCGCAGCCCCCTCACTCAGTTTTTAGAGACCTTTTTTTTTGAAGTCTGAGTATAGAAGCCAAGAATGTACAGCTGATGAACATGACACAGCATACACATGTGTAATCAAGAAATAAAGCATTTTAGTTTGTTCTCCTTGGAGTTTATTGAGCTTCTTGGGTGTTAGATTCACGTGTTTTACACCATTATTTTCAACTACTTTTCTGGACTTTTCTCTCACTCTGTTCTGAGATTACCGTTTTGTTAGATTTGTACAGTTGATTCAGCTCTGTAGATCTCTCGGATGCTCTTCTCTGTCATTCTGTCTTTCTGATCCTCAAACCAGTGAAGTTCACATAGCTGCCTTCCAGGTCTCTGATTCTTTTTTCTCCCTCTTCAGACCATCTGTTGAAAGCTTATAGTGATTGTTTTCTATTTCAGTTTCTGTACTACTTAGCTTCATCATTTATACTAGTTTCTCTTTAATGATTTCCCTTTGTAGCTCCTGTTTGTTGAGACTTTTTTTCCTAATGTAAGAAAAGAAAAAGGAAACAAAAGCAAGGTGCAGCGGCAAAGTGGCAGAATGGCAGGATAGCAGAGTGTCATAAAAGCAGAACTGCCTTTGTCCAAGCTGCCAGCTTTATTTATATCAATAGGTTACATTAGGTCACTGGTGTCAGTAGTATATTATTGTTCATTGTGTCATTAGGCAGGTCAGAGAGTTAGCAACATTATTCAGCTTATTTCTCAGTTTCATACTATAGTTGCAATGTGCAATGTTAGGAGCATTGTGTAGCTCTCAGGAAAGTCTATTGGAAGGATTCTGACCATGGAAATATACAGGGAAACTTTTCTCTGGTGAGCAAACTCCCAGTGGGTAACTGGCACTCTGTTTCCCATACTTAAATGCTCAGAAGTTTCTCCTGGAAGCTAGTAAGATAACTAATACAGGTGAAGTATCTAGTTGATATGGTAGTGTCCGTCATGAAGAGGCTCTGTGCTAGAGTTTTATCAGCCTGGACCTTGATTTCAGACATTCAGTTCCTGGGAAATAAGGAATACTAAACAATAATGTAGTTATGGCACTAACGACCTAAAGTAACCTACTGATATAAATAAAGCTTGGCAGCTTGGCCTCTGCCATTCTGCCATATTTCCTGCCTCCGCATCTTGTCTCTGTGTCTCCTTTTTATTTTCCATATAGTCCACTGTTTAGAGTTACTGTTATGTGGACAGGTTCAGGCAGCAGAGCTGGTGCGACATCGTGGGTGTCTAACAGGACAGTTCCTGCATTCCCAGGTGCTGAGTGCCTGCGATCAAGGTCCAGGCTGAAGAGACTGGCACAGAGCCTCCTCATGCAGGGCATTGCTACAACAGCTGGCACTGCACGTGATCAGTCATCCTACTAGTTCCTGGGAGAAACTGCAGAATACTCCAAGCGTGGGAAACAGGGTGCCGGCCCCCCACAGCCCCCGGGAGTTTGCTCATCAGAGTAACATTGTCCTGTACATTACCACAGCCAGAATCCCTACAGCTCCCTTTTTCTGTTTTGTGTGGCATTTTGGATGAATAACACTTGTTTTCTCTTTGATATTGGTAGAGGCAAAAAAAAAAAAAATAGGGTAGGCATTCACAGCAACAAGCACAACATAACAATCCCAATATTAGTAAATACCTACCTATGAACAAGGAGTCTGATTTTTCTGGATTTCCCATAGCTGAGGTATAACAGCAGAACAACATTATCATAAGGATCAAAACATTTACAGAGTTTGTGTAAGTTTAGCAAACAAAGCAGTAACCAAATTTTCCAGAGTACATTTTAACCCCATTTGAGTCAACAGCTGTTGAGTTGAGGCTGTTAGTGATTTAATATTTCTCCAAGTCACTGGAGGTTGGTTATCTTGGGGCCCTCTTGTAGTGTTCCTTCTCTTTTGTGGAGAGTGATCCTCTTTTTGTTTGGCAGAATCCTCCTCATCAAGGGTCAAATAAAATTTCAGGATTGGGTTTTGAAGTCCCTGATGCCCATTCATGATATGTCTCGTGCATTGAGCTGGAATCCACATAGGACTTATTGGTGTAAGCACAGCTGCACATCCTTTTCCCCATGTGATCAGAGGCAGAGGGTCTTGCTATCCTGGGTCTGCTGGAACTCTATTTTACATAAATTTTTGGTAATGGCTGTTTGGGAATAAAATGTCTATCCAAAGCAGTTGACCAATTGTGAGTATTAACTTTGTATTGCATGTTGAATGCATTAACTGTAAATAAAGCAATATTTAAGGCATTATTAACATGAGAGGCTAGGTGCCCTTTTTTGTCTTTTGTCTTAAGAAGCATGTGTTCAGGGTACAATGTGTTTGTTCAATTAAAGCTCGGCCAGCAGGATTATGAGGAATCCCATTGGTTAAAATCATTTTAGTGAGTATAAAATTTTCCAAAAACATGGGATGTATATGCAGGGTCATTATCTATTTTTAAATGAGCAGGCTTTCCCATAGTGGCAAAGCAGAGTAATAAATGAGAAATGTAAGTAGATATCCTTTTAGACCTGTGGGCATTAGCCTAAATAAAACAAAGAATGAGTATCAATGGAAACATGAAGAAAGGAATAAGGATGAAAAGGAAGAGAATGGGTAACACCCACTTGTCAAAGTGTGTTAGAACGTAGGCCTCATGGATTTATAGATTCCCACGTAGGAGCCAGGAAAGGTATACAGTGAGAACAGTTATTGACAATGGCATGAGCCTGTTGGGAAGAAATGGAAAACATCTTTATTAGCAAGCAGGTGTTTTGATGAAAAAATCCATGAGATTCTACAGTGTCTGAAAATAAAAGATAAAGGGATCCCGCAGCTTTATCTGCGTGGGTGCTATCTTTCATCAGAAGTCCAGTATCACCAGCTGACCATACTGGCGACCTGAACTGGGTCTACAAGAACTGGCTACAACCGTAAGCTGAAAATGGTGAAGAAAACACACAATACAAAGAAATACCTTTTGTGGGGATCACGGATGGCTCTGCTACTTTAAGGGTCCACTGGAAAGAGAGCAAGCACACCCGGAACCCCTCTGTTTATTGAGGAAAAGAGAGAATATTCCACCTAAATAAGCAAGGGGTCAGGTTTCAGGGGGTTGATGGCTTGAGCTCAGCAGATTGAGTGACATCTTGACAAGTCGCACCCATCTCAGGTGTTGTATGGGATCACAGACAGCCAGAGGAACAGCGCACATGCATCGAGTAGCCCAAAGAACACGCAGCGCCAGAACAGTCCTCCTGCACATTCAGATGAACAGAGCTCACACACAGCCCGTGGATGGCTCACGGCAGTCCAGGAGTCTTGAGAGAGATAGGGGATGTAGGATGCTATAAAAGAGTTTGAAGGAGCCGGGCGCGGTGGCGCACGCCTGTAATCCTAGCACTTGGGAGGCTGAGGCAGGAGGATCGCAAGTTCAAAACCAGCCTCAGCAATGGTGAGGCACTTAGCAACTCAGTGAGACCCTGTCTCTAATAAAATACGAAAAAGGACTGGGGATGTGGCCCAGTGGTCGAGTGCCCCTGAGTTCAATCCCTGGTACCAAAAAAAAAAAAAAAAAAAAAAAAGAGTTTGAAGGGTTAAAAAAAAAAAAGATAGTAAATTAGAATCCAAATGAGGGGATAACACAGTTACAGAAATATGAGGAACAAGTTTAGTTGTATATTGAGAATCTGTAATAATGTTTAAAGTAGTAGAAGATAATCTCAGCACCAGGATAATGGTGGCTAATTCAGCTTGCTGTGCAGAGATTTGAGGCAGGGTATAACAGTCCATTCACCATTTATAAAAACAGATTATCCTCTTTATTTATTTTCATCTGTCTATGTTGTTAACCCATCTACAAGAGGAATGGTAGAAATTAAGGAAGAGGGGAAATGTGTGACCTGACATCACAAAGAGGATTGGCCATCAAGAGGCATGTGAAAAGCAATTGGTGCTAAAAAATCTGTTAACACAGCTTGATGGTAGGAAGAGAATTTTAAGTAATGGAGATGTAAGGTTTTCTTATAAGTAAGGTATACAACATGCATGTCTGTGCTTGTTAAGGATAAAATTTTAGTATGACCATCAGCAATTAATTGAGCATATATATCAGCAAAAGGCGAAATATTAAAGCCTGAAAAATGAGAATATAATCATTTTAATATATATAATTTTTTTAATAAATGGCAATTGTTACCTTAAAAGCATAAGGTTTTCTAACAAAAATTACCAATGACAATGGCACATTAAATAGAGGAAGTTGATTCAACCATTATTGTTGACAATTTTTTTATTGCTATGTAAGTACTTTTTTCATGAACTTTATTTTATTTCCTTGTTGTCTTTTTATTTTCTTGACTGAAAAATGAGTTGGCAAAGTCAAAGTCTGAGGTGGACTTGGCCTAGCAGCCCCAGGCTCTTCCTTAGTGATGGATACCTGTCTCCTTCATTTCCAGTGTGACCTGACCTGGCACCCACCTTTTCCAAGGTCAGGGTTGGCTGCCTTCACTCCAAGCGTATAATTGCTCACACCAAGTGCGCACTTCCTCACATATGCTTGTGACTCTGTGTTTATGTAGTGTTGTACCCAGCAAAATGCAAATTAAAACTCCAAGCCACATCACACTTGAGCTAGAAAGAAGCCTTTATTAAGCTGATCAGCAGCCACCACCAGCACGCACCACACAGCGTGACAAGATGGCACACCGGCAGTTATTTTCAAGGCATTACAAAGAGAACGACCACAGAGGGTGGGATATTCAATTGCAGGGTTTCAGCCAATGCAAGTAAGCCACGGTACAGAAGCTGAATTTGGGCAGTGAGCGAGACAATGCAATGGCTACAATGGTATTTCCCAGGGGACTTTCCAGGTTGGCATAGCAGCAAGCAAGTAGAAGGGAAGGGGGTCAAAATGACCCTAGTACACATCAGAGGATGGTTACTAATGTGTAGACAATCTGACAAGGTACGTTGCCCAAGAAAAATGGAAACCAAAGAGAACACTTTTACATTGTATAAGAATTGCTATTTTGGGGCTGGGGTTGTGGCTCAGCGGCAGAGCGCTCGCCTAGCACGTGCGCGGCCCGGGTTCGATCCTCAGCACCACGTAAACATAAATGCATTGCATTGTGTACAACTAAAGCAAATAAATAAATACATTTAAAAAAAAAGAATTGCTATTTTTGTGTTGCCAAGTATGTTATGCTAGGTAACTATTAATGGGTACAGGGGCAGGACTTTCTGTGTTCTATTATTTCTGAGAAACAGAACTACTTCTCGGAACTCCTAAGATGGCTGCTGAAGGACACGATGGGGTCCCTTTGGTTCTCTTATCACAACAGAAGATGCAGAAAGAGCCTCCCGAGAGCAGGAAGATAGCATGGCTTGCTTTGGAAAACTGGGGTCAGTTCTGAATAAGTGGGAATATTCTCCTGGTTTGACAGTCCCCTTTGCAGGAAAGGAACCTGCCTGAAAAAGACTTTTGCCACTACTCTGTCCTTCTGGCCTCATTTATCTAGAAGTCTCATACATCTCCTGTCACTCAGGGCCCCAAAGTGTGCATATGTTGGCTGGAATGAGAGAGGGGTCTTCTGGAGCCCTGACTAGTCAGCAGGAAGCTGGTGGGAGGGGGCAGCCTTCCACAGCCTCACAGGCCTTCATCTCTCACCCTGTGCAGCTAAGAATCCATCTCCAGGACTGTGTCTTCTCTGCATGTGAGGCCCAAGTGGCTCTGGCTCAGACCTGTCTCCCTGTGACCTGCAGGTACTATGAGAAACTCAGGAAGCCTGTCAGGATTCCCCAGAAGGTAGAAAATAGTGACTGTGGGTTGAGGACTTCTAAGGGGGGAGGTGGGCTGGTTAGAACTGGTGGTAACAAGCTGTGGCTGGACTCCAGCCTCCTAGTACTAACTCTAGAGTCAGCCATCCCAGACCTGAGTCAGAAGGCTCAGCCCTTTATGCCTTTGGGCCATGCTGTGGGCTGCTTCAGACCAGACAATGTCTGTCTGGTCTGCAGCTCCTTTGGCAGAATTTCTTCACAGCTGGACCCCAGCCTTAGTCTTTCAGTGTGCAATGAAGGCAGACCATTTTCAAGGGAAAGTGACTCTGGATGGGTTTCTTGTGCTCAAGCCTATTGGTCTAGGGGCCAACATTCCTCCTGCTCCCTCAGTAGTCAATCATTTCCCCATCCCATCTTCCATATGTTTGGGAAACAGGGTCTCAAATTCACTTTTTTCACCAGCATAGCTTCTCTTAGGGCTGGCACTAAAGCCCTGATCTTGCACCTCTCCTGGAATTCCAGACTCCAACTCTTCCTCCAGTTCAAAGCATTTTCAACAGTTCTCTTCACTGCATTCAAGTGGGCACAGTATTTTAATTATCAGTTTTTCTCTGTGTAAATCATGATAGTTTTGAAATTTTGTTTAATATTTGTATTCTGTCTGTGACTATCTACCATGAGGGGAAAGTAGAGAACAGACACCTGGAACTCCACTGTTAAAACTCTTTGGTCTGTTCTTTATCTTCTCCCAGGACAGATACTTAATGTCTTTGGGCAAAGCTTCCTTTTGGACACTTTACAGGGTAGTGTTTCCTGAGTACTGTCCTGTCCTGGGGCTGCCACAAGGTGCCTACAGCTGCCCTGTGTCCTGTAGTTCCAGGAAATTTCAACCCCTGGGTCAGCTCCTCCTAGAGGACAGCCTGAGGTTTGGGGTGCAGCCTCTCTGGGGAGCATCTGGGGGCCCTGGTGTTCAGAAATTTCCTGTAACACATCACATCTAGATAACTGCCTCACTGGGCCATTGTCTCCCCCAAGCCCTGTTCCCGTTCCTCGGAGACAGGTGGAGAGTCAGCCTGTGCGTGCTAGTGCGGAGAGGCAAGGTCAGCAGTGACTTCAGCTCCTGTGTTCTCTCAGCTGTAAATGATGGAAAACTCTGCCAAAGCATAGGGAACACCCACCCCAGTGCAGTGCTTTGCAAACCTAAAGGAAAGGAACCCTGCCTGAAAAAGACTTTTGCCACTAATCTGTGTGGAGGCATGGTCCGGGTCTCCCGGGAGAGAAATCATGGAGAATTTCAGTGAGCAAGACCAGGTGGGAGGACCCCAGCTGCCACGAACCCCACCTGCCCTTGAGCCTGACACACCTGCGCTCCCTCAGCTCCAGCCTATCTGTTTCTCACTGTGAAATGATCTGGTTTAGATATGAATATAATAGTGGAATTCACTGTGATATACTTACACAGCCCATAACATAATTTGTTCCATTTCATTTCACAGTTCCTCTCTAAATAAAATACTTAAAAGAGCTAGGAATGTGACTGAGTCTTAAGTGCCCCTGGGCTCAACACCAAGTACCAAAAAAAAAAAAAAAAAAAAAGTTGCATTAGAGTTATTTATAGTAAAACATGCCAAGGTGACAAGGTGCCATTTCCTGGGCCTGTGGTTGACTGCCCAGGGGTGCAGCCTTTTGTCTGTCAGGTTCTGTGGTGGCTGGTGTGGGTTAAGAGTTCCTGCTGTCCTCAGCAGGACAGGATGCTTTTCATGGTGGTGTGGGTCCTGGTGGCTGGGTCTGAGCACAGGTCCTGTGACTGTGGATTCTCTGCAGGTCATACGTGGTGCACAAATGTCCCCCCAACAACATGGCTCACTTGGGTGTGTCCTCAGTCCTATGTACAGAGACTCCAATGTTCCCATTTTTTTTTAATTTTTAAATTTCTTTTAGTTAGTTATACATGACAGTAGAATGCATTTATACACTTTGATGTATCATACCATAGATGGGATATAATTTCTCATTTTTCTAAGTGTACATATTGCAGAATCATAGTGGTCATGGAGTCACATATATACATACAGTAATTATGTCTGTTTCATTCCACGGTCTCTCCCATCCCCACATGCCCTCCCTCCCCTTCCTTCACTTCCCTCTGCCTAACCTCACGCTAGTGTTCAACTTGCAGTACGCCAGGCCATCCACAGCAGGAGCGCCTCCAGCTGGTGTCCAAACATCACCCAGCATTGCCCAGCTCTGGTCAAAGCACCTCATGCTGGGAGCTGTTGTCCTCTGCTCCCTTAGAGCAGACGACTTTCTGCCTTGCCCCACCTCCTGCTGCCTCCAGTGACAGTGCAGGCACCTTCTCCTTCAGCTTCCTGGGGTCCGGGGACCATCTCTGTCTGCCAGTGGGTGTCCAAACAGCTTCTCTCACATGGGCCCCAGGCAGACTGTGGCTAAGTCAGCAGGTAGTCCTTCTAGGCTTCTTAGGACTCAGGCATCTTCCTGCAATGGCTACCCCCAGTATTGTGGCCAGTGCCAGCAGCAATCCTGACAGGTTCCCTTTCCTCTGCTCAGAGGCCAACACTGCCTTGTTCCTTGGACGTGAGCTCTAGACCCTGCTCCCACAGAGTGTGGATACTGCTGTCTCTTCCCAGGCTCCCCTGGGTGGTCTTTAAAATGGTAATACTTTGAGCTCATGAACACTAGGTATGTTTCCAATTTTTGTGTCTTATTTAATTTCTTTTACAAACATGTTGTAGTTTTCAGCACATAAGCCCCCCCCCCCTTCTTGGTTAATTACTCAACATTTTTAATTCTTGGTATTATTTTCTTAATACCTTTCTCAGGTTACTCATTTTCAGTGTATGGAACTGATTATCTTGGAAGAGAGATAATTTTACTTCTTCCTTTCCAATTTGGGTGCATCTCTTTCCTACTGTTTCTCCCTGCATAATTTTCCTGGCCACTGTTTCCATTGCTTCATTGAAAGCACCTGGTGAAAGGAGAAGGCTCAGTCCTCCCAGGGCCAGTCTTCACGAGCACTTCTCAGCCCTTTCTCCCCCTGATTAGACAGAACGATTTGAGGCAGATGGAGGTTGGTGTTTCTCTTTCCTCATAAGGTTTGACTTATAACATCTCAAGTATTCAGTCTTTGGAAATAATTTCTTCTGAATGTAGGACTCAGGAAGGATGGAATTCTCTGGGCATACTGGCAAATGCCATCTTTTTTCTTTTTATGTTTTAAGCAGTGAGCTTGTGTGTGTGTGTGTGTGTGTGTGTGTGTGTGTGAGACAGAGAAAGATATCTTCACTGTGATATACTGGCAGTGGTCTGGGAGGAAAAATATCATAAGTTTGTAGGAATAGTCAGAAACTCCACTATGCTGTAGTTCATGGTAAATTTCAGGTAAGAGGCAAAACTGCTGCAGTGCAGCTGCCACACTGTCCCCACTCCTCGCTCCCTGACTGAGGAGCTCTAAGGTAAGAGTAGAACAAAATAACCAGACTTCTGAAGGAAGGCATACATTCAGGAAAGATTATGTTTTATTTTTACCTATAATCTCAGCACTACGACTCAGTGGTACTGAATAGTTCGGTGGGATGTTAGCTCCCCTGACCAGCAAAGGGCCGACTTGTCAGCAGGCACTTCTAAGGATGGGCACTGTCAGGAGGACTGCTGTTAGCTCTCTTTCCACATGAGGTAGTAGGGCTTCATTGTCCCACACAGTAGACATGCACCCTAAAAAGGCATTAGGAGTGACCCAGGAGCATACCTTACTCCCTGGACTTCACAAGGAGAAGGGTGTTTGTGCTCTACTGATGCTTTTCTGGATAGTTTGGGTCTTATATTGGAATCCCTCTGTTTGAGCAAGTGAGTGCACAATAAGAGTACAAGTTTTTTTTTTTAATATTTATTTACTTTAGTTGTACACAATGCAATGCATTCATGTTTACATGGTGCTGAGGATCGAACCCGGGCCGTGCTTGCGCGAGGTGAGTGCTCCGCCACTGAGCCACAACCCCAGCCCCAAGAGTACAAGTTTTGATGACAAAATCATGAAATGAATATTTGGAGACCACAGAAGTGTAAGAACATCTCACATGATGTGAATGGAGTCCTAATGCTGTCAATCTCTTCTGGCCGGCACTACTCTTTTCTGGAATATTTTAGAATTCAGTGGCCTTCAAGGATGTGGCTGTGAACTTCACACAGGAGGAGTGGGCTCTGCTGGATCCTTCCCAGAAGAATCTCTACAGAGATGTGATGCAGGAAGTCCTTAGCAACCTGAATTCTATAGGTAAAGATGATGTTTTCTTATATAATCAAACACTGAGAATTTGGGAGGGATTTTTAAAATTTTTTAAACCAAGGATTGAACCCAGGGGTGTTCAAACGCTGATGCATACCCATATCCCTGTTTTATATTTTATTTAGAGAAAAGGCCTCCATAAGTTGCTCGCTTTGAACTTGAGATCCTCCTTTCTCAGCCTCCCAAGCTACTGGGATTATATTTGTGGACCACTGGACCAGGCAAGTCAGAGTTTTTTCCTCATAGATTTGGACTGTGAAATGGGAGTACTTTGGGGGAATAAAATGGGCCTAATATCATGTTACTCTGCAGCATAAAACCCATAATTTTCCCTTTTTTCTTCATTTTTTTATTTTTGCATCAGAGTTGTTCATATTGTAAATCCCATAATTTATTCTGAAATCATAATGATTCATAATGATTGTTCTGTGTCTACATTTTAAGAGATACATGGGTGGATTAGAATTGAAATCCTGGAAGAGATGTAAGGTAATTTGTATTCAGTAGAGGAAACACAGTGACTTGAGGGAATTGTAATATGTCCATTAATTTTACAAGCAAGCAGATAAAACAACCATAATATGAATTATAGTTATTCTTATTTAAACAGAAATATGAACTTTAATATAAGATACATGTTTCCTGTTTTCAAAAACAACTGATTTGTTGACAGAGTTAAAACTTCTTTATGATACCACTGTTTTCGTACTGGCTATGAGAAGCAGTGTTGCAAAGCCATCATTACACTTATTTTCAAACAGTTTGGACATGACAGAAAACCAATACTTTCCCTGACATTGGTAATAGTGTACATGCAATACTGACTCATGAATATAAAAGTATTACTGAGGGAACCATAAATATCCATGTGATTTTTTTACAGAAGTCATTTGATAGGTTCTGGAAAAACTTAAACAGGTACTCAATGTTAAAGAACCCTCAGTGAGATTCTAAATCTTAGTCTTCACCAGGACCTTCCCACTAGAGTAAGTGCATGTGAAAGAAATATAGATGGACAAGTCTTCATATATCTTTTTTTCCTTAATAGGCACATTATTTGTCACTCTGCAAACAAACCAAATGAGAATGAGGTGAGTGCAGAGAAGCCATATGAACTTACACAGAAGAGAACATCTTTAATTCCTCACACAAGTGTTCAACGACAAGCATCAGTGCACACTGTAAATGAAACTTAAGAATGTCTGACATGTGGAAAAGAGTGCAGTTGTTGTGTGTGTTTTCAAAAATATCGACATTCTCATACTGGAAAAACAGCTTACAGATGTAATCAATGTGGAAATGTCTTCACTCATTTCTCTTACCTTCCAATACATAAATGAACACATACTGGAGAGAAGCCCAATGAATGTAAGCAATGTGGGAAAGCCTCAGTAGGTCCTTTTATCTACAAAAACATAAATAAAGTCATACTGTAAGAGGCCCTATGAATATAAGTAATTGGGAAAACCCTTCAGCCTTCATTACTTTCTCTTACATTTAAATACATAAACAAACTCAGTTGAGAAAAGCCCTTTGAATGTAAATAATGTGGAAAAGTCTTTCCTAGATCCAGTCAGCTTCATTCAAATAAACAAACTCATAAAGAAAAGAAGCTCTGTAAGAGCCCTAATTGAGGAGATAGCTAAGATGGCGGCTAGCTGAGAGCCATAAAGGTGTTCAAGTATTTTCACCTGATATTCATGCATTTATCTAAGAATCTTTTTATGCCCGTGAACACTGCGTGACGCACCTGTAAGCTCGAGCTGTTAGCACGGGTCCTTGTTAAGGCAAAAAGTATTTAGCCGGGTGAGGGTGAGTTAGAGGGGTGGTTGGAGTTGGAGTTGGAGAGGTTGTTGGAGCCAGAGAGAGAAGTTAGAAGAAAGAAGAATAAAAGAATTTTTTCATTTCCATTCTGCCTCCGAATTTTGTCCCACAGCGTCGTTGCTGCAAGCGGCAACCGCTACAGGTGGCAACAAAGCTCTATAGATGTAAATAACTGGGGAAAGCCTCTCTGGGTCTGCTCACTTTCAAAGACATGAAGGACCTCATTCAGCAGAGAAGCCCTATCAATGTGAACAATGCGGGAAAGACTTCACTATTTCCTCTTAACTATACATACGAGAATAATTTCATAATGGGGAGAAGCCTTATAAATGTAAACAATGTGGGAAAGCCTCCCCTAGTTCCTCTCACCTTCACATACATGAATAATTTCCTACTGGAGAAGCCTTGTAGATGTAACCAATGTGGGAAGGCCTTCACCACTGATGCTTACCTTCACATACGTGGAGTAACTCATACTAGAAAGAAACCTTTCTAGTGTAAGCAGTGTGGGAAATCCTTCACCACCGCTAGTCACTTTTATTTTCTTGAAAGAACTCATGTTGGAGAGATGCCCTGTGAATGTAAACAATGTGGGAACGCCTTTGCTTGTTACAGTGACATCTTAAAACATCAAACAACTCATACAGAAAAAAAATCCCAACTACAGAGAAAATGTGAAATGCCTTCCATTTGGGGGGGTTCTGTTTTAAACCTGAAAGTAGTCGTATCGGAGAAAAGTCCACTGAATGCAAAAAATAAATAAATAAATACATAAACACTTACAAATCATCTAATATTCTCAGTCACCTTCAATAATATGAAAGTATTCATAGAAACATTTTTTTGTGTGTATGTGTATGAAAGTATTCACATTGGAGAAAAGGCCCATAAATATGAGAAATATGGGAAAGCTTCCGATTTTCCCAGTTCTTTGAAAAACAAAAAATTCACACAGGTCAAAACCTATGCAAGTAATAAATCTCATAAAGGCATCTGGCCTTCCAGTTCTCCTCACAGGTCGTCCAGCTATCCATTGCTGTGGAATGCGGAATTCAACTAAGTGAAGGAAAGACTTCCTTTGGCTCCTGTGGTCACAGCTTTCTGTCCATGATTGGGTGCTCTGTTGGTCTGTCTGAGATGACTTAGAACATCATGGTGGAAGGGCGGAGCCCCTGCTTCATGGCAGCAGGAAGAGGACAGCAAGGGAGGGGATGGACCAGCAACTTAAGCTCACAGTTTTCATGTCATCTATGTACAATGGTTAACGAGAAACTGGGTGGACATAAATGGGACTTATGCATCTAAATTATGTCATTTGTTGTCTTAAAGATGTTGCAATAAGTAACAGGAACTCACAGTTGTTTCTGAGTTATGATGTAGACCTTTATCTATCAGGAGGTTGGAATTTACTCATCTTTTTAAATTTTGCACAAACACACATTTATATGTATCCTTGTTACCTGTGTGCTCTTCCACACTAAGAGCTGTCACGAGGGCCTGTGTGTGTGGCTTGGTGGTGGAGCACTTGCCTAGCATGTGCGGCACTGTGTTCAATCCTCAGGACCACATAAAAATAAAGGTACAGTGCCCTCTACAGCTAAAAGAAATATTCTAAAAATTGATATGTGGAAGCATATGGTTCTAGAATTTCTACAATATGTATTTCTTTTTTTTTTTTTTTTTTTTTGTACTGGGGATTGAACTCAAGGGCACTCGAGCACTGGGTCACATCCCCAGCCCTTTTTTGTATATTTATTAGAGACAGGGTCTCACTGAGTTGCTAAGTGCCTCGCCATTGCTGAGGCTGGCTTTGAACTCGCAATCCTCCTGCCTCAGCCTCCCAAAGTGCTGGGATTACAGGTGTGCACCACCGCGCCTGGCTACAATATGTATTTTTAAATCATAGTTATAAGGCTGACCATTTAAATTTTGGTAACTCGATTTTTACTACTAATTGAGCTTTCTAATTGTATATATGGTTTTCTACATAAATTGTATAATAAAGACATTTTGATGATGAAACTATTGTTAAAAGCATTAAAATATGAATTGTTTAGGAAAAGAGGATAACAAATTGAGAAATTTTCATAGCGTGGATATAGAACTAAAGCAGCAGGGAAGCAGTAAGTATGAGAAAGGGGTAAATGATCCGTTAGGTGAACATGCTTTGTAGGGAACATTACAATTTTTAACAATTAACAAAGTTATGTGGTAGAATAAAAATCTAAAGTAGAATGCTGGATTGTGCCTGGGCGGGCAGACGGCAGTTCAGGGCGATACTGCGGGCATACGCAGCGAATCCTAGGTCTAAACAGGCCGTGAAACCTCAGAGGAAGTTACAAAGCACTTAGGCAACATGAATGGTGTAGGAGGGATTTTGTGAGGAACCCAGTCGCCTCTAATAAGTCAGACAAAATCACTTCTAGATTCTCTCCTGAAGATTCCGTATTGAGGGCTGGGGATAAAGCCTCACAGGCACAAGGCCCTGGGTTCAACCCCAACCACCGCACACACAAAGGGGGAAGGGGAGGGGACGGGAGGGGAGAGAGACGAACTGGATTCATTTTAACACGATGACGAAGTTCAAAGCTTGGCCTCGTATCAGGGCGGGGCCCAAGCGCAGGAACTGCGGGACGCCACCCTGGCTCCGTCCAGTCCGCCCCGCTCCCGAGGGTGGGCGAGCACCCTGGGCAGGGGCTGTCCTCCCGAGACGCCCGCCATGCCCTGAACGCGCCTCCGCTCTCCTAAAGAGCCTCGGCTCCTTGTCCGGCGCCGGCCCCAGGCGTGCCCAGAGCCCCTGGTCCTGAGCTCCGGCCCGGGCCTCCCGCCGCCCTCCTCAGGAGACAGCAGAGGGAGACCCGCCCGGCAGGGGGCAGTGAAGCGGGAGGTGGGCGCTGGCCTCCGCGCGGTCCCAGGACCCTCAGCCCCTGCTGTGGAGGCGCGGGTTCTCCGGCGGCAACGGCTTCAAAGCATCTTGGAAAGCGATGTCCCGCAGCTCGTGGGGGGCAACCGTGACCCTAACCCAGCCCGGGGCCCAAGCCGACGCCTGACCCCCTGCAGTCGAGGCGGAGGGTCACGGGCGACCTCCAGGGCCACAGGCAGGAGGCTGCGGGGCGGGGGCGGGGGTCTGGAAGGCGGGCGGACCCGGCGCGGTCTGACGCGGCTCCGGGCGGCAGAGGCGCGGTCCTCGCAGGCTGCGGAGACGCGTCCGCCTCCGCGGCCAGCGGGCACCTGCGCTGCGCGGGGCGCGCTCCTGGCTGTGTGTGTTGATTGATTGATGTGGTCGGGTAGTGAACTCAGGGCGCTGGGGTCACTGGCCTGTGCCACCTGGCCTGGCTCCCCCAGCCGGCTTTCACTTAGCGGCACAGCGCGGATTCCAGGTGAGCAAGGCCTCGGCTTCCTCCTGCGCCCTCCCGGGGAGGTGGCTTCTGCGCACTGAGAGAGGGATGCGCCTCGGGAAGCAGAGGAAGGGGAAGGCCTCACCCAGCCCTGCCTCTCTCCTCCTCCCGCCTCTCTCCTCTGCCTCTCCTCCTCAGGTGCCCCACCTCCAGCACTTCCCCAGTCCCCTCTCCACCTGTAAAGTCCCACCTATTCTTCCCATTCCTCTCTTCTGTACCCCTCCATCCTCCTCTTCTGTGGCCTTCCTCCTATTCTTCCACTTCTTCCTTCCTCCTCCTTAAACCCCCCCCCCCCCTTCTTCTCTTGTTGTTGGTACTGGGGCTGAACCCAGAGCATTTTACCAACGAACAACATCCTCAGCCCTATTTATTTATTTAGAGACAGGGTCTCCCTAGTCTCTGAGACAGGCCTGGAACTTTAGATCCTAGTGCCTCAGCTTTCCGAGTCACTGCAATTACACATGCAAATGACCAGGATCTGCCCGTGTTCCTCTTTATTTCTTCTGTCTGGATACTGAGTTGGGATTGAGAAAGCAGGGCAGCTCATACTAGACAAGGGTGCCAAAAACAGTCACTGGAGAAAAGATAGCCATTTTAACAAATGGTGCTGGCAAAACTGGAAATCCATATGCAGCAAAATAAAATTGAACCTCTATCTCTCAGCCTGCACAAAAATCAACTCAAAGTGGATCAAAGCGGGGGCTGGGGTTGTGGCTCAGCGGCAAAGCGCTCACCTCGCACGTGCGCGGCCTGGGTTCAAGCCTCAGCACCACGTAAACATAAATGCATTGCATTGTGTACAACTAAAGTAAATGAATAAATATTTAAAAAAAAAAAAGTGGATCAAAGACTTAGGCATTAGAACAGAGACCCTGAGCCTAACAGAAGAAAAAATAGGCCGAAATCTGCACCATGTTGGCCTAGTATCTGACTTCCTCAACAAGACTCCTGAAGCACAAGAAGTAGAATCAAGAAATGGGATGGATTCAAATTTAAAAGCTTCTTCTCAGTGAAGGAAAAAATAATGTGAGGAGAGAGCCTACAGATTGGGAGAAAATCTTTACCACATGCACCTCTGATAAAGCATTAATCTCTAGGATATATAAAGAACTCAAAAAACTTAACACCAAAAATACAAATAACCCAATCAACAATTGGTCCAAGGAACTGAACAGACACTTCACAGAAGAAGAAACACAATTGGTCAATAAATACATGAAAAAGTGTTCAACATCTTTAGCAATTAGAGAAATGCAAATTAAAACTACTCTAAGATTTCTTCTCACTCCTGTCAGAATGATAATCAGCAAGAATACAAGCAACAATAAATGTTGGTGAGGATGTGGGGAAAAAGGTACACTCATACATTGCTGGTGGGACTGCAAATGGGTGCAACTACTATGGAAAGCAACAGGGAGATTCCTCAGAAAACTGGGAATGGAACCACTTTTGACCTAGCAATCCCACTCCTTGGTTTATACCCAAAGGACTTAAAAACAGCATCCTATAGTGACACAGCCACATCAGTGTTTATAGCAGCTCAATTCACAATATCTAGACTACGGAACCAAACTAGGTGTCCCTCAGAAGATGAATGGATAAAGAAAACATGGTATATATACTCAATGGAATATTACTCAGCTTTAAAGAAGAGTGAAATTATGGCATTTGCCAGTAAATGGTTGGCGTTGGAGAATATCATGCTAAGAGAAATAAGCCAATCCCACAAAACCAAAGGCTGAATGTTTTCTCTAATATGCAGATGCTAACTCACAATAAGGCAGGGGGGCACTAGGGAAAAATATTGTTACATTAGATTAGTAGAGGAAAGTGATCACAGGGGAAGGGGAGGAGGTGGGGATGGGAAAGATAGTGGAATGAAACTGACATTATTACTGTATGTACATATGTACATACATACATGAGCAATGTGATGCTGCAACATGTACACTCAGAAAAATGAGAAATTATATCCCATCTATGTGTGCTATATCACCGTGCATAAATGCATTCTCCTGTCATGTATAACTAACTAGAACAAATAAAACATTATTTAAAAAAACTCCTTACCACTTTCGTGCTGATCGCTGATGTCACACACCCCTCCACACCAGGTGAATGATCACTGATCCTGTCATTGGTACCCTCCAGAATTTGGTGTGTATCTTTCCAGACAAATTATTTGTCTGTGTTGAGATTTTGGGGGGCATGCTTTTTGGAGGGTGGCTCTGTTCACACTGAGCAGAGCTGTGGACAAGACAGGCAGCTCTCTAGCTCTTGGCAGCTTCCTTGGTGGGTGACAGCATGACATGATCAAGGATTACCCTCTTCAGTTCCGCTGGACCACACGGTGCACACATCTGGCCCATGGCTTTTTTTTTTTTTTTTTTTTTTTTTTTTTTTTGCGGGGGTGGCTTTTGCATATTTCTTTTTAATTTTTTTATTATTCTAATTTTTGTTATACATGCTTGCAGAGTGCAATTCATTTTGCATTACATACACAGAGCATGATTTTTCAAGTCACTGGTTTTACATAAAGTATTTTCACACTATTTGTGTCTTCATACATGTACTTAGGGTGCTGATGTCTAACTCATTTTGCCATTATTCCTATCCCCTTACCCCTTCCCCTCTCCTCCCTCCCCTTTGTTCTATTTAAAGTTCCTTCATTCCTCTTATCCCTCCTCCCTTGCCGTTATAAGTCAGTATCATCATAGCAAAGGAATCATTCAACCTTGGGTGTTTTGGGATTGGCTAACTTCACCTAGCATTATTTTCTCCAACTCCATCCATTTACCTGTGAATGCCATGATTTTATTCTCTTTTAGTGCTGAGTGGTGTTCCTTTGTGTACATATACCAAATTTTCCCTATCCATTCATCTACTGATGGGCATCAGGGTTGGTTCCACAATCTAGTTATTGTGAATTGTGTTGCTATAAACATTGATGTGGCTGTGTCCCTGTAGTAAGCTGTTTTAAGTCTTTTGGGAGCAAATCATGGAGTGGGATAGCTGGGTCAAATAGTGGTTCCATTCCAAGTTTTCCTAGGAATCTCCATACTGCTTTCCAGACTGGCTGCACCAATTTGCAGCCCCACCAGCAATGTAAGAGTGTGCCCTCTTCCCCACATCCTCGCCAGCATTCATTGTTGTTTGTGTTTTTGATAGCTGCCATTCTGACTGGAGTGAGATAAAATCTTAGAGTAGTTTTGATTTGCATTTCTTTAATTGCTAGAGATATTGAACATTTTTTCATATATTTGTTGATTGATTGTATATCTTCTTCTGAGAAGTGTCTGTTCAGTTCCTTGGCCCATTTATTAATTGGGGATTGGGTTTTGTTGTTGTTGTTGTTTTGTTTGTTTTTGTTTGTTTGTTTGCTTGTCTTGGTGTTAAGGTTTTTGAGAGCTTTATAAACCCTTGAGGATAGAGCTCTATCTGATGTGTTGTGGTAAAGATTTGCTCCCATTCTGTAGGTTCTCTGTTCACCTCACTGATTGTTTCCTTTGCTGAGAAGAAGCTTTTTAGTTTGAATCCATCCCATTTGTTAATTCTTTGTTTTAATTCTTGCGCTATAGGGGTCTTATTGAGGAAGTTGGGGCCTAATCCAACATGATGGAGATTTGGGCCTACTTTTTCTTCTATTAGGCACAAGGTGCAGGAGCCCTAATAAAGGAGATAGCTAAGATGGCGGTTAGCTGTGAGCCATAAGCATTACCACCTTCCATGGTCTCGTGAGACTTGGCCCGGGACATTGCGGATCAGGTCAGCGCCATTTGCATGGTCTTGTGAGACTTGGCCCGGGGCATTGTGGATCAGGTTGGAGCCATTTGCATGATCTTGCAAGACTTGGCCCAGGGGATTGTGGGTCGTCGTCGGGGCCATTTTCTGGTTGCTGGAGGAGCGTGGACAGCGTGTCGGGGGTGTTGTTAGAGCCGGAGAGAGAAGCTGGCAGAATAAAGAGCCTGTTTGTTTCCAGTCTGCCTCTGAACTTATTCCCGCGGCTTTGTTGCTCCAAGCGGCCATCGCTTCAGGCGGCAACAACAAGGTCTCTGGTTTAATTCCTAGGTCCTTGATCCACTTTGAGTTGAGTCTTGTGCATGGAAAGAGATAGAGGTTTCATTTCATTTTATTACATGAGGATTTCCAGTTTTCCCAGCACCATTTGTCGAAAAGGCTGTCTTTTCTCCACTGTACATTTTTGGCACCTTTGTCTAATATAAAATAACTGTAGATGTGTGGGTAGTATCCGTGTCTTCTATTCTGTACCATTGGTCTACTGGTCTATTTTGGTGCCAATACCATGCTGTTTTAGTTACTATTGCTTTGTAGTACAATTTAAGGGTCTGGAATAGTAACGCGACCAGCTTCACTTCTCTTGCTAAGAATTGCTTTGGCTATTCTGGGTCTCTTATTTTCCAGATGAATTTCATGATTGCTTTTTCTATTTCTATGAGGATTGATATTGGGATTTTGATTGGGATTGCATTGAAATTGTATAGTGCTTTTGGTAGAATAGTCATTTTGACAATATTAGTTCTACCTATCCATGAACAAGGTATATCTTTCCATCTTCTAAGATCTTCCTTAATTTCTTTCTTTAGCGTGCTTTAGTTTTCATTGTAGAGGTCTTTCACTTCTTTTGTTAAGTTGATTCCCAAGTTTTTTTTTTGTTTTGTTTTGTTTTGTTTGTTTTTTTTTTGAGGCTATTATAAATGGGGTGGATTTCCTAGTTTCTCTTTCTGAGGATTTGTCGCTCTTGTACAGAAATGCCTTTGATTTGTGGGTGTCGATTTTATATCTAGCAACTTTGCTGAATTCATTTATTAGTTCTAGAATATTTCTGGTGGAATTTTTTGGATCTTCTATGTGTAGAATCATATCATCTGCAAATAGTAATAATTTGAGTTCTTCTTTTTCTATCTGGATCCCTTTAATTTCTTTCGTCTAATTGCTCTGGCTAAAGTTTCAAGAACTATGTTAAAGAGGAGTGGTGAAAGAGGGCATCCCTGTCTTGTTCCAGTTTTTAGAGGGAATGCTTTCAATTTTTCTCCATTTAGGATGATGTTGGCCTGGGGCTTAGCATAGATGGCCTTTACGATGTTGAGGTATGTTCCTGTTATCACTATTTTTTCTAGTGATTTAAACATGAAGTGTGTTGTATTTTGTCAAATGCTTTCTCTGTGTCTATTTGAGATGGTCATATGATTTTTATCTTTGAGTCTATTGATGTGATGAATTACATTTATTGATTTCCTTATGTTGAACCAACCTTGCATCCCTGGAATGAACCCCACTTGATCGTGGTGCACTATCTTTTTGATGTTTTTGTATTTGATTTGCCAGAATTTTGTTGAGAATTTTTGCATCTATATTCATTAGAGATATTGGTCTGAAGTTTTCTTTCTTTGATGTGTCTCTGTCTGGTTTTGGAATAAGGGTGATATTGGCCTCATAGAATGAGTCTGGAAGTGTTCCCTCTTTTTCTACTTCATGAAATTGAGAAATATTGGTGTTAGTTCTTCTTTAAAGATTTTGTAGAACTCAACTGTGTATACATCCAGTCCTGGGCTTTTCTTGGTTGGTAGATTTTTCATGGCATCCTCTATTTCTTTGCTTGAAATTGGTCTATTTAAATTGTGTATGTCTACTGATAATGCTAAGCAAGCTCCTTAATAAAACTGAAAATATAAAAAAGAATTGTGTATGTCATCCTGATTTAGTTTGGGCATATTGTATGTTTCTAGAAATTTGTCGATGCCTTCATTTATTTTCTATTTTATTGGAGTTTAAATTTTCAAAATAATTTCTAATTATCTTCTGTATTTCTGTAGTGTCTGTCATCATGTTTCCTTTTTCATCGCAGATATTGGTTATTTGAGGTTTTTCTCTCCTTTTCTTCATTAGCATAGCTAATGGTTTGTCAATTTTATTTATTTTTTCAAAGAACCAACTTTTTGTTCTTTCAATTTTTTCAATTGTTTTGTTTGTTTGTTTCAATGAAATTGATTTCGGATCTGATTTTAATTATTTCTTGTCTTCTACTGCTTTTGGGTTGATTTGTTCTTCTTTTTCTTGGGCTTTGAGGTGCAATGTTAGCTCATTAATTTGTTGACTTTTTCTTCTTTGAAGGAACGAGCTCCATGCAATGAACTTTCCTCTTAGTACTGCCTTCATAGTGTCCCATCTCTTTCAATATGTTGTATCAGTGTTCTCATTTACCTATAGGAATTTTTTAATCTCCTTTTTTTTTTTTTTTTTTTTGTACCGGGGATTGAACTAGGGGCACTTGACCACTGGGCCACATCCCCAGCCCTTTTTTGTATTTTATTAGAAGCAGGGTCTCACTGAGTTACTAAGTGCCTCAGCATTGCTGAGGCTGGCTTTGAACTCGCGATCCTCCTGCCTCAGCCTCCCAAAGTGCTGGGATTACAGGAGTGCGCCACTGTGCCTGGCTTAATCTCCTTCTTGATGTCATTTGTAACCCATTGTTCATTCAGTAGCATATTATTTAGTTTCCAGGTGTTGAAGTAGCTTTTGTTTCTTATTTTATCATTGATTTCTAATTTTATTCCATTATGATCTGATAGAATGCAGGGTAGTATCTCTACTTTTTTATATTTGGTTAGAGTTGCTTTATGGCACAATATATGGTCTATTTTAGAGAATGATCCATGTGCTGCTGAGAAGAAAGTGAATTGGCTCGTTGATGTTTGCTATACTCTATATATGTCAGTTAAGTCTAAGTTATTGATTGTATTATTGAATTCTGTAGTTTCTCTGTTTAGCTTTTGTTTGGGAGATCTATCCAGTGGTGGGAAAGGTGTGTTAAAGTCGCCTAGAATTATTGTGTTGTGGTCTATTTGATTCCTGAACTTGAGAAGTGTTTGGGTGATGAAAATAGATGCTCCATTATTTGGGGCATATATATTTATAACAGTTATTTCTTGTTGATGTATGATTCCCTTAAGCAGTATGAAATGTCCATCTTTATCTCTTTTGATTAACTTTGGCTTGAAGTCTACTTTACTTGATATGAGGATGGAAACCCTGCTTGCTCACCTAGACTGTGTGAATGGTATATTTTATCCCATCCTTTCACCTTCAGTCTGTGGGCATCTTTTCCCATGAGATCCATCTCTTGAAGGCAGCATATTTGTTGGGTCTTTTTTTTCTTTTTTTAATCCAATCTATCAGCCCATGTCTTTTAATTGGTGAGTTTAGGCCATTAACATTCAGGGTTATCATTGAGACATGATTTGTATTACCAGTCATTTTTTATTTTTTTTATTTTTATTTTTTGGTATTTAGCTTGACTTGGTTTCTCCTTCAGTTGGATTTTCCTTTATTGTAGCTCTTCCCTTTGCAGATTTTCATTGTTGTTTTTCATTTCCTCTTAGTGAAATATTTTGCCAAGAATGGTCTATAGTGCAGGCTTTCTTGTTGTGAATTCTTGTAGCTTTTGTTTATAATGGAAGGCTTTTATTTCATCATCAAATCTAAAGCTTAATTTTGCTGCACATAAGATCCTTGGTTGGCATCCCTTATCTTTTAGAGCCTGGTGTATGTTGTTCCAGGATCTCCTGGCTTTGAGGGTCTGGGTTGAAAAATCTGCTGAGATGCAAATTGGTTTTCACTTATAGGTAATCTGATTTTTTCTCTCTTGTGGCCTTGAAAATTCTATCCTTATTTTGTATGCTAGGCATTTTCATTATAATGTGCCTAGTTATCAGAATAAAAAGCTGTTTGTCTCCAGTTTGCTTCTGAAGTTCTTCCCGCGGATCCGTTGCTCCAAGCGCTTCAGGCGGCAACAGGTGGCGGCCCGTACGGGGAACTTCGGAGCGGACAGGTAAGAACTGAAAGGTCTCTAAAGATGGGTTCGAATATAACTGAATCCCAAGTGATAGAGGCTATGCAAAGACTCCTTGATATACCTGACTCTGTTCTCAGTGAGGAGTATATAGACAAAAGTGAAAGTGATCAAAAAAGTGTAGATTCCACTGGGCCAACTGAGACCAGTAAAGAGAGTATTAGAAGAGACCCAAAAATGACAAAAATCCAAGCTATTAAAGCTATTCGGAGTTATTGGCGAAAGCTGAAGGATACTTGCTCTCACTGGAACCTGGGCCTCAGGATATTGCTGTCAGTGAAATTAGCAGTGGTGAGGAATCTAGTAAAAGTGATCCTGAGAAAATGAGGAAAAAGAAATTTAAAAAGACCGAGAAAAAGGTCCGTCAGGCAGAGGAGTCACTTGTGTCCTCTACTCCCCCATGGGTGGAATCCATTACAGAAAATATGAAGGGTATTTGCAGGAGCCCTGTTTGGGGATTGACTTGAATTGCAGTTGACTATGAGCCGTGGAGATTTGGCCATTGTCGCCACCCGTAGTCTCACGGGATTTGTTGCGGGATCTCGAATGACTTGGCCAAAATTGTTGATCGGGTCAGCGCCATTTTAGTGGTGTGTTTGGCGTGTGTTAGTTGTTGTTAGAACCAGAGAGAAAAGTTATCAGAATAAAAAGCTGTTTGTCTCCAGTTTGCTTCTGAAGTTCTTCCCGCGGCTCCATTGCTCCAAGTGCTTCAGGCGGCTACAGGTGGTGGCCCGAACGGGGAACTTCGGAGCGGACAGGTAAGAACTAAAAGGTCTCTAAAGATGGGTTCGAATATAACTGAATCCCAAGTGATAGAGGCTATGCAAAGACTCCTTGATATACCTGACTCTGTTCTCAGTGAGGAGTATATAAACAAAAGTGAAAGTGATCAAAAAAGTGTAGATTCCACTGGCCAACTGAGACCAGTAAAGAGAATATTAGAAGAGACCCAAAAATGACAAAAATCCAAGCTATTAAAGCTATTCGGAGTTATTGGCGAAAGCTGAAGGATACTTGCTCTCACTGGAACCTGGGCCTCAGGATATTGCTGTCAGTGAAATTAGCAGTGGTGAAGAAGCTAGTAAAAGTGATCCTGAGAAAATGAGGAAAAAGAAATTTAAAAAGACCGAGAAAAAGGTCCGTCAGGCAGAGGAGTCACTTGTGTCCTCTACTCCCCCATGGGCGGAATCCATTACAGAAAATATGAAGGGTATTACTAGGCATTTGCATACCCTAGAAACAGAAATAAAAAGTCTTTCTGATCACTTATGTGCTCTCGAGGACAACTCACAGATACATTGGGAACCGCCAGCATTTGAAAAGAAAAATGGACAGAGTGTCCATCAGTCAGTAGATTTCAAAACAATAAAAAATCTCAAAGAGGCAGTAATGACTTATGGGCCCCAAGCTCCTTTCACGTTGAGTATGCTGGAGTCCCTTAACACCTTTAGCTTAACCCCCTCAGACTGGAAAAGTCTATGTAAAGCAACATTAAGCGGGGGGCAATTCTTGGTTTGGCGATCGCAATTCCAAGAACTTTGTACAGAAACGGCTAAAAGAAACACGGCTGCAGGGTTTGAAAACTATAATATAGACATGCTCACAGGAGAAGGGCAATTCGCAGACTTACAGTCTCAAACAGATTATGACCCAGATATATATGCTCAGATAAATGCAGCTGCCTTAGAGGCATGGAAAACTGTACAAGGACCTGGGGATCTACAAGGTAGCTTGTCAAAAGTGATTCAAGGACCTAATGAGCCGTATGCCGACTTTGCTGATCGACTTTTGAAAACTGCAGGTAGTGTGTTTGCAGATGTTGACCAAGCTATGCCATTAGTTGTTCAATTAGCTTATGAAAATGCAAATAAATGGTGCCAAGCAGCCATCAGGCCATGGAGAACTAAAAAGGATCTTTCCGTATATATACAACTATGTAAAGATATAAATGACGCCTTTGTCACAGGAAATGTGATTGCAGCCTCAGTGAGAGGTGCTTCCTCTCGAAATTTCACAAAGGCTAAACGTAGATATTATAATTAATCAGGATATTCCAGGCAAAATTATCATAATCAGTCAGGCAATTCTAGGCAAAACCCCAAAAGAGAAATAAGACCAAGCTCATACCGTGCCCCAGGCCGCTGCCCCAGGTGTAAAAAGGGAAATCATTGGGCCAATAAATGCTATTCAAAATTTGACATCCATGGAAATCCTTTGTTCAGGAATTCAAAAAACGGGGCACGGGGCCCAATACCCCGGGGCCCACAAATGTACGGGGCATTGCAGAAGGAGTATCCTCAAGCATCCACTCAGATGCTTCCCCGACACAATCCCTACTACCCATCCACTCCCTCGCCAGAGGAACAAGAGGAAATGCAGGATTAGACCTCTGTTCCACCGCCCGAATAGTGTTAACACCTGAAATGGGGGTTCAACTGATTCCCACAGGAGTCAGGGGACCTCTTCCCTCAGGGACTGTAGGACTTATTATCGGGCGTAGTCCTAAAAGCTTATTAGGTTTGCAAGTGACCCCAGGTGTAATAAACTCAGACTACAAAGGGGAAATAAAAATAATGCTTAGCTCATCCCAAAGTATAAGTTCTGTTAATCAAGGAGATAGAATTGCTCAGTTGCTTCTCCTTCCCAATTTACATAATTCATTTAAAATGGGTATGCCTCAAGAAGGGAACAATAGAGGATTTTGTTCCACTGACTCAAGTCCCATGGCTTGCTGGGTTCGAGACTGTTCAAGGAGGCCTATGTGTAAAATAAAAATCCAAGGAATAGAAATGGAGGGATTAATAGATACTGGAGCTGACTCTTCCATTATTAATTTACGCCAATGGCCCAAGCACTGGCCTCTGCAAAAAGCTTCAACCAGTTTAAGAGGCTTGGGATATAATAACCTCCCAGATAAAAGTGCAGTAATTTTAAAATGGGAGGATGATGAAGGCCATAAAGGAACATTTCAGCCTTATGTTTTACCTAATCTACCGGTTACTTTATGGGGAAGAGATATTTTGCAACAAATGGGAGTACACCTTGCAACCAAGCCTGCAGATGTTAAATGTGAAAACCTACAGGGTAATCTTAACCATAAAAGAACTCATTATCAAAAAGTACAGAGTAATCTTAACCCTAAAAGTAATCATTGTCATAAAGGAAAAAGATATTTTTTTTCGGGGCCACTGAGAAAATAATTTTGAAAATACCATGGCTTTCTGATAAGCCAGTGTGGGTCCCTCAGTGGCCCCTATCTAAAAGAGAAATTACAAGCGGCCCACCAATTAGTTCAGGAACAATTAGAAGCAGGTCATATAGAACCTTCCACCTCTCCCTGGAATTCCCCCATATTTGTGATCAAGAAAAAGTCAGGAAAATGGCGATTGTTACATGATCTTAGACAAATCAATAAAACCATGCAAGTTATGGGGCCTACTCAACCTGGACTTCCTAGTCCCGTAGCTATTCCAAAAAATTTCCATCTTATTACTCTTGATATAAAGGATTGCTTCTTTTCTATTCCCCTACATCCTCTGGATGCCCCCAGGTTTGCTTTTTTTTTTTCCGTTCCTTCTATGAACAATAATGGCCCTGATCAGAGATATCAATGGAAGGTTTTACCACAGGGAATGGCTAATAGCCCCACCATATGCCAAATATATGTGGACAAGGCTATCCAACCCATTAAAAATAAATATCCAAACCTCATGTGTCTACATTACATGGATGATATTTTATTGGCCCACCCTAATCAAAAAATCTTATTTAATATATTCAGTGATGTGGTAGAAAATTTTAAAAAATGTGGATTATATATAGCAGAAGAAAAAGTTCAAACCAGATCTCCCATATTATATTTAGGATTTAAAATCATGGATACTTTTGTTAGACCCCAAAAAATTTTAATAAATAAAGAACATTTGACCACCCTCAATGATTTCCAAAAACTACTGGGAGACATTAATTGGCTTTGCCCTACACTAAATCTCACTACTGGCCAACTAAAACCTTTATTTGACATCCTTCGTGGAGATCCTGATCCATCTTCACCACGAACATTGACTCCTGATGCTAGGAAAGCTTTAAAGTTAGTAGAAAAAGCCATCGAAGGAGCTCATTGTGATAGATTTGATTTAACTCAACCGCTGATGTTGATTATTATTTCTTCACAATATACACCCACAGGAGTATTTTGGCAACAAGGGCCTTTATTATGGATACATTTGCCCATCTCTCCTAAAAGTATAATTGAATCTTATACCTCCATAGTGGCTAAACTTATTCTTCAAGGACTTAAGACTTCTACTAAAATATTTGGCATTCACCCTGCTACTATTATTACTCCCTATTCATCATCACAGATTGAATACTTATGCTTCAATGATAATGATTGGGCTATAGTTAAATGTTCTACTTCTGCAAATTTTGATAATCATCTTCCTAAGTCCCCTATATTATCTTTTTGTATTAATCATCCTATTATATTTCCACAGGTAATAAAAAATCAACCTATTCCTAAGGCATTTAATGTATTTACAGATGGGTCCTCAAATGGTACTGCTACAGTAGTCACTAAAAAAGAAAATATGACTTACATAACTGCACACAAATCAGCTCAACTAGTGGAACTGGAAGCTGTGGTAAGAGCTCTGGAAAATTTTAGGGACCAGCCCATAAACATTTTTTCAGATAGCCACTATATTGTACAAGCCGTCCCAAAATTAGAGTTAGCAGGACCAATAGCACCTCATACTCCAGCCTTTAAATTGTTTTATCAAATACAAAAACTTCTGTGGGCAAGAAAAGAACCTCTATTCGTAGGCCATATTAGAGCACATACTAATTTGCCTGGTCCCCTCCATGAAGGTAATCAAAAGGCTGATGAACTTACAAAAACAGTATTTATACTTTCAGCGCTACAACAAGCTACTTTATTTCATTCCCAGTTTCATGTCAACAGCACCACCTTGCAACGTAGGTTTAAAATCACAAAGGAGCAAGCCAGAACAATTGTAAAAGATTGTAAATCTTGTATGACACATTTGCCCAATCCTCATTTCGGAGTTAACCCTAGAGGATTAATGCCCAATCATTTGTGGCAGATGGATGTTACTCATGAGCCAAGTTTTGGAAAATTGCGATTTATTCATGTGACCATAGATACACGCTCAGGCATGATTTTTGCTTCCTTACATTCTGGAGAAAAAGTTAAAGATGTTACATCTCATTGTTTGCAACCTTTTGCTGCATTGGGCATCCCCAAAATGCTTAAAACAGATAATGGCCCCGCATATACGTCCTCATCTTTCAAACAGTTTTGCGCAAAATTCAATATATCCCATAAAACAGGCATCCCATACAATCCTCAGGGTCAGGGCATTATTGAAAGAGCAAACCGCACACTGAAAATTATGTTATTAAAACAAAAAGAAGGAAATTGGAAAAGTCCTAAGGACAGATTGGCAGTTGCCCTGTTTACCTTAAATTTTTTAACTTTAGACTCTAATGGTTATTCTGCTGGAGACAGACATTGGAATCCACACCAACAACATAAACCTTTGGTTTACTGGAAGGATGTTCTTTCAGGTACATGGAAGGGTCCAGATCCAGTATTAATTTGGGGAAGAGGATCTGTTTGTGTTTTTCCAAAAGACGAATCCTCTCCAATATGGATACCATCTAGATTAATAAAACAGGTACCACATCAAAATGATCAAGATGAAGTTATTGAAGAATCAAGATTAATAAAAAAGGTACAAAATCAAGAGGACCAAGATGAAGGTATAGAATGATTCCCTCAAAAGAGTCCTTCAAAATATTTCACAACTTAAGTGTCATTCCTCCCGGCCGGGACGAGGAGATCTCTCTTTAGTGTGCACACAATTGTATTTTTTTTTCTTTTTCTTTTTATACATGTCTTTATGTCTGTACATTTGTCTATATTTCATGTTAATGTGACGTCACAAATATATGTTTGTATGTTTGTTCGTCTGTCCAGTGTGACGTCACAAAGAACAAAGCGCTTATGAAAAAGAAAAAATATATATATATATGGATCCAAATAACTTTAATTCATTTTAGGTTAAGAGTATTCAATTTAGGTAAATAATTTTATAAATGAAGGTACTTTCAATTTTGATTTATAGGTGTCCCTGGGACTTCTCTTTAGCAAACAATATGACTAGTGCTATATAACCTGATATTTTGGTGTTTTGACTTAAGATTGTTTACTTGTTATTAACTTCATTTGTTTAATAGCTCATTAATTTCAATTATCTCAAGAGGTAAAATATTGCTCTGTATACAGAGACTCAAGGGTTCCAGCTAACAAATTATTTCTCTCAAGTGCCTTTACCTTTTCTTTAATCTATCTTTAATGCAGTAATTACCCTCAGTCTTTCTTTGTTTTGTTCTAAATATGACATTTTTCCAACTTATGTTTGTAGAAGCTCAACCAGCGATGTATGTGAACAAAAATCAACTTTAATTTTCTAATCTAATTATTCTATTTTGTAGTTTGACAACTCGCCTCTTGACTCAGTGCTGCAATAGCACTGCCTTTCCTTTAATAATTGATGCTTGAGTTTCTAGGTAGCGGGCCCTGAAGATTTGCCGGTGGCATTGTCTAAACATAAAAAAGAGACGTCTGCTGCTCAAACATCAAACAACCTCACCAACAGTGTGGCCTCTGCTCTACATGCATGGGGCCTCCTACATCAACATGTTATAACAAATGGACATTTTGATCTTTCATTGTTTGGGACTTTACGGGACAATGCCTTGCGGGTATTTGTCTAGAGAATTCAGTGTGTTACTTGATGGATCTTAGGGCAGCTGATTTGTTTAAACAATTTGATATGCTATGCAATTTGGCTCATCACCAAAAGGCTTGTTGCCTTAAAGCCGCAACATCTCCTCACAATTGGACGGCTGTTAGTCATCATATATAGTCGATCCTAAACGGCTCCATTGGATGGCTGGTTAGCCAATGACGGGTAAGATCCCCAGAGGGGGACAACCTAAGACAGGCACAGTCGCACGGGACAGTCTCATGTGGCCGACATATCAACCTAAGACAGAAGTCAAGGGCACAGCCTTGATTATCCGATGACGGGTAAGAATGTTGGTTGCACATAGACGTCCTAGAGCATTACCTCTTTTAAAACAAAAAGGGGGAAATGCAGGAGCCCTGTTTGGGGATTGACTTGAATTGCAGTTGACTATGAGCCGTGGAGATTTGGCCATTGTCGCCACCCGTAGTCTCACGGGATTTGTTGCGGGATCTCGAGTGACTTGGCCAAAATTGCTGATCGGGTCAGGGCCATTTTAGTGGTGTGTTTGGCGTGTGTTAGTTGTTGTTAGAACCAGAGAGAAAAGTTATCAGAATAAAAAGCTGTTTGTCTCCAGTTTGCTTCTGAAGTTCTTCCCGCGGCTCCATTGATCCAAGCACTTCAGGCGGCAACAGTGCCTTGGTGTAGATCTGTTGTAATTTTGTACATTTGGCATCCTATAGGCCTCTTGTATTTGGTTTTCAAATTCACTCTTCTTGCTTGGGAAATTTTCTGTTATTATTTCATTGAAGAGATTTTGCATTCCTGTGGTTTGAATCTCTGCACCTTACTCTATTCCAATAAATCTTATATTCAGTCTTTTTTTAAAAAAATATTTATTTATTTGCTTTAGTTGTACACAATGTGTTTATTTTTATGTGGTGCTGAGGATTGAACTTGGGCCACACATGTGCTAGGCGAGCGCTCTACCGCTGAGCCACAACCCCAGCCCTATATTCATTCTTTTGATGGTATCCCATAATTCTTCGATATTGTGTTCATGGTTTCTTACCATCTTCACTGTGAGGTCAACTTTATTTTCAATATTATATATTTTGTCCTCATTGTCTGAAGTCCTGTCTTCCAAGTGATCCAGTCTGTTGATGTTGCTATCTATTGAGTTTTTTTGTTGTTGTTGTTGTTGTTTTTTAAGAGACAGGGTCTCACTGAGTTGCTAAGTGCCTCGCCACAGCTGAGGCTGGCTTTGAACTCGCGATCCTCCTGCCTCAGCCTCCCAAGTGCTGGGATTACAGGCGTGCGCCACCGCGCCCGGCGTTGAGTTTTTTTTTTTTTTAATGGCTTAGTGTTTCTTTCATTTTAAGCATTTCTGTTTGTTTTTTTTCTCAGACTCTCTATTTCTTTCTTGAAGTAATCTTTTGCTACCTGTATTTGTTCTCTTATCTTTTTGTTGGTGTGATCGATGGTCGCCTGTATTTGATCTCTTATCTCTTTATTGGAGAGATCAATTTTTGCCTTTTTGCTCACTTAGGTAATTTTTTAAATCCCAAATCATTTTAATTATGTATATGCAGAACTCCTTCTCTGACATTTCACCTACTGTGTTTTCTATGGATTATATTGATGTAGTATCTTGGTTTGTTTTGGGCATTTTCCTCCCTTGTTTCTTCATGATGTCTATGTGTTTTCCTCTCTTGCAGTGTAAATCTGAGGAATTATAGCTTCTGCCCTATTGTCTTATAGCATCTCTACAGGTTACCAATACCTCACTTTTAAGGGAAAGATCAATATTACAGCATTCACTGTACCCAACATGTTGTCATACATCAGTTAGCTTCTATTTTTATATTTACAGTTTTGTCAAACAGCAATGATGAGACTAGTTATCTTCTACTATATAGTCAGTATGTTTGTGTGGTGGTAGAAGGGGGGACTTAGGGGTTGGCTAAAACATTTGTGAGGTAGGGTGTGAGAAAATAGAGGTATTAGGGTATTAGATTATTTAACTAGTAGGGGTATTCATACAAATTTGGGTGTTAGTAGGAGAAATGAGATAGACATCCCCATGTAATACTCCCTGTTAGCTCACCACAGGATACTTGTTAGCACCTCTACGAGAGCACCCTCTGGTTTAGCCTGGTCCACAGGGACCTTGGTGATGTCTGACCAGGACCTTATTGTGGTCCCTTGATAGTAGCAGCACTTTCTCAGTTTTTTGGCCGTGGCAGCCTCAAGCCTACAATTATCTTGATGTTGGGCTGTATAGCCGGAACCCCAGTGCAGAGCGCCCCTCTGGGCAGGTGTGGGGCGGGCCTCTCTCTGGGTCTCCTCTTGGCCCCAGTGCGGTGGAGCAGGCAGGCTGGCTGTCCTCGCCCCGCTCTCTTCCTCCTGTGTCTCTTCCCAGTCCAGGTGTGGCAGAGGGGCTGGGCAGGCAGCAGCAGGGCCCTTACTTGGTCTGGGGCCTGCTGTTGGTCCTGTCCCTGGCTGCAGAGGGGACTGTCAGAGTGGGGGTGAGGGGAGGGGCGCCTGCTCCTGGACCTGCTGGCGGTCAGAGTGGCAGGTGGAGTGGGTGGGGCGAGGCCAGCAGCAGCCTTCCTCAGCCCAGGGCTGCCCCTGGACCTGCTGGCGGGGGCGGCTGCAGAGTGGGTGGGCAGAGATGGTCGCACCGACAGGCAGCTGCAGGCTTCCTGGGCCGGGCCTGTTCCGGCCTGCTGGTGTTTCCGGTGGCTTACTTTCTTTGCCTTCATCACATCAGGCGCTTTGCAGGCGCTATTGGCGATTCCCCTTCGTGGTACATCAGGTGGGTCAAGTTGCCCAAAGGGATCAAAGATAGCCCAGTGGGACCTTGGCCTCCAGACCTGTTCTACCTCTCCACGAGTCTCCGTGCTCCGCTCAGCAACGTGGAGCCTGGCTTTTCCTTTCTGCTCCGGTGCTCTGGTGGAGGCAGCAGGCGGGCCTCGACCTGCACAGCAAGGCCTAGAGTCCATAGATCTGTAAGTGCCCCGACATGCACCACCAGCTGCTGCGTCACGGGTGCCAAGAGCCCTGCGTCCACACAGATGGAAGTAGTGGAGGTGGACACAGTCACTGGCAGGTTTAATGGCCAGTTTAAAACCTACACTGTCTGGGAGGCCATTTGCAGGATGAGTGAGTCATTGACCCCATTTTCCAATTGGCAAAAAGGAGTGGGATTCTACACCCTGACCTCATGAGGCTGGGCTGGGTGGACATGCAGGTGCTCGTCAACACACGAAGTTGACTTCAGCTACACCTGTCAGGTGCACGTGTCGCACAGTGAGCACATTTTTCATTCAGACTTGGGTCCCATTCCAAAGGCATCTCATTATGCACAGGCAGACATTCCCCAACCTGAAGACGTCCCCCTCTGAAATGTTTCTGGTTCCAAGAAATTCAGAGGGTGGAAACTCACTGTATCCATGAGTTTGTGCCCGGGAGTGTCCTGGTCCCAGTGTGAGCC
The DNA here is from genome assembly GCA_025594165.1 of Tamias sibiricus. Taxonomy (NCBI): domain Eukaryota; kingdom Metazoa; phylum Chordata; class Mammalia; order Rodentia; family Sciuridae; genus Tamias; species Tamias sibiricus. The sequence goes on along the minus strand of CM046662.1, from coordinate 507,723 downwards.
GAGGTACTCGGCCAGAAGAGGGGCGACAGGGGCAGAAGCGGACAGCACCCCGCAGCTTGCTGGCGCCACTCGCTGGCAGAGGTGTGGTCCTGAGCAGCAGAGCAGGTGCGTCGCCAGTGTTGGTTGGTGGAGCTCATGGGGAAGAGGGGCTTTAAACGGTCGGCACGAGAGGGACTGCGTCCTCGCCAGGGTCTGGTTCGGTTCAGTCCCGCTCAAAGCACCTGGCCCGCCCTGCAGCCAGGGCCATCACAGAGCTCCCCGCCTCACTACAGGCCCGCTCTGTGCACGGCTTGCGGGGAAGCCATGCGGGGCCTCTCCTGAGATGAAGGGCCAACCTGCCAGAGATGGCGAGTTAGGGGCCAAACCCTGGCAACCTTTCTCATTTTAGTTTTTAAAAATTTAATGTTTTTCTGGCTCTCATGTTGAGCCCAGAGGCAGTCCACCACTGAGATGCATCCTCAGACCTTTCTATTTTACTTTAGACTAGGGTCTAAAACTTAGGGTCCCACTAAGTTTTTTGGGCTGGCCTTGAACCTTTATCCTCCTGCCTCAGCCTCCCCCTTTGCAGGGATCACTGGCTTGCACCAGCCTGTCCTGTGGGAGCCTTGAGTCAGCCACCATGTGTCAGGGAGCAGTAGGACAGGGGACTTTTTTTCCTGGGCTTGTGGCTTAGTTCCTGGGGGGCAAAGTCGAGTGTGAGTGTGCCCAGCCTTCCCTAGAGTCCCACCATGCTTTCTCAGTGGCCTGGGGACAGGGGCCTTTGGACAGGTCTCTCACAAGAAGCTGGTGGCACATGTTGCTTGCCTGTGTGTAGAGAATCAGAAGAATGACAACAAGAGTTCTTGCAAACGAGGCCTTGTTGTCCTCGGTGGGCGTGTCTGCAAACGGAACGTTCTGCCAAGAGGTATAGAATAGATAGTAAAGAAACATTGCTTGCAAACAAGGGTGTTTCTTTCTTGTTTCTTCTATATTGAAAAGAAGAGGCGCTCAAAGTGTTCTAGCCCTAACTAGTTTAAGATATCTTTAGGGAAAGTTTATCTGGCTGATTGCTGATTCGCAAATTTGCGCTGGTCATTGCTACTGACTATTTGCCTTCATTGTCTGTTAATGTTTGCTGATGGCTAATTGCCTTCTTTGTCTGGATATGTATAAAAAGGCTGAGAGAAATATAATAACAAAACACTGCATGCTGATCCTGTGTTGGAGTCTGACCTACAACACCTGTGGGTGGAGGGAGACTTCCTACCCTGCCCCTTGCTGGTGCCACTTCCTGAGCCTTTTGGAATCTGTGCCATGGGATGGATCAGTGGGTGTGGAGGAAGGGTTCACACGTGTCAGGGAAGAGGGCAGAGCAGGGCACTGCCCGAGGGTGGCACACTCTGCGGGCTGGCAAAGCAGGAAGGAAAGTGGTCACCAGTGCCTGGGTCAGGGCTCCAGGCCACGCCAGCCTGACAGTGGAGAGAAGCCCTGTCAATGTAGCAGGGGGAGCCTTCACTAGGTCTGCCCACATTCAGACACCAGAGGACTCGTAGTGAAGAGCAGCCCTGCGAGTGGGAACAATTTTCAAAAGCCTTCACTTTCTACAGTTACTTTTTTTTTTTTTTTTTTTTTTTTTTGGTACCTGGGATTGAACTCAGGGGCACTCGACCACTGGGCCACATCCCCAGCCCTTCTATGTATTTTATTAGAGACAGGGTCTCACTGAGTTGTTAAGTGCCTCATCATTCCTGAGGCTGGCTTTGAACTAGCAATCCTCCTGCCTCAGCCTCCCAAGTGCTGGGATTACAGACATGCACCACTGTGCCCGGCTGCAGTTACATTCTTAAACATCAAAATGCTCACATTAGACAGAAGTCCTGTTAATAAAGAAAATGCCAAATGCCTTCCATTATTCCACTTCCCTTTTCAACCTGAAAGCATTTCTATTGGAGAACAGTGCATTGATTGGAAAACCTGACAGATCATGTGATATTTTGTCACCGTAAGATACACGAAAGGACTCATTGAAAAATTGAGTGTGAAGAAAGTAAAAGAAAATTATATATATATATGTACATATACATATATATATTATATATATACATATATATATATAATATATGTATATGTATATATATATATAATACATATATTATATATATATATGATCCTTCAGTGTTCTCTGTGGTCTTCAAAGCATTTCACTCACCAGGAAAACAAACCCCCTGAATGCATCATGTTTTATTTTCCTTTCTGAGCACGAATGTACTCCTAATGGTGAGGAATGTGGAAAAGCTTCCAGTTTTCCCAGTTCCTTTGAAAGACACGAAATACATTCACAAAGTTAAACCCCTGTGTGTGTAAACACGCTTCTGGCATTGGCGTCCTCTTCATGTGGTCCTCAGCTTCCACTGCTGTGTCAGAACAAAGAACAAATTCACCTTAATGAGGAAAGATGACGATGGTTTCCGTCCATATTGGGCAGCTCTGTCGGGTGGTCTGGGGTGACTGACCACATCAGGATGGATGAACAGAGCATGCGGCCTACATCATGGCAGCAGAAAAGGGATAAAGAGGGAGCGGAAAGGGCCAGCTACCAGATACCCAGTGGCTGTTTGTGTTTGAGCTCACTGTTTTCATGTCGTCTAAGTACAATAGGTAACTACAAAGTGGGAGGAAATAAATGTGATTTATTTTCTTCAAGGTGTTGCCAGTAATAAAACTTAAATGCAGCTATGTCTGAGTTAAAATATTAAACTTTCAACTATAATGAGGTTGGAATTTATTCATTCTGGCTTTTTAAGTTTTGTAAGAACAAATATATTCATATCTATCATCTCATGTGTCTTCTTCCATGTTAAAAATTGTTGTGAGAGGGCATATGGTTCTAGCATTTATGCAATATGTATTTTTAAATTATTTTTACTTTTGGGGGGGGGGTACCAGTGATTGAATTCCGATCACTCTACCACTTAGCCACATCCCCAGCCCTATTTTGTATTTTATTTTGAGACAGGGTTTCACTGAGTTGCTTAGCAACTCACCATTGCTGAGGCTGGCTTTGAACTCATGATCTTCCTGCCTCAGCCTCCCCAGCCTCTGGGATTACAGGGATGCACCACCATGTCTGGCCTTGAAGTTATTATTGTATGGCAAACCCTTCACATTTGCTAATTTCCTCTTTTCACTACAAATAAGAGTGATGAGATTTATAATTGGTGCATATATATTTTATATACATACTGTATAATAAAGATGTGGTTTTGATGATGAAACTATGGTTAAAAGCATGAAAATAAAACATAATAAGAAAAAAGAATAACCCATTTGGAATTTTTCATAGCATAGATATAAAAATAAAAGAAAGCTGCAGGTAAGAAGTAAGTAGGAGAGAAGGATAAAGAAATCTGTAAGGTGAGCATGTTTTGTAAGGAAAATTGCAGTTGATGATGACAATGGTTTTTTTTTTTTTTTTTTTTAATTGTGCTGTTAAGGCAAGATTGCAATGAGCTACTGAGTTGATCTTAAAGCAGGAGATGAGACTTTATTCACCAGTTGGTCCGGATCTACCAGCTGGCAGGCTAAAGTGTAGGCTGCTCATCTGCACCCTTTGACCCCCTCCCAGGGTTTGAGTACACCTTTTATAGTCCAAATCCATACTAATGATAAGTGCCTGTTATGATTCAAAATGATTAACAAACATCATGAGATCTAAAATCATAAGCAGAAGAGGGAGGGGTCAATACATGCCTAGTTGAGTACAAGTTAAAGAATGGTTACTAACATCTTGACAATCAATCTCTGACAGGGACATTGTAAGAACTGCCATTTTGTCTTGACAAACATGCGTTGCTAAGCAACTGTTGATAGGTACAGAGGGGGCTTTCCCACGGGAGAAGCAGTGTTTACATGACGTGGGATCTCAGAGTAAGATGGAGTCTGTCTGTCCATTGCCCATATAGCCTGGCCCATAACAGTGCTGGAGGTTGAACCCAGGGCCTTACACAGGCTAGACAAGCAGTCAGCCAGCTGAGTTACATTCCCAGTCCACAGAGTTTTTATAACAATGATGTGTGGGAGAAAAAGTTTGCTCTTAAAGTAAAATGATGGGTTATTCTTAGATGGGCAGAAGGCAGTACAGGGCAAAAGTGCTGTCATAAGGAGCAAGTGTAGGTCTAAACAGGTCATGAAACTTCAGAGGAAGTTTCAAAGCATTTATGCAACATGAATTTTGTAAGAGGAATTTCAGGGTTGATTCTAAGTTAAAATCATTTGTAGATTATTTTCTAAAAAACTAAGCATTGATATTTCACACAAGTCCAAATCTAATTCACTATAAACATTGATATTTCACACAAGTCCAAATCTAATTCACTATATTAAAATGACAAAGTTTTCTTAATGCCTTGACCTAGTGTTAGGGAAAAACAATTGACAAAGTTTAGTGTGTGTGTGTGTGCACGCGCGCGCGCGCGTGTATAAAATTCTGAACCTGTTTCTTTAAATGTCCAACCATGTCCTGCAGTGCAGTTTTGCAGTTTTACAATTTAAAGCAATATTTTCCTCCAGTGTAGCCTGATTAATTTTTCTTGGTGTGTCCGCATTGTTCAGGCTATGGAAAACTTTATTCTATTTTTTTTTCCTTTGGTACTGGGGATTGAACTCAGTGGCACTCAACCACTGAGCAATATCCCAACCCCTATTTTGTAGATTATTTAAAAACAGAGTATCACTGAATTGTTCACCACCTTGCCATTGCTGAGTCTGTCTTTGAACTTGCAATCCTCCTGCCTCAGCCTCCGGAGCCACTGGGACTACAGGCATGTACCACAGCACCTGGCTTTATTTTGTTTTTTCTAAGAGTCACATATGCCACTGATGGAACCACTGATTTCCTTATTCTTATATAACTCACAATCTTGGGCATACACTGCTATAGTATCTAATTAAATTTAAATAACTTTGTAAGATTTAAATTCCAGGTATTTCAGTGGCCTTTATATCAGGAAAATCAACCATACTGCAGGAAGCTTTTCTTCACCTTTTAATACCTGGCATAGGAAAGCAAAAATTTTATGTTCTGACTTCCTATTGTCTGTGAAGACTTCAATTTTCTTTCTTTCTTTCTTTTTTTTTTTTTTTACTTTTAAACTTTAAAGCTTCAAGATGGCTTTCTCTGACTCCTGGACTCAAGCCCCCCAAACAGGGAGCAAGGTAAAGCCACGATAGGCTGAAAAGAGAGAGAGAGAGAGAGAGAGAGAGAGAGAGAGAGAGAGAGAGAAACTCATTCTAATGCAGCTTTTACTGGGAGGAAGCTATTTCCTTGAATGTTCCATAAATAAAATGTTGAGCCGGGCGTGGTGGCGCACGCCTGTAATCCCAGCACTTGGGAGGCTGAGGCAGGAGGATCGCAAGTTCAAAGCCAGCCTCAGCAATGGTGAGGCACTTAGCAGCTCAGTGAGACCCTGTCTCTAATAAAATACAAAAAAGGGCTGGGGATGTGGCCCAGTGGTCGAGTGCCCCTGAGTTCAATCCCCAGTACAAAAAAAGCAAAACAAACAAACAAACAAAAAACCGTTGAGGGGATAAGATTACAAATGAGGGTGGTTAGTCCAGCTCCTCTGGGTGTCGCCCAGTCATAGGGCCACACCTTGTTAGCAGAGCCAGGGAAAGCCCGAGTCGAGTCCTAATGCTTCCGCGTCAGACATCATGCCCTTTCATTTTCCAGGTCGGGCGTCAGGACTTAAAGGTGTTCATTTACACCTAAAGGCATTGTTTACAGCTACAGTGGCTGCCCACATGTTCCCCCTTTCTTCTTTTAAAAAGTGGGAGACGAGTTGTTATCTCAAGTTCTCAAACTCTTGTTCTGAAGGCTCAATATCCTATAATTACAATACAAAGAGAATCAGTAGCAAGGAGAACAGTCCAATAATATACCATGCAGAATGTTTCAGTTTGTTTCCAGGGTTAAAACTGTTTAACTCTTGAAGTATTTGATAAGCTAAAGAGATAGGAGCTGAAAAATCAGTCTTACCTTTTTGTGTATCTTGAATATGATGATGTAACTCCCAAAGATTCAAGCTGTTATTGCTCTGCCAAATACCTAACAAATGGTTCTTAGCCTTCTCCCAATCCCATTGGGAAGCATTGTATTTGGCAGCAGTAAAACAAACATATTTTTTTGAAATATTTATTTATTTGCTTTACTTGTACACAGTGCAATGCATTTATGTTTACGTGGTGCTGAGGATCGAACCCGGGCCACGCACGTGCTAAGCGAGCACTTTACCGCTGAGCCATAACCCCAGCCCCCAAAACACACATATTTATCTTTCATGTGACATTTGAGTGTTTCCTGGAATTTCAGAGCCGAAAGCTCATTACCTATATTTACGACAGTAGCTTCTAAGGCATTTAGTTTAGTTTCAATCCTTTCATCAATATTTATTTGATTATGCACAGCTTTAGAAGTATTCTGAGCCAAATTATTGAGAAAATCTGCATGCTGAATATTTTGAGATATGGCCACTGAGGCTGCAACCGTGGATGCGATAAATGAAACTAAAGTGGCCACTCCCAGTATTACAAGTCCAAGAGCATGCTTAGGTCTCATCAGCTGGGCATGTACTTGTTGTAAGACTTGAAAACCAGCATCAGCATACCATGGCTCTGAAATATTAGCTGGCAATAAGACAAAGAGGGCTGCTGAAGTATTAGTGTTCTTTTCCCCCTATTGTCTACCGGGTTTTCAACTCCACGTCTGTGATTTCTTTCAGCTGGTTGTGATCACCATAACAAGAATTCACCCCCAGACAAGCGAGCATGATCCACGCACGAAGAGGGAGAGCTTCATTACACGTGGTCTCTATTAAGCTTTGGACAAACAGGCACTCAGCCGTAGGTAGTGCAGGCACTTTTCAGCTCTTTCAGGGCCTTAAAGGGAACCACCATGAACTTGAACATGCTGGTTCTGCTCATTAACTTGTTCAAAAATTGGAAAGAGCTGAAAACCCATGATGTCTTCCCCTTCCTCCAGAGTGGTCCGGAGGCCAGGCTGGAGTGGTGAGAGCTCGGCTACCTTCGTATTGGAGTGGCTGAACCTCATTCTCCGGGAGGGCAGCAGCTGACTCCCGATGGTGGAAGCAAGACCTGCCACCCACAAATTATTAAAACCCTCTTCTAACTCACTCTCCTCATTGGACTGAGAATTCTCAGAAGCTAGCTGCTCAGCCTCATCAGAATCTCTGTGTACAACTTCCTCCCTTTCATCTTGGATCTCTTTAAGTGAGACTTTTCAACTCTTTGCTTTTAAAGCCTTTCAGTTTTTCCTGCCTTTGATTGAATATGATTTCACAATGATCATAGATTCTGGAGTTTGCATGCTTGTTTGTTTTTGACTTTTTAAACAGGGTCTGGCCATGTTCCCAGGCTGGATTAGGGTATTGCTAAGTGGCTGAGGCTGGATTTTGACTTGTTATCCTCATGCCTCAGCCTCCCAAATTGCTGGAATTATAGGCGTGCAGCACCACACCCAGCAGTACATCCTAGTTCTTATTTATCCCTCTTTCTGCATGATTTCCTGTTTTCTCCTTTGCTATATCTCTGATTGGCTCAGATTAGCATGGGCTTTTTAGGTTTCTAAATGTGTCATCTCACCAGTTTGTTTATTGGTGTAAGTACAGCCTCGTCTCTGCATGGTTGATGTTTCTGGCACACTTGGATGGTCAGCTGTCTCACGTTCCCCTTGCACTTGACTTGGTGACAGATTGGCTCAGGCTAGGACCACAACAAAGTCCCATTCTCAGTAACTCAGGTCCTGACAGCTGCTTGCTCAAGGAGAGGATCATGCCAGGCAGGAGGGAACCTTTCATCAGTCCCACTGCCCAGATTCCAACCCCCTTAAGCCTATTTAGAACACTGGATTTGCTGGGTGTGGTGGCCCAAGCCTGTAACCCCAGCAGCTTGGGAGACTGAGGCAGGAGGATTGCTAGTTCAAAGCCAGCCTGAGCAATTTAGCAAGATCCTAAGCAACTCACGGAGACCCTGTCTCTAATAAAATGCAAAAAAGGATTGGGGATGTGGCCCAGTGGTTAAGTGCCCCTGGGTTCAATCCCCAGTACCATGTCTTCCCTGTATTAATAATACCAACATCATGGATGAAGTAGGGACTGCATGAACTATATAATCCTACCAGATACTGGAATTACAGTTTCTTTTTCTTTCTTTCTTTTTTTTTTTTTTGTGGTACCGGGGATTGAACTCAGAGGCACTCATCCACTGGGCCACATCCCCAGCCCTTTTTTGTATTTTATTTAGAGGCAGGGTCTCACTGAGTTGCTAAGTGCCTTGCCACTGCTGAGGCTGGCTTTGAACTCGCAATCCTCCTGCCTCAGCCTCCCAAGTGCTGGGATTACAGGCGTGCGCCACCGTGCCCAGCATTACATTTTCTTAAGTATAGAGAAGATAGGGTATGAAGGCAAGAAAAAGAGTGAAATATGTAAAAGTTGAACAGACGAGGGCATGAGATATGCAACCAGTGAAGACTGTGAAGAAGGAAGAATAAAATTAACTCAAAGTAATAATAGTGGAGGAAGAGGAAACAGGAAAATGTAGTTATTAGTGGAAGAATAGAATGGAGACAGGGCAATGAGAGGAACAAAAGCCAAGGTCGGAACAAACACATGTAAGAACAGAAAAAACTCAAACCCACGTGTGGTCATGCCCCCGGGTCACACCAAGGCTAAGTAATAACTGGGTGAAGAACAGTCCTCATAGCGAGAACACACACACACACACACACACACACACACACACACAATCTTGCAGAATAGAAAAAAAGTATAAAATGACGAAATAATTTTTTTAAAACTTTAGTTAAATTTCTTAAGAATAAAAAATGGAAATTTCGAGGGAACAAAGTTGATAAAAAATAAAAAATCTTAATGAGAAATAAAGGGCCTGTTCCTGCTGAGGTAGTCAAACTACTGTGGAGGATTTTCATTCTTTGTATTTACTTTTGGCTCTGTGGCCCTGGGTCAAGGGCTGGGCTTGTTCAGTCAACATCTCTGTGCTCCTCCCCTGGCTGCCCTCCATTGTGGCTGGAGCCCAGGCTGCTGTAATAGCTCTCAGCTTCACAGTACAGGGTGCGACAGACTGGGGTGCTGACAAGCTGTGTGTCCCTGCAGCAGGGTGGAACGGAGCTCTAAACTGGAAGTTTCTGTAGTTGAGGTTAGGCCTTGGCTGAGCTTGGGGGCTCTGGGGTGGGTGTGAGGGGCTGCCACAGAGGAGCTGAGCATGAACCCTTAGCCTTGAGTAGTGAAGGTGTGGACCTGGCTTCCTGTCAGCACTAAAGCAGGTGACTTCACCTTCGCTCAGCAGGGAGCGCAGCTCTGGGAGTGGGTGTTACCCAATGGGAGTGGGCTGCCCCTGTTCTCCTGTAATACTACCCTTGTACCTTTTTTGGATGGAGTGTTCTATCAAACAGCTCTCCTCAATAAAAACCAGGGTTCAGGTGCTCTCTCTCTCTCTCTCCTGTCTCCCTTGTTTTTCTTCTGCCTGCCCCCCCTTGTGGGAGCTTACAGCTGAGGTGGAGGAGTCACCCTGAACACCCCAAAAAAGGTATTTTCTGTTTCTGTGTGATTTGTCGGGCCAGCCCAATTCCAATGCATGACCCTGGTTCCATAGCCTGTGTGGGATGTGGGCTGGTGGGTGCGGGGGATTTGATCCACCTCCTGTTGCTGGGGAGGCTCTGGTGGATGCCTGGCCCTCTTGGGCCTAGGTAGTATCCACTTTTAGGCTGCAGGCTCTACTCTCCCAGGTTCCCCTCCCCCGCTATCTCTGTGAATTACTGGGCATTACCTGGAGTGCAGATGCTCCAGTGTGGGGGTCCCAGCATCCCAGTGGCTCTCACGCAGCGCCTGCAGCAGAGGGGCCTCTCTCTTTGGCCTCCCAGGACTGGGTGCCCATGGCACAAAACTCCTGGGTCCCCTGGCAACTTCCTTTATGAGTTCATAAATGTAGACACATGGACTCAGGTTACAGTGCTCTGTGGAGTTCTGCATAAGACAGGTCCTGATCTTTACATGGAGGGAAGTAGCCTCGAACTACACACGGGACTTTTTTTTTTTTTTTTTTTTTTTGAGGTGGTGGTGCTGGGAATTGAGCCCAGGGCCTTGTGCATGTGAGGCAGGCACTCTACCAACTGAGCTGTATCCCCAGCCCCACAAAGATTTTATTTCTTATAAGGCAAACCTCTGGCCTCCACCCTCAAAGCAGTATTAGAGTGAAAGCTGTCCAGGTATGTGAACTGCTTATCTGAAGAAAAAATAAATGTTTCCACTCATGTTTTTTAAATATTATTTTCTGGCCTTCTTGGTTCCAGTCTGATGAATTTAACCTTCCCAGAATTATACTGTGGAACCAAAGAAGGCAAACCGCAAAGGATCATCTGAAATTGTGCTTGGCTCACTGATGATCCCGGACAAGATTAGAGATCACTATGAGCATAAGTGCTGTGCTTTCCTGGAAACTGGCCAAGATGACTGAAGCCAGGGAGGAGGAACAAAAGAAGAAACAAAAACATGAAGAAAATATTGCAAAAGCTAAACAACGGAAAAAGGACTGAAGGAACTAACAGGCTCTGCAACCAGAGAGATCACGTGGAGAATCACGCAGCTTTGGAAGGTCTCACTAAGGTTTCTTTGAATTTCATGATGGTATTATTTAGTATTTAAAATCTGACTATGTAGAATTATGATATTTTCACCTCAGCACTGTAGTTTTAGGCTTGGGCATAGAGGTTTGTTGGTATCTACTGGCAATCATCATAAATAAGCATTTATTTTACAGGTTGAGCACCCCAATCAGAAAATCCCAAACCCAAAATGCTCCAAAATCCAAAAATTTGTGCACAAGCATGATGCCACAAGTGGAAAATCCCACACCTGATCTCTTGGTGGTCTCAGTCAGGACACAGGTACACTAAAAATATCATAAAATTACCTTCAAGCTATACCCCCCCAAAAAAAGGAAATTGTGTTTAGACTCAGGTTTTATCCTCAAGGTATCTCATTATATATATGGAAATATTCCAAAATCTGAAAAAATCAAACACTCTGGTCCCAAGCATTTCAGATACGGAAGCCCCAACTTGTAGTACAATTCCTCATGAGTGCCTGCATCAGCTGCCATGTTGCAGCTTATGGATTGAAATGAAAACCTTCTGTGGAGAATGGATTATGAACTTCATTCAGATCGTGGCTTGAAATGGGATCCTGTTCTGGACAAATGATGTTCAGAATATAAAAGAATTGTCCTCTCTGAGGCGAAAAGCTTGCTTTGGCTTAAAGGAGACATGGCATGTTACATCTTTTATTGTTGTAGGGACAGACAAGGCAGGGCAGCAAAGAAAGTGGGAAGAAGTTTTATTTGGCTGCAGCCAGGTTCAGAGGGCACAGCTTTCACTGTAATCAGTTAATCCCCTGAACCCCGAGTTCAGGTAGTTTCAGAATTTTACACCTAAGCATGTAAGGAGAAGGTCACAGTCTGCAGAAGTTCACACAAAAGCAGCTTTTTCCGTCACTGTTCTAGGCAAGTTAACTCTTTAAGGACAACACCTATGAAGGGAAGAGCTTCTTCTTCCCTTTCTTTCCCCCCTGCCAGCTGTTACCATTGGGCCTAATTGGAAACTTCTCTTAGAAACGTAGACATCTCTGTGAAGCTCCAGCTAAAGGCCAGAAGCCTTGTTAAAGAATTTGTCATTTTTAAATCACATTTTGCATTTGCAAACACACTTCTACAAACTACTATATGGATAAAGTTTTGTGAAAAACTAGTAAAGGGGTGTTCAGCACCTGGAAATCAGCAGATTTCTTCCAGGCCAATGGCCAAGTCAAATAGAGCAACAGGAAATTAGGAAGTTCACCTACATTGAACTCTTTCATAGAGACTCTTCTGCTGATAGTCCTAAAGTCAATTATGGTGAAGTTTTCTGGAGAAGCTTAGTTAAGATTTTCTGTGGAGGAGGGGGTGCCATTACATTACCATTATTGCTTATTCCTTGGAATAAAAATCATTTCTGGATTTCTCAAAGTAAAATAGTATTAACCATTGAATATAGATCTACTTTCTTCATTTTTTTCTCTTCTGATTTTAGCCTTTCAGGCAACTGGCAATTATCAAGACATTCTCATTTTTAAAACCTAGTTTTATTAAGAATTCTCTTATCTGATTATGTACAATACTTCCTTCTGGTTATGTTATCTTTTGATGGGAATGGAACCCAGGGCCATGTTTGCTAGAAAAGAACTCTTCACTGACTGAACTAACTGAGGCCCTTTAAATGTTTCTTTGGTTCTAGAAAATTTAAAGGTATGTACAGGGCCCACATTTTATTTCTATTGGACATTTCCTTCATTTTCATAGCTCAGGGTGCTTCCTTAAAAGAACAGAGGTCAAGCTGGGCAGGGAGGAACATGCCCATAATCCCAGTGGCTTGGGAGGCTAAGACAGGAGGATCATAAGTTGAATGCCACCCTCAGCAACTTATCAAGGCCTTATGCAACTCGGTGAGATAGTGTCTCTTCATAAAATATAAAAAAGAGCTGAGGATGGGGCTCAGTCATTAGGCGTCCTGGGTTCAATACCCAGTAGAAAAGGGGGGGAACAGAGGTCATAAAGAAAGCTCATAAAATTTGAAATTTTACAATCATTCTTATATTGCTTCTGTGAGAGACACATTCACCTATTCAAGCCAAAAGAATGGACAAAAGGTAGAGCAAGAAGCCAGGCTTTGCTTTAATGAGGGTCTTGCAGATCAGGGGCCAACAGATTGGGCAAGACCCCTCCCAGGTCCTCACTGGATCATTGAAGCTGGAATTTTGAGATGAGACTAGATTCCTCACATCACCAATTTCCTTTTGGGTTCTTGTCTCACAAATATGAAGAACAAAATCCATGGACCATAATGGAAGGGAAAATCAAAGAGAGTAGGATTTATTTAAGTGAGAAGAGAGAATTCCTGTGGTGTGTGTTGGGGGCAGACATTTTGAAAACCCCTTTTGGTTTTCTAGCTCAGGGACTTATCTTTTTTGGTGTTATTCTTGCACAAAACTTCATCCTTGTCCCCAGTGCTAACCAATAATGAGGATATGGTTTTTGAGAAAAAGGAAGACGTTTTAGTGCTTTGCTAGCCAAGGGGAAACAAAGGGAACTGTCCATAGTCATAATTTATTTGTTAATTGGGAGATAGTTTTTTTTGTTTTTGTTTTTGTACTGAGGATTGGACCCAGAGGGGCTCAACCACTGAGCCAAATCCCCAGGCCTTTTCTTATATTTTATTTAGAGACAGGGTTTCGCTGAGTTGTGAAGTACATCACTAAGTTGCTGAGGCTGACTTTGAACTCATGATCATCCTGCCTCAGCTTCCAGAGCTGCTGGGATTACAGGCATGTGCCACTGTGCTGGACTAGGAGATAATCATTTCTGGTACCTCCTGATGCCATCCCCAAAGTCTGAATTACATTCTTCCTGTGGTGGGTGTGTGCTCAAGGAGGGATAACTCTGCCTAGGATGGGGAAGAAAGGTAATCGTGTTTCTCCTGATGTTAGAGACAGGAAGAGGTCCGGGAGCACCAGGGAGAGCAGAAGAGAAGGAACATGTCCATTTATAAAATAAGTCACAGTGGCAGGGCAGCAAGGGCTGTACTCAAGTATAAAACTTATGTTACAGTGTGAGCATTGATCCAAATCTATGTCAAACAGGAATTGACAAGTATCAAGGCTCTTGGTTGTGTCCTTTAGCCTGAGATTTTATCCATCCTGTGACTCCTATCTGGGTTCACGCTCACCTTCCATTTTTGTTCTCTTGTGGTGACAAATCCCCCTCAATTTGTCACAGTGATAGTGCCACTTACAGGTGACATGAGTTCTATTAGGCATGGAAAATGACAAACTTCAAAAGTAGCGAGACCTGGGAAAGGAGAGCGAGGGGGGCCGTGCATTGAGAGCACGGATCCTTCCCCATTCTCCTCAGGTGGTGGAACAAGCCTGGAGAGGCAGCCTCTGGGAAGGGGCTGAAGCATGATCCTTCTGTAAATGAAGCCTTTCCAGAGACCAATCACTGACCCCAAGTCCTCAGTCAAGTCCAGTAAGATAAATCCCAGAAACTGACCACTGACCCTAGACTCCCTCCCATTTTGCTCCAAAAACCAAACCCCAAATTCTTAGACACTAAAACTGACCCCTTCACTGATTGATAGAACAAGCTCCAAATTCCTTCATGCCCAAAGAAAATTAATATGCCCACTAGGCCACCTCTCAGATAACCCATATCAGCCCAGGCCCTTTCTCTGTTCAGGAGCTCATTTTGCACCAGGAAAGTGGGTCCCACCATGGTGTCATTTTTTTCTCTGCATCCCCTGCTCCAGTGTGAAATTTAATTCCTGGATAATTAGCTGAGCTGATTTGTGAAGTTTGCAAACGTCCCAGTCTTTTTGTGCTAACAAGTTCTGTTTCCCCAGGTGTTGAAGATTGAACATAGAAGAAACACTGAGGGATGCTTAGGAAGCAAGTTTTACTTAAAGAATACTAAACAGATTTCTCCCAGGAGAAAGAAAGGGCCATAGCTTGTATCCAAAGGAGCGGGAGTGTCCTGCCCCTTTTATACATCTAAGGTTTTCTGTATTCTCGGGCCCTCTTCTCCCTTATCTTGCCCCATCCTTTCCCCATCCTGTGAACTTGACCAGGCCTCCCTGATGTGATGAGGCTAGGGTGACCCAAAAGGTGGGAAACAATTTGGATAGGGGGAAGGGCCTAAAGGAGGAGTGATCCAGGCAGGTAGCAGACCGTGAGGCATTAAGTGAAGCTCTTTCAGGGAGGAACAGTTCCTGGGCCAGGTTGCCTTAGCAACAGGTGGAGCTGGGGAAAGTGCTTTGAAAGGAGGTGGGGAAAAGAAGAGCATTTGATTTCCTTTCCTTTCCAACTACCCCCACTTTCCTGATCAGGCCCAATTATTTATTACATATATATTGACTGTCTTTTGCCACCCAGCTTTACAGAAGAGATGTTTCTGGAGAAGGGTTTAAGGAGTCCCAGATGAGAGGAGGAACCCAGTCCAGGGTCAGTGTGGTTCTTGCGATACATTCTTCAGCAGGAACCAGACAAAGATAAAGACAGAGGCTTATTTAGGAAGGCAGATCCACATTGAAGGAAGAACACAGGCTGTGTCGAGAGTGAGAACAGCCCTGACTGGGGTGAGGTCTGATATTTATAAAAAGGCTGTATGGGGGGCCGGACTGGAGGTAGATCCAGGGTGGAGCTGCCCAGTTTTACAAGGGCAAGGGCCTAGGACAATGGGCAAGGCATACGACTGAGTTACCTGCATCTCAATGACTTTATTCTGCATCTCAATGTCTTGGGGTATTTCTAGTAGATATGGGAAATTAAAAAAATCCAAAATAATGTGGTCTGAGAAAAGGGGGTAAAAAAAGAAAGCCATGCATTGACAGTTTTCATCCCCCAAGACAAATGCTTTCTACACGCTACCTGCAGGCAGGAAGGAGGTGTCTTATGAGACCTAAAGTGATGACCTCTAAGGGGCTTTGACCTCTGGGGTAAGTTTTCTCCAGATGCAGAGCATAGGCCCCTGACCCAAAAGCCCACATTCCTGACTGCTCACACTGACACCTTCACTAATTAATTTAAAAAAAAAAAAAATCCTGGGTGCCCAAGAGAACTGATACGTTCACTAGGCCATGCAAGGAGCACCTGCCATAGACATGCTGGGACATGCCTGGACACACTAAGTTGCCGGCCATAGGAACAGCAGCCATTGGCATGTTTCTCATGTCTGCTTTCACCTGATGAGGAGCTGTAAGGGCACTAGCCACAGGCATGCTTGGCATGACGGGTCACAATTGATAGGCAGCACAGCTCCACGGACATGTGCAAAGACCACGCCCAGCTGCAGGTGCATCGTCTCCCTAGACATGACCAGTGGGCACTGACTTTCACTGGGTGTAACCAGTCACCAGCATACACACCAACTTGGAATGGCATTTAAACTGCTTGTTCTGCCACACTGAAGAGGTTTGCTCTGAGGACATCAGTGAGACTGGCCACCTTGTTTCCATCCCCAGATGGACTCCACCATTCCCTGATATCCAACCATCATGTGGAAATTACCACCAGACAACATCTTCTGCTGTTCCACTAAGAGAAGTCCCATGGCATCGGAGGTACTTTGGGGTTTGTGGTAGCCCTGGGTCCTGTGGTTTGCTTGTGGTGTTTAATTCCCCCAGGATGGTGTGATTTGCTTATAGTGTTTAATTAGTGTGTTTAAATGTTAGTTGGGGGTGCCTGAACACACCCAATAATTTTTGCATTGATTGCTTATATTTGATGATTAGTGTGATTGAATACACACTTGCATTCAAAGACAATCCACCTCCAAATAATTATCAACAGCACTGCTCATTACAATCACCTCTCAGGATAACCTATATAAGCCCGGGCCCTTTTTTTGTTCCAGGGGCTCATTTTTGTTGGATTCCTGGCAGGAGGCTGTGCCTCCCAGGCAGAAGGCCACACCTCCCCAGGTACTTTGTAAAAAGACTACCTTTCCCAGGTGCCCTCGCCGCTGACCCCTGACTTCCGGCACCCTATGGAGACACTGGCCCCCAGGGGTCTGCCTGACCAGCACTCTGCTATTTAAGCCAGCCCCAGACTGAAACCTCTCTCTGTTCCTGCCTGTCCCTGTTCCCGTTCGTCCCTTCCCTATCCCCCTTCCCTTCCCTTCCTTTCCCTACCCTTGCCCACGTGGCACCCCAATAAACCCTTTTATTTCACTAACACGGTGTTCCCGGCTAAGTTAACTTTGTTCAGCATTTTCCAACAATTTTCCACCAGGAAAGTGGGTCCCACGGCATCATTTCCTCACTCCATCCCCTGTTCCCGCATGAAACTTCGTTCCTGAATAAAGAGCGGAGCTGATTTGTAAAGTTTGCATTCATCCTGGCCTTTTTTTGTGATAACAGCTTCCCTTAAGATTGCTTTTTTTGTCTCAACTTATTCTGAATGCCAATCTCATCTTGAGTGCATTTTGGCACATGAGCAGTTCATCTCTGTTGGTCAGGTGGTGTTGAAATTGGAATTTTGAGAGGAGAGTAGATTGCCCACTTTGCCTAATTTGTTCTGGGTTTTTTTCTTTCTTTCTTCCTTTTCTTTCTTTTTTGTAGTGGGGCTTGAACTCAGGGGCACTCAACAACTACTGAGCCACATCCTCAGGCATTTTTTTGCATTTTATTTAGAGTTGGGGTCTCACTGAATTGCTTAGTGCCTTGCCATTGCTGAAGCTGGTTTGGAACTCTTGATCCTCCCGCCTCAGCTTCCCCAGGCACTGGAATTACAGCCTTCCTTCTGGGTTCTTGTCTTGCAAGTTTTGAAGAATAAAATCCATTTTTAAAAAAATCCATGGACAATCACGGAAGGGAAGTATTACTGGAACTGGGTTTATTTAAGTGACAAGAAACAGAACTCCTGCCACTCAGGAGGGGGCCTGATACCAGAAAAACTCATCATAGTTTGAGTTTAGTAGTTTATATATGGTTCTGGGCACAGCAGAGAGTAAAGTGGGTATTGAAAAGGCATTCTGGGGAAAAGCAGGGAAGGGAGGGGTGAACAGAATAGGAAGCATCTTAGAAGGAACATCATTTTCCTATGTGCATATAGGAATAAACAACCAATGTAGTTCCACACCATGTACAATGAGAAAAATGGAAAGTTGTGCTCCATGTATGTATTATATGTCAAAATATATTCCACTGTCATGTATAGCCAATAAGAACAAATTAAAGGAGGAGCAGGAGGAGGTGGGGGGGGAGAAGGAGGAGGTGGAGGACGGGGAGAAGAAAAAATAGCGCATCTGGGTACCAACCTCCTTCCTGTAAATTCCATCAGGGTTCATCCGCACACTTTATTTTCCAGATCTGGGACAAAGAGGCTGTTTGGCGATGTCCCCACAGGTGAGCCTCAGGGTTCTGCATTTGAAACAGGCCCGTTAACATGTCTGCGGGTTAGCCTGCAGGTGTGGTGAATGCAGCGCTTCATCCCCGCAGCCTGGCCCTTTACCATCTATGCTACATTAGCCTCCTTCAGTGCTGGGGGGCTCCTTCCTCACCTCCTGTTTGTCCGCGGGCTGTGAATTTTCACTCTTGTTACCTGCTGTAACTGTCCACCAGCCCTCCCCTCCAGCTGCCTTTCCCACATCCCGTCATTTTACATTTAGAGCAGAAACTGTCTTCTGAACTGGGCCGCTGGCCTTGCTGGTTCTCAGCTCCAGTCTGAAGAGCAGGTAGTGTCCCCCACTGCGGCCCTGTCGGTCCTATTCAGACCTCGCCTCCTACACCGGGCTCAGCACCCAGGTCAGCACCAGGCTCCTGCCAGGCCAGGTCCCAGCACGCCCAGGAAGGCCTGCCTGCAGCCGGCTGGGCCCAGGGCCTGTCACTCCGGCCTACTCAGCCAGGAGAGGATGAGAGGACTGTCACTCAAGAGTGCTCCTACCTGTCCACCTGGGCGCTGGGGGGCGCTGTCCAATCAGGTGTGCGGACGGACAGGAAGGGCGGGCTCTGCGATCTCGCGGGATTTTCCTTCTCACCAATCTGCTCCTCGTCCTCGGGCAGGCGCTCCGCGCTCGAGTCCCAGGTGAGTCTGTCCTGGTTCCTTGAGGCCCTCTAGAGGACGCGGGTCACCCCGGAGGCCCCGAACGGAGTGTGTGGAGAGGACGGGCGGGACAGTGCCACCTGCCCGGGGACGTGCGTGCAGTGGGTGCGCGGGGTCCACGCCGCCAGGTGCCCTGGCCCGACCCTGCACCGCGGGGCTGGTCCCTGGCGTCCTGTCCCTCCCCTGTTGGCGACAGCCTAGGTCGTCCCCGGCAGGTCCTGCAGCCCGCTCCCGAGCGTGTGGTGAGCAGGCTGGAAAGGAGTGGACGACCCGGAGCTCCGGGGCCACACGTCGTCGGTGGCGCCAGGTCCCCAGGGAGGTCCCCGCAGTCTGAGCCCCGGGCTCCGCAAGCTTCTCCTTCCACGCATAAACGAGTCTGGGCTACACAGAGGGAGCAAAGGGGTCGGTGCAGTTCTATTGGAGCATGCATTTTACAGTCCTTGTGTGGGTTCAAGCTTGTCCTCACCCTAGGGACTCCTAGCTCCTACAGTTTGGGGACTTTTACTGCACAGCGACTAAAGGGAGTTCTTTAGTCCCGCTTTTGCTACTGAGGGTCCTTCAAGACCCTGAGGTTAAATGTCAGTACACAGAGCTGCTGTGTGTCAGAGCGGCTCCATAGCCTGTGAGCTCTTGAGCGGCCAACTTTCCACTGTGACCTACCAGAAGCAGAGGAGAGGGTCAGGAGGTCCCCAGGTGTGTTCTGAGTGTGGCAGTGGATCCCCAGTGGGGTCCCATTGTCCCTCCTTTCTCAGCAGGAGTAACCTGCGCTCCCAGAAGACACACGCTTGCAAACGTGCAGAAACCAGAGTCCCCAATCGGTTTACCATTCCAGAGCCTCGCTTCTCCTAAGGCTGGCAGCAAATCATCAAAAATTCCGGTTCTCGCCCAGCATTCCCAGAGGCCAGCTGCACCCCGTGAGAAATAGGGTCCAGGGGTTCATTTTCAGAATACAGTGTTCAGCCTAAATGTAAAATTGGGGTGGAAGAAAGGCAGCCTGCTTGAGGGGAAAGAGCGAAGGAAAGGTTACAAGCAGCCAGCACACAGCAGCTCCACACCTGTGGCTGTGCAGGGCACAGTCCGTGCACCTGAACAGCCCTTGGCAAATGAGGTGGTGCAAGGGGCAGCCCAGAGCAACAGAGGTAGAGACCTCTCTATTCAGAAATAGCAACTAGGTAAGGAAGGAGGGTGTCTGTGCCAAAACACATCCACCCCAAGAAGACCTTCCTGCCACAGAGAACAGAGGGAGGTGGGGCGGGAAAGGTACCCTTCTCCAACCCAATAGGAGATGGTAAGACCTAGGTGACATTCAGAGGAGACTGCCCACCCTAGTCCTCAGCTAATGAGGAGCTTGGGGAGAGACCTTCTGCCCTAGGGTGAAAGGCTGATTGTCACAGGTGTGGCTGTGCCTCATCTGCGAAACCCTTGCTTCCTGCTCTGCTGCGTGCGAGGAGCAGTCTTTGGGTTTGCACAGGTGAGCTCGTCTCTCACAGCCCACCAGGGCACACTTTGCCAACCATTTGTTTCCAAGGCTGCATTCAAGCGGAGAGTGCGGTGATGGTCATAGTGTCACTGAGTGCTGCATGCCACTTTTAAGAAACTTTTCTGTTTGTTTTTGTGATTTTTTTTTTTTTTTTTTTTTTTTTTTTAATGTGTCTAAAAATCTCCCAGGAGGGAAAAGCAGAGAGGATTGACCCGGAATTTGAGTGTAAAAATTGCTTATGCCTCGCTAGATCTTCCCTAGACACAGACATCTGTGCAGTGTCCTTAGGCCACTTTACAGGCTCCCATATCCTCAGGTACTGACCTTTTCTCTCCTAGGGATGCCACAGGATACCCACAGCTGCTCTGTGCTCTGCAGGTCACAGCTAATTTCAGGTCCTGAGTGATCTCCTCCTAAAAGCCGCCTGAGGTGTGGGCTGCAGGCTCTCAGGGGAGCAACTGGAGATCCCCAGGTCAGGCAGTGAGATGCTGGTGTCGAGGGAACATGGCAGACATGGTTCCTGCCCCTTGGATCCTCACAGCTGTGAAGGAAGAACCTTTATTCTGAAGAGCAGGGACAACTGACCCCAGGAAGGCAGAGCACGATCCTACAAAGGCTTCAGCAGCAGGAGGGTGGCTGGAGGATGTGCCTGGTGACCGATGACTGACATGAAGCTGGAGTGTGACCTCTCAGTGTCCCTTGGTGCTGACCTCCCTGGGTTTGTCAACTTGAAAAAACTTGTTCACTTATTATATTACCAGTTTCTCATTAATTGTAAGATGTAACTTATTAGTAGTCCTGAAAGATTAGGAAATGTTCCTAAAGGGCAAGATAGAGGATATGCCAGTATAAAAAAGAAAGAAGAAAGACAAGAAAAATTAACAGTTGGTCTTGTATTCCATTAGTTAGAACTTCTTTTAACTCACCCAGTTTCTCAGATTTTTTATTCATTCATTCTTTCTTTTTTCTTTGCCTTTGGGGAATGTTGCTAATTTAAAATAGAATTCCAGGGCTTTGCTTCCTGGGAATAGAAATGAGGGAAACCTCTGTTTCGTTGTGGCTTCAGAAGTGAATGCAGTCCCAGAAGAAAGTGTGGTAGATAAATTGGTTTCTTTATTGCAAAGATTCTCCAAAACCCAAGTTCCCATGTTTTGCAGGGTTGTAGCAGTGGATGGCTATCTTCTGTATCCTGTTATCTGCTGGTGGATGTTTTAAAGAGTTTTATTTAGTTATTGATGGACCTTTATTTATTTGTTTGTTCATATGTCGTGCTGAGAATTGAACCCAGTGCCTCACACATGCTAAGCAAGTGCTCCACCACTGAGCCCCAGCCCCCGCCCTGCAGGCGAATGTCTAACAGTGATTCGATAGAGTGGGACTGAGCAACTCCTAGTTCTAGTCACCTGTGATGATTGATTACCAAATGTTATCTTGGAAATCATAATTAAATGACATATTCATTTTCTAAACGAAATGGGTAATTTTGATTTTCCTACTGAAGTATTTAATGTGAATGGCTTAATATTTTTCCTCCTATGAATATAAACACTGAGTTCTGGTGTTACCAGGTTCTTTAAGCACCACTTCTGTTCTGTTGAAAACTTGACTGAGGAGCAGAGATCCTTGATCCCAGTGAGTCTAATCCTATGCCAGACTTGATCCTGCAGAAGGAGGTGATTGAAGGTGCACTCAGTGCTTCCTGGGCAGCCTCCCATGCAGAGGCCCAGGCCTTCACACCAACCCTGGAAGGAGCCCATTAGACTGAGAAGCCATAGAACTCTGTAAGGTAGGATCCTCAGGCAGAGGTGACGGGGACCCGATGGGAAGCCTTAGGAGAAGCCATTTCTGAGGGTACAGTTGATATTGCCCAGGGCTGTTCCCAGAGTGTGCAATGAAACAAGTGCAGATTCAGGTGAGAAGCAACTTTATGCTAAAGGAGCACGGCAGTAGGGGAGGGAACCAGAGGTGAGCTCTGCACACCCACAGCTCACGGGGAAAAGGGCTGCTTTCCTAGGGAGGGGCAAACAGGGCTAGGAAGAAGCTGGAGGGAGGGCAGCAAGGACAGGGCAGGGTCAGATCCCAGGTCAGAGCACGCTTCTCCAGAAGTGAGCCTGTTCTCAGGAGGGGTCAGGAAAAGGGGTCCTGTGTTGTGTCCAGCTGCCGGTGGGTCAGAGTTCAGGGTCCTGGAGGAAGGAGAGAAACTCGAGTCAAGTTTGATTAACTAGGATTTTATTCTGATCACTGAAGAGAAATCTGTTCAGCTAATTATTTGTGAGGAGGAAAAGAGGGAGGGATTGTCAGGATGGGGTGTGCCTGCCATGGATAAAGGGAGCATCTTCTGAGTCATAATGGGAAGGGGGTCTCTGTGCAGGGCCTGCTCTGGCAGCATGCAGAGGAGGGGGTTTCTTCAGTAATGGTCCTTTCCAGGATTCCCTTTGGCAGTTTCATTTCCTTTTGGCGATCTCAAGGTGGTCTCTTTTATAGTAACTGAATATAAGTGATGTGCTTTGCTAGAACTCGCATCACTGATCCGTGGAGGGTAGTGGGAGTCGCAGTCTGTGGTTGTCTGCTCTCAGCAGTGTGGCTGGCCCTCCTCTCTGCGGCTGGTTAAAGTGGGGCTGTGTCCTTGAGCACAGCTGTGAACTTGGGTCTCCTTCTTTCCTTTTGCTTATGGGACTTGAGTTGTTCAAGTTAGATTTTTATGTTGGCAGTTTGATTCAGTTTTGTCCCCATGTACTAATGCTTCATAAATTTTGCACACATGGGAATTGTCTAGTCAGCAATGGACAGAGTGGTACTGAGACCTCAGGCCTTGTCCCAGTGCTAATCCAAGAATGAGGACACAGGTGTTGTGTGTGTGTGTGTGTGTGTGTGTGTGTGTGTGTGTGTGTGTATGTGGTGCTGGGGATTGAACTCAGGGCCTTCTGCATGCGAGGCAAGCACTCTACCAACTGAGCTGTATCCCCAACCCTGAGGACACAGTTTTCAGAAAAAAAGGAAAAGAAGTTTTATTGCATTGCCAGCAGAAGAGAAACAGGGAACTCCTGTCACAGAGGCTGTGATTCTGCAATGTAGGGGACAGAAGGTTATAAAGAGGTGGCTCAGAGGCTGCATTCCAGGTGTGCCCTGACAGCTTTCATAACTCACGCACAGATTGGGGATGGCTGTTTCTAAGATATTGTGGCACTCCTGCAAGTCTGAATTACTTGGTGCCTGTGGTGTGTGAGCTCAGGGACGGCCAACTCCTGTTAGGATGGGAAGCCTGGCGGTCTGTTTCCCCCACGGCTATGGAGGGAGAAAGAGAGAAGAGAAAGGGAGAGAAACCATCGTCAAATATAGAATAAGCCACAAGGTTGTGTTCACAGCATGAAGTGGACCCCCGTTACATTCCCCACTGTCAACTCCACCTCCCGTTTCTGAGGAGAAATGTGTGACAACGTCTTTGAGCTGTTTCCTGCTGAAGCTCAGTGATGAATGGGGTCTTAGAGGGAATGTGATCTTTCTTTTTGACTTTCCATGGAGATGATGAAGAGGTAACTTGAACTTTGGTGGGGAGCTGGAGGAAGCCCACTCATTAGTGCAGTTAATTTTTTACTGATTGTCATAATGCTGTTTTAATCTAGGTCCCTTTGTTAGAGCCACCTTTTGCCCTTCCCTAGGTACCAGAAAAATCTCTAACATAGTATTTCTATGCTTGATTTAAATCAAGAGCTGTTGGTAAACCCATATCCCATTGCAGGTGAATTCTTGGCATATATCAGCCTCAGTCTGTTTTAAGGTGTGGCTTACCTGCTCTGTTTCCCCTGCAGATTGGGGTCTCCAGGATGCATGTAACTTTCACTGGGTGTCCAATGTTTGTTCCCTTGTTTGTCAGTTCTGCAGCGAGATTGGCATTTGTCACTTTGTTTGAGAAGGGGAGCCTGTATCTTGGGATCGATTCCTTCAAGAGGACTCTAGATGTTCTAAAGCCTCCCTGTTCTTTGAGGCCCAGCCTTGATCCACCCAGAGAAGCTGTCTTCCAGCACAGCAGATGTGTGAAGTTCCCCGTGGCACAGGGCATCTGGGCAGGCTCTACCTGTCAGTCATGAAAAGCCTGTGTTTTCCATGTCTTGTGCTCTTTTACATCTTGTTCCCTTTTATATGGTCTGCCCTTTAGTGTGTGACGGTTTGGGGTGCACCGCGGGTTCCCACACACTTGCTGGAGTCTCTTGGCGCGTGGCCCTCCCAGGTGGGGCTTGCTGAAGGTCAGCAAGGCTTCCCTCCCAGGGCTCTTGCAGGTGGGGAGGCACGCATGGCAACTTTGTCCCCCCTGGCAGTTCTGTCCTAGCAGTCAAGACCCCTTTCTTGGCCCATTTCTCATTTCCTCAGTACGAAGTGTTCGTGTCGGTCGTGCTCAGCAGAGGTGCCAGGACTCACGAGGGGTTGGCATCTGGATTGTCCCACAGGCTGGCCCGCTCCCTCCCTGTCCTCTCAGCAGGTGAAGCTAGGCGTTTGCTGAGAGGGCCATCTGTTCTTGCAGATGGGCTCCTAGTCACAGCATGTCTCCCAGTGCCTACGAGAACACTAACAGCTGGACCTTGTTTCTTAGCTTCTCATCTGAAGCCCTATAGTAAGCCAGGGAGGGCTAGGGCCGGGGCTGTGACACAGCCTTTCTTAACTTTTCAAAGGGACTTGGCCTTGTGGGCTCTAAGGTTCTATTTCTGTTCCACTTTAGGCCTCATACAGGGGTTTAACCATTAGTCCAACGTTAGTGACCCAAATATGGCAGAGTCCTGACATGCCCAGGCACCCATATAACTCTCTGGTTCCCGACTTCTCTCAAGGTCAAGAGAGCCTGCTTCCAACCTGATGTCAACTTGGGGTCCATTGGCTAATTTTTAATCATAGATGGCATCTTGTTCACAAAACTGAGCCTTTTTAGTGGATGCCACATATCTACCCACATGAGGTAGGATTGTTTGGAGCAGCAGTAGTGTCTGGAAGGCAGTGCTCATAGCCGGGATGGCTATGGGCAGATCATCCACATATTGTGAACGTCTTCTTTCATCCAGCTGTAACTGTCACAGGTCTTTTATTATACTCATATTAAACAGTGGGAGAGGTCTTAAATCCTTGGTGTAGGACAGTCCAGCAAGTATAATTACGTTGGTATTAGATACCTGCCGCTGAAAAATAAGTAGTAATTGGGATTTCCTTTCCAGGAGGATGCAAAAGAATATGTCCTTTAAATCTAGCATCATGAATCAGCCTCAGTTGCCTGACATCAGAGCCAGTCGTGTTTGTGGACTTGGTACAGTGGGCTGAATACCCTAAGCAAGATTTTTATAGTTCTGTGCTGTAGGTGCATTATAGGGTGTGGCAAAGCCAGCTCAATCTACGTTTTAAAATTTTGTCGAGAATGGATGTCAATCATAGACTCTCTTAAGGTGTTATTTCTTTATTTCTTCCTGAGATGTTATTTCTTCCTGAGATGAGTTACCACCTCCTAAACAAAAGCTTGGTTGGGATAACATGGATTGCACCTTCCCAGAGTCCCTTCAGCCAAAATGATTTTTTCCTAGACCTCCAGCACATCAGGTAAGTTCCTCTTCCTTGATTACAACTGGAAGCAGAGCATGTATTCTTGTGTTTTGTGTCCAGCAAAATGTGAATTAAAACTCCAAGCCATGTCACACTTGAGCTAGAAAGAAGCCTTTATTAAGCTGATCAGTGGCCACCATCTGCACGCACCACGCAGCATGACAAGATGGCACGCAGATATTTCAAGGATTTATATAGAGAACAATCACAGAGGGTGGAATATTGAGTTGCAGGGTTTCAGCCAATGCAAGCAAGCCACAGTACAGAAGCTGGATTTGGGCAGTTAGCAAGACAATGCAATGGGTACAATGGTATTTCCCAGGGGACTTTCTGGGTTGGCATAGCAGCAAGCAAGTAGAAGAGAAGGAGGTCAAAATGACCCTAGTTGAGGGGCTGGGGTTGTGGCTCAGCGGTAGAGCGCTCGCCTAGCACGTGCATGGCCTGGGTTTGATCCTCAGCACCACATAAGAATAAAGGCATTGTGTACAACTAAGACAAATAAATAAGTATTTTTTAAAATGACCCTAGTTGAGGACACATTAGAGAATGGTTTCTGACATCTAGACAATTCATCTCTGACAAGGTACGTTGCCCAAGAAAAATGGAAACCAAAGAGAACACTTTTACATTGTATAAGAATTGCTATTTTTGTGTTGCCAAGTATGTCATGCTAGGTAACCATCAATGGGTACACAGGCAGGACTTTCCGTGTTCTATTATTTCAGAGAAACAGAACTAGTTCTCGGAACTTCTAAGATGGCTGCTGAAGGACACGATGGGGTCCCTTCAGTTCTCTTATCACAGTCTCCACTGGTCTTCTGGGAATAGACGAATCTTTGTCATTACACATCTGTGTCTAATTCCTCTAAGTCTTCAGAGGTCAGCTGGTCATAATGGGTACGCAATACCATGAGTTTGGCAGATTGGATTCTCTGTTGGAGGTTGCGGCTCACACAGTTTATGACACATGGAGCAAACATAAGTATCAGGAGACTAATCAGCAGGGGCCAGCTATAGTGCTGATCAAGGTAGTAAGCCATGGGGACCAGGAGAACCAACGTTCATACCAGGTTTCCTGGTTTGTGAGGGTCTCCTCCCTTTCTTTTAGTCTCTTCCTTACTAGAGACAGACTATCTCTGATGACCCCTGAATGATTAGCCTAAAGGCAGCGTTGTTCCCCGATGCCACGCACAATCCACCTTGTCTTAGGAACAGCAAATCCAGACCTCTTCTATTTTGTAGTGTGACTTCCACTAAGGAGTTTTAGGGATTCTTCTAGCCTGGAGACAGAATTTTCTAGTTCTGATAAGTCTTTGTCTATCTGGATAGTGAGCAATTTATAATTCTGGTCTTGGCGTATTCATGCTGTTGCTCCTACAGCAGTAGAGCCTGCTATTCCAGTTGCTACCAACAACGGTACCAATACTGGTGCCGCCCTTTTGACTCTATTTGTTTCAAACTGTTCTGCTCCTGCTTGCCCGCTGTAATAACACACTTGAGGAGCAATGTGGACAGTGACACAGAATTCAGCCCATGGAGTTTGTGTTCCTGCCTCAGTTTGGTCAAATAACCATAAATTAAGGCAAGGGCTTAGACCTAAAGTACAGGCAATCCATGTCCCTTTAGGGGCAATCAGGTCATTTTACAACCCCTTGATGGGACGATGTTTCTGGTAGAAGACTCTCAGTAGGGCGAGTATTAGAGAGTGAAGTTAGGGGTATGAAAACAAAGTCCTTGGTCTTGTAAATCACCCAGTGTTAATTTAGGTATGTTTCCCCAGGGGCAAGTAGTTGTATTAACTTCCTGGGCACTGACATTAAGAAGATCATGGGTGGAGATATTGGCCCCTACCCCGACATAATAAGGGGGCTCAGGGTTGAGGCAGAGCCAGCATTCACTGGTGAGGCTTGGGAGGAAGCATTTAGAAGGAGAAAAGCCATGTCTGTGGTGTGGAGCAGGGGCTCGTACCTTGAAGGATTTGGGGGTATAACAGGTGGGGGTATAGTTAGCTGACAGTCCTAAGGCAAACCGGCAGTTTCGGGCTTCACAGGAGTTGAGTGACTTGGCTCCTGGGTGTCAGCACTGGTGGGAGTGGGAGTTCAGGTCCTGCTGGCTTGGGTTGGGAGCCTCGTTGTACTGGGTGGTTTTGGATAGTGAGTTCGGACGTTGTCTGGGCCAGAAATAGATACTCTTATTCCCCAAGTCCTTCCTGTCACCAGAGGTTAGAGTGGGTTTTTACCTGAATTTGGAAAGGGTGACAGGGAGTTATTCTTGCAATACAGCCTCCAGGAACAGGGTCATAGGTCAATGCTGGAGCTAGTCATCATCCTTCCATGGGGCTGTGCAGTGATGTGTTCCTGGCCCCTCGCAATTGTAATCCTGGTCTGCCAGGCACCTATAGACCTAGGTCCTTTGTAGGTCCTTTTTGGAAAATCGAGAACAGATATCTCTGGTCACGTACTTAGTCACATCACATGGATCTAATAGGGAAGTTGGCAATTCCTGATTTCTTAGTGAAGACGACCTCTGTAACGTTTCCCCTGCAGCGTCTCTTATCTCCCATCGATGCCGACTGAGGGCATGGGGCCCTTTCTGGGACACTGCCTTCACATCGTAAGTGGTCAGGATCAAGACTAGGGTTAGGGCAAGAGTTTTAGTCTTGTCTTTGATGGAGCGGAAGAGGGCTGAATGGTCCACTTCCTGTTGGTTTCGCTTTGCTTGGTGACAAGAGTGGGCTTGGCGTGTGTCCAGTGGATCCATGACGCTTTCCCAGCCACCTTGATTGCAGTTGGTGTGGTGAGAGTAACTGTCCAAGGTCCAGTCCATCGAAGTTCCAGGGAGGAGGAGGGTGGCAGCTTTTTTTATAGAGACCAGGTCACCTGGCTGAAAGGTTGTACATCTTTTTGGTTATTCTGTTCACTTGTATGTGACTCTCCCAGAGTTTGAGTACAAGACACTGTGTGTCTGATGCGTCTTCTTATCATGTCCCTTATCAGCCATCAACTTTAAGTGTGTCCCCACTGTCTGTTGTGCCCAGAGGTGCTTCTGCGTCTTTTCTTGTGGTGGGTGTAGTGACAGTCAATGGAGGAGGCCCTTTCCAGCCTTTTCTTTAGGCTTCCAGGAAGATCCCTTTCCCAGGCCTGCCAACAAAGCAGGTTGGCTTCATTTCTGTTCCTCCCTGGCACCCCTCAAGGCACAGCACCTAGCTGTGAGGGGCCACTCAGCGTGTGCCCTCCATGCACTGACGCTGTTTTTCTTATGTCATGGCACTCTGTTTAATGAAGGTCAGTCACAGTGACCATGGGGAGACTGTTGAGGACCTCTGTCTGCAGAACCCAGCAGGGCCATGAGGCAGGTGCCTGCATACCTGGGGAGGTCCTTGTTCCTCAGCTCTGCGGGCAGCAGCCAGGGCTGAGAGCAGAAGGGCCCACCGGCAGAGAAAAGGCATGGCATTAGCTCGGGGCACGCAGCATGGGGAGCGTGCCAGGCTGCTGAGCCTCAGGTGGTAGTCAGGCATGAGGGCTTTGTCTCTTCGCCATGGAAGGGGCTGCCTGAAGTTCCAGACCCTTCCAAGAAACTGCAGCAGCTGCCGCTGTTGGCCCTTCAGTTTGTTATTGAAGCTGTTTCTGCTTGTTCCTTATGCCAGTCTACTAATGAGGAGCGTTTTTTATTTTTTATTTTTTTTTAAGAGAAAGTTTTTGCGTGCTTTCAAAGGAGAAACACGTGGGCCTGTTGTTCTAGAGGCTTTGATTTTGCCCATTGGGGGGTACAGTGGACGTTTAAAGAGGTGGTTGAGAGACTACACCCCAGTGTCCCCTGTGGGGCGTCATGATTCCCTGTAGTCTTGGTAGGTGGCTGTTAGTTCTTCTGGCACCATCCTGCAGACCTATGGTGTGTGTGCCCAGTGACAGGCAACTTGGACTTGCATGGCATAAGAGTAGTCTTGCTTCTCCAAGGTTAGGGAAGGGGAGATGGAAAAGAGAAAGAAAAAAAATGTCAGTTTCTTAAAGAGCTGCATTGACGGAGTGGGGGGGCTATATTGAAGCATACAGTGAACCATGTTTACAAGAAGAGGGTCTGGGCTTGTGCCGCTGCTCCTTAGCTTCTCTAGACACAGACCCCTCATTAAGGACTTTGAGGAAAGTGTCCCTTTGGGAACATGATGGGGTGACTTTTCTCCAGCCTCTAGCCTGCCTTCTGGGGTTGGGTGTCAGCACTACCTGGAGCCTTCCTGTCTTGCAGCGTGCAGGGATCTCAGGACCTGAGCAAGCTGCCACAGCGCAGGTCTCCCAGGAGTGCAGGAGGTTCTCGGGGAATCTGGACTCAGTCGGGGTCTGTGGAAGCAGCAGCAGTGGCATGGGGAGTCCTTGTCTCTCATTTCTCCCGGGAGTAGTGAATCTGCCTGTTCACACTCTTCCAAACGTGCAGGAAGCAGGGTCCCAAACCCACTGTCCACTCCATGCCTGGCTCCTCATCAGGGCTGGCAGGAAACCTGTAACACCGCAGTTCCTCAAGTAAGCTGAAGTCGCGGGGGGCCGCTGCATCCTCCAGGTTGCTTCTGCCTGTGAGCTGTCCGCGGGCCTGAGGGAGCTGCTCCTCTGCGGCTGCCGATGTCCTGGACCTGGGCTCTGCGTACACAGGAAGTAACCTGCACTTGTGCTGCCTGTTCTTTCTCACTTTGCTGCCTTTTTTTCATACAGAAGTTTTTTCTGTCACTTGAGTTATCTGAGGATGAAAAATAGAAACAAACCTTCCTATCTTCCTTCAAAATTGGCTTTGAATAAACTGCATTTCCAATTTGACTTGAAGTATTTGTGGAGCATAAGTAGTGGTAAAGTCCTCCCTTTTTTATTTTTATTTTTTTAACTGTGGAAGAACATTTCTTGTGAGTGTAAAGACAAGAATGACCTGAAACTTCACTTTAAAGTACTTACAAAATTGAAAAAGAAAGAAAGAGAAAGAAAGGAAAAGAAAGGCAGGACGTGTAAGATCAATGTTCTCTTTTCTGTGTTACAGCTGTAGGACTGAGGCAGTAGCTTAGTGATAGAGTATTTGTCTAGCATGCAGGAGTCACTTGGTTTATTCACCAGCACCAATAAAATTAAAAAAAGAAAAAAAAAAACAAAACAAGAAAAAGAAAAAAAAAAATAAAGAAAGAAAAGTCATCCTTTAGTCCCATGAGTTTTCTAATATGTAAGAAAAAAACATGTCTGTTGTAACCTAAAAGTTAGATTTCACAATGTATTCTTAGGCAGAACCAATCCGTTACCTAAACTCATGGTGAAAGTGTAGCCATTGTGAGGTGGCCAACATGCACAGCTGTGTCCACCCTGGGCAGAAATGCGGACCCTGGCCTGGTCTCGACCCCAGCCTGCCGTTGCATGCCTCACTGCCTGGGGCTCCCACATCATGCCCACCGCTGCCCTGTGTCCTGTACCCTGCATCTTCTAGGAGTTTCATAGCTTCTGGTCTGATTCCCAGGTCTTTGGTCCGTTTGCAGTTGACATTTGTGCCGGACGAGGAATAAAGGTCTAGTCTGATTCTCCTACATACGGGTAACCAGATTGCCCAGCACCATTGGTCATAGAGCCTGTGCTTTCTCCACTGTGGTCTGACACCTTAGTCCAGCATCAGGTAACTGCATCTAGGTGGTTTGTCTCTGTGTCTCCTAACGTGTACCATTGGTGTATGTGCCTGGTTTTATTTTTTAAACTTTTTTGGCAGTACTCTTATGTTTTGGATTTGAGGTGCATGAAGGTTCAGAGGAGAAATGGTTGGGTTGTAAGAGTCTTGACCCATGAGTGATTCAGTCCCCTGATGGGGAGTAACTGAGTGGTGGCTGAAGTGGAAGGGTGTGGCTGGAGTAGGGGGAATTGGGGCATGGCTGTGGGTATATATTTGTATCTGGCCAATGGAGACCCTCTGTCTGCTTCCTGACCACCATGCAAGCTGCTTCCCTTCCTCACAATCCCTCCCCGATGTTCTGCTCACCTAGTGCCCCGAGGAATGGAACAGCCTGCCATGGACTAAGACCTCTGAAACCATGAGCCCTCAAATAAACTTCTCCTCCTCTAGAGTTGCTCTGGTCAGATCCTAAACTTAGTCACAGCAGTGAAAAGCTCACTAAAACAAGTACCATGCAGTTGTTGTTGCTAAATTGTTTAGTATTTTGATGGGGATTGTATTGAATCTGTGTAGTGCCTTTGGTAGTATGCTCGTGTTTATTTTGTGGATCTTCTCAGTTAAGATCATATCACTTACAAGAAGTGATAATTGACTTCTTCCTTTCCTCTTTTTGCCTATGTCTTTCTCTTGATTGATTACTCTGGCTGAATTTCTAGTACCATATTGAATAAGAATGTGAGAGTGGACATCCTTGTTCCAGATTTTAGAGGAAATGCTCTCAGTTTTTCTCCATTCACAGTGATTGTGTCATTTGTGTTTGTTGCACGTGGCCTGTATGATGTTGAGGTAGGCTCCTTCTGTCCCACTGTTTTCAGGGTTTTTGCCATGTATTGGTGCTGGATTTTGTCAAAGGCTACCTCTGCATATATTGAGATGAATAAGTGATATTTTTGCCCTAATTTTATTTTTGTGGTGAATTACTTTTAGTGATTTGCATATGTTACGATGTCCTTGTACACTAGTTTATTTGCATATGTTAAGACATCCTTGCTACCTTGGTTTATTGCCCCCCTCTAATTTTAGGCACTTTTTACTTCTATAAGGAGAATGGTGATGACCACTCTTGGTGCTTTGAGATAGTGGGGACCTAGGGTGGGGCAAGCAGTTTGGAGTTCCGTTTGGGAAATCAGGTTGGTCCTGGGGTCTGTGGCAAAAGTCTGGTTCTGGAAGAACAGGTTGTAAAGTCATGTGGGTGTGGGTGCTTCTATGAGAGAGAAACAAAAGGACATGAGTATGAAATGAGATTAGTTGCAAAGTAAGTGTTACAATATTTGGAACATGTCAATGAATATCATGAAAAAATTGAGATCAATAATCCCTCACCATAAGGTGTAAGAGCTGACAAGTTGTCCCCATAATAAGGCTAGACAGGACAGGCCTTTATTTGGGAATGTACATTTTAAAAATTGCCAGAGTTATTAGAAATGTAAACACAACATTGAAACTACTTAATGTCATCTGATTTTTGTAGGATATCTTTTTATTGGTATGACCTCTGTGTTTATAATAGAGATCCATTTATTTCTGTAACTTAGGGCGAGATAATCATAAGAGCAAATATTTAATAAGCCTACCTGTGGTGGAGATTAGGCAGATCTGTAGGCCTTAAATGAAGTAAAAACTTCTGCCAGCCACGGTGGTGCACATCTGTTATCCCAGCAGCTTGGGAGGCTGACAGGAGAATCTCAAGTTCAAAGCCAGCCTCAGCAATAGTGAGGCACTAAGCAACTCAGTGAGAACCTATCTCTAAATAAAATACAAAATTGGTCTGGGGATGTAGCTCAGTGGTCAAGTACCCTTGAGTTCACTCCCTGGTTGGAAAAAAAAAAAAAAAAACTCTTCAGTTTCACATGATAGTTATCTTCCTAGGAATCTCTTGTAGCCTCCAGTCTTATTTATTCTTGGTGTGACTCACACAAGTGTACATGTTAAGATCCACTAAAGTAACTGCTAGGGCTGGGGGTATAGCTTATTTGGCAGAGTGCTTGCCTTGCATGCACAAGGCCCTGGGTTCAATCCCTGGCAACACAAAAAGGAAAAAAAATAAATAACTATTATTTCTCCTTTTAAATGCTCAGGGATGACTGGGCTTCGGTCTTAACTGTTTTGTTACATAGTTAAGATCAGCTGCTCAAATTGACCTTTTACCAATCTGTTGTTAAGCATCAGCTGAGTTACCATGAGGAACTCGTGGGGAATCATTCTTGGGGAACTTGAGAGCAGCTTCTTAGTTCTTTTAGTGCCATCTGCTGGGTTAGTGTCTCCTTGATGAGGTGGCTTCCCTTGGAAGCATCAGGGATGTCTCCCTTCTCCAATGACCCTCCTCCCTGCAGCAAGTACACTAGCTGGCTTTTCTTTTTAACTCCTGTTTTTTGTTTTTTGTTTTTTTAATATTTATTTATTTGCTTTAGTTGTACACAATGCAATGCATTTATGTTTATGTGGTGCTGAGGATCAAACCCGGGCTGCACATGTGCTCTACTGCTGAGCCACAACCCCAGCCCACTAGCTGGCTTTTTGTTTTTTTTGTAGGGTCTCGGTGACTTCCCCCACCTCCCATTGGGAAGTCATGTGGCCCAGAGTTACAAAGTTCCTGGAGAAGTTCCATTGTTCCCCAGTTTTAAGCTGATTCAGAGAGCAAAAGCCAAATATTGGTGTTCTTGGCATTATTTTAACCTTGATCATTAAGCCTTGGTCTTAAACATCCAGCAATCCCATCTCACCATCTTAAAGTAACAGTGCTTGGCTTTAACTTTAAGACTATAACTGCCCAGTCATTTTACCCCTTTTATTTAATTGGGGTCTATATTAGTACTAGAAGTTAGCATTATAGATGATGGCCTAAAGTTATAATTCTCTAAGGCACTAACAGATAACAGTTAAAGTATTAAAGGAAAATTCAAAATTAAATTAACAAGAGTAAAACATGTTTAGTTTGTACATGATGAAGCACTTTTTCTTGATCGTCTCTGGGTCAAACTTGTCTTAATTTCCCAGCATGCAGGCTAGTGGTGAACCTGGCAGTACTGCTGAGAACAAAGCTCCCTCTCACCTGGGTCCTTGGAGCCCTCCCTCCATGAGCTTCCTGCGCATCACCTCTCACCACCTGGATCTGCATTCCTAATGGTGGCTGGATTGGCAGGTGCTGTGGTTCTCAGTAGCCCAGTGCCAGAGAACCAGGAGAGCTCTGACTTAAGGGCATCTACTGATCTTCTCCCTGCTGCTATAAATTTTGTAATTATGAAGAAACACATACACACACACACAAAAAAAAAAAAAAAAAAAAAAAAAAGGAGGAAAGAAAAGAAAAAAACCTACATTTCTCTGTTCTGTGGATTAAAGGAATCTCTGGAGGGTAAGGGAACATCTAATGGTTATTAGACATAAAATGCCCTTTTCCTGTAAGAGTTTGTTGAAAGTTTTTGTTGTTGTTGTTTTAACATTTATTTATTTGCTTTAGTTGTACACAATGTGTTTATTCTTTTTTTTTTTTTAATATTTATTTATTTGCTTTAGTTGTACACAATGCGTTTATTTGTATGTGGTGCTGAGGATCAAACCCGGGCCGTGCATGTGCTAGGCGAGCGCTCTACTGCTGAGGCACAACCCCAGCCCCAAGTTTTTGGTTTTCTTTTTAATGCCTCCCTCTTATAGCTTTTTAAATATATATATTGAGCAAATCTGAGCACAGGAAGAGTAATGCAGAGATCCTAAACAGGCTGGTAAAGGGTTAAAATGCAAATAAAGGGAAGCTGGGTGTTTTACTAACAGTTCTCACCCTAGAGTCCGAATTGCAAGTATCTGATGGGTGAAGGAAGGGGAGCTCTGGAGGGACTGGATTTGGGGAATGAACCATGGCCCCCACCAGTGAGTGTCATTGGCGTTCTCCCTCAGGGCCACATTTCAGCAATCAGAGTCTGGCTCCCAACATGGGATGTGTTAGTCCCTCTGCAAGTCGGGTTCATTCTGAGCTGTGGGTGAAGGAGGCTCCTTACCTGAGCTGGGTCAAGTGCTTGCTCCTTATTTTTAATTCCCTTTATTTCCATGTAACTAATTATTCATGCACTTAATTGCATTTCCTTGTTGTCTTTCTATTTTCTTGACTGAAAAATGAGTGGACAGAGTTAAAGTGTGAGGTGGCCTTGGCCGTGCAGCCCCGGCTCTTCCCACATGATGGGTGCCTGTCTGCATTCTTTCCAGGCTCTCTGACCTGACACCCGCCTCCTCCTAGGTCGGGTTGGCTGTCTTCACACAGAGCATACAGTTCCTCACACAGGCTTGGGACTCTGTGTCCAGGCAGAAGATGCAGAAAGGGCCTCCTGAGAGCAGGGAGATGACAGGGCCTGCTTTGGAAAGCCAGGGTCACTTCTGCCTATGTGCAAGTGTCCCCCCCTCCCCCCAGTGACAGGTCCCCTTGCAGGGAGAGGAAACTCTGCCTGAAAGGGGCTTTTGCCAAGAACTCTTTCTTCTGGCTTCATTTATCCAGGAGTCTGCTACATGTCCTGTCCCTCAGGGCCCCAAAGTGTGCGTATGTGGGCTGGGTTAGAGGGCAGTCTTGTGGAGCCCTGGGCAGCCAGCAGGCAGCTGGTGGGAGGGGTGGCCTTCCACAGTCTCACGGGCCTTCATCTCTCCCCTGTGCAGCTCAGAGTCCATCTCCAGGACTGCGTCTTCTCTGCGTGTGAGGCCCAAGTGGCTCTGGCTCAGATCTGGCTCCCTGTGACCTACAGGTGTAAGATCCACAGGAAGGATGTCAGGACTCCCCAGAAGGCAGGAAGTGGTGAGTGTGTGGGGCCAGGACTGCTGGGGGTGGGGTTGGGGGTGGAGGGTGAGGTCTGGTTCCTTGGAAGCTGTAATATGTCTATACAGTCATGTGCAGGTTGAGACGGATCATCGTCAGGAAGTAAAGTGACTGGGTTTAAGGTTATAGTAGCTGAGAATTATACTCGTTGTGGGTCTAGCAACAAGGTTTGGTAATGTGTCAACCTGGTATTTGTTATCTATCTTTCTGGGGGAATCTTAAATATAGTCTCAACCGCATGAGGAGCAATGATCATGAGTTCCTGCCCCAGAGTTAGTTTTGAGGCTTCTTTTACTAGTAAAGCAGTAGCAGCTGTTGCTCTCAAACAGTTGGGCCATCTTGTAGCCACAGGATCTAGGCGCTTAGACAAGTAGGCTATTGGTCTTTTCTATGGCCCCACGGTTTGAGTTAAAACACCCTTTGTTAGTCCTTTTTTTTCTTTTTGCCACATATAAGTGGAATGGCTTAGTAATGTCTGGGAGGGCCAAGGCTGGAGCTTGGATCAAGGCTTTTTTAGGTTTTGGAATGCCTTTTCCTCTATCTCAGTCTATTTAATTTCCTCTCCTTGCCCTTTTGTTATTTCATATAAGGGCTGAGCAATTTCAGCAAACCCTGGGATCCACAGGTGGCAGTATCCC
The DNA here is from genome assembly GCA_025594165.1 of Tamias sibiricus. Lineage (NCBI taxonomy): Eukaryota > Metazoa > Chordata > Mammalia > Rodentia > Sciuridae > Tamias > Tamias sibiricus. The sequence goes on along the minus strand of CM046662.1, from coordinate 470,847 downwards.
GCAGTTCTCAGAAATTCACATACTTGTCTTTTAGTAGTGGGGGAGGAGGAATTTGGAGGATTGCTTGGACCTGCTCATTAATTAGATAGCCATCGCTGACCTTCTCACAATTTACATCCCAGGTATGTAAATTCTTTGATAAACAATTGAGCCTTTTTGGCAGATACTTGATATCTGAGTTCCTGTAAAGTGCTTAGTAAGTCCTGAGTGGAACTTCTGCACTCTTGCAGAGTTTTGGAGGCCAGGAGCAGGTCACCTACATACTGTTAACAGTACAGTCTCTGGATGATGTAGACAGAACTCCTGTAAGTTTTAACCGAGGGCCTCATCAAATAATGTGGGAGAGCTTTTAAACACCTGAGGTAGTCCAGTTCAAAAATCCCTCCTCAGAATCAGTCCACTCAAAGGCAAAAATAGGCTGACTTACTGGGACAGAGGAAGGCTGAAGAAGGCATCTTTTAGGTCCACTACTGTATAGATCTGGTACTCTGGAGACAACAGACTCAGCAATGTATAAGGATTAGGCACCGTGGGGTGGATAGTTTCCACCCATTTATTGACTTTTCTTAGGTTCTGGACCGGGCGATAATCATCAGTTCCGGACTTTTGGACTGGCAGGAGGAGAGTATTCCATGGTGATTTGCATGGCACCAGTATTCCTTCCTTCTTTAGTTTATTAATATGTGGAGCAATTCCCAATCGTGCCTTATGGCTGATGGGGTACTGTTTAATTCTTAAAGGAGTAGCATTGCTAGTCAGTTGTACAATGATGGGAGCCCGGTGAGTAGTTAACCCCGGGGGAGGGGGAGTTGTTTCAGCCCATACTTTTGGAACTTCTTGTTGGAGTTCTGACAATCTGTGATTCTCGCTCTTGTCTAAGAGCAATGTAGGGTTTTTCCAGTGGCTCCTTGTATAGGGATTTTTTGTTTTGACAGGGGTTCTCCAGATTGTTGCAGCACTGATAGCTCCAGTGTCTACCAGAAACTTTGTGGGTTTGCCCCCTACTTGTAAGGTGACCATAGGCTCTTGGGGGCTTATTGGAATGTTGCCGCCTGAAGTGATGGCCTCTTGAAGCAATGAAGCCGCGGGAAGAAGTTCAGAGGCAAACTGGAAACAAACAGCTTTTTATTCTGATAACTTTTCTCTCTGGCTCTAACAACGACTAACACGCGCCACACACACCACCAAAATGGCGCTGACCCAATCAGCAATCTCGGCCAAGTCACTCGAGATCCCAGGCCAAGTCCCGCGAGATCCCAGGCCAAGTCCCGTGAGACTACGGAAGGCAGCAATGCCCAAAACTCGATGGCCCATAGTCAACCGCAATTTAAGCCATCTCCCCAAACAGGCTCCTGCATTGGAATAGAGCCTCAGCCCCATCAGTCCTCATCCAGTATAGAAAGGACCTTTTCTAACCTCGGTTTGGAGGGTCTGGAATTCTGGGCTTTCTGTAGGCATTTGTTTTTCTAATGTCCTTTTTCCTTACAGTAGGCACATTGGTCCCTTTTTTAAATTTTTTTACCTATTGCAGTAGGTGGCCCTCTAGAAGGGGCATTAGGTCATTTGATGGCAGTCAATAAGACCTTAGTAAGTCTTTTGGTTTGTCTTTCTTCAGGAGGATCTCTGTTATTATAAACTCATTGGGCAATTTCCACCAATTTAGATAAAACCTTTTCCTCTAACCTTTTAAGCTCTTGGAGTGTCTTCCTAATATTGGGAGCTGACAGGGTTACAAAGGCTATATTTATCTATAGGGTGTAAGAGCAGTAAGCCTGTAGGAGGCACTCCAAGAATACACTTGGAGATTTGCTAGGGATTGTCTAGTGGGCCTTCTAAGGGTGGTTTGAACTCCCTACAGTAGAGTCTGGCAAAACCGGTTTAGAGCCTCCTTACCTGTATCTTCATTGGGGTCCCAGTTGGGACAGATGGAGAGAATCATGGCTTTCCACAGGACAGGGTCATCTGTGGGCCAGCCATCAGCACCCAAGATAGATTTTTGAGCTTCTTGTCTGATGCGTTCCCATTCCTCAGATGGGAACATAGTTTGGAGAAGTTGTTGACAGTTATCCCAGGTGGGCTGGTGGGTATAGAAAACTGATTCTAAAAGAGAGGTGAGTCTCTGTGGTTGATCAGTAAAAGAAGGATTTTGTGAAATGCGGAGAGGACACCTGACGATGGGAAAGGTGGAGACAATGGAGGAGAAGGCGAGGAGTGGTGAAGACGTTCCAGTACCCACTGTATGGATGACAGGAAATTTGCCAACTCTAAGAGAGAAAAACATGTTGTTCAGACATGTAAGAATATTTACAGAATGGGTCTAAAAACATAATTGAGAAATGTCCACAGGTGTCTGGGAGAAACTAAGGCAACAAAAGTTGTTTGCTGCTCAGTTAATAATTCCTACTGAGCTTCTTGTTCTAAAGCCACAACCCTTGTAAAGACCGAATTACAGAGAAAGAATTATTTTACCCACAGTACAGGGCCAAACATATATTACCTACTTGATTAAAGGAAGATAATGGTATCTTCCAATAGACCTTTTTTTACCTTACACAGGGATTTATGATGAGGTTGGAAAAAACACATAGTTAATATTGATGGCAAATTTGTTGCCATGTTGGGTTGATATACAAAGCTTACCTTTTAGTTAAAGGTTACAAATATTTAAGGCCTGGTGCACTTTAACAAAAGAATAAAAAAAAAACTCTCTGAGAAAGCAACTCAACAGGTATGATCTATTGTTCCTTTTCTATTTTCACTGTTCCACCTGACCAATATTTAAAAAGTAGGCACTGCATGTTAAAATTAGAATAGGACATATGATTCTTAAAAGAAGGACTACAAGAGTTATCAATGATTATAGAAATAACTTTAGACTCATAAGCTTTCAGGTGTAGGTATATTCTAAAGTTAAAGATTAGGTTAGGAGACATAGAGTCTGGTTATGTAGTCTGGCACCTGTTAAATAAAGGAACGTTATGTCTTGGGAGAATTAGACATATCTGGAAACTATAGATTAATGACGCTTTTTTTTTTTTTGAATGATTTTGTGCCTATAATAAAAGAAAAAGCATATAAATAAAGACCCAGAGAAAGCAGGATTAGCTCTCTCTCTGGAGATCACTCAAATAGAATGACTCCTCATCCCATTCCTTGCTCCGATGCGATGCCATTTATTCTTCAGGACCCCCTGGATCCCCATTGGGGCTGGACCCCAGCAGAGGAGGGAGGTGCCGGAGGTGAAAGGGATGGCAGAAATAAGGGAGGTGAAAGCGAGGAGTGAGGTGCAAGGAGGAAAGGGCCAAAGAAGGGAAAATGAGAGGGGATGGATTTGGGCGCCGGGTAGGGAGGAGGTTCCCAGAGGAAAGTAGTCTCCACTTCAGAGTTACCTAAAACCAGGGGTCCAGGGGATTTCTGATTAACAGGTTTCTTTTGGGCCAATAAGATGGTGCTCTTTCTTTGGAGCTCTGAATCAGAAAACTTGTAACCTGTAATGCAACGTTTTAGCCATTTACATTCATCAGTAAATATGTCAATCTAGATTTGTATATAAATCATTTGATCTGGATGTCCTGTTGCCTGAAAACAATTTTTTTTTTTTTTTTTTTTTTTTTTTTTTTACTCTAGGGCAGTAGGGAGGTTAGTTGATCCTTGTGAGGGCCTACCGACCTCAAAAATAAGCCATTCCAATTTTCATAAATCTAATTTGTTGACAGACGTTCCGTAGTCAGAAGCACGTTTCTGGAAATCCTGAAAATTGTCTAAGAAACAGGTTAAGACTGTGACACACTGAGTATTGGTTCTCACGGTTGACTGACTTAAAAAGAGACTTAGCACACAGAGCAAAGCAAAGACACAGATAGCCACAAACCAGACAGACAACAGAAAGACGAACAGACAGACAATGACCAGATTGGGCCACACCACACAGGGGTGCCCACCAGTGAACCAGAGCGACGTCTCGCCTGATCCTGGGACTAGGTGTAAGCAATCGCGTCCAGTCTGACCTATGTCCCCCAGAGAGTTAACTCACCAGATCACAGATTACAGGTGGCTTTTTTAAATTGTCCTGATGGCAGGCTGGAATCCTCCCAGGAGCGAGGCTGAGAAATGTCTCTCAGGAGCTCCCCTCTACTCCAGGATGGAGTCCAGGAGACTGCGACAGGAGGTTAATTTGGGTGTGACTCGGCAAGGAAAAAGGATCTCGCTGGGGCCTCCAAAAATGTTGTACCAAAAATGTTGTATCCAGCATAATGCCAATTAAAACTCCAAGCCACATCACACTTGAGCCAATAAAAAGCCTTTATTAAGCTGATCAGCGGCCACCATCCTCACACATCACAAAGTGTGACAAGATGGCACATAGGCAGTGATTTTTCAAGGGTTTATAAAGAGCAAAATCACAGAGGGCGGAATATTCAATTGCAGGGTTTCAGCCAATGCAAGCAAGCCACAGTACAGAAGCTGAATCTAGGCAGTTAGCAAGACAAAGCAATGGGTACAATAATATTTCCCACGGGACTTTCCAGGTTGATATAGCAATGATCAAGTAGAAGGGAAGGGGGTCATGATGACCCTAGTTGAGTACATGTTAGAGAATGGTTACTAACGTCTAGACAATCAATCTCTGACAAGGTATTTGCCCAGGAAAAATGTAAACCAAAGAGAGCAATTTGACATTGTATAGGAATTGCTGTTTTTATGCTGTCAAGCGTATTATGCTACGTAACAATTAATGGGTACAGGGGCAGGACTTTCCATATTCTATTATTTCTGAGAAACAGAACTATTTCTCGGAACTCCTAAGATGGCTGCTGAAGAACAAGATAGAATTTCTTTAGTTCTCTTATCACACAATGAAGGCAGAGCATTTTCAGGAGATTCTGACTTGGGGATGGGCTTTCTGTGTGCAAGCTTATTGGTCTGGGGGTCACCATCCCCACTTTTCCCCAGGAGTCACTCGCCTTTCCCACCCCATCTTCCACATATTTGGGAAACAGGGACTCAAGTTCACTTTCCTTTTCCCAGCCTAGCCCCTCTTAGGGCTGGCAGTAAACCCCTAAACTTGCACCTCTGTCTTCATGTCCAGACTCCAACTCCTCCTGCAGTTCACAGCATTAGGAGTCTCTGGGCATACTGGAAAATGGCATCTTTCTTTTCCCCATGCTTTAAGCAGTGAGTTTGTGTGTGTGTGTGTGTGTGTGTGTGTGTGTGTGTGTGTGTGTGTGAAAGAGAGAGAGAGAGCACTTCACTGTGAAATACTGCCAGTGTTTCTGGAGGAAAAACATCATGAATATGTAAAAATAGTCATAAAAGCCACCAAGCTGTAGGTCATGGTGAATTTCAGGTAAGAAGAAACCCCACAGTAGTGGCAGCTGTCCTGTCTCCCCACTGCTTGCGCCCTGACTGAGGGGGTCCTGGGCCTGCAGTTGGTGTCATGTCTCATCTGTTGGCATTCTCCTGGCTTTCCTCTTCACTCTGAGGTGATCTTTCTCCATCCTGGCTCTCCCCTTCTGTTCCACGTCCTGGCTGTTTCCCATTTCAGTCATGGGAATATTCATCTCACTCTGTGTCCTGGCTCTCTGAGGTCGTAGGTAGTGCAGGTTTCTCCTGCACTGTTTAGCACCTTTTAGTTCCCTTAATTTTCATGTATTTGATATTCTCATTCTCCTTCATTACTGTTTACTCTTCTTTTGTAAAAAGGGTTTTTCTATTCCTCTCTAATCATTTTCTCTAAAGTTCTGGAAGTGGTTTGATTTTCTCTGATGTGAGGATTTAGAATGGTATTCGTGAAATACAACTGAAATGCATTTTTGCAATTAGGTTGGTCTTAGCCCAGGTTTCACATCACTTGTGTGACTCTATTCCCTCTAGAATCTGGGATGTGGTCAGCTGGCTCTCCCTGTGAAGGCCAGCCCACTGAAAACTCTCTTGTCTCTTGGTTCCTTCTGTCTGTGTTTCCTAGTACTGTGCTGTTTTGCAGTATCATAATTGGAAATTCCTAGATGTACAGTCGTGTGTCACTTAAATACAGGGACACATTCTTGAGGAGCATATGTAGGCCGCCTCATGATTTTCCAAACATCATTCTCTGTTCACATCATCCTAGGCGGCACAGCCTCTTGCACACCGAGGCTCTTGGTGTCAGTGGTTCCTGGGCTACAGGCGTCCATAGCATGTTGCTTTACCAAATACTGCGGTTGAGAATGCATTAGGTTTATTTTACCAGCATCACTGCACACACACAAGGAATCCCTTTACTATAGACACCTGTGTAGGTGTCACCTATGTGACCAAACTTGTCCTTGAAGAAAACCTTGTTGTGTGGCTCCTGACCATATATTAGAAAAGCCAGCAGTCTGTGGTTCAGACACTGCTGACAGTTGTTACACATTTCTTATGACTATTAGGCTTGACAAATTACTTCTTGACCACTATGAAGTCTATTTTGGAGAGTTATAAAATTCTGTAAGGCTATCATTTGGAAGAGGTGACCTTTCTTGATATTGAGTTATTCCTAAGACACACGCATCTTTCCACTTACCCCATTCTGCTTTGTTATTATTAGAAATTTGTTGTTTATGAATTATTGTTCTTGTGTCCTGGTTGGTTAGACTTGGTCTGGAGTACCCCAGTTGCAGCTCTCTAATTTTTCTCAATCCCCAATGAATATATTGTTACTACCTGGATTAAATATTGTGTGCCAGGGAAGCTTCAGATCTCCTTGAGCACAGGGTTGGTTTTTTTATTTGTTTGTTTTCAGATGGGTGATCCTTATAACAGTGGTAACAAAATAATCAGATTTTGGAAGGAAGGCAGACGTTCAGTAAAGGACATGTTGTTTGCCTACTCTGTCAGCACTGCGACTCAGTGTCACTGCTTAGTTTGGTGGGATTCCTCCACATCCTTAGCTCCCTCAATCAGAAAAAGTCCAATATTTTCAGCACGCACTTCTAAGGGTAGGTACAGTCAGGATGAGTAATGTTAGCTCTTTTCTGCACATGAGATAGAAGGCCTTCATTATTCCATGTATTAGACATGCACCCTACAAAGGCTTTAGGGGTAACACTATTCAATCCAGGAGTATACCTTACTCACTGGACTCCACAATGAGGAGATGCCTTTGCTCTGCTGATGCTTTTCTGGATAGTTCAGGTCTTATATTGGATTCCCTCTGTATGGGGAAGTGACTGCACAGTGAGAGTACAAGTTTTGATGACAAAATCATGGAATAAATATTTAGAGACCACAGAAATGTGAGAACATCTCACATGATGTGAATGGAGCCCTAATGATGTCAATCTCTCCTGGCCTGCACTACACTTTTCTGGAATATTTTAGAATTCAGTGGCCTTTGAGGATGTGGCTGTGAACTTCACACAGGAGGAGTGGGCTCTGCTGGATCCTTCCCAGAAGAATCTCTACAGAGATGTGATGCAGGAAGTCCTTAGCAACCTGGCTTCTATAGGTAAGGACGGTGTTTCATTATATAATCAAATGCTGAACAATTGAGAGTGTTTTTTTGTTGTTGTTGTTGTTGTTGTTTTGTAAACAAAAGATTGAATTCAGTGGTGTTCAAGCACTGACTGATATCGATAGCCCTTTTTTTATACTGTTATTTAGAGACGAGGCCTTCATAAGTTGCTGAGGCTGGCTTCAAACTTGAGATCCTTCTTTCTCAGCCTCCCAAGCTGCTGGGATTGCAGGCATTGGCCAGAGGGCCTGGCAAGTGGAAGTTATTTTCTCATGGATTTGGAATGTGGAATGGGAGTGCTTTGGGGAATATATTGGGCTTAATGTTTTTATCTGCAGCATAAATCCCATATTGTTTTTCCTTTTTTCTCCAGTTTTGTTTTTGCATTAGAGTTGTTCATATCATAAATCCCATAATTTATTCTGAAATCATGATGATTCATCATTATTGTCCTGTGTCTACATTTCAGGAGACAAATGGGAAGATCAGAACACAAATCCCCGGAGAAATCTAAGGTAATTAATGTTCACTAGAGAAAACAGAGTGTCTTGAGGGAATTGTAACATGTCCCATAATTTTACAAACAAACAGAGAAAACAACTATAATATGAATTATAGTTATCTAACTTAACTAAAAATATAAACTTTAATGTATGATACATGTTTAGTGTTTTCAAAAATAATCCAATTGTTGAAAATGCTGTAAAATTCTCTCATGATACTACTGTTTTGGTACTAGCTTTGAGAATCAGTGTTTTCAAACAGTTTGGACATGACAGAAAATGAACACTTCCCCTGACATTGGTAATAGTGTAAGTGCAATACCAACTCATGAATATATCAGTTTTAATGAGCCAACCATAAATTTCCATATAATGTTTTTACAGAAGTCATATGGTAGGTTCTGGAAAAATTTAAACAGGTACTCAAGTGTGGAAGAACCTTTAGTGAGATTCCAAATCTTAGTCTTCACCAGAACTTTCCCACTAGAGTAATTCCATGTGAAAGGACTATGTATGGACAAGTCTTCACATATCATCTCTTTTTCCTTAATAGGCATATTATATCTCACTCTGCAAACAAACCATATGTAAATGAGGAGAAAGGACGGAAGCCATGTAAACTTAAACTAAACAGAACATCTTTAATTTCTTGTACAAGTGTTCAAAGACAAGCATCAGCGCACACTGTAAATGAACATTATGAATGTCTGACATGTGGGAAAGAGTGCAGTTGTTCCAGGTATTTTAAAAAAAAATCAATCATCGCATACTGGAGAGACAGTTTACAGATGCAATCAATGTGGAAAAGTCTTCACTAATTCCTCTAACCTACGAAAACATAAACGAACTCATACTGGGGAGAGGCCATATGAATGTAAACAATGTGGGAAAGCCTTCAGCTGTTCCTCTCACCTTCAAAGACATAAACGAACTCATACTGGAGAGAAGCCCTATGAATGTAAGCAATGCGGGAAAGCCTTCAGCTGTTCCTCTCACCTTCAAAGACATAAACGAACTCATACTGGAGAGAAGCCCTATGAATGTAAGCAATGTGGGAAAGCCTTCAGCTGTTCCTCTCACCTTCAAAGACATAAACGAACTCATACTGGAGAGAAGCTATATGAAAGTAAGCAATGTGGGAAAGCCTTTGTTTCTTCTAGTTCACTTTTGAAACATAAACAAATTCATTCTGGAGAGAAGCCCTATGAATGTAAGCAATGTGGAAAAGCCTTTGCTTCTTCTAGTTCTCTTTTGAAACATAAACGAACTCATTCTGGAGAGAAGCCCTATGAATGTAAGCAATGTGGGAAAGCCTTTGCTTTTTCTAGTTCCCTTTCAGATCATAAACGAATTCATTCTGGGGAGAAGCCCTATGAATGTAAGCAATGTGGGAAAGCCTTTACTTCTTCTAGTTCTCTTTTGAAACATAAACGAATTCATTCTGGGGAGAAGCCCTATGAATGTAAGCAATGTGGGAAAGCCTTTGCTTCTTCTAGTTCCCTTTCACAACATAAACGAACTCATTCTGGAGAGAGGCCCTATGAATGTAAGCAATGTGGGAAAGCCTTTGCCTTTTCTAGTTCCCTTTTACGGCATAAACGAACTCATTCTGGAGAGAAGCCCTATGAATGTAAGCAATGTGGGAAAGCCTTTGTTTCTTCTGGTTCACTTTGGTACCATAAACAATGTCATTCTGGAGAGAAGCCCTATGAATGTAAGCAATGTGGGAAAACCTTTGCTTTTTCTAGTTCCCTTTTGAAACATAAACGAATTCATTCTGGAGAGAAGCGCTATGAATGTAAGCAATGTGAGAAAGCCTTTGTTTCTTCTGGTTCACTTTGGTACCATAAACAAAGTCATTCTGGAGAGAAGCCCTGTGAATGTAAGCAATGTGGGAAATGCTTTGCTTCTTCTATTTCTCTTTTGCAACATAAACGAACTCATTCTGGAGAGAAGCCCTATGAATGTAAGCAATGTGGGAAAGCCTTTGCTTATTCCAGTTCCCTTCGAAAACATGAACAAATTCATACCGGAAAGAAGCCCTATGAATGTAAGCAATGTGGGAAAGCCTTTGCTTTTTCTAGTTCCCTTTCAGATCATAAACGAATTCATTCTGGAGAGAAGCCCTATGAATGTAAGCAATGTGGGAAAGCCTTTACTTCTTCTAGTTCTCTTTTGAAACATAAACGAACTCATTCTGGAGAGAAGCCCTATGAATGTAAGCAATGTGGGAAAGCCTTTGCTTCTTCAATTTACCTTTCAAAACATAAACGAATTCATTCTGGAGAGAAGCCCTATGAATGTAAGCAATGTGGGAAAGCCTTTACTCATTTTCTTGTACTTCAGAGACATAAACAAACTCATTCTGGAGAGAAGCCCTATGAATGAATGTAAGCAATGTGGGAAAGCCTTTGCTTCTTCTATTTCCATTTGGTACCATAAACAAGTTCATACTGGAGAGAAGCCCTGTGAATGTAAACAGTGTGGGAAAGCCTTGGCTTGTCAGACTTCCTGTTCACAACGTGAAGGAATTCATAATGGAGAGAAGCCCTAAAAATGTAAACAACATGGGAAAGCCTTTGCTTATTTGAGTTCCTGATCCCAACATAAAAGTATTCATACTGGAGAGAAGCCCTAAACATGTAACCAATGTGAAAAAGTCTATGCTAGGTCCAGTCAGCTTTATTCACATGAATGAACTCATAAAGGAAAGAAGCCCTATGGATGTAAATAATGGGGGAAAGCCCTCGCTAGCTCTGCTCACCTTCCCAGACATGAAGAACCTCATTCTGCAGAGAAGCCCTATCAGTGTGAACAATGTGGGAAAGACTTCACTATTTCCTCTTAACTTTATATACACAAATGATTTCATAATGGGATGAAGCCTTATAAATGTAAACAATGTGGGAAAGCCTCCCCTAGTTCCTCTTACCTTCACATACATAAACAATTTCCTACTGGAGAAAAGCCTTGTAGTTGTAACCAATGTGGGAAGGCCTTTACTACTTCTGCTTACCTTCACATATGTGAATTAACTCATAGAAGAAACCTTTCTAATGTAAGCAGTGTGGGAAATCCTTCACTACAGCTAGTCACTTTTATTTACTTGAAAGAACTCATGTTGGAGAGATGCCCTGTGAATGTAAACAATGTGGGAAAGCCTTTATTGATATGGTAACATTTCAAAACATCAAACAACTCATACAGAAAAAAAAACTCTACTAAAGAAAAAATATGAAATGTCTTCCATTTGGGGGGTTCTATTTTATATCTGAGAGTAGTTGTGTTGTGGAAAAGCCCATTGAATGCAAAAAACATGACAAATAATTTAAAATTCACAGTCACCTTCAATAACATGAAAGTACTCATGGAAAAGTTGGGATGTGTGTGTGTGTGTATTTACAGTAGAATGATGGATTGTTCCTGGAAGGGCAGAAGGCATACAGGGCAAAAGTGCTGGCACGAGTAGCAAGTTGTAGGTTTAAACGGGTCATGAAACTTCAGAGGAAGTTGCAAAGCATTTATGCAACATGAATTGTGTAAGAAGAATTTTGTGAGTATCCCAGTTGACTCTAAGCTAAACAATCATCTCTAGAGTTTTTCCTATGGATTGAATATTGATTTTTCACACAAATCAAAACCTGATTCATTATAATACAGTAACAATATTTAAATCTTGGGCTAGTGTTGGGGCGAGACACAAGTGCAGAGAAAACGGGTAGGGAATTATGTGACTCCACCCTGTTCAATCTGTAGACCCACCCCTACTCCTGGCCCTCTATACACCCCTAGTGCAGGTTGCTGTCCCCTTGAGACCGCCCCCATTCTTCCCTGAACATGTATCAGCTTTCATAAATAAACTTGTTTGTTCCTTGGACCTGCACCTACCTCAGGCGTGCCCAAACCCTGCTGTTCCTAAGCTGAGCTCCCCCTTCTCAGGGAACTCCTGCAACCGTTCATCGGAGACAGCAGAAGAAACCCTGCCCAGGCAGGGAGGGACAGTAAGACCAGATGGTGGGCCCTGGTTGAAGGACGAAAATCACACTGGGGACGGCTGTGCAGCTAAGAGATTTATTCACTGGCCTTTATGGCTGGTTAAGGGTAGAAAAGGAATGGGGAGAGGGAAGTGCGCAAGCTCTGATGGGAGAAGGGAGTCAGGGAGAGGGAAGTGTCCAAGCTCTGGTGGGAGAAGGGAGTCAGGGAGAGGGGAGTGTGCAAGCTCTGGTGGGAGAAGGGAAGGAGAGGGCAGTGTGCAAGCTCAGGAAGTGTGCAAGTTCTGAATGGAAGGTGTGAGTCTTGTCGCACAGGCTGCGGTGTCTGGAGCTATCACTTGGGGCAGCTGCCATCAGGCTGGAGACAGTGTGCAGTGGCTGCCTCTTCTCCATCTCCGTCATCTTTCTTCTCATCGTCTGGCTCTCTCCTTGCCGCTCTTGTCAGCTCTTCATCTTGCTGCTCTCCGTGGGCATCTGGCTCGCTGGCACACAAACTTCCAATGGCCGGGAGTTTATATAGGGATTACTGGTGTGTGTGGGGGGGGTACCAGAGTGAACTTTAAGCCTATTGGCTCCTGCTTCTGGTGTGAGGATAGCCTTCAAGCCTATTGGCTCCTGCCCGGGGATGGTGAAACCTCCTGCCCAGAGAGCAGAGCAACCTTTTGGCCCTCTGCCTGTGGAACAGGGTGAACATTTGATGATCTGAGAGCCTATTGGCTCCTGCCCATGGGGTGAGGGCAGCCTTGAAGCCTATTGGCTCCTGATCTGGGGTGATGAAACATTGAGACCAGAGCAACCTTTTGGCCCCCTGCCTGTGGAACAGGGTGAACTTTGACCCTTTGCCTGTGGAACAGGGCGAACTTTTGGCGACCTTTAAGCCTGCCCATCTCATCTAACACTGGTCCTTCTGGGCATGTCCCAGGAATGAGAAGGCAAAAGTGCGCAGGTAACCCTGGGGGGGAGTGGGGTAGGGTCTTTGCCTTCCAGCGCATGCTAGGTAAGAGCACATCACTCCACCACTGAGCTGTACCCTCAACTCACGTGCTGCATATTCTTTTGTGCTCCACGCCAGATGCCCGCCCTTACCAACAGTCAGAATAGCTAGCCCTGTGCGGTGGCGCACCCTTGTAATCCCAGCAGCTCTGGAGGCTGAGACAGGAGGATCCTGAGTTCAACACCAGCCTCAGCAAGGGCGAGGGGCTAAGTGAAGGGCAAAACATCACACCGGGGACAGCCATGCAGCCACAAGATGTATTTAACAGCCTTTGTGGCTGGTAGCAAAAACCGGAGAAGAGGTGCTCTGGTCGAAGGTCAAAGAGGTGGGAGAGGGGGGGAGTCAGGGAGAAGGGAGTGTGCAAGCTGTGGTGGGGAGAAGGGAGTCAAGGAGAAGGGAGTGTGCAAGCTCTGGACAGAAGGTGGGTGCTTAGTCACACTGGCTAGGATCTCTGGAGCTGTTGGCTAAAGCAGCTGCTGTCTGGCTGGAGGCTGGAGCTGTCAGCTGGGAGCGGCCATCGGGCTGAAGGCGGTGGGTCTGGAGCTGTTGGCTGGAACAGCTGCCGTTGGCTGGAGGCGATGGGTCTGGAGCTGTTGCAGTGGCTTCCTCCTCTCTGCAGCGATGAGACAATGTTGTGTGTCTGTGCGTCTCTCTCTTGAGTCTCTCAAACAGGGCCCTATATAGGGATTTCTGGTGGGAGGTGCACTAGAGCAACCCCAACACCATTGGCTCTTTGCCCATAGAACAGGGTGACCTTTAAGCCTATTGGCTCTTGCCTGGGGAAAAGAAACATTCTGCCCGGGGAAGGAACATCCTGTCTGGAGAAGGAACATCTTGTCCAGAGAATGAAACAAGGTTGCTTCTCTTAGGGTGTGGAAAACTCTGAGGGGGGGGAGAGTAACCTATCTATCATTCCCCCCCTTTTTGTTTTCTTAGGAAGTGGGATGTCGTGTGTCAGTCTGGCTCATTCCTGCTGAAACGGGGCAACGTGGGGTGTTATGGGGGGATATGATAAGACAGGTAGGTCAGGCTTGAGGGTGAAAAGGATTCCCAGGAGGTTGGCACCAAAAAGATGAGTTCGTGCTGAGGTGATGAGAAGTAACAGATGATCCCTAAGGAGAAGCTGGTTAAAGTTTCAGATCAAGAAAGACAAAAAATTATTCTGAGTCTATATCGGGAACACGAGAAAATGAATTTTTAGGGGATTGGTAGGAAGGGAAGAACAAGTGTAATGTGGTAGGTGTCTGTTGTCCTTTTGTGGATCCTCAGCTAGTTGGGTAGCTGGTTTTAGCCTGGAGATATGAATCCAAGATGTCAAGTTCCCTGAGGTTTCATGAAGCTTAGCAGCCGTGGGTGTGCACAGCACAACCTGGAAGGGGCCTGTCCACTTTGGGGCAAGGGAGACTGATCCTGTGTCCTGGGGAGGGGAAAAATATACCCGAGAACCAGGTGTTAATGGGAATGAAGTGGAGAGTCTACCTGGGTCTGGCAGGATATGATCTTGGCACATCCATAGCTGATGTCTGATGAATGACAAGAGGGAAAGAGAGAGATCCTTGGGCAAGGGTCCTTGAATTGGGGAAATTCCAGGTGGAAGAGCTGGTCGCCCAAACATAACCTCAAAAGGGGATAGTGAGGAAGGTTAACTTTGGGACAAAAAGTAAGTCGTAAGGACCTGACGTCCCCCTGGAGATTCAGGATCTAAATTGGTGTACTGTTGGAGAGCTTTTGTTAGTCGATCTAGAAATTTGGAGGGGGTGTCTTCCCTTTTTTGTATGATTTCCTGCAGCTTGTCAAAATTAACTACCTTTTTGTGCTGCACACTTAAGACCAGCTAGTATACAAGTGGAAAACTGATCTCGCAAGGTCACATCCCCTGGGGAATTATAGTCACAGTTAGGGTCCCTTTCGGGGACAGCCTGAGGTCCAATGAGATGGTTAGGGTTGGTTCTATGGTTCTCATCGGCATAGGCCCGTGCCTGCTCCCAGACTCGCCTATGCTCCTCAGGGAGGAGGGTATTTGCCAAAATCATATAGATGTCATGGAAGGTAAGGCTATAAGCTTGGAGGACCCATTGAAATTCCCTGAGGTATGTAGTGGGGTCAGTGCTATAAGTGCCCAATCGTTTCTCAAATTGCACTACCTCGGTCATTGGGAAGGGAACATGGACGTGGACAATTCCTTCTGGACCCTCAACTTCCCAGAGTGGGGTCAGGACTTGAGCGGGAGTAAGTGACAGAGGGTGAGCAGACATTGTGCGAGATCGCGTGAGGGGTGGGCTGGAGGAGGAGGTGGCAGGAGTGGGTAGAAGTAGGGCTGGAGGGGCTGAGGGAGGTGGAGAGGTTTCAGATTGGTATGGGGGCGGCTCATCCGCGGGATCGAAATCAAGAAAGGAGGGGGATGGTAGGGGAGCAGCCGGTTGACAGGACAGGAGGCTATTGTAGGTACAGAGTGAGGGATTCAAACGGAGGCGGGAGAAAGCCTGAACATACGGAATCTCTACCCATTTTTTTTTATTGCTCACAGAAGTTGAAAAGATCTCTCAGTATAGAGGGATCCAGGGACCCAGAAGCAGGCCATTTGTTTTGGTTATCTAAGGGGTATGTGGGCCAATCTTGGTTGCAAAACTTGGTAAGTCTTGTTGGTTGTATATCGGGAGTTAGGCCAAGAGTGGCTAGGTTGTTTAAGAGGCATTGTAGAGGAGAGTCCGCTGGGAGGGATCGGAGTGGGTACGAGAGCAACAAATAGTGAGTGATAGCAAAACCAAAGAAGAGAGTAATGGGAGTGTAGTCGGCCAGGAGGGATAGGAGTAGGTCAGCCAGGAGGGGTGAAGAAGCAGCAGCAGCAGAAGACGAAACCCCCATTTTCCCGTTCCGAACGGGAGAGATATATTGTCCTGAGGAGCATCCTCCTCAAGATATATATATCAGAGAGATCCAAGTCTGTGAGACTCAGTCATCACTGGAGTCAAACAGAGATGGGGTCCAAAGGGACCGAAGAACAATGGGCCACCCTGCGCAGGGATTTTCCGTGTCCCGTCCTGGACGGGAAGGAGAGACCCAAGTCCAGAGGCCAGAGGCTGAGAAAAATGGCTTTCTTCAACTGTTCCCAAGAAAGGGAGAGGGAGAGGGAAAGAGAGAGAGAGAGAGAGCACGCTCCGTGAGGTCCACTGTGACCGTGAAGGTCTAGGTGGGGTGCGATCCTCCCTGTACAGGCCACCAGCGGGGCTGCCAGACGATCAACGGTCAGTTCCCACTGTACAAGTCCTGACGGGTTTAGGAGCTCTGGGGCAGGGGGCTTACAAATCCGATGGCCAGTGGTGGATGCGTCGGAGCGGCGATCAAAAATGGGTGAAGGCTGAGGCAGTTCCGGGTGATTATGCCCTTTGGCTCAGACAGGATCCGAGTCACGGCACCAATGAAGGGCAAAACATCACACTGGGGACAGCCGTGCAGCCAAAAGATTTATTTAACAGCCTTCATGGCTGGTAGCAAAAACAGGAGAAGAGGTGCTCTGGTCGAAAGTCGAAGAGGTGGGAGAGGGGAGTCAGGGAGAAGGGAGTGTGCAAGCTGTGGTGGGAGAAGGGAG
The DNA here is from genome assembly GCA_025594165.1 of Tamias sibiricus. NCBI lineage: Eukaryota > Metazoa > Chordata > Mammalia > Rodentia > Sciuridae > Tamias > Tamias sibiricus. The sequence continues at coordinate 454,295 of CM046662.1, read as the reverse complement.
TCAAGGAGAAGGGAGTGTGCAAGCTCTGGACAGAAGGTGGGTGCTTGGTCACACCGGCTAGGATCTCTGGAGCTGTTGGCTAAAGCAGCTGCTGTCTGGCTGGAGGCTGGAGCTGTCAGCTGGGAGCGGCCGTCGGGCTGAAGGCGATGGGTCTGGAGCTGTTGGCTGGGGCAGCTGCCGTCAACTGGAGGCGATGGGTCTGGAGCTGTTGGCTGGGGCAGCTGCCGTCGGCTGGAGGCGATGGGTCTAGAGCTGTTGCAGTGGCTTCCTCCTCTCTGCAGCGACGAGCTGATGTTGTGTGTCTGTGTGTCTCGCTCTTGAGTCTCTCAAACAGGGCCCTATATAGGGATTTCTGGTGGGAGGTGCACTAGAGCAACCCCAACACCATTGGCTCTTTGCCCATAGAACAGGGCGACCTTTAAGCCTATTGGCTCTTGCCTGGGGAAAAGAAACATTCTGCCTGGGGAAGGAACATCCTGTCTGGAGAAGGAACATCTTGTCCAGAGAATGAAACAAGGTTGCTTCTCTTAGGGTGTGGAAAACTCTGAGGGGGGAGGGTAACCTATCTATCACTAAGCAATTCAATGAGACGCTGTCTCTAAATAAAAATGGGCTGGGGATGTGGCTCAGTAAAGTGCCCCTGAGTTCAGTTCCTCACCCCACAAAAATGAAAAATCAGAATGCCTATTCTAAAGTCACGTTTCTTAGGTGGGGCAAATGCTTTCAGATATGTTGACAAGTAATGTCTGAACCTGTAGCTGGTGTGGGGCGAATTCAGGCCGGGGCCTTCTCTGCCCCTCCCTAGTTGGGGGCCAAAACCAAAGCCTGACCGCCCACCAGTGGAGGCTGAGGGTTGACTGAAGACACCCACGCTGAAGTCCCAGGCTGCTGGGGTTGCTTGTGCTGGGAAATGGTGGCCGGAACACAGTGAGAAGAGGTGGTTCAGGGTGCCTAGATGGGCTCCAGGCTCCAGAGGTGCGCGAGCCACGCAGGGATTGCGAAGACGTGTCCCTCACAGTGACAAGACGGAACCAACACATTCTGTGAAAGGGTGACCCTTGAGAGCCACAAGGGCAGGCTTAAAAAATTAAAAAGCTACTTGCAAGGCCATGTATTTTCCTCCAGGAGGAATCGCGCACCCCTGGTGCCCGGAATTCAGAGGCAGGTGTGCTTCCTACCAGCCTTACTTGGCTGTCACCACTGGAGGGCGGCGAAGCCTGCGCCATCACGACCAGAGACCCAAGAGTGGCTACAAAGTCATGTCCTTCCTTCCTCTTCCTCCCCTTTCCTCTTGCGGGGTGTTGGCCAGGGAGCCCAGGCCCCCTTCAACAGCTGACCCGACACCAGTTCACATTGCTTCTAGTCCCGGATCTGTTCGCCCCGCGCCTCGGTCGCACACCCCGTGGCCCCTGGTCCGGGCATAGCGCATCACAGGGCACCGCGCCGGGTGGGGACGCCAGGGGTACCAGTGGATCCCGGTGAGGCCGCGGGCGCCGGGCGCGCTCCTGGCTTGTGTGTGTCGATTGATTGATGTGGTCGGGGCAGTGAACTCGGGGCGCTGGGGTCACTGGCCTGTGCCACCTGGCCTGGCTCCCCCAGCCCAGCTTTCACTTAGCGGCACAGCGCGGATTCCAGGTGAGCAAGGCCTCGGCTTCCTCCTGCGCCCTCCTGGGGAGGTGGCTTCTTCGCACTGAGAGAGGGATGCGCCTCGGGGAGCAGAGGAAGGGGAAGGCCTCACCCAGCCCTGCCTCTCTCCTCCTCCCGCCTCTCTCCTCCTCCTCTCCTCCTCAGGTGCCCCACCTCCAGCACTTCCCCAGTCCCCACCCACACACCAAACGTCCCTCTCTCCTCTCCTCCCCTCCCCCGTCCCCTCCCCCCTCCATCCTGCTCATCTGGCCCTTCCTCCTGTTCCTCCACTTCTTCTAGCTTTTCCCCTCCTCTTCCTCCTCCTCCTTGGTGCTGGTGCTGGTGCTGGGGCTGGGGCTGGGGCTGAACCCAGAGCCACTTTACCACTGAAAACTTCCTCAGCCCTTTTATTTTTTGAGACAGGGTGTCCCTAGTTGCTGAGACTGGCCTGGAACTGTAGATCCTCATGCCTCGGCCTCCTGAGTCACTGCAGTGACACGTGCACATCACCAGGATCTGCCGCTTCCTCCTATTTCTTCTACTTTTGGGTGCTCAGTTGGGATTGAGAAAGCAAACAAGTTACAGCACCGCGGCAGGCTGGTGCTGAGTGCTGATGTCACCTGAGCCCCTCCGCTCCAGGTGAATGGCTGCTGATCCTGTCCTTGGTGCCCTCCAGAACTTGGTGCGTCTCTTTCTAGATCAATTCTTTGTCTGTGTTGAGATTGGGGGGGCATGCTTTTTGAGGGTGGCTCTGTTCACACTGAGCAGAGCTGTGGACAAGACAAGCAGCTCTCTAGCTCTTGGCAGCTTCCTTGGTGGGTGACAGCATGACATGCCCAGGGTTTCCCTCTTCAGTTCTGCTGGACCACACGGTGCACACTTCTGGCCCATGGCTTGCTTTCTTCAACTTTAACACATCAGGAGCTCTGTGGGTGCCACTGGTGATTCCCCTTCATGGTTTTCCTTTTTCTGTTTGCCATGCTAGCTATTGAGCCAGGGCCTTGTGCATGCTAGGCAAGTGCTCTGCTGGTGATCTACATCCCCAGCCCTTCGTAAAAAATTCTAACTTTATTTTGAGACAGGGTCTTGCTAAGTTGCCCAGGATGATGTGAGGTAGGATACAAAAATAAGAAATGGGAGCTGGGCATGGTAGCACATGCCCATAATCCTAGCACTTGTGAGGCTGAGGCAGTGCCGGAGTCCAGCTCTGGAAGGTCGTGGGGGGGGGGGTGAAGTCGTCGGTGAAAAGGTGAGAGATAGACCACGCAGCACACAAGTCTGGAGGCCAACTCTAACTTTACTTCTTTTTCCCGAGTTTTTATAGCCCAGACAGCACAGTCTTTTACATTACAGCTTTTGAGGTTACATTAAAGAATTTCAGAGTTATACATTATGAAGGAAACAGGTTACATTAAAGAATTTCAGGGTTATACATTCTGAGGGAAATAGGATATTGTTCTAAGTACATATTACTGATTAAACTTATCTAAAAATGTAAAGAAAGCATATATTGATCAATCTTAAATGTCAAGAACAAAAACTGTTTTTACCTAAAACTATTTTTACAGCCCTTTAAGATCACTCACAATGTCCCACACCTTGATTGCCCTAATACATCATAACTAAAACTTGACTGAACTCAGCTTACTATTGTTTCCTATAATAACTTTGTTCTGAATTAGAAAGAAGGAAGTATAGCTATTTCTCAGAAGTTAAGCTAACAGGTATTTTTCCTTTGATCAGGTGTTAGATCTAAGGGGTCTCTACCATGGAAAACTTATATCAATATATCTTAAAATAATATCCTAAACTTACCTAAGATAAAAGAATCCTTATCAATCACAAGAAAGCCTTATAACTATAACTTAAAACCTTAAGTTATAACTTAGAAAAGTCTGAACTGTGGGGCACAGCAAGAGCCACAAGTTTAATCATTACTTACAAGCCTAATGTCTAATTGTAAACCTGCTTTACTCATGTATTAATGAATTTGCTATAGAGCTTCTGACTCAGACTTCACAATGTAAATTTGTGTGGTCATATTTATGTTTAATAGCTAACTTATGAGCCCCTAGTGGTCACACAGAGACACAGTAAGAATAGAAAGATAGAATTAACCATCGCGGTGCCATTTTTGTCTTACATCATTCCTAGAAGAGGAAGAGATGCCTTGCTTTCTCTCCCTATTATTTCAGACAAGGAGCCTTGCTCACTTGTCCCAAGGAAGATGTGACAAGGCAGGAGGATCGCGAGTTCAAAGCCAGCCTCAGCAATGGCGAGGCACTTAGCAACTCAGTGAGACCCTGTCTCTAATAAAACACAAAAAAGGGCTGGAGATGTGGCCAAGTGGTTGAATGCCCCTGAGTTCAATCCCAGGTACCAAAAAAAAAAAAGAAAAAGAAAAAAGAAGGAAGGAGAGAGAGAAAGAAATAAGAAATGGGTAGAAAGGAGACATGAAGGAAGTACAAGACAATGAGAGTTTGATTCACAAGTACTATGTTCCTTTCCCAGACTTTCACTCCCTAAGCCAGTCTCCTCCAGGCCTGTTGTTCCCAAATTCCTGGGAAATCTGTAAATCTACCTGTGCACTGTTGATTAATCCCCAATAAATAGATTAAGCAAAGTCAGATACAAGATCTTGAGGAAGCCATAATCTAGGGAACTTTAAGGAGAGAATGAAGACCACGTGAGCCTGAGGATTCTGAGATTAGCCAGACAGCCAGACACTGTCCTGAGATTTCTACACACCTCCCCTCACCAAGTGTTCTTTAAAGGAAGATCCAGGGACCCCCAAATCATGTCTCTCTCCTTGGAGATAGCCCAGATTCCCCCTTGAATGTGTCTCCACTTCCTCAATAAACCTCCCACTGTGCCTCTGGCTGTGTGCCAAGACCCCACTGCTCCTGAGTCATGTTCTCCTTCTCTAAGGATCTTTGGGACCTTACTTTGGAGACCCCTCTTTGTGACATGGCTGGCTTAGGCTCCAAAGCATCTGGGTTGTAATTATTTTTTTTGAGGTGCTAGAGACTGCACAGGGCTTGCTCATGCTAGGCAAGTGCTCTACCACTGAGCTACACCCCAAGGAGATTTTATTTTATTTTACTTTATTCTAAGACAGGTGTCATTAAGTTACCCAGGTTGGCACTGGTCTTCCAGGACTGGCCTTGGACCCCGGGGCTCAAGCACTCCTCCTGAGTAGGTGGACTGCAGGCCTCGGCCTCCGTGCAGACCTTGGCTTGTCAGTTGAGTAGAGAATAGAGAGGGCACCCCCTTGGAGGGTTATGATCCTGGAGGTGAAGTTGTCATAAATAAGTAGATAATAATTGTCACCACGTGTTGGGGAGCTGGATCACCTCTGTTGGCCCAGCACAGTGGTGGGGGACGTGGGCCCAAGGACACTGGTCCAGGTCAAGACCCAGCCACAGGCAGATTTCAGGGAGCTCATGGATCCTGTGAGTGCACTGCAGTGGTCAGAAGGGACCGTCCCCTGGCCTTCTGTGTGCCGACTCTGATTCTGAAAGTCCTGCAATGTCAGGAGGCCTCGATTTTTTCTCTTTCTGCTCCTTTTATTGTGTTCACCTTTTCTCACATGATTCTAGATTGCTCTCCCACCCCACAAGAGCATTAACTTGTAGATCAACTAGAGACAAGCACCAGAAAGCAGAGGAAGAGATCTTTCTGTTTAGAAATAGAAAGGTAGGTGAAGAATTGAAAACTCAGCTTGCTGAAATGCATTCATCCCATGAAGACCTTCCTGCCTCAAGAGAGCTGGGGCAAGCAAAGGGGCATTTCTTACACACCAGTCAGCCAGGCGTGTGGACTGTGTCCTGAGCCCATCCTGTCAGAGCAAGTGGCCTCGCTGCCTGAGGGACAAGGTGGCCTGCCACCCAGGTGTGCTTGCTTCCCAGACTTTGTGCAGCAGGTGTCCTTGTGCAGAGGGAAAGCCTGCCTTGCCCACCTGGTTCTCAGTACCTGTCTGACTCTTCGTGACACCTGGTATTTCCAACACACAGCATTTTAGTTTTTAGTTTATAGTTGTAGGTGGACAGCATGCCTTTATTTGTTTAGTTTTTTTTTGTTTTTGTTTTATTTATTTATTTTTTAAATATTTATTTATTTACTTTAGTTGTACACAATGCAATGCATTTATGTTTACGTGGTGCTGAGAGATCTCCCACCAACAGAGAGGGCCAGAGAACCAAGTGTCTAACCCTGAGGTGGGCCAGTCTGAGTGACAGGAAGCTGAAGCAGTGGCACCATTTGTCAGTGCTGCCGCGCGTGCCGCGTGCCTCCTGGCCTCCGCTGGTCTGCTGTAGCCGCCTGCCTTTCTCAGACACCCAGAGGGCACGGCATATTCATGATGCATCCTGGCCACCCCAGTGCCATCCTCTGTATTCTCTTTGATATCTGCTCCAAATACAGGGTTTTCTATTAGCTAAGTGTAAAATAATGATAAATATATTTATCAAGGGATTGCTGTCATATATACCTGCTAGTGTTCTTTGTGGGCTTTCATAGTCTCCCCCAAGTCCTTGTGTACTATTGTTGTGGCATTTTCTATAAAGCCCTCTCCTTTTTCATGAAAGATATCATGGTGTTGAAAGAGTTAACTTTGACTTCTACTTGCTGTTTAGTTCTTTATTCACATATATGGCCACCAGGTATTGCTATTTCAATTATTTAAATCCAGACTAACTCTGTACATTTATCTTTTCTTAAAAAGAGTAACACAAACCTTTTTTCTATAAGTACTTAATTTCTAGTTAATAAACTTTAAGAGTCTTTTTATGATTAAAAATAAATTTCTCTTACTTTTAAAGTAGATATAAATCCTTTAGAGCAAAAAGTCTTTCATGAGCTAACATTCAGCCTTGCCCTGCTTCTAGGTTTTATAAACAACTGCTATAAAAGAAAAACAATAGTGCTTTGGAATCCCAGATAGAGAGAGTTGACTTTTATCAGACAGCCTAAACAGTGTGCAGAAAGAATGACTATTTTAGAGATATGGTGTAAAAATTACAACATACGCAGATAGTTACTTAGAGTTCTTGTAACTCTCCATCTGTACGAAGCCTCTATACGTATGTCTGATATGTAATCAGTAGATGATTCAGCCTCTTTCCTAAGTTTTATGATGTAAAAGAATGTGTAATGCCAAGAAATGTTGCTTATATACTTGTACAAACTGAAAATAAACCAGCAGAAGATTCCACAGCCTGACCCGTGTGTCAGTGTGTTATTTTCCCCATCGCTGCTTCTCTGCCTTCGTACTTCGCTGAGCGCTCGCGTTGTACCCCCTGACTGGGGCTGGCCCCCAGCATACTGTGAATATTCCTATTTTGTAGATGAGGGTATAAAAGTCAATAACTTATCCAGGTCACACACTCAGTAAGTGGTAAGATTGAGCCATGACCTAGTTGACCTCAAAACTTGAACTTCACTGAGATCATCAGGCTCTACCCACTCTGCCATCTGTTGCTGAAATAGCAATACTCTGGTAATGTGACAGTAAATTAGAATGCTACATTTTGCTTGATTCTGGTTTGTGATAAAATATTTGTTGACTTGGAACACTCACTCACTTGAGATATTTGACTACTAGTGAATACATTTCTTGTCCTGATCCTGGGCTGATTTTTAAGGAGTGTCAGTGGAATTTATTACTTGTAAAAAGCATATTTCTCTTTAAGGAGGCTATTTTGTAAGATTTTTTATATATTCAATCGATGCTGCAATGTGTTATATTATTTTGGATATCTTGTATTTCTTTGGATCCTGCAGGCTTTTAAACATCAGTAATGAGGGTGAATATTCATTGTTTGGTGCAGATTTGATTTTGATAATTGCCAAGTTGCAGATACTTAAGTGATATAATAGCATTTTTGGCTCCAAAACTGGTTCAGGAGGAATTTTCCACTGAAGAAATCTAAACACTTTTCTTATATGCCCATGAAGACATTTGGAGCTAAGAGGTCTCCTAGGGGGACATATTTAAAGATGGTAGTTCTCACCTGTCCATTCTTCCCATCAGGACAGGGGTCTTCATACTGCATACCTTGCTTACCTGGGGCAATCGGCATCCTGTAGAAGGGTCTGTGGTGTCAGGGGGCTCTGCTAAAGTCTTCCATCCTCTTCCACATTCTCTAATGTTGTCCTCCCATTTTCTGTTCTGTCGTTCCTAGCAGCTGGGGTGCTCCTTCCCTGCTGATCTCTTGCAGGCAGAGACCTGATGGGCTGGGCTTGGAGTTTGCCTCTGGATACTGCCTCACAACCTCCAGTGTCCTACATCTTGGCCTGGATTAGCCTCCTGAAATAGGACACCCCATTTTGGGTTCTGTGCTTTTAGCTCTTCCTTGTTTGGGTAGGAACATTTGCTCTGCATGTAGAAATGTTATTTTAGAGACACAGTCCACAGGAAAATATCATCCTACAATTGAGTATGTTTACCTAACATCATATTTTGTTGTTGTTCATTGTCGTGGACCACTGAGTGGTATGTTGTCCTCTGATTAAAGAACATGTTCCACATCCTTTTTCAGGTGTTTTTCATTAGTAGTGGCCAGTGTCGATTTTGAACCCCCTTTTCTAGCCAGCAGCTTGTGATCTGAGCTAAAGAGCAGTTGGCATTCACCAGCTACCAGGGTGCGCTCATGTCTGGGAGTCCTGCTCTGGCCCCTGGCTATTCTATTATGGCAGTCGTGCTATTATGGTTGACTGAGTTATTTGCTGAAGCTTTTTTGATGTTTCATCACATGAATCTCTCTCTCTGGGTGTGCTGATTTTATCTATTTAGCAATGTCTTTTACCCTCTTAGAATCAAAGTGACTTTGCTGCTCAATCATTGTGATTGTTATTTCTATTTGTTCACTTAAAACCAACACATCCAAAGCTATCAAGTGTATCCTCACCCATATCAATACTGATTGTCATTAAGCAGCACTCTTTGGGCTGGGCTTAGTTGCAGTCTTGGCTGGATGGAAGCAGATCACTTGGCTCTCTGATGGTAGAGGTGGGATTGGGGTATCTGACTAGACCTCACAGCAGAACAATCAGCAATTGAATTATATCAAAGTTTTTTTTTTTTTTTTTTTGATACCAGGGATTGAATTCAGGGGCACTTGACCACTGGGCCACATCCCCAGCCATTTTTTTGTGTTTTTAATTAGAGACAGGGTCTCACTGAGTTGTTAAGTACCTCAGTCATTGCTGAGGCTGGCTTTGAACTCGCGATCCTCCTGCCTCAGCCTCCCAAAGTGCTGGGATTACAGGCGTGCACCACCGCGCCTGGCTTATATCAAAGTTTTTATGTTTATTTTCTTGTTTTCATTATTGATATGCTAAGCCAAAATAAAAAAACATACATTTCACAAGTATTTGGCTTTTGTGTTATCCCATAGTTGTGTCATGGTTCCAATTGTTAAAGTGGGTTATGCATTCTTCCCACTTTACCCTCTGGAAAGGTGTAGGGGACAGAAAACACCTTTGCCATTTTTCTTCATTCACATAGGTCTCTCAAGTGCAGTGATGGATTTTTTGAACTGTCTATTTGCTAAGCTGAACCAGAGGAAAAAATTTGGACATATTAGTATAGATCAAACCTTAGTCCTTTTGTGGATCTATTTATTGCTTGATGTGGCTAATGAGTACTTTGGCTGGTTCCTTATTTAGTTCTTTAGCTGTGCTCTGGCCCAAAGGAGTTGAGAAGGGCAACCTGGAATCGTGTCCAGGCCCCAGCTTACCCACATGCTTGTTCTAATGAAGGGCCTTTGTGTCCACAGTAACCCCCTCAGCACAGCTCAAGTGGAAAGTGCTATTGGCAGAATCGAGGGTGCAGTAAGGCACCCAAAGATGGGAGATCTGGGTGAGCCTTATGTGCCTGCAGCTGGGAGTGGCAAAGCCATGCTCAGTCCCGAGTCCCTGGTGGTCCTGTTTCTCCCCTAAGTCTCCTATCTGCAGACCCAGAGTGCTTCTCCGTGGCTTTGTCTTGAGAAATCTTGACACCTAGCCTGCACCCCGTCTTCCAGCTCCGGATCCCTGGGGGCTTTCCAAGCTTTGACAGACTCCACTCCACTTCCCAGGGAGAAGCATCTGCTGCACTGTGGCTTGGGTGGAGAGTGGAGCTGGGGTGGGAGGCGAGTCTGAGAGGCTGTGGCTGTGTGGGCCGGGAGCTGGCCCGGGTTCTGCGCAGAGCTCGTCAGCAGAGGAGGTGCCTCTGCGTGTGCTGCAGAAGCTCTGCGAGCTCCTCTGGTCCTGCCTGGAGGGAGAGGAGGGACAGCAGGTTTCTGCCTTGTCAGTGGCTCCCTCGTGCCCTGCGTTGACCCCGGGCACCGCTGCGTGTCTTCTCTCCAGGCAGCCATGCCTGCGTCCAGGCCGCGCAGCCTGCTCTGCAGGTTTTGCTGTTGACAAATATTGTTTCCCCCTTCTCTATCCTCTTCTTACTGTCAGATATAGAATTCGAAGAATTATGGTGGGCCAAAGCCATTATAGTTCTTCATATGACTTTGTGCTACTTGGCTTCGCTGACTACCCCAATTGGAGATGGTGCTGTCAGGAATTGTCGCCATCTCCTGCTTCATTACATTGACGGAAAACACAGCCACCATTCTTGCATCTCCTGGATTCTCCACACACCAATGTGAATTTTCCTCCGAAATTCATGTTTTCTAGGTCTGTGTTTCACCGCCACCATTGTCCCTCAGATGCTGGTCAACTTGTGGGGACCCAAGAAGATGACCAGCTATGTGGGCTGTGCCATTCAGCTCCTGTTTACATGGGTCAGGCTCCATCGAGCGTCTTCTCCTGCTGTCATGTCCCATGACCATTTCACAGCCAATTTGAAGCCTTTGCATCATCTGATGATCATGAACCCTCGTCTATGTCTCAAGGTGACTGTCATGTCTGTTAGTTTGGCCAGTTCTGTAGTACTGTGCACACTCACCCTGAATTTGCCTAGATGTGGAAACAATCTTCTGAATCGTCACTTGTGTGAGTTTCCAACCATGCATACAGATTCCTTAACCCTCCACTCCCCACCAGGGTCAATGCATCTCACCCGCAGAAGATCCTGCCAACTTTGGCAGCTGTAAGGTTGAGGCTCAGACACAAGAAGGTAGTAGGTTCTGGGCTCTGGAAGTTGAAACAAGATGTGAGGTACAGTTAGGATGGTCAACATGCTTTCTCTGGAGGTGGTAGCAGGTCCCCATCCCCACCTGCAGCCATTTTCATAGGCTTTTTAATATGCAGGCCAGACAAGAAAGGCACATTGCCAACAGGTTACATAAGTGAGTGCATGCTCACAAGCAATTATTTGTGGCCTGAGTACTTACACCAAACAGGGTTTTTATGACCTTAGCTACATACTAAAAAACAGGCTCCACCACCAAGCCTTCTGGGGGGGCATCTATAGCCATCTTGGTCCACCCTATGGCCTCCATTGGCACCGCCTTTGGGACATGCACAGCATTTGAGCCCAGGGCACTCTTCCTGGAATTGGGAGCACTATAATAGAGCATGGTAGAGGTACGGGAGCTTGCTGAGGGCCTCCTCTGAAGGCATTCTTTGTTCAAGTGTGTGGGATGGCTAAGGCTTTCTAAGAGCTGCGCTGCACTTTGGGGTTGTGCCTTACCAATCTACTCTTCCCTTCTTTTGCATGTGTCAGATAAGCATCTTGGCCTAGAGGTTCTCCTGGCCTGTTTCTGCTCCTTCCTCCTCTCATAGCTATTATTCTCAGTAAGTTTCCCTTTCAAATCTGCTTGGAGTCTTTTCTATAGGATCAAGAGTTGGTTACCAAGTGGTTTCCATTATGTGCAAAAGGTGGGATTCAGGAACTGAATCACCTCCCTCAGTGGCCAGGGAAGACACAATCCTAACCAACACGTACCCTGTAGAGACCCAGAAATTCAAGTGCACTGAACAAACAAGAAGCTACGCTGGGGCCACGCAGGTTTCAGCAACAGCAGTGGCTCTGGCTCACTGCTTCCTCACACAGGGCAGTAATAACAAACACAAGGGACAAATTTGGCACAGAAAACACACAGGTCTGACAGCCAGCCTGACTTAGCCCATCCAGAGCCTGCACAGGTAACTGGTGTCCGGAAGCCATGCTGGGCCATGCTGCAGCTCGCTGCTCCGGGATCCCAGGAGACCCAGCAAACATGGCCATGCTGTCTGAGCCAGCATCCTCCACGTCCCCCAGGGGACACAGAATGGGATTGAAAAGGCACAGGGTTGCACCAGGATGATCCACGTCAAATGTGAAGAGTACAAGTCCCTTTCTCTTTGAGTCTGGCAATTCACTTGACCAAATGAAGCTCAAGAAACTGTACAGGAGGCAAAATACTCTCAGCAACTAAGCCTGGCAAGGCCATATTCATGGGCAGCAGAGGGTGCAAGACCTTTGCAGGGTGGGCTCCCTGCCCTGCACATAGGTTTCTAAGTGGCTCCTGAGATCCAGACTTCCCGCACAGACTGGCTTCTGCCTGGCCCTAGGAGTGTGCTGATCTGATCTCTCCAAAGCAGATGCCCCAAACCAAGCCCCACTGTCTCATTAGAACTGATCCCCAGCTGCCAAGCACCCCTCTTAGAGCTCCGCAGCAGCCCCACCCTGGGAGTGCATCAACCTGGTCTGTCTGGACAACACTCTGCCAGCTCCCCCCACTCCATCCTCCTCGTCCTGGGGAGGAGGAGGCTCAGAGCTACTCACCAGCTTCAGGTTAAGCTCCAGGCGGCAGCTCAGTGAGCAGCACTAAGACAGGAAGAGGTGAACAGCCCCAGCAACTGCTGTCTTGCTATGCAGCCCAGGAAGAAATAAAGGGACAGTGGGCATAGGTAGTGACCATCCATCCTCAACTGTGCTGACTACCACAGTTAGATAATTCTCCACCTTTCATTAAAAATCTGTTCTTGTTGTGCTGTTGGTTCATGAATACATACACATATTTCTTACATTTAGAATTTTTTGTTATTTTCCTTGTCTCATCTTTTGAGTGTTAGGGTTTATTTTTATGTCTTGTTTATATTTGCTTATTTCTCTTGTTTTCTATTTTCCTACTCACACCCAAATTCTTATTCTTTCTCCCTTTTTTCTGTTTTTATTCTTCCTTTGTTATCACTTGCTACATCTCTTCTGCATTCTGATCACATTAAACACGCTAAACTCCGTACCTCCCTATCACATTCTCTTCTCTTAATGAATGGTAATTTTACAATCTTTTTTTTTTTTTTTTTGGTACCGTGGATTGAACTCAGGGGCACTCGACCACTGGGCCACATTCCCCCAGCCCTTTTTTGTATTTTATTAGAAGCAGGGTCTCACTGAGTTGCTAAGTGCCTCGCCATTGCTGAGGCTGGCTTTGAACTCGCGATCCTCCTGCCTCAGCCTCCCAAAGTGCTGGGATTACAGGCATGCACCACCACGCCTGGCCTAATTTTACAATCTTTGAGAACAGTTTCTTTTATTTAACTCCTGCCTCCACCATTCATGTTGTTGCAATTATTACTGCTGTAGATGATATAGTGAATGCCTTCTGTCTAGTGTCACATCTAGTTCATTTATTTTTTTTTTTAATGTGGTGCTGGGGATTGAACCCAGTGCCCAACGCATGCTAGGCAAGTGCTCTACCACTGAGCCACAAATCCAGCCCATAGTTCATTCATTTTTGATGTTTCCATTGCTGACCCCATGATTCCTGCTTTTGTGGTAATTAGTGTTGTAGTTGTAGACACTAGGTACTTGTTTCAATGCTGTATATTATTTTATTATTTTGTTTATTTTCCCTCTTTCTGTGAGGTGTTGGCAATCTACAGGAACACTACTCACCAGCTTCAGTTTATATCATAGAGACTCTGCTGAACTAAACCCAGCCAGAGATAGCTCACCTTGCTCCACACACAAATTAACCACAATTAAAATTTCGGCTATACTTTAATACAAATAGAAGAAGCCAACCTCTGAATTAATCACCAAGCCCCACACAGGAAGAGCTGGGGGATATCCTCCTGTCTCCCATCCACCCCTACAGCAAAGACAGTCAACACAGGACTGTGAATACCACACCTACCAAGCATCTTAATTCTATCTCACTTTATGACACTTTAGAAAGATAAGCCTGTGCCCTAACAGGTCCACACGCAGGAAGGGAAGAGAAATTTATTAACAGACATATAAATGCCAACAAAAGAATACAAGAAATTAAAAAACCTAAGGTAACATAACACTTCCTGAAGGTCAGTCTCCACCAGCAACTGATTACAAAATACTAAAGTTTGGACAATATCAGAAATAAATTTCTGATAGTAATCAATAAATTCCAAGAGAACACAAAAACCGCTGAATAAATTAAGGAAGTCAGTAGAGGATATGAATGAGAAATTTAATAAGGAGATCTAAATATTGAAAAAGAAGCAAACAAATCTTGGAAATAAAAGACAATAAATCAAAATATTCAGTCGAATTTCTCACATAGATCAGACCATTCTGAAACCCTCTAAAATGGAAGACCAAGAAGCCAATCTTGAACATTCAGACATTCAGGAAAATAAGTTACCATGGCGAGAATCTACAAGAACCGTGACAACACTGAGGATGAACTCAAGAACCATTCAAATCTAAAGGGAAGTGAGGTGCGTGCCAATGGCATGGATGACCTTGGAGGAAGGACAGAAAACTCTCCTGACCTTGAGGAGGAAATGGACAGATACAGGAAGCATTTATAACCTCAAATAGACAAGATCAAGAAAACAAGTCTGGGTCGCTGGAACTTGTCCTGGCTGGAGTAGTCTGGTGCAGGGGGAACTAACAGGACCTGAACGGAGCCACCAGGGAGGCCACCGTCGCTGTGTCCCCCATGCACCAGACTCCTTTAGCCCGGACCGAGGTCCAGTGACCCCGACGTACAGCATGTCACAGATGAGCATCTGGGACCCTTGGGTATGGACTCAGTTAGGACTTAGAATGAGGCTGTGTGTCTGAAGTGTGGTGAGCATTAATAATGTAGATGGGGTTGGATCTAACTGCGCCCAGACTGAGTCTATAGAAACTGCTCCTGGCATCGGCATAGTTGGCACGATCTTAACGACATTTTGTCCTAAAGATCGTAGGAGCTGGGCAGGTAGTAAGGGAGGAAGGATTTTAATCCAGCCTTTGGGGAAATCCGACTCCTGGGACACTCCTACGCAGCCCTACGAAGGCAAGGGCTGCAAAGTCCAAAGACAGGGTGGGAGGAGTTGGAGTGGGGCTGGCAAAGCAGGGGCCAGCGAGCCCAAGGGAGGCCTGAGTGGGGCAATCCGGTTGCAGCCATCTCCCCAAGGGAACCCGCTAGGGTTAAGAGCCCAGACCGACTACGACCTGCCCCGTGGGTGCGTGGATGGTGCAAAAGGCTGTATGACTTAGCTGAAGTAGAATAGAGACACAGCAGCCAAGTGTAGGTAAGTGGGGAGTGATCCCATGGCATGCAAACAACAGGATTAAGAAATTTATTTTAGATTTGATAATCTAAAAGGACAAAATGTTTAAATGTTTAAAGTACCAAATTCATTGAAAGAATTTCAGAAACGAAGGGAGAACAGGGAATTGAAACCCCAGTAGGATCGGAGAATGTGGGAGAAACGAGTACAGGAAAAGATGCCAAAATATCAGAGGGGACTACAGTGACCATACCGATGACTGCCCCAGAGCTGGTGGAACCCGTTTTAGCATGAGCAGCGAAAAAGGAAATTCCTGCGATCCTATGTGAGGTCATAGATGATGTTGATGAAGATAGATTGAAGGGGAAGCAACTAGTAAGAGAGGCTATAGCCAGAAGTAGAAATTATCCATTTTTGCAGGATATTGAAGACCCAAACCAAGACAGCTTCCCAGTAAGTATGTCAGAACCACATCAACTCCCTCTAGATTTTCTACCCTGGGACATAGAATAGAAAGTATGATTGAGGTGCACACCCTCAACCACAATGAAATCCAACAGTATAGGCAAGATTTTGCCCAGAGAGAGACTGAAGATGGAGATTTTTTTAGTGAAATTATGGAATAAGGGAGCCAATTATGTTAGATCGTCTGAGGAGGAAATGCAGAATTGGTGGGCCTAGAGGAACATCCAGTAAGACAGGATGCTTCACAGCCCTAGTCAGATGCGCAGCAGAGACGTGTACTCACTGTGTGAGCAGGTAGCAGCGGCTTGGAGAACGGCCTTCCCACGGGTAGATTTACAGTCTTTGGAGACACAGACCCGCTGGAGTAGGGTAGAAGAAGCTATCCAACTGTAGGAAAATAGGCATTGTATGTATGATACATGGCGGTTGCACCACCCCACTCAGATGCCCCAGGACAGCAGCAATTAAAAGAATAATAATTAAGGGCGCTCCCCAGGAACTTAGACTTATGTTAACATCAGTGCTCTCAGGCCATCAGTTCATAGTCAAGACCATAGACTATTTTAAACAAGCTAGAGAACTAAAGGGGAGTAAATCAGACTAACAACAAATGCCTAAATTTATCTTCCCCATAGCTAGGAAACCTTCAGGGCATTGGAGGCCACAGAATAGGCTCTCCTTCACTAACATTAGGCCGCAATTCAACAATCGGCCACAAGAGGGCTATAGAACACAGGGTGGTCCTGAAAATGTCTCAAAAAATGCCCCTCAGCCCCTGGACCTCATTAGGCTGGGGCCCACAATCCAATCCACAGTGGGAAATCAGAGAAGCAGAAGTCATCAGGGAAGGGACAACCAGACCAGAGGGCAAACGACAAGAAATTTCTGAAATGTGCCCTACAGGAAACAAGAAACCCTCCTAAGAGGAGAGCGATGGTGGCAGCAAAGGAACTAGATAACTGCCCATACAGTACTTGTGTTGTGAGGCCTTGGGAAAAACAATGTATGTAAAACTTTAAATAAATGCAGGGAGTGAAGTGACTATTCTGTGTGATGAAGAAGCCCCACCTATGAAAGGTCATGGGAGTCGATGGTAAATGCACTGAAGGAATTGAGGTCCCTTTAACTGCTGCTTTGGAACAGCCCACCCCCTCAGGAGCAGGCACCAATCATGCCAGTCCCTACAAATACACTTGGCATGTATCCTATTCCACTAATTTTTGAGACTGGTTACCTTTAAAAAGATTGAAACAGAGCTGTGTGTTATACAGGATAAAATCCAACCAGTGGAGCTACCTGCAATTTCCCTGTCTTTTACTAAACAGTACCCACTAAAGGGAGGCCATAAGGACATAGATGACACTGTTTCTAAACTTTTGAAGGATGACATTATTGAATGAACACAATCTTTTAATTATAATAGTCCAGTATGGCCCATTAAGAAACCAAATGGTTCTTAGAGATTTACAGTAGATCTTACAAGCTCTCTCCACAGATGCCTGGGTCATTACCAGAAGTAAAGTATCCTCCATGAAATTAGATAATTTCACCCCTCTTCATTCACAGCAATAAATCTTTCTGATATGTTTTTTTTCCTATTCCCCTGAATGAATCCTCTAGGGAAATTACAAAATTTACCTGGAATGCTAAACATTATAGGTTTAAGAGAGTACCACAGGATTAAAAAAAAAAATCCTTATTATTGCCCATGCTGTCCTGCAATCTACTCTCCCTCATGACAAAATACCCAATACAGGAGACTGGCAAGATGGCAGAATGGAGAGTGGCAATATCAAGAGTCAGTCAGTAAAGGGAGGTTCAGTAGTGAGAATACTGCCGAGTCACTAGTGATACTTCTGCACCTGCAAAGGAGCCAAGGACATCGTACATCTCTAGGGCTCGTGGACAACAGCCTACAGCGGGGTGAGTCTCCAAATTGCTGACTCGCGTGGATCCCCCTCAGGAGACAAAAAGCGCACAAAGATACCAGCAGCCGTGCCAGTGGGGAACGGTGCAGAAGAACAAGGATTCCGGCAGCAGCACCTGTGGGGAGCAAGGCAGATCATTAGGTGCTGATTAGGCGCTGATCGTTGGGCTACACAACTTGTTTTCATGCAAGTCACCTGGCAGATTCCCACGCACAGGAATGCCAGTCAGGTACTGTGTGGTTCCATCACTCCCAGAGGGATTGATCACCTCCATTTTTGAAAGTGGTTGCAGCAGAGGGAGAAAGAAGAAATAAAAAGGGAATCACCTAAGCGTGCGGAAGCCTGCATACACCCAAGGAATTTACACAGGCTCTGAAGACAGCTGACATCTACACAAACTACACGCAGACGGTGGAGGAGCTCGTATCTGAACCCAGCATACCAGCCCCATAACTCTGCAACTATATTGTTTTTTTTTTTAATATTTATTTATTTTTGCTTTTAGTTGTACACAATGCCTTACTTTTACGTGGTGCTGAGGATCGAACCCGGGCTGCGCACGTTCCAGGCGAGCGCTCTACTGCTGAGCCACAACCCCAGCCCACTCTGCAACTATATTGTGATGTGGAAAGTAGATGCCTACATCTTGGGTGATCTTTCAGTGCCACTTATGGGGGGGGGTGGGGCAACTCCCAGCTCAGAACTCTGGTTGACCAAGTACACAGATTGTACTTGAGGAACCTCCAATTCCTCATACAAAGCTAGGGCTGGTTCTGTGACTACTTGTTTTTTTTTTTTTTTTTTCCAACATCTGGAAGGTGGCAATAAAATCTGAAAACTGACAACAGATGACCAAATCTACTGGATGTGAAGGGAACCAGGAAATCTTCCCTCAAGATTTCTTGTCTGTGATTTATTTGTGTGTTCATCTTAGTGGAGTTTTTGTGTGTGTGTGTGTGTGTGTGTGTGTGTGCACTTTTTCAGTTGTTCAGTTTTTCTTTTTTGTCTGATTGGTCTTGTTCTTCTCCTTTTTCAGTTTTTTGTTTGTTTGGTTGGTTGGTTGGTCTTGTTTCTCCCCATTTTTCCCCCTCTTCTTTCCTCTCCCTATTTACACTCCCTATTTACACCCCCGCCCTCACACTCTCAACATATGTGAAACCAATTTTATACATTAATTAGGATTTTGAGAACTGGGATAATTGAATAGTATATCAAGGCTGTGTTATATATAGTTTCTTTTCTATTTTTGACTCACTTTCTTTTTCTTCTCTTTTCACCAATTTCTACTACTTTGACTTTTTTTTTCTTTTTTTTCTTTTTTTTTTTTTTTTTTGGTACCAGGGATTGAACTCAGGGGCACTTGACCACTGGGCCACGTCCCCAGCACTTTTTTGTATTTTATGAGAGACAGGGTCTCACTGAGTTGCTAAGTGCCTCGCCATTGCTGAGGCTGGCTTTGAAATTGTGATCCTCCTGCCTCAGCCTCCCAAGTGCTGGGATTACAGGCATGCACCACTGTGCCCGGCTTGACATTTTTTATTTCTCCTAACATATACATAAGTTTAGTTTATATACACTTCGGTCTACCCTCTAACTTGATCACTCCAATTAATCTCCTCTCTCTCCTGCTGATATTAAACTACATCCATAGACTTCTCTTGCAAACTTCCTAAGAAATAACAATTCAATATCCTCACCTCCTTCCTCCTCAGCATATCACATCTGTGTCCAATATCAGGAATTATCATTTTGACAAAGAACTTCATAAACAAAGACAAGAAGCAAAAGATTACTTCAGTAGGGAGATAGTGGTTTTAAAAGAAAAAAAAAAACAGAAATCCTGAAAATGAAAGAAGCAATAAACCAAATTAAATGTTCAATTAAAAGCATCACCAACAGATTAGACCACTTGGAAGACAGGACCTCAGATAATGAAGACAGAATATGTAATCTTGAAAAAAATGTAGACCACACAGTGAAAATGGTAAGAAATCATGATCAGAACATTCAAGATATATGGGATAGCTCAGAAAGACCAAATTTAAGAATTATTGGAATAGAGGAAGACATAGAGTTCCAAACCAAAGGAATGAGTAATTTATTCAATGAAATAATAGCAGAAAATTTTCCAAACATGAGGAATGAATGGGAAAACCACGTTCAAGAGGCTTACCAAACACCAAATGTACAAAATCACAACAGATAGATCCACACCAAGGCACAATATAATAAAAATGCCTAACATAAAGTGTTGCTGCCTGAAGCGGAAGCCGCCTGGAACAACGAACACCGCAGGAAAATTCGGAGGCAGGATGAAAATGAAAAAAGGTCTTTTATTCTTCTTCTCTCTCCAGCTCCAGCAACCTCTCCAACTCCAAACACTCTAACTCCAACCACCACCTTCTTCTTCTTCCCACACACTCTAACCAACCTCACCTGGTTATATACATATAGCTTTAACAAGGACAAGTGCTTACAGCTCGAGCTTACAGGTGAGTCACACAGTGTTCACGGGCATACAAAGATTATTTGAATAATGTATTAATATCAGGTGGAAACTAGAACATCTTTTATGGCTCTCAGCTAACTGCAATCTTTAGCTATCTCCTTGATTATAGGATCCTTCATCCCCCCCCCCCCACTTTAGTTTTAAAAGAGGGGATGTTCTACGATGTCCATGTGCAACCGACATTCTTACCCATCGTGGGAATCAAGGCTGTCCTGACTCCTGGCTTAGGTTGACATGCCGGCCACATTAGACTGTCCCATGCCACTGTGCCATGTCTTAGGTTGTCCCCTTCTGGGGACCTTACCCGGGGTAGGCTAACCAGCCATCCAGTCGAGCCCTTCAGGATCGACTGTGTGTTGACTAACAGCCGTCCAATGTTGAGGAGATGCTGCGGCTTTAAGGCAGCAAGCCTACTGCTGACGAGCCAAGTTTCCATAGTGTATCAAGTTCTTTAAGTGAATCAGCTGCCCTTAGTTTCATCAAGTAACGCACTGAGTTCTCTTAGACAAATACTCACAAGGCATTGTCCCATAATGTCCCAAAATAATGGAAAATCAAAATGTCCATAAGTTATAACACATAGATCCAGGAGGCCCAATGCATGCAGAGCAGAGGCCATACTGCTGGTGAGGTTGTTCGATGCTTGAGCTGCAGGGATGCTTGCAGCAACCAAGGTCCCTGCAGTTGTAGCAGCAGCCACCTTTTTTATGTCTAGACATTTCCACCAGCAAATCTTCAGGGCCCGCTACCTAAAAACTCAAGCATCCATTATTAAGGGAAAGGCAGTGCTATTCCAGCACTGAGATCAAAAGGTGAGCTGTCAAACTAAAAAAATAGAATTATTAGATTAGAAAAACAAAGTTGATTTATGCTCACACACATTGCTGCTTAAGCTCCCACAAACATAAGCTTGGCAAAATATCACATTCAGAATAAATCAAAGAAAGACTGAGGGTGTTACTGCATTAAAGATAGAGTAAAGAAAAGCTAAAGGCACTTCAGAAAAATAATTTGTTAGCTAAAACCCTCGAGTCTCTGCATACACAGCAATTCTTTACCTGTTGAAATAATTCAAATTAATCAGCTATTGAAGAAATAAAGTCAATTACAAATAAACAATCCCAATGTCAAATACCAAAATATCAGGTTATACCGCATTAGTCATATTCATTGCTGAAGAGAAGTCCCGGAGACAACTATAAATCAAAATTGATTATCATTATAATTGATTATCTAATTAGAATATTCTAAACTTATATGAATATCTATCTATATATATTGATTAATTAGAATATTCTAAACTTATGTGAATATCTATCTATCTATATATATTGATTATCTAATTAGAATATTCTAAACTTAAATGAATTAATGTTATTTGCATCTATATCTATCTATTTTTTTCATAAGCGCTTAGTTATTTGTGACATCACACTAGACAGACGCACATATAAATATATATTTGTGACATCACATTAACATGAAATTTAGACAAATGCACAGACATAAAGACATATATAAAAGAAAAAAAATATAATTGTGTATACACTAAAGAGAGATCTTCTTGTCCCGGCCAGGAAGAATGAAACTTAAGTTGTGAATTTATTGGAGGACTCTTTTAAGGGAATCACTCCATACCTTCATCTTGGTCCTCTTGATTTTGTACTTATTTATTCAATCTAGACTCCTCAATAACTTCATCTTGATCCTTTTGCCTTTGTACCTGCTTTATCAATCTAGATGGTATCCTTATTGGAGAGGATTCATGCTTTGGAAAAAATGCAAACAGATCCTCTCCCCCAAATTAATATTGGGTCTGGACCCTTCCATGTACCTGAGAGAACATCCTTCCAGTAAACCAAAGGTTTATGTTGTTGGTATGGGTTCCACTGTCTATCTCCAGCCGAATATCCATTAGAATCTAAAGTTAAGAAATTTAGGGTAAACAGGGCAACTGCCAATCTGTCCTTAGGATTTTTCCAGTTTCCATCTTTTTGCTTTAGTAAGATATTTTTAAGTGTCCGATTTTGCTCTTTCAATTATTCCTTGTCCCTGAGGATTATAAGTGATACCTGTTTTGTGGATTATATTGAATTTTGTACAAAATTGTTTGAAAGATGTGGATGTATATGCAGGGCCATTATCTGTTTTAAGCATTTTGGGGATGCCCAATGCAGCAAAAGCTTGCAGACAATGAGAAGTAGTATCTTTAACTTTTTCTCCGGAATGTAAGGAAGCAAAAATCATGCCTGAGAATGTATCTGTGGTGACATGAATAAATCACAATTTTCCAAAACTTGGCTCATGAGTGACATCCATCTGCCACAAATTATTGGGCATCAAACCTTGTGAGTTAACCCCATAATGTGGATTGGGCAAATGTGTTACACAAGATGGACATTCTTTTACAATTCTATGAGCTTGTTCTTTTGTGATTTTAAATTTTTGTCTTAAGGTAGGGCTATTGACGTGGAACTGGGAATGAAATAAAGTAGCTTGTTGTACTGTAGTAAATATAAATATTGTTTTAGTGAGGGCATCAGCTTTTTGATTACCTTCATGGAGAGGACCAGGCAGATTAGTGTGAGCTCTTATGTGACCTATAAATAAAGGTTCTTTTTGTTGCCATAGGAGATTTTGGATTTGAGAAAACAATTTAAAAGCTGGAGTATGTGGTGCTATTGGACCTGCTAGCTCCAATTTAGGGACAGCATGTACAATATAGTGGCTGTCTGAAAAAATATTCATAGGCTGTTCTTTAAAATTTTCCAGAGATATTATTATAGCTTCAAGTTCCACTAATTGAGCTGATTTTTGATTAGTGATATGAATCATTTTTTCATTTTGAGTGACTACTGCAGCAGTTCCATTAGAGGATCCATCTGTAAATACATTAAATGCTTTAGGAATGGGTTGATTTTTTATTACCTGTGGAAATATAACAGGATGATTGATACAAAAGGACAGTATAGGAGATTTAGGAATATGATTGTCAAAATTTGCAGAAGTAGAGCATCTAGCTATAGCCCAATCATTATCATTGATGCACAAATATTCAACCTGTGACGATGAATAAGGAGTAATAATAGTAGTGGGATGAATTCCAAATATTTTAGTAGAGGTCTTAAGTCCTTGAATAATAAGTTTAGCCACCATGGAGGTATAAGACTCAATTGTACTTTTAGGAGAGACAGGCAAATGTATCCATAATATAGGTCCCTGTTGCCAAAATACTCCTGTGGGTGTATATTGTGAAGGAATAATAATCAATATTAGTGGTTGTGCAAAATCAAATCTATCACAATGGGATCTTTCAATGGCCTGTTCTACTAATTTTAGAGCTCTCCTGGCATCAGGAGTTAATGTTCGTGGTGAGGATGGATCAGGGTTCCCACGAAAGATGTCAAATAAAGGTTTTAATTGTCCAGCAGTGAGGCTTAGTGTAGGGCGAAGCCAATTAATGTCTCCCAGTAGTTTTTGGAAATCATTGAGGGTGGTCAAATGTTCTTTACGTATTAGAATTTTGGGGGTTTAACAAAAGTATCCATGATTTTAAAGCCTAAACATAGTATAGGTGATCTGCTTTGAACTTTTTCTTCTGCTATATATAATCCATATTTTAAAAAATTTTTTGTTATTCACTAAATATATTAAATAAGATTTGTTGATTAGGGTGAGCTATTAAAACATCGTCCATGTAGTGTAGACACATGAGGTCTTGATATTTGTTTTTAATGGACTGTATAGCTCTGTCCACATATAGTTGGCACATTGTAGGGCTATTTGCCATTCCCTGCAGCAATACTTTCCATTGATATCTTTTATCAGGGCCATTATTATTAATAGAAGGAATTGAAAAAGCAAACCTGGGGGCATCCAGAGGATGTAGGGGAATGGAAAAGAAACAGTCCTTTATATCAAGAGTTATAAGGTAATAGTTTTTTGGAATAGCTACAGGATTAGGAAGTCCAGGTTGAGTAGGGCCCATAATTTGCATTGTTTTGTTAATTTGTCTTAGGTCTTGTAATAGTCTCCATTTTCCCGATTTTTTCTTAATTACAAATATGGGAGAATTCCAGGGAGAGGTGGAAGGCTCTATGTGTCCTGCTTCTAATTGTTCTTTAATTAATTGATGGTCCGCTTGCAATTTTTCTTTGGATAGGGGCCACTGAGGGACCCAAACTGGCTTATCAGAAAGCCATGGTATTTTTAAAATTGTTTTCTCAGTGACCCCTAAAAAAAATGTCCTTTGCCTTTTTTATTATGATCAGTATTTTTATTATTAACACCTGCAGGCTTGGTTGCTAGGTGTAGCCCCATTTGATGTAGAATATCTCTTCCCCATAGGGTAACTGGCAAGCTGTTTAATACATAAGGTTGGAATGTTCCTTTATGCCCTTCATTGTCTTCCCAATTTAAGATTACAGCACTTTGTGCTGGGGTATTACTATATCCCAAGCCTCTTAAACTGGTTGAGGCTTTCTGTAGAGGCCAGTGCTTAGGCCATTGTTGTAGATTTATGATAGAAGAGTTAGCTCCTGTATCAATCAGCCCCTCCATCTCTATACCTTGAATTTTTAATTTGCACATAGGCCTCCATGAACAATCCTGAACCCAGAAAGCCATAGGTCCTGAACCAGTGGAACCAAATGCTCTTCTATTTCTATTTTGTGGCATGCTTTTAAACGAATTATGGAGACTGGGAAGGAGGAGCAGCTGTGTGATTCTGTCTCCTTGTTTTACAGAGATGATGCCCCTGTGTGTACTTAGCATTATTTTAATCTCTCCATTATAATCTGAATCAATAACCCCTGGTATAACATTAAAGCCTAATAAGCTCTTGGAACTACGCCCAAGGATTAGTCCCACAGTTCCTGAGGGAAGAGGTCCCCTGATTCCCGTAGGAATCAGCTGAACCCCCATTTCAGGTGTCAGGACCATCAAGGCGGTAGAACAGAGATCTAATCCTGCACTTCCTCTTGTCCCTCTGACAAGGGAGTTAATGGGTAGGAGGGATTGTGACGAGGAATCATCTGGATCTGAGGGCATTCCTCCTCTAGTGCCTCATACATTTGTGGGCCCCAGGGCATTGGGCCCATGCCCCATTTTTTGAAATCCTGGACAAATCATTTCCATATATATCATATCTGGAATGGCATTGATTGGCCCAATGTATACCCTTTTTGCACCTGGGGCATCGGCCTGGAGCGTGGTATGAATTTGATCTTTTTACCCTTGGGGGGTATTGCTTAGCATATCTTGGTTGATTATAATAATTTTGTCTGGAATATCCTGTTCTAGGTTGAATCCTTTGGGAATTTTGAGGGGAGGAACTTTTCATCACTGCAGCAATTACGTTGCCTGTGATAACAGCCTCGTTAATGTCTTTGCACAGTCTGATGTAAATTGATAAGTCTTTTTTACTTCTCCACAGCCTTATTGCATCCTGGCAATATTTATTAGTGTTCTCATAAGCTAATTGGATAACTAGGGGCATAACTTGCTCGACTTCGCCGAAAACTCTAGATGTTGTTTTTAAGAGTCTATCTACAAAATCAGCGTAAGGTTCGTTAGGCCCTTCTATAACTTTTGATAGGCTGCCTTGCAGATACCCTGTGCCTGATATTGTCTTCCAGGCTTTGACAGCTGCTGTGTGTATCTGGGCATACACACCGGGATCGTATTGTAGCTGATTTTGTAGTTCGGCGAACTGACCTTCTCCTGTGAGCATATCTATATTGCGTTGAGGGAAACCTGCTGCAGCATTTCTCTTTGCTATTTCTGAACAAAGTTCCTGGAATTGAGTTTTCCGGATTAGGTATTTTCCCCCACTTAGTACCACTCTGCATAGACTTTTCCAATCTGAGGGGGCTAAGATTAGGGTGTTAAGTGACTCTATCATACTTAATGTGAACGGAGCTTGAGGCCCATAGGTCATTACCGCCTCTTTAAAATTCTTTATCGTTTTAAAGTCTAGGGACTGATGATAACTTTGTCCCTCTTCATTTTGAAATAATGGCAGGTCTAGGTGCTCCTGTGGTCTATGTTGTGCGAGAACATATAAGCACACAGAAAGGCCGCCAATTTCTACCTCAAGGGCACATATACTCTGATCAATCCTCCTTATTGTTTCTGTTAGCGATTCTATCCATGAAGGAGCAGAGGGCACTAGTGGTTCCACTATTTGATGGTCTTTTCTCTTTTTTAATTTCTTTTTTTTTATTGGAGACTGTGCTCCCCGAATCACTTTTTTATTCCTCTTCACTACTAGCTTCATAATTCCTAACCGGCTTAGTGGAGGAGACCATACTTTCATGGTTTGGCTCCTTGTTACTATTATCACTTTCACTAGTATCCTGAGTTTCAGCTTCTAAGGAGAGTACATACTCCTCGGCTAATTTTATTAAGTTTCTGATGGCTTTTGCAGTTCTTACTTTTGAATTTACATAACTACTCTCCTTGCTGGTCTCAACTGAGTCAGAGGATATGCTTTCATGTTCACTTTTCTCACTATCCTGAGTTCTCAATATCAAAAATTTCATTCATGGATTTTATAAACCGACTTTTTGTTATTTTGCTCCCATTTTTTAAATTTTCTTATTTCTTATATGCCGGCCGAATTTCCCGCACAGGCCACCACTTGTTGCTGCCTGAAGCGAAAGCCGCCTGGAGCAACGAACGCCGCAGGAAAATTGGGAGGCAGGATGAAAATGAAAAAAGGTCTTTTATTCTTCTTCTCTCTCTGGCTCCAGCAATCACTCCAACTCCAAATGCTCTAACTCCAACCACCACCTTCTTCTTCTCACACACTCTAACCAACCTCACCCGGTTAT
Organism: Tamias sibiricus; assembly: GCA_025594165.1. Classification (NCBI taxonomy): domain Eukaryota; kingdom Metazoa; phylum Chordata; class Mammalia; order Rodentia; family Sciuridae; genus Tamias; species Tamias sibiricus. The sequence continues at coordinate 427,530 of CM046662.1, read as the reverse complement.
ATACATATAGCTTTAACAAGGACAAGTGCTTACAGCTCGAGCTTACAGGTGCATCACACAGTGTTCACAGGCATACAAAGATTATTTGAATAATGTATTAATATCAGGTGGAAACTAGAACATCTTTTATGGCTCCTAGCTAACCGCAATCTTTAGCTATCTCCTTGATTATAGGCTCCTTCAATAAAGAATAAGGACAGCATATTAAAAGCCACGAGAGAAAGTCATCAGATTACATACAGGGAGAAACCAATTAGATTATGTGCAGATTTGTCATCCCAGACCTTGAAAGCTAGAAGATCCTGGAACAATATATATATTCCCCAGTGTGAGTTCATGCATGCCTTTGATATTAATACACCTGCTTATACTATGTACATGGGAAAAGATAAATATGAAAATGAAGATCTGATAAAGTATGGCTGGCCCAAAGATATTTGGTTTCATGTGGGCAAACTCTCTTCAGCTCACGTATACCTTCCATTACATAAGGGAAAGAAAATAGAAGACATTCCAAAGGAAATGCTGATTCCCACCTTGTGAAAAAAAGCATTCCAGGCTGCAAGATGAACAACATTAATGTGGTATATATACTGTGGCCTAACATGAAGAAAGCAGCTGGCGTGGATGTGGGGCAGATAGGCTTTCACAAGCAGAAGGATGTAAAAATTATGACTGTGGAGACAAAAGTGAATGAAATCCTGAACCCATTAGAAAAGACCAAGTTGGAGTGGTTCCCAGACCTAGCTGGGTTAGCGGTGTATACAGACCAAGGTAAGCAAAGAAGGGTAGTATCTATTTTTATTAATGGTAAATGGAATGACTATTATACCCTGCCACAAATTTCCCCACAGTGAGCTGAATTGGCTGTCATTATCCTGGTGCTGAGATTATTTTCTACTACTTTAAATATTAATGCAGATTCTCAATATATATCTAAGCTTTTCCCTCATATTTTGGTAGCTGTGTTATCCCCTCTTTTTTTTTTTTTTAACCCTTCAAACCCTCTAACAGCATTGTACATACCCTATTTCCTTGCTTATATATGCAGCCACACTAAAATTCCTGGGCTTTTGATGAAAGGTAATACTCATGCTGATACAGCTGTGAGATCCCTTTATCCTTTATTTTCAGATGCTGTAGAATCTAATGGATTATTTTCATCAAAACACTCACTCACTAATGAAGATGTTCTCCATTTCTTCCCAACAGGCTTATGCCATTGTTAATAACTGTTCTCACTCTACACCCTTCCAGGCCCCTACATGGGAATCTGTAAACCCATGAGGCCTACATCCTAATGCACTTTAGCCAATGGATGTCACCCATTTTCCTCTTTTTCACCCTTACTCCTTTCTTCATGTTTTCATTGACACTCACTCTGGGTTTGTTTGGGCTAGTGCCCATAGGTCTGCTTGCATTTCTTATTTATTACTCTGCTTTGCCATTATGGGAAAGCCTGCTTGTTTAAAAACATATAATGCCCTTGCATATACATCCTATGCTTTTGCACAGTTTTGTACTCATTGGAATATAATTTTAACCCATGCAATTCCCCATAATCCCACCAGACAAGCCTTCATGGAATGAGCACATCATACCTTGAAGAAGTGCCTCTTAAAACAAAAACAAAAAGGGGACCTAGCATGTAAGCTGCCTGTCACGGCCAGCCACGGCGCCGCCACGGGAGGAAAATTCTCGGAGGCAGAGTATAGCTTTTGCTACTTTTACTTCTACTTTCTTAGAGCTTAGAGAGGGAAAGAAAGATTTTTCTTAGAGAGGGAAAGAAAGATTTTTCTTAGTAGCTTAGAGTAGCTTAGAGTAAAGAAAGATAGAGCTTAGCTTAGAGAAAGATTAGAGCTTCTTTCTTCTCTCTTCTTTCTTCCTTCTTCTTTCTTAGAGAGGGAAAGAAAGATTTAGAGTAGAGAGGGAAAGAAAGATCTTAGTAGCTTAGAATAGCTTAGAGTAAAGAAAGATAGAGCTTAGCTTAGAGAAAGATTAGAGCTTCTTTCTTCTCTCTTCTTTCTTCCTTCTTCTTTCTTCTGTCTTCTGTCTTCCTCAGGAGTCTCGGCCTAACTCTGACCAGTCATTACTTCTTCTATCTGGTTTCTCTTCTGTAACCGCTCTGCCTACGTTCTGGCCGCTCTGATTCTTCTGACCGACCGAGTGACTGCCCGGCTGACTGAATTCTCCGTTCTCCTAACTCGGACCGCTTTCACCCGGTTATATACCTTCAGGTTTGTGGGTGCCTACAGGTGCGTCACATACATATCAGGTGGAACCCATGGCTTCCAGCTAGCTACAACAGCCCTTCCTAATTAGGGCTCCTTCATATTCCTTCCCTTTAGTTTAAAAAGGTGCTTTTGTTCTATTTTCTCTATTTTATTTTCTCTATTTTCTTTTATTTTCTTGTCCCTACCTAGCTTTTCACCTTTTATTTTTGAAAGGGTGGATATTTGAGCCCTTTTTGAGAAGGTGCTGTGGCTTTAAGGAAGCCTAATGCTGAGGAGCAGCTAACGCACCTAGTTAAGCACAATTGCATAAGCGGCTTTGACTTTTTTTTTTTTTTTTTCTTTATGGCTTTCTTGCCAAAGCTCAATGGCTTTTTTTCTGCATGGTTTTTACCATGCTATTTAATTCTCTATTTTCTTTTAAGCTCATGGCTTTTTTCTTTATACTAAAGCTCAAGGCTTTTTCTCTATATTTTTTATGGCTTTTCGCCGGCTACTCTGCTTCGGCTTTTGGCCGGCTCGCTTCGGCTTTTTGCTGGCTACTCTGCTTCGGCTTAATTCTTAACTGGCTTCAACTGAGTCAGAGGCTCTGCTCTCTTGTTTCTACTCTTTTTGCTGGTCTCAACTGAGTCTGAGGCTATGCTTTTTCATTGCTCTTATTTCTTAGCTTTTCTTCTCTGCCTGCCGAGCCCCGGACGGACCACCATTTGTAAGCTACCTGGTACCGAAAACCGGGAGGAAAAACTCTCGGAGGCAGAGTTAAGCTTTTACTACTTTTACTTCTACTTTCTTAGAGCTTAGAGAGGGAAAGAAAGATTTTTAGAGAGAAAGATTAGAGCGAGCTTTTCTTCTTGTCTTCTTAGCTTAGAGTCTTAGCTTAGAGTAGCTTAGAGTAAAGAAAGATAGAGCTTAGCTTAGAGAAAGATTAGAGCTTCTTTCTTCTCTCTTCTTTCTTCCTTCTTCTGTCTTCTGTCTTCTGTCTTCCTCAGGAGTCTCGGCCTAACTCTGACCAGTCATTACTTCTTCTATCTGGTTTCTTTTCTGTAACCGCTCTGCCTACGTTCTGGCCGCTCTGATTCTTCTGACCGACCGAGTGACTGCCCGGCTGACTGAATTCTCCATTCTCCCTAACTCGGACCGCTTTCACCCGGTTATATACCTTCAGGTTTGCGGGTGCCTACAGGTGCGTCACATACATATCAGGTGGAACCCATGGCTTCCAGCTAGCTGCAACAGCCCTTCCTAATTAGGGCTCCTTCATATTCCTTCCCTTTAGTTTAAAAAGGTGCTTTTGTTCTATTTTCTCTATTTTATTTTCTCTATTTTCTTTTATTTTCTTGTCCCTACCTAGCTTTTCACCTTTTATTTTTGAAAGGGTGGATATTTGAGCCCTTTTTGAGAAGGTGCTGTGGCTTTAAGGAAGCCTAATGCTGAGGAGCAGCTAACGCACCTAGTTAAGCACAATTGCATAAGCGGCTTTGACTTTTTTTTTTTTTTTTTCTCCTCTTCTTTATTTTTCTTTATGGCTTTCTTGCCAAAGCTCAATGGCTTTTTTTTTTTTTTTTTCTGCATGGTTTTTACCATGCTATTTAATTCTCTATTTTCTTTTAAGCTCATGGCTTTTTTCTTTATACTAAAGCTCAAGGCTTTTTCTCTATATTTTTTATGGCTTTTGGCTGGCTACTCGGCTTCGGCTTTTGGCCGGCTACTCTGCTTCAGCTTAATTCTTAACTGGCTTCAACTGAGTCAGAGGCTATGCTCTCTTGTTTACTACTCTTTTTGCTGGTCTCAACTGAGTCTGAGGCTATGCTTTTTCGTTGCTCTTATTTCTTAGCTTTTCTTCTCTGCCTGCCGAGCCCCGGACGGACCACCATTTGTAAGCTGCCTGTCACGGCCAGCCACGGCGCCGCCACGGGAGGAAAATTCTCGGAGGCAGAGTATAGCTTTTGCTACTTTTACTTCTACTTTCTTAGAGCTTAGAGAGGGAAAGAAAGATTTTTCTTAGAGAGGGAAAGAAAGATTTTTCTTAGTAGCTTAGAGTAGCTTAGAGTAAAGAAAGATAGAGCTTAGCTTAGAGAAAGATTAGAGCTTCTTTCTTCTCTCTTCTTTCTTCCTTCTTCTTTCTTCTGTCTTCTGTCTTCCTCAGGAGTCTCGGCCTAACTCTGACCAGTCATTACTTCTTCTATCTGGTTTCTCTTCTGTAACCGCTCTGCCTACGTTCTGGCCGCTCTGATTCTTCTGACCGACCGAGTGACTGCCCGGCTGACTGAATTCTCCGTTCTCCTAACTCGGACCGCTTTCACCCGGTTATATACCTTCAGGTTTGCGGGTGCCTACAGGTGCGTCACATACATATCAGGTGGAACCCATGGCTTCCAGCTAGCTACAACAGCCCTTCCTAATTAGGGCTCCTTCACTAGCATCTCTCACATTAGTAATGCCTTAAATATTGCTTTATTTACATGCAATATGAAGATAATACTCACAATTGGTCATCTCCTTTGGATAGACACTTTATTCCCAAACAACTGCTGCCAAAATTTTATGTAAAGTACAAGGTTCCGCCAAACCTATACCTTTGATCAAATGGGGAAAAGGATATGTTTCTGTGCTTACACCTCTTTGGATTCTGGCTCCGTGAGTGATACCTGTCAATCATGAGTCAGCATCAGGGACTTCACTACTTGATCCCCAAATTTCATTTGACCCTGGATGAGGAGGATTCTGCCAAACAAAAAGATGATCATCCTCCTCAAGAGAGAAGGAACACTGCAAGAGGGCCTGGAGATACTCAACCTCCGGTGACTTGGGGGATATAAAATCATTGACAGCCTCAGCTCAACAGCTGTTAGCTCAAAAGGGGTTAAAATGAACTCCAGAAAATTTGGTTACTGCTTTGTTTGCTAAACTTACACACAAAACTCTGTAAATGTTTTGATCCTTATAATAATCTTGTTCTGCTCTCATACCCCAGCTGTGGGAAATCCAAAAAAGTCCTTGTTCATAAGTAAATTTTTACAAATACTAGGATTCTTATGTTATGCTTGTTACTGTTAATGCCTACCCTGTTTTTTGCCTCACTGATGTTAAAGAGAAAACAAATGTCATTCATCCAAAACATGTCTTATGTCTGGTCCCTGGAACTCCATCCTGGCTGGAGGAGTCTGGTGCAGGGGGGATGACAGCAATGGAGGTTTTGGTCTCTCTGTCTGGGCCCTGTCGGCACCCAGAAGTCTGGGTTTTTAAGCCCTACAAACAGAGAAGGCAAGCTGTAAGGATTCTTGTGTGGAAATGTGCAAGGCAGTGTTCCTCTGGGAAACACCCAGGGAGAAACAGGTGCCCTATTTCCCATGGTTGGAATACTCTGCAATTTCTCCCAGGAACTAGTAAGGTGACTAATAAATACTCAATGCCTAGCTGCTATGGTAACATCCTTGGTGAGGAGGCTCCGTGTGAGAGTCTTATCAGCCTCAAACTTAACCTCGGGCACTCAGCTTCTGGGAGTAAAGGAACTCTCTTAGACCAATGTGTCACTGTGCCTAAGCCTGCCCACATGACAGTGATTTCATGGAATGAACAACATGTTCTAATAATGCCAATGACCTAATGTAAAGTGTGGATATGTAGATAGAGCTGGCAGCTCAGAGGAGCAGTCCCTTTGGCTTTGCCCCTGTGCCTTGCTTCTCTCTCCTTTTGTTTTTTTCTTACACTTGCCTGGGACATGTCTTATGTCTGGTCCCTGGAACTCCATCCTGGCTGGAGGAGTCTGGTGCAAGGGGGATGACAGCAATGGAGGTTTTGGTCTCTCTGTCTGGGCCCTGTCGGCACCCAGAAGTCTGGGTTTTTAAGCCCTAGTTCAGTTGTGCTTGCAGATGATAACTGGGTGGTGTCTGGTGTGTACACCCAGTGGACTCTTACATCATCAACTTAAGTATGTCTCAGTTCCACACATTAAACCGTGAGCACCTTGCTCATAGTCATTCACTGTTCAGTCAGTACACATTTACTAATTAATACAGTCAACAGTCAATAACCCTCTAATATTTCTGGTACTCATGTCAGGAAGGACTGAGCTGAGGGGGTAAGCCATTTATGTCATGCCCTGGGGAGTCCCTTACCCCTTTGTGTTTGGCTGTCTGTCTTTATCTTCCTCTGCCATGAGCTCAGCAGCATGCTCCACTGTGCTCTTCTACCATGCTCTCTCGGCCTTGGAGCTACCCACCATGGATGGCACTTCTGAAGCCATGAGTCAAAATAAACCTTTCCTCTATTAAGATTATCCCTCTATGTGTTTCATTCACAGTAACAAAAAACTGACACAGTGCTTGACTTCTCGTTTTATTTAATTATAATCAGAAGAGATGCAGAATGTGATTTCAAGTTTTTTGGGTTTCCCATATCTAGGGCCGCATATTCATTTGGTGCATGTTATACCACAGAACTATACCACCAGTTAATCTTTAAAAAAAGATACTTAACACTCTTATATTCATATATTTATGGTTTGGGAAATTAATATGTTTGATAGTTTTAATATCACCTAATAGAACAGGAAGTACAATAGTTTGTCCTTTTTCAATGTATCTTTGTTACCCATTTAAAAGTATTATGTATGAAGTGTAAATGTGCAAATGGTTGGGAAGATATACATTATATCCTATGTACTGTGTGTAGTTCGTACCCTCTGACTCATCAAAATGTCAACCATTGGTGACTTCTTCACTTCAAAATGCTATTTTTTAAAAATTTATTACAAGTTTCATTTCTGGGTTACCTAAGTCTTGACACAAAAATGTGGGCTCAATCTGCCATCTTGATAAAACTACAAGACTCTGCCTCCAGCAATAGTGAGTTTTCTCCAATCACCTCTCTGTCTGCCTTGACTTCAATCAGGGAATCATCTTCCCTTGTGGAAATAATCTTTACCTCTCTTTATTCACCCACTGGGCAGGAACTGGCCTATCCCCTTTTCTCTTCTCAATACTCTCTCTAGTTTTTTGTCTTGCAGTTGGGTCCTGCCTGTTTAGTTTTCTCCTCCTTTTTACAGAGGACCATTAATGCTACCACTCATCAGATTCCAGAACATTCTCCTACTGAGCTCTACTAGAACTGCTCAATATGCTACTGGGGATATAGCTCAGTTGGTAGAGCACTTGCCTTGAATGCATAAGGCCTTGGATTCTAATCCCCAGCACCACAAAAGAAGGGAGGCTGAGACAGGAGAATCATGGGTTCAAAGCAAGCCTCAGCAACTGTGAGGCATGAAGCAAATTAGTGAGACCCTGTCTCTTAATAAAATACAAAATAGGGCTGGGGATGTGGCTCAGTGGTCGAGTTCAATCCCTGGTCAAAAACACAAAAACTGAAAAACTTCTCTATATGGATCCTACATGCCTTCAAACCCATGCCCCCTCTCAGTGAGAAGCAGTTTAAGATACATGGCTTCCCCTTCTCCCACCACTTCTTTCTGATCAAAGGAAATTAAAAGGCAGGAATATTAGGTAGCACTTGATACAGGCAATGCCATTTGGAAACATCCTCCATCTTAGCACAAGTGTCACCTCACAGTCACTGACTCAGACTGACCTGTACTCTGGACAATACTCCATCATCATGCAAAAAAAGGAAATTCTTACCTGGGACTGGGATTCTGAAAACACCTGATTTGACATGGAAAAGTGACTGCCTCAAATTACAAAGTTGCCAACCAGAAGGACCCTTCCCTGACAACCCCCTGTCAATGGCCTCATCACCAAAATGGTCCCAGTCACTCCACAATATCTACCCCTGGCTGTAGGTGGGAGACAGGTCTCAGGCACCAGCGTACAGCACCAATGTGGAACTGTATTTAAACTGTTTGTGCTGGCACATTGCAGGTTTTGCTCCAAGGACATCACTGAGACTGTCTGCTTTGCTGTCTGTCCCTGGATCAACTCCACCATTCCCTGATGTCCAGCCATTGGCTGGAGAGAACCACTGAATGAAGACAATGTCTGCTCTTCAGCTAAGAGAAGTCACGTGGCATTGGAGGTATTTTGGGGCTCGAGGTTGCCCCAGGATTGTGTGATTTATTTGTTTAATTGTTCTAAGATATAGTGTGATTTGCTTATAGTTTTTAACTGGTGTGCATTGAATGCTAGTTGGGGTGCCACAGGAGATCCAACACTCTTTGCATTAATTGTTTATATCTGAAGATTGGTGTGATTGAATATATGCTTGCTTTTATAGACAGTGTTGAACCACAGCACAAAGAAAAGACCACTGACTCCAATTTTAAACCAAAGTAATGCAAGCTTACCTTGTGTACACAAGAGAGCTGATCAGCGACTGCCTCACCCAAAGGCTGGACAAGAGGACAGTGTCAGGTCTAAGAGCAGGGCAGTTTTCATAACAAAAAGTTACAAAGGCTGGTGTCTTGGGAACCTACAGCTAACAGGGTTCTGGCAAGTGTAATACAAGGGCAGATAGCAGATTAATGGTCTACATGGCTTAATAGTTCAAGGTAGGGACTAAATTCAGATTCCAACATCAGAATTTATGAGGTGCTGCTGAGGTTTCAGGGAGGGTTGTTGTCTGGTCAGGGAGAGCCAGGTATGCATGAGTTATAAGCACAGGCAGGAATTTCAAACAAGTTTAATCATAAACATATGGTCAAGCCAAATAGAAATCTTAGTATTTTACAGTAAAACAGAAATGAACTTTTTATGACCTTATGACGAGATGGCTCCCAATCTTAAGATGGAATTAGGCTGGGTTCATCAGACAATCCACCTCCTAGTAATTATTAATAGCACCACTTGAGACAGGCACTCACAAATCAGACTTTAAACCAGCTCTTTATGAGCTAATAGGGCCCCCTCACCGAAGTTCTGGCCTAAACCCTTCTTCATCCCCATTCAGCTCAAAAAAGCCAGAACAAACTAATGAATGATGCCCCTTATCTTTATAAGACAAAATGCCAGAATGTTAGGTCCCTAGGTCAAAGTCACTCCATTTTAAAAAATCAGCACCTGCCCAACCAGGCATGACCTTCCCCTTAGGCCCACCCTGAAAGAGTCACCAACTACTGAAACCACAGCAAAGATCTCAAGGAACAATCACAGGACCAGTTGGGCTATTTTTTTAACTACTCCATTGTACTCGACTACATAATTAAGAAGTTTTTCCCAGCAGGTTGCTTTGCCCTGTAGAAGGGCAGTCTGGCAGATATTCTTTGTCAATACTCCTTCGCTTGAACTCTGAGATGTGTGTCTCATGGAAATTTGTGCTGCCTACCCTAAAAATAAGAACAAATTTAAAAAAAAAAAAAAGGAAACGTATCCTGGCTACCATCCTCCTTCCTGTATCTTCCATCTGGGTTCTCCCCACCTTCCATTATCCACCTCTGGGACAAAGAAGCTGGTTGGAGGTGTTCCCACAGGTGAGCCTCAGGGTCTTTGATAGATGGGCTACCCTCACCCCCCCACAGAGTTTTCCATATCCTGAGAGAAGCAACCTAGTTTCATTCTCGGCAGGATGTTTCTTCCCTGGGCAGGATGTTTCTTCCCTGGGCAGGATGTTTCTTTTCCCCCCGGGCAAGAGCCAATAGGCTTAAAGGTCACCCTGTTCTATGGACAAAGAGCCAATGGCGTTGGGGTTGCTCTGGTGCACCTCCCACCAGAAATTCCTATATAGGGCCCTGTTCGAGAGACTCAGAACACAGACACACACAGACACACGGACGCACAAATCAGCTCGTCGCTGCTGAGAGGAGGAAGCCACTCAGACACATCAGCTTGACCGTGCGGAGAGGAAGAAGCCACTGCAACAGCTCCAGACCCATTGCCTCCAGCCAACAGCAGCTGACCCAGCTGGCAGCTCCAGACCCATTGCCTTCAGCCCGACGGCCACTCCCAGCTGACAGCTCCAGCCTCCAGCCAGACAGCAGCTGCTTTAGCTGATAGCTCCAGAGATCCTAGCCGGTGCAACCAAGCACCCACCTCCTGTCCAGAGCTTGCACACTCCCCTCTCCCTGACTCCCCTCTCCCACCAGAGCTTGCACACTCCCTTCTCCCTGACTCCCCTCTCCCAGCACCTCTTTGACCTTCAACCAGAGCACCTCTTCTCCGGTTCTGCTACCAGCCATGAAGGCTGTTGAATAAATCTCTTGGCTGCATGGCTGTCCCCGGTGTGATGTTTTGCCCTTCAGTCTTTACATTTGAAATAGGCTTTGATAGGCTGGGGTTGTGGCTCAGTGCATGGCCCTGAGTTCAATCCTTAGCACCATGTAAAAATAAATAAATAAGTAAATAAATTCATAAAAGAAAAAATAGGCCTTAATTTTGTTTATTAATATAGCTATGGTTTAGGCTCCAGGTGTGCTTGAATGGGGCCCATTGGCCCCACTACCTGGTCACTTTACTACCTATTCTACAATATCCTCCCTCAGTGGTGGGGACCTCCTGTCTTACCTCCAGTTTGTCAAGGGGCTATGAATTTTCATACTCTTGTTACCCTCTTGTAACTTCCGACCCAGCTCTCCCCTTTAGCTGCCTTTTCTACATCCTGTCATTTTACATTTAAAGCAAAAACTATCTTCTGAAAATGGTCACTGGAGGTTCTATTTCTTACACTTCCTGTCATGAATAGCACATTTATTTCTATATATCACTGACATTTGTTAGTAGTATTTACATACTGCCTTCTATACCAGGCTAAATACAAAACTTACAGACCAGAGTCAAATCCAAAAGGAAGGCCTGCCTCAAAAGGGTTGGACCAAGTGCTTGTCACTCTGCCCTATTTCAGCAAAGGATTGGATGACACAACTGTCACTCAGTAGTGCTTGTGCCGTGTTCATATGGGGCCTGGAGTGGAACTTTGCAATCAAGTGCACAGACAGAGGGAAAGGGCAGGCTTCCACTTTCTCAAGGGCCAATCTTCCTCATCAAATCCACTCCTTCCTCCTCAGGTCACAAATTCACTGCTCCTGAGTCCCCCCGTCATTCAGCCCCACAACTGAGGAGTCCCTTGGGTGGATGGCGGGTCACCCTGGAGGCCAAAACGGTAAGTGTGTGGACAGGGCTGAACAGACCACATCAGCAGCTGCCCTGTGGAGTGGCCTGCAGGTGGGCTGCTGATTGTGGCTGAGTCTTGGCTGTCAAATGGCCTGGGCTCCTTATCCCTAGGCCCACAATGCTGGTTTCTGGCATCCTATCCCCTCCTTTTGGTAACCTACCTAGGTCATCCCTGGGCAGCTCCCGTAGCCCTCTCGCAGAGTTTGTGTTGAGCTTGTAGTGAAAAACGAGTGCAGGATACCTAGATCTGGAAGCAACACTTTATTAGTGGCTTGAAACATAATTCCCCAAAGTCTGAGCCCCAGGATCAACAAGGCTTTTCTTTTCATACATTAACAAATTTGGGGTACATTGAGGAAACACAGTTGGTGCAATTCTATTGTATGTGTTTGAGCTTGTCAACAACCTCAACTCAGCTTGAGGTTTTCAAAAACCTCAACAACCTCAACTCAGCTCTTACAGCTTAGGGACTTTTACTGCACTGAGCCCAAAAGGAAGTTCTTCAGTCCCAGTTACTTTGTTTCCTGCTTTTGCTACTGAGGGTCCTGCAAGACCCTGTGGTTAAATGTCAGTACAAAGAGGTGCTGTGTGTCAGAGGGCAAAACCACAGCCTCTGAGCTCTTAAGCTGCCAATTTTACATTTACATTTTTACATTTTATCCTACCAAAAGCATGGGAGAATGTCAGCGGATCACCAGGTGTTTTCTTTTTTCTTTCTTTCTTTTTTTTTTTTTTTTTTTTTTTTTTTTTTTTTTGTGGTACCGGGGATTGAACTCAGGGGCACTCGACCACTGGGTCACATCCCCAGCCCTTTTTTGTAGTTTATTAGAGACAGGGTCTCACTGAGTTGCTAAGTGCCTCGCCATTGCTGAGGCTGGCTTTGAACTCATGATCCTCCTGCCTCAGCCTCCCAAAGTGCTGGGATTACAGGCGTGCGCCACCACGCCCAGCTCACCAGGTGTTTTCTAAGTGAGGCAGTGGAGCTCCAGCTTCCTCCTTTCCCACCAGAAGCCACTTGCACTCCCTACAGACATACACTTCCAAATGTGTGGAAAGCAGGGTCTCAAATTGATTTTCCATTCTAGAACCTCACTTCTCCCAGGGCAGGAGGCAAACCCCTAAAATTCCAGTTCTCTCCCAGCATTCCTAGATGCCAACTGCACAATGTGAGACATAGAAAATCTGGGGGTTCATTTTCAGAATATAGGACTTAGCTTTAGCAGTAAAATTGAGATGGAAAAAAGTCATCCTTAGGGGAAACAGCAGAGAAAAACTATGACAAGCAGTTAATATGATGAACCCAGGCTGACTCCATCTTAAGATCGGGAGACATCCCGTCACAAGGTCATGAATAGTTCATTTCTATTTTACTGTAAAATACTAAGATTTATATTTGGCCTGACCATACTTTGATGTTTTAAACTTGCTTGGAATTCCCACCTGTGCATTGAACTTACTTGTGCTTGGGTCTCCCTGACCAGATAGCAATCCTTCCTGAATCTTCAGCTGCTCCTCATTAATTATGATGTTGGAAACTCAGTTTACTCCCTACATTGAGATGTTAGCCATGTAGATCATTAACCTGCTATCTGCCCTTGTATTATGCTTGCAGAACCTTATCAGCTGTAAGTTCCTAAGACACCCACCTTTGTAACTTTTTGTATTACAGAAACCACCTGCTCTTAGACCAGGTGCTGTCCTCTGGCCTTGCTTCCAGGTGAGGCAGTCGCTGATCAGCTCTCTTGTGTACACAATATAAACTTGCTTTCATATGGTTTAAAATTGGAGTCAGTGGTCTTTTATTTGCATCATGGGTTCAATATTTGGAGGCCCCGGCAAGATCCAGACTACCAAAAAATTCTGAGGCCAGACCTTCTCTGTGGGACTCTGGGGCTGGAGTGCCACCTCAGGGGTTGTGCACCTTGAGAAGTTCCAAGGCCCTGGGGTGTGCCTTTGGTTCATTGGATTGATGGAGTGGACTGCCTCACTAAAAGAATCAGCAAACACTTGGTGGAGGAGGCCTCCACAGGTAAGTGGCACCCCTATAACGTCAGAAATTAGGTTTTAAGAGAGATCTCCACTTGGGACAGTGAGGTGTCCAGCTAGACATATGACCTCTTGTCTGGGATGTATCAAGGTGTTGCACTGACCCCTGGTACTGGTTTGGTGGGGAGTTCCTTTGGGGGACAGTGAGATGTGTGACGAGGCTCATATGAACTCCTGTCTGTCAAGAGCATTAGCAAGACATTGCACTGCTCTCTGGTTTGGGCACCTGGTGTTTGATCCCCTGTGGCTCATTCTGTGTTTTATATGTTTTTTTTTTCTGCCTTTTCATTGTGTGCCTTCTCTATTATCCCATCACCAAGAATCTCCTCTGAACTTTCTGTGAGATAGAATGGCCTACTTTTGGTGCTGGCTGCCCCCCAAGGGTACCTTTGATCCCCAGGTGGCATGGGCAATAACTAATACCACTCTTTGCAATCCTGGCTAACTGAATCAGAGGATCTATTCTACACTGGGCAAAGGCAACAACTTCACCCACCCTCATGGATGAAGGTTTGTATGATCTGGAATGGGCAGGGAGGATAAGTCCTGATTGTGACCTGAAAACCTCTCCAGGAGCTCTCAACAGAAAATCAAAAATCTCCCAAAAACCCTGTCCTGCAGGACTCTCAGGAGGATCCCTTCCCCCCACTCATATGCTGCAGCTCCTCTTTATCCTCCCCTACCCCATCTTCTCCTGCCTTTTCCCCTCAGCCTCTTCCACAATCAACCTGCTCAACCACTCCTCCTGCTCTGGTTTCCCAAAGAAGCCAGCCCCTAGTCTTTTCTCTCCCCATATCCAACAGGGCCACCCTTCTGGAAAGCCCAACTCAGTTGTTTTTTTTTTTTTTTTTTTTTTTTTTTTTTTTTTTTTTTTTTTTTTTTTTTTTTTTTTTTTTTTTTTTTTTTTTTTTTTTTTTTTTTTTTTTTTTTATTTTTTTTTTTTTTCTTCCCCTGGCCCACTTGCAGACACTGATACTATTTCTATCCCTGAGGTGGAGATGACCACACCCCCTTCCCTTCCTCTCTGCCAGGTTCTGGGTTGTCACCATATGCATGTTCCATTTTCCACAAAGGAGATGTATATATGTGTGTGTGTATGAATATGGAGAATCTGTTGGCAGTCATCCCAGGTGGGGAGGTGATTAAAGAAGACAGAGTCAACCAGGGAAATCAGGGAACTAGGATCCACACTAAAAGAGGGATTCTGGTTTTTCTAGCTGTAAAGATCCTTTGGGGGTTGTCAGGCATGGTGGCGCATGCCTGTAATCCCAGCACTTGGGAGGCTGAGGCAGGAGGATCATGAGTTCAAAGCCAGCCTCAGCAATGGCGAGGCACTCAGCAACTCAGTGAGACCCTGTCTCTAAAAAAATACAAAAAAAGGGATGGGGATGTGGCCCAGTGGTCGAGTGCCCTTAAGTTCAATCCCTGGTACCAAAAAAAAAATTTTATGTATATATAAAAGATGACTTTGCAGGGAAAAACAGGACAGAATTATTAGAAGTATCCCAGAAGGTGTTTGATAATAGACAGAGCAAAGATGATCTGCTGATAAAGTAAATTGGGCCACAGTGGCTGCACAGTGGATTCTGGATTTTTTTTTTTTTTTTTTTTTTTTGTGGTGCTGGGGATTGAACCCAGGGCCTTGTGCATGCCAGGCAAGCAACTCTACCAACTGAGCTATATCCCCAGCCCTAGATCTTTCAATTCTAAGTAGATGAAGACCACATACAACAGAGGCAAAAGACAGACTACCTGCTACCAAATCAGTGTACTTATTGTTGGGAATTTTGTCACTGGAAAAATGAATTCCCCCAACATAATTGGAAGGACTTTACCAAGCTGTAGGCCAGTGCGCCTCAGCCAAAATCAGTTTTAAATTTAGAAGAATAGGGGGGCCATGGCTATTTCAAACTAGTCCCCCAGGAGCCCATGGTAACCTTCTCAATTGGGGGCCAACCTGTAAATTTCTTAGTGGATACAGGGGCTTCACATGCAGTGTTACAGAAGCCCCTAGGGCCCCTCACCAACATAACTATAGAAATACAAAGGGTGATAGGAGAGATTAAAAATTATAAATGGACCACAATTGGATTGTTAACATAGGACAAGGAACTGTAACTCACTCTTTCATTGTTATCCCTGAATGCCCTTTCCCATTGCTGGGGCAGGACCTTTTAAGCAAACTTCAGGCAACTATATCATTCTCAGGGGATATACCTACACTACAATTGGGAAGCCCCACTAAAGCTTTAATTATAACCTAGCCATTAAGTGAGAAATACCTCCTCTTTCAAAATTCAACCCAAACTCCAGAAAGAAAATGGAAAAAATTATTAATCCAAGCAATTCCTACCATTTTACCTAAGGCTAACCCTCCTGGTTTAGCCAAGAATGTGCCACCAGTCATAACACAACTGACATCTGGGGCTATAACCATTTGATTTAAAGAGTACCCCATCAGCTCTGAAGCCAGAGAAGGAATTAAAACCCATATCCGGAATCTCCTGGAAGTAGGAATACTCACTACATGCCAATCAGCTTGGAACACCTCCTTGTTGCTTGTTCAAAAGTTCAGAACTCAAGATTATAGACCAGTACAAGATTTAAGTGAGGTGAACAAATGGGTAGAAACCATACAGCTGTCTGTCCCAAACCCCTACTTTTTTTTTTTTTTTTTTTTTTTGGTACTGGGGATTGGACTCAGGGGCACTTGACCACAGGGCCACATCCCCAGCACATTTTTGTATTTTATTAGAGACAGGGTCTCACTGAGTTACTAAGTGCCTCACCATTGCTGAGGCTGGCTTTGAACTCGCAATCCTCCTGCCTCAGCCTCTCAAGTGCTGGGATTACAGGCATGCGCCACCGCGCCCGACTCCCAAACCCCTACATTTTGCTCAGTCTGTTGCCACCAGAACATACGGTATATACTGTATTATATTTGAAAGATGCATCATTCTCCATACCTTTGTCAAAACTGAGTCAGTCCATCTTCACTTTCAAAAGAAATGATCCTAAGTGGGTGATACTGGGACAACGGACCTGGACTCAACTACCCCAGGGATTCAAGAACTCCCCCACCATCTTTGATGTAGCACTCAACCAAGACCTGAATCTTTTCCATGGTGAGTACCCTGAGATAACCTTGCTCCTATATGTGGATGATCTCTTCTAGCAGCAAAAGACAAGGAGGACTTTTTAAGGGCCACCTGGGGCTTGCTGGGAATCTTGGCCCAATTGGGGTATGGAGTCTCCAAGAAGAAGGCACAAATCTGTTCTTCTTGGGTTACTGATTTAGGATATGAACTGGGAGAAGGGAAAGGCTACTGTCCCAGTCCCACATAAAAACCATAATGAAGAGCCCAACACCAACTACTAAAAAGCGGGTTAGGGAATTCCTAGGGGCAGTTGGATACTGCCACCTTTGGATACCTGGATTTGCTGAAATTGCCAAGCCTTTATATACTGCAACTGTGGGAGGTAACTCACTTTTAAATTGGACTGAAGAGAATGAATTTGCCTTCAAAAACTTAAAGGAAGTTTTTGTTCAGGCCCCTGCCTTAACCCTCTCTGATGTCTCTAAACCCTTCCATCTCTATGTTCATGAGAGAAAGGACAGTGCTAAGGGAGCTCTTACACAAAATTTAGGGCCATGGAAAAGACCAATTTTCTATATTTCAAAAAGACTGGATCTTGTAGTGTCAGGATGGACTCCTTGCTTATCGGCCATGGGTGCTACTGCAGTCCTGGTGAAGGAAGCAGACAAACTTACTCTGGCACAAACTCTGTGACCGCCCCTCGTGTGGTGGAAGCCCGGCCTAGGGATGCCACTAGTCATTGGATGTCAACTGCAAGTCTCACCCAATACCAGGCTTTCCTCCTGGACAAGGACAGACTGACCTTCAAACACTCCATGGCAGTCAATCCTGCAGCCCCGCTGCCTGATGACAACCCAGAAGAGCCAGTCCATGACCTGACTGACATTCCTCTCCTTGTCAGAGATGCAGACATTGACACCAATGGCCCCAGTTTTGTCTGGGATGGAATAAGGTATGCGGGAGCAGCAGTAGTTATGGACCAAAAAGAAATTATTTGGGAACAGGCTTTGCCCAGGTGCTCATCAGCTTAAAAAGCAGAAATCATTGCTCCAACTCAGGCATTGAGATGGGCAGAAGAAAAATAGATGCACATTTAAAAAAGACAGCCACTATGCCTTTGCTACAGCACCCATGCATGGACAGATATAAAAAAAGGGGGGGGGGTGCGGGGGGGACTTTTAACTTCAGATGGTAAAACTATCAAAAATAAACAGGAAATCCTTCACTAACTGGAGGCTATCAGGTTGCCAGATAAATTGGCTATTATCCACTGGCATGGACACAAAAAAGACAATAGTTTCAGACCCAAGTAACAACTTGGCTGATCAAATGGCCAAGGAAATAGCCCTTGGGGAGCCAAGACATGAAACTATTCTAAAACTCTCAAATCGCCCAAAACTCCCAGTTAGAATGGAGGAGGAAATTCCTTCTTACACACCAGAAGAGATGAACTCAACAAATCTGTCATGGCTTGTGGGCCCTCCCAGATGGAAAAATTTGCACACCAAAGCTTTTAGTGAGAAGATGGTTAACTGATCTTCATCAAGTAATGCATTTATCCCCCAAGAAGACTTCAGAATGAATTTCACCCTGTGTTTGGCTCCCAGGACATCCAGAGATACTCCAAGACATCTCAAATTGTTGTATGACCTGTGCCCAGGCAAATGCTAAGAAGAATCAACTTACACAGGGAAACAGGAGCCAAGGTACTGTACATGGTGAATTTTGGCAATTTGGCTTTTCTGAAATTAAACCAGGACTATATGGATATAAATACTTGTTGATATGACAATTCAAAACTGACAGCCTCGAACCCCAATGGAAGGGCCCTTACACCATGAGTCTCAGCACTCCTACTGCTGTCAAAGTTGCGGGTATTCCTGCTGGGATCCATCACTCACAGCTTAACAAGACACCTGCAGAACCCATTGGGAAAGAACCCACTGGAGGAGAATCCAGCAGCCAGAGGTGGAAAGTGACTGAGCATGGACCCTTTAAAATTAAAAATTCTAAGGTTTAATACTTTGGTACTAATTTCTTATTGTTTTTTTCTTGTTACTATAAGCACTATGCTAATAATTTTTACCTGTTGGTGTGTGTGTGTTTTGTGTGTGTGTGTGTGTGTGTGTGTGTGTGTGTGTATTGAGGCTAGTATAGCTAAAGCTCAAAGCTCAAGATTATATATATATATATATATATATATATATATATATATGCACATACATATATACATATCCATATATAAAGGCTTTCCATCTGTATATCTATAAAACTAACCTCAATGAACCTTGCACCCCTTCTGTGGCCCAAGTAGCACCTGCCATCACTGGGTCTCCACTGATACTAAACTGCACCTACTCATGTCGATATCCAGTAATTGGCCCTATCAAATGGTATAAAGATAACCAAGATATTTTCAGTCAGGTATTCAAGAAGGGACCATGGAAAAATATTACAGACCAATCTCGAGGGATAATATAAATATTGTAATCTATAAAGACTCAGCTTAGCCTCATGATTCAGTAGTATTCCTCTACTAAGTTAAAAAAAGGGGGGGCAATAAATACTGTCTATCCAAGAGCTACTTTAGCCAGGAACTGTGTTACACAACTGTAATCCCAGCAGCTGGGGAGGCTGAGACAGGAGATCACAAAGTCAAAGCCAGCCTCAGCAACTTAGCGAGGCACTAAGCAACTCAATGAGACCCTTTCTTTAAATAAAATACAAGAAGGGACTGGGTATGTGGCTCAGTGCTTCAATGCCCCTGAGTTCAATCCCTGGTACCACACACAAAAAAAAAAAAAAAAAAAGAAGAAGAAGAAGAAGCTACTTTAGCCTGGATGTTTCCATGGGCCCCCTAAATTCTATAATTACTCAGAACTTTTGGTTACAATTGGCTGTTGATAGTATGGACAAATGCTTTTTCTTCATACGAGAAGGAAACTCAGTCCATCAATTATTAACAAATAATCTTTTGGGCCTACTTGTAAAAAAGTGACTATCTTAAAGTCACTGGCAATAGGGCTACACAGCAAGACTGGCCTGTGTACCGTGCAGAGTCAGCTGTTACAGCTTCACTGGTTATCCAAAACCATTGTTTATGCATAGATTTCACCCTTCCCCGGTCCCCCCCAAATTGTTCCATTGAGCAAAATATCTCCCTACCCAATGGCAAAAGACTGCCGGCAGGATGGTTTTTTCTCTGTATTAAAGCAACTTTTCAGGCTTTGACTACAAATTTTTCTGGGATCTATTCTATTGAACGAATCTCTCCTTTACTGCCATCTCTGGCACCTCCCCACTGAACTACCCAAAGCCTGCCCTCTGACTGCCACCACAATTCAACCCTCCTGGACTCACTGGAGTTTACAATTGCAGCAGCCTTTCTTTTGCCAGTCCCAGGTGTAGTGGAAGGAATGCAGAGAGAAATCACAAAATTAACCTGTAGTTTTAGCAAAACAGCTAATCTTACTGCACAAGTCTTGGCAGAAATTAAGAGATGAAAGAACTCCAAACATCTGTATTATGGAATAGAGCAACTATTAATTTTCTTTTACTAAAACATCATTTGGGTTGTCAACAATTTCCAGGCACATGCTGTTTTAATATTACAGACAATTCTTATGTTATCCAACAAGAGATAGACAAAATAAGACAGGAGATTAACAAAATTCAAATGGATAACTTTTGGTCAGGCTTGGGAAATTGGTTTCCATTGTTAAATTCTCTATTGGTTCCCATAATTTGTGTCCTTCTCCTATTAGTCATTGTCCCAAGCATCAATAACTATATGCTCCAGTTTATTGGAGTACAACTTAATTCTATTATGTACCATCGACAGTATTAGCCTATATGATGGACAATACTGATCACTCCCTATCAAAGATCTGCAAGGGACATGTAAGATGGGGAGGGGATGATGAACCCAGCCTGATTCCATCTTAAGATTGGAAGCCATCTCGTCACAAGGTCATGAAAAGTGCATTTCTGTTGTACTGTAAAATGCTATGATTCCTATCTGGCCTGACCACACTTTGATGTTCTGAACTTGCTTGAAACTCCTGCCCATGGTCTGAACTGACCCTTCCTGGCTTTCCCTGACCAGAAACAAACCCTCCCTGAAATCCCAGCTGCTCCTTATTAATTCTGATGTTGGGGTGAGTTTACTCCCTACTTGAGATGTTAAGCCATGCAGATCATTAACCTGCTCTCTGCCCTTGTATCACACTTGCCAGAACCCCATCAGCTGTAAGTTCCTAAGACACCCACCTCTGTAACTTTTTGTGTTATAGAAACTTCCTGCTCTTAGACCAGGCACTGTCCTCTGACTCTGCTTTTGGGTGAGGCAGTCGCTGATCAGCTCTCTTGTGTACACAATATAAGCCTGCTTTAATTTGGTTTAAAATTGGAGTCAGTGGCCTTTTTTGTGCCTCCTGGGTTCAACTCTGTCTCCTTGACTGAGGGGTTTTGGGCCTGCAGTTGGCGTCAAGCCTCATCTGCTTGGCATTCTCCTGGCTTTCCTCTTCACTGAGAGGTTAGCCCTTCTCCATTCATGGTGTTTGCCTTCTGTTCCACGTCCTGGCTATTTCCCATTTCTATTGTGCATTTATTCATCTCACTCTGTGCCCTGGCTCTCTGAGGTCATATGCATTGCAGGTTTCTCCTGCACTGTTTTTCATCTTTTAATTTCCTTAATTTTAATGTATTTGATTTTCCACTTACCCCTTTCTGTTTGATATTATTGGAACTATTAGAAATGTTTTGTTTATCAATTATTGTTCCTGTTTGCTGGTTGGTTAGGCTTGGTCTGGATAAACCAGTTGCAGCCTTCTAACTTTACTCAATCCCCAGTGAACACATTGTAACCACCTGGACGAAATGTTGTCTAGCAGCACAGCTTCCAGTCTCCTTGAGCAGAGGATTGTTTTTCTTTTGTTTTGTTTTTGTTGTTGTTGTTTTTCAGATGGATGATATTTTAGGTTCTAAATAAGAGTGAACAAAATAATTGAATTTCTGAAGGAAGGCAGACTTTCAGTAAGGTTCATGTTGTTTACCTATACTCAGCACCATGACTCAGTGTTACTACTTAGTTTGCTGGGGTCCTTCCCAAATTTTTAACTCCCCCTCAGCAAAATCCTAACTTTGCCAGCAGGTATTTCTAAGTATAGATACTGTTAAGAGGACCAATAGGGCTGGGATTGTGGCTCAGCGGTAGAGTGCTCACCTAGTGTGTGGGCGACCCGGGTTCGATCCTCAGCACCACGTACAAATAAAATGCATTGAATAAAATGCATTGTGTACAACTAAAGCAAATAAATTTTAAAAAAGGACCAATATTGGCTCTCCTCTGCACACAAAATAGTAGGGCTTCATTATTTCATGTATTAGACAGGCTCAAGGGCAAAAATCACACCAGAGACAACCGTACAGCCAAGAGATTTATTCACCAGCCTTTAAGGCTGGTTGGAGGTAGAAGAAGTATGGGGAGAAGAGTCAAGGAGAGGGAAGTGTTCAAGCTCTGGTGGGAGAGAGGATCCAGGGAGAGGGGAGTGTGTGAGCTCTGGACGGAGGGTGGGTGCCTGGTTGTGCCAGCTGTGGCCTCTGGAGCTGTTGGCTGGGGCAGCTGCCATCAGGCTGGAGGCTGGAGCTGTCGGCTGGGGCAGCTATTCTGCAATATTTTAGAATTCAGTGGCCTTTGAGGATGTGCAGAAGCCCTAATTGTTCGCGTTAACAGATAATCTCATACAAGGTTACAGAGACTCAAGGGTTCCAGCTAACAAATTATTTTTCCAAAGTGTCCTTAACTTTTCTTTACTCTAGTTTAATGCAGTAAATACCCTTAGTCTTTCTTTGTTTTGTTCTAAATATGATATTTTGCCAGATTATGCCTGCGAGAGCTCAAGCAGCAATGTGTGTGAACACAAATCAACTTTAATTTTCTAATTTAATAGTTCTGTTTTTTAGCTTGACAACTCGCCTCTTGACTCAGTGCCGGAATAACACTGCCTTCCCTCCAATAATAAAAGCTTAAGTTTCTAGGTAGCGGGCCCTGAAGATTTGCCGGGGGTGTTGTCTAGACATAAAAAACATGGCTCCTGCTACAGCTACAGAGATCACGGTCGCTCAAACATCCCTACTGCTCAGACATTGGACAACTTCACCAACAGTGTGGCCTCTGCTCTACATGCATGGGGCCTCCTAGATCAACGTGTTGTGACGGGTGGACATTTTGGTCTTTCATTTGTTTGTGACTTTGTGAGACAATGCCTCGCTGATATTTGTCTACAAGACTCACTGTGTTGATTGATTTTATTTTTGTTTTTAAAAAATTTGATATACTATGCAATTTGGCTCGCCAACAAAAGGCTTGTCGCCTTAAAGCCACAACATCCCCTCTTTTAAAATGAAAAAGGGGGAAATGCAGAAGCCCTAATTGTTCGTGGGACTCGGCCCAGAATCTCACCCATGGGACTTAGCCCAGAATCTCGCAGGACTTGGCGCGAGATCTAGAGGGACTTACGCCAGAGGAAGAAAGCCGGCCGGCGCCATTCCTGCTTGAGCGTGTGAGACCGTGCCTGGAAGAGAGCGTGCAGAGTAAACGCTGTTGTGTGTTTGTGGGTGGGTGATTGTAAGAGTGTGAGTTGCTAGAGCCAGAGAGAGAAGAATAAAATAACTTTTTCGTTTCTATCCTGTCTCCGAGTCTTCTCCCGCAGCCCGCTGTTCTAAACGGCAGATTGTTACCGGCGCCTACAAGGATGTGGCTGTGAACTTCACACAGGAGGAGTGGGCTCTGCTGGATCCTTCCCAGAAGAATCTCCACAGAGATGTGATGCAGGAAGTCCTTAGCAACCTGGCTTCTATAGGTAAGGATGATGATTCATTACATAAACAAACACTGAGTAATTGAGAAGGTTTTTGTTTTTTAAATGTTTTAAACAAAAGATTAACCCGGGGTGTTCAACTACTGACACATGTCTGTAGCCCTTCTTTACATTTCATAGTGACAAGTGCTCCGTGAGTTGCTGAGGCTGGCTTTGGACTCCAGATCTTCCTTCCTCACCCTTACAAGCTGCAAGGTCCAAGAGGGAGTTTGTTCTCTTGGATTTAAAATGTGAAAAGGGAATAATTTGGGGAATAAATTGAGCCTAATTTCATTGCACTCTGCACCATAAATTCCATATTTTTATTCCTTTTTCCTTTTTTATTGTTGCACTATAGTTGTCCATATCACAAATCTCATAATTTATTCTGAAATCATGATGATTAATAATGATTATTGTGTGTCTACATTTTAGTAGACAAATCAGAGGATCATAACAGAACTCCCAGGAGAGGTCTAAGGTAATTTTTACTCACCAGAGGAAACACAGTGTCTTGAGGGAATTGTAACGTCTCCAATAATTTCACAAGGAAAAAAAAAAACAAGCATGATATGAATTACAATTATTCTCATTTAACCAGTAATGTGAAATTTAAGATATTTGTTTAGTTTTTTCAAAAATTATTGATTTGTTGACAGTGTTCACAAACTGCTTTTATGATACCACTGTTTTAGTAGTAGCAATGAGAAGCAGTGTTGCAAAGTCATTATTACATTTACTTTTAAGCAATTTGGACATGACAGAAAAGCTATGCTTTCCTGACATTGGCAATGGTGTAAATGCAATACTGACTAATGAATATAAAAGTATTTATGATCCAACTATAAATTGCCTTGTAATTTTTTTACAGAAGTAATATGATAGGTTCTGGAAAATTTTAAACAGGTACTCAGTGTGGACAAACCTTTAGTGAGATTCCAAATCTTAGTTTTCACCAGGACTTTCCCACTAGAGTAAGTCCATGTGAAAGGAGTATTTATGGACAAGTTTTCACATATCTATTTTTCCTTAATAGGTATATTACTTCTCACTCCACAACCAAAACATGAGAATGAGGAGAATGGAGGGAAGCCACATGAACTTAAACAGAATAGAACATCTTTAATTTCTCACACAAGTGTTCAAAGACAAATGTCAGTGCACACTGTAAATGAACATTATGAATATCTTACATATGGAAAACAGTTCAGTCGTTCCAAGTGTTTTCAAAAATGTTGATGTAGCTGGTCACACTGGTGTACACCTGTAATCCCAGTGGCTTGGGAGGCTGAGACAGGAGGATTGCAAGTTCAAAATAGCCTCAGCAAAAATGAGGCACTAAGTAACTCAGTGAAGCCCTGTCTCTAAATAAAATACAAAATAGGGCTGCAGATGTGACTCAGTGGTCAAGTGCACCTGAGTTCAATCCCAACTACCCCCCTCAAAAAAAATTCAATGTAATCCCAGTGGCTCAGAGGGTGAGACAGGAGGATTATGTGCTCAAAGCCACTCTCAGCAACTTATCAAGGTACTTAGCAACTCTGTGAGACCCTGTCTCTAAATAAAATATAATAAACTGCTGGGGATGTGGCTCAGTAGTTAAGGACCCCTCATATATATATGATCTAATACTGCAGGGACAGCTTATAGATATAAATATGTGGAAAAGCCTTCACTCATTCTTCTTACCTTCACGTACATGAATCAACACATACTGGAGAGAGGCCCTATGACTTTAAAAAATGTAGAAAAGCCTTCACTAGTTCCTCTAACCTTTACATACAGGAATGATCTCATACTGGGCAGAAGATTCATAGATATAAACCATGTGGGAAAGTGTTTTCTACATCAAATTATCTTCATTCACATGAATGGACTCATACTGGAAAAAAAGCCCTATCAGTGAGAACAATGTGGGAAAGCCATCGTTTATTCTGCTTCCTTTCAGCAACATGAATGAATTGATGCTGTAGAGAAGCCTATGAATGCAAGCAATGTGGGAAAGCCTTTAATTGCTGTTGTCAACTTCAAGTACATAAACAAGCTCATACTGTAGAGAAACATTATGAATGCAAACAGTGTGGAAAAGTCTTTGCTATATCCAGTCACCTTATTCACATGAATGAACTCATAAAGCAAAGAAGCCCTATGGATGTAAATAATGTGGGAAAGCCTTACCAAGTATGCTCACTTTCATAGATACAAAAGAGTTCATTCTGCAGAAAAGCCCAAGCAATGTGAACAATGTGGGAAAGCCTTCACTATTCCTCTTACCTTCACGTACATTATAAATCACATAATGGAGAGAGGCCTTACAGATGTAAACAATATTGGAAATGCTTCACTACTTCTGCTTGCCTTCCCAAACATGAATGAACCCATACTCAAGAGAAACCTTATAAATGTAAGCAGTGTGGAAAAATGTGTCTTCATCTAGTCACTTTCATTCACATGAAATAACCCATGTTGGAGAGA
Source organism: Tamias sibiricus (assembly GCA_025594165.1). Taxonomy (NCBI): domain Eukaryota; kingdom Metazoa; phylum Chordata; class Mammalia; order Rodentia; family Sciuridae; genus Tamias; species Tamias sibiricus. The sequence continues at coordinate 401,764 of CM046662.1, read as the reverse complement.
AGCCCTGTGCATGTAAACAATATGTGAAAGCCTTGCTGCAGTAACAATTTTTAAAAAATTGTTTTGCCTTGTGGTTTCAGAGGTCTCAGTGCAGGCCACTGGCTTCTGGTCCTTGGGGAGGCAACTAGTCAAGGTGGAAGCTTATTTGGTTATTCTTTCTCCTCAACAACTCATATTTTCATGCCTTTAACAATAGTTTAATCATCAAAAACACATCTTTATTGTACAATTTGTATATAAATCTACATATACAATTAGAAAACTCATTTTGTTCTGCACATCTACAAAGTTAACAAAATTTAGTTGTTCTGGCTTATAACAATAATTTTAAAATACATAAATTGCATAAATTCTAGAACCACGTGCTCCTGCATAATGATTTTTTAAATATTCATTTTAATTGTAGATGGACACAATACCTTTATATTTATGTGGTCCTGAATATTGAACATAGAGCCTCACATGTTCTAGGCAAGTGCTCTACCACTGAGCCACAAACCCAGCCCCTCATAACTTTTTTGTTGTTGTTATTGGTACTGGGGATTTGAACTCAGGGGCATTTGACCACTGAGCCACATCCCTATCCCCATTTTGTATTTTATTTGGAGACAGGGTCTCACTGAGTTTCTTAGTGCCTCACCATTGCTGAGGTTGGCTTTGAACTCACGATCCTCCTGCCTCAGCCTTAGTGCTCATGGGGTATTGCTACAGAAGCAAGAGCCAGTTTTCATTTTAATTTTTTAATAAATTTTTAAAATCGTACCTCTGAGTTCCTCTGTGGCCCACTGTTTACTCGAGTGTCTTGCTCAGCCTCCGTGTATGGAGTCTGAATGTCCTTGTGGTGGTTTGGATCTGGACTGAAAGCATGGACCCAGTGCAGCAGGGCTGGGTTTGGGTGTCTTAGGAACGCCTGGATCCTGAGGGCTCCGACCTCATCAGTGGCTGAATGCCCTGGTGGCTGAGCAGGCCACAGGAGGAAGGACCTGGCTAATGGGGTAGGTCATTGATGGTGTGCCCTAGAGACTCTTCCCTTCCTGTCTGTCTCTCTCTGTCTTCCTGCTGCCATGAGCTCAGGAGCATACCTATACTGCCTTCTTCCTTCATGTACCTCTTGCCTTGAAGCTAGCCATCCATGGATGAAACTTCTGAAAACATGAACCAAGAAAAACCTTTCCTCTTTCAAGAATTTCTTTCCAGGTATTTTAGTCACAACAATGAAAAACTGAATAACAGAGTGGTTGACTTCTTGTTTTATGTAATTGTGATCAGAAAAGATACAGAATATGATTTTGAGCTGGGACTATAGCTCGGTTGGAAGAACACTTGCCTCGCATGCACAATTCTCTAGGTTCAATTCCTAGCATGACAAAAAGAAGAAAAAAAATGATTTTGAGGTTTTTGGATTTCCCACACATAGGGCCTCATAATCATTTGGTGTATGTTTTATCACACAACTACACCCCAAACAGTTAGTCTTGTCTAAAAAGAGCTTTAACACTCATATATTCACATATTTATGGTTTTGGAAAACAATATTTGTAACAGTTTTAATGTCACATAGTAGAATAGCAAGTACACTAATTTGTCCTTTTAAATGTATAGCAAAGACACATTTAAAAGTATTATGTATGGGATAAAGAATATGTGGTATATGGGCATAGTAGAATATTATTCAGCATTAAAAGAGAATAAAATCATGACACTTGCAGGTAAATGGATGGAGCTAGAAAATATAATGCTAAGTAAAGTTAGCCAATCCCAAAAAAACAAATTTCAAATGATTTCTCTGATTTAAGGATGCTGATTCATAATATGCTGCAGGGGGTGGGAGGAACAGATGAACTCTAGATAGGGCAAAGGGGAAAAGGGGAGGGAGGGAAAAGGAGGGGACACGGGGGAAGGGAAGACAGTAAAATGTGATGGTCATCATCACCCTAAGTACATGTATGTAGACATGAGTGATGGTACTTTTTGTACCACCAGAGATATGAAAAATTGTGTTCTATATGTGTAATATGAATTGTAATGCATTCTATTGCCATGTACAACAAATAAAATTTCTTAAAAAATATGTATGAAGTCTAATTGTGTAAATGCTTGGGAAATATATATAATATATTCTATGTACTACATGTAGTATGTACTACTCTGACTCCTCAACATGTCAACCATTGGTAATGTTTTCATTTCAAAATGCTATTTTGTACAATTTATTACAAGTTTCATTTCTGGGTTACCTGAGTCTTGACACAAAAGTGTGGGCTCAGTCTACCACCTTGATAAAACCTAAAGACCAATCACATAACCTCTTAATTAACTTTGTATACAATATGTCATGAGTGTCATAAAAATATGTCTGAGTATTAGGTAAAGCATTTTTAATCATTTTCTCCTTCTTACTAAAGAGAACACTGAGACTGGGTATCACAGTGTCTCAAAGTCTCATACTTTCATACAATTTTAAAAAATCAGCTACCAAGAACATTTGGAAATATAAACTATTACAAATTATAATTTCATATCATACAAAATAATCAAACCCTCAAGAAAATTATATTATTAGGCCCACATCAAGTAAACAGTAAAAAGTACTTACATTTCTTTACCCAGCTACTATCTCATACCTACACGGTCTGAAGGGCCTCTACCATTGTTTAATGGCAAAGACTGATTGAAGGTGGCTGAACGGAGGCACCAGGCACTCACCTGACCCCTCTACAAGCAGTAATGGAGCAAAACGTGTATCACTGCACGTGAGGTAAGAGATCATGGAAGAGCACTGGAATCCAATAGGAGAAAAATGACAAACTTGGAAGATCCAGAGAATCTGGACAGCAGCATGGCAAGAGAAATAGAACATCCAGCACTTTCTGTCTCAGCTCCACCTTAAAGGTAGATGGAGTCTCTTCCATGCAGAGGTAAATGTGAAAGAGAGTTCCAGCAAACTGTATCAACAGATACCAGGATTCTTAGAATAGGAAAGGTTCACCATCCCCTTGAATTACAGCCCAATAGACAAGGAACCTGCAATCTGCACAACAGCCATGAAATCCAGAGAGGATCTTACATGATCACCCAATGAACACTCAGAGTGCTTTAGCCAGGAGGAGCTGTTCAGCTGGGACCTGTCATGTGGACTGGCACTGCTTTAGGGGACATAAACCCACCTCAGGTTCCCAGAGACAGTCCACAGCACTCCTCCACAGATAGCTGCCTGATGAACCAAACACAGTCCAACAAGTGACTTTGTGAAAGGACATTCACAAAGTCCACACAAAGTCCAAGGACCCACACCACACAACAGAATCCCATGCAAGAGATCCGCTGCCAGTGTCATGGAGCAAGGCCACAGGCTGTCCTCCGAGGAGGGCGGCAGCATATTGGCACTCACAGAGCAGCTTCATGGCACAGGAGGAATCTCACAAGCATGCTCAGGGCTTGCATTATGGGCTGGGCGTGGGGGATTGACCTTTTAGTAGGCACATTCAGAAGTGAAGCCTGGGAGTCCCTAGATAAAATTGATGAACCCAGCCTAATTGCATTTTGAGATTGGGAGCCCTCTTGTCACAAAGTCATGAAAAGTTCATTTCAGTTTCACTATAAAATACTAAGATTTCTGCTTGGCCTGGCCGCACTCTGATGTTCAGGCTTGTTTGGAGTTCCTGTCTGTGCTCTGGACTCACCCATGCCTGGCTCTCCTTGACCAGATAACAACTCTCCCTAAAACCTTAGTGGCCCCTCATTAATTTGGTCTCTCCTTGAACAGATAAAAACCCTCCCTAAAACCTCAGGGATACCTCATACATTCTGATGTTGTAATCTCAATTTACTCCATACCTTGAACTCTTAAGCCATGTGAATCATTGCTGCTGTCTGCCCTTGTATCGTGCTTGCCAGAACCCTGTTAGCTGTAAGTTCCCAAGACACGCACCTGCCTTTGTAACTTTTTGTGCTATAAAAACCTCCTGACTCTGAGAGCTGTTGCTGACCTCTGGCCCAGATATTTGGGTGAGGCAGTCACTGGTCAGCTCTCTTGTGTACACAATATAAGCTTGCTTTAATTTGATTTAAAGTTGGAGTTGGTTTTCTTTTTTTGCATTGTGGGTTCAACAAAACTGACCCCTAAATTGAAACTTAGGAGTCCCTAGACAAAAACGGTTCCTGACCTAAAATGGCAGATCTGATGCCAATACTCTGACTCGAACACACTGGGTGCTCTGCTCTGGTGGACACAGGTAAGGTGAGAAGGGAATGGAGGGCACCACCTTCTAGGATGAGGAGAAGTGGGGGTCTGCTGTCTGATACCAGGGACATGACCAGCTTCATATAGATTCATGCCAATGTCACTCCTGCCGGCATTCACACAGGTAGTTCCAACCACCTATCCTCCCAGCGCTGGGCACAGGTGCCTCACACTGAATTGGTGGGAAAATAATTTTATGGTACCATGGCTACCCTGCCTACAGAAGCATGCAAAGTCTGGTCACCCTGCCTCTGGACACATGGCCTAAGATGCTCAGGGAAGAGCTTTGCCCAGACCTGGCAAGTATGCAGTCCCACAAGCCACCTCCCCATCTCTTGATTTCTTCTTATGGTTCTTTTCTTGCACATAGAAACTCCAAAGCTAGGGCCGGGCGCTGTGGCACACACCTGTAATCCCAGCACTTGGGAGGCTGAGACAGGAGGATCACGAATTCAAAGCCAGCCTCAGCAATGGCGAGGCACTTAGCAACTCAGTGAGACCCTGTCTCTAAATAAAATACAAAAAAGGACTGGGGATGTGGCTCAGTAGTCGAATGCCCCTGAGTTCAATCCCCAGTACCACAAAAAGAAAAAAGAAAGCAAGAAAGAAAAAAAAGAAACCCCAAAGCTAGCACACCAAAATGGGCTTTCCTGCTATCATGTCCCTCCCACATTGCAGGCTTTTTCTCTCTTCTCAAGTATGACCTACTCAACTTACTCTTCCTTTCTTTTATTTCTGTGGATTTGATTCTTCAAATTTGTGAGACAAGAACCCAGAAGGAAATTGGCAAATCGGAGAAGCTAGTCTCATCTCAAAACTTTGGTATCAGTCCCAAAAGGAAAAATAGTTAAAAGTAATATACCTCATTGTATTGATTGCATATTAAAATTATAATATTTTGCATACATTGAATTAAAGAAATCACAATCAATTTCACCTGTGTGCTCTTTTGTCCGTGTGTGTGTGTGTATGTGTGTCTGTGTACCAGAAATTGAACTCTGGGGCATTCAACCACTGAGCTACATTAGTAGCCCAATTTTGCATTTTATTTAAAGACTGGGTCTCACTGAGTCTCTCAGTGCCTTGCCATTGCTGAGGCTGGCTTTGAATACAGAATCCTCCTGTCTCATCCTTCGGAGCTGCTGTGATTAAGGCATGTGCCACAGGGCTGGCTTTTTTTTTGTGTGTTTATTCTGGGGATCTAACCCATGGCTGTGTTTTTGCTAGAAAAATATTATTCACTGAGTGAGCTAACTGAGGCCATTTAAATTCATTATGTGGCTTCTAGAGTATTTAAGCATATATGTAGGGCCCACTTTTATTTATATTGGACATGCCCCTCACTTTCATAGCTCAGGGTGCTTCCTTAAAAGAACAGAGGTCAAGCCGGGTGTGGTGGTGCATATCTGTAGACCCAATGGCTTGGGAGGCTGAGACAGGAGGATAACAAGTTCCATGCAGCCTCAGCAACTTAGGAAGGCCCTAAGCAATTCAGTGAAACAATGTCTGTTAAAAAAAGGGGGAGGGGGCTAAGGATGTGACTCAGTTGTTAAGTGCCCTTGGATTTAAGTGGTAACCTTAAAAAAAAAGAGAGAAAGAGAGAAAGAGAGGTCACCCAGGCTATAAAATTTGAGGTATTACAAACACTGCCATATTGCTTCTGTAAGAAACATGCTCACCTATCCATGCTGAAAGAATGGACAAGAGGTACAGCAAAAAGCAAGGCTTTGCTTTAATGACAGTCTTGCACATTGGGCGGGGCAACAGATTGGGCTCCACCAGCCCTTTACCCCCTAAAGTGCAAGATCCCTCCCAGTTCCTCACTGGCTCAGTGACAATGGAGTTTTGAGATGAAAAGAGATTCCCCATTTCACCAGTTTCCTCCCGGGTTCTTGTCTTGCAAATATGAAGAATGAAATCCATGGACAATAATGCAAGGAAAGAGAAAACAGAGTAGGGTTTATTTACATGACAAGAGAGAATTCCTGAAATGCAGAAGAGGGACAGACAGTAGGAAAACTCCTTTGGTTTCCTAGCTCAGGGACTTCCGTTGTTTTGGTGGTATTGTTGCCCAAAGCTTCATCTTTGCCCCAAAGCCAGTCCAGTAATCAGGATACAGTTTTGAGAAAAAGGGAAAAGACATTTTATTGCTTTGCTAGCAAAGGAGAAACACAGGGGACTTCTGTTCCAGCAACTGTGATTCTGCTCATCAGGAGGAAGATAGGGCTTTTAAAGAGGAGACTCAGGACTGCACCCCATGTGTTTTCTGTCTAGAGTCATAATTCACTTGTTAATAGGGAGATAGTCATGTCTGACACCTCCTGATAACATCCCCAAAGTCTGAATTACCGTGTTCCTGTGGTGGGTGTCTGCACAATGACAGATACCTCTGCCTAGGGTGGAGAAGGAAGGTTATCTTGTTTCCCCTGAGATTAGAGACAGGGAGAGATTCAGGAGGATCAGGGAGAGCAGAAGAGAAAGAAACGTGTCCATTTAAAAAATAAGTCACAGTGGGAGAGCTGCAAGGGCTGTATTCAAAGCATAAAGTGGACCACTGCTACAGTGTGAGCACTGATCCAAATCCGGGTCAAACAGGAATTGACAGAGTATCAAGGCTCTTGGTTGTGTCCTTTAGCCTGAGACTTAATGCGTCCTGTAACTCCTATCTGGGTTCATTCTCAGCTTCCATATTTGTTCTCTGAGGCAGCAAATTCCCCTGAATTTGTCACAGTAATAGTGCCACTTTCAGGTGACACAAGTTCTGTTTCCCCAGGTGTTGAAAGTTGAATCTGGAAGAAACACGGAGGCGAGCATAGAAGGCGAGTCTTATTTAGGGATCAGTAAACAGATCTCTCCCAGGAGAAAGAAGAGGCCATAGCCGGTACCCCAAGGAGCAGGAGCGTCCTGCCCGTTTCAGACACCTTAGCTCTCCTTTGTGGTCCTACCCATTCTCCCTTATCTTGCCCCTTTCTTTCTCCATCCTGCGTACTTGACCAGGCCTCCCTGAATTGATAAGCCTAGGGTGAGCCCAAAAGTGGGAAGCGAATTGGATAGGGGGAGGACCAACTGGTGGAGTGACCCAGGCACACAGCAGGCCAGGCGCTGAGTTAACAGACCCTGAAGGGAGGACACTCCCAGGGCCAGGCTACCTTAGCAACAGGTTGGAGCAGGGGAAGTGGTCTGGAAGGAGGAGGGGAAAGGGCAGCATTTGATTTCCTTTCCTTTCCAGCCAGCCCCCCTTTCCTGATAAGACCCAGTTATTTATTATATATATGTTGCCTGTCTTTTTGCCCCCCCAGCTTCAACAGAAGAGATGTTTCTAAATAAGGGTTCAAAGAGCACCAGATGAGAGGGGGAGAGAGTCAGTGGGGTTCTTGGTATACATGATGGAAAATAAATTTAGCAGGAGCCAGACAAAGGCATAGACAGAGGTTTTTTAGGAAGGCAGGTACACGCTGAAGGAGAATGTGGGCTGTATCTTGAGTGAGAACAGCCCTGACTGAGGTGAGGGTCCAGTATCTATAGCAGGGCTGTATGAGGGCCAGACTGAAGGCGCATCCAGACTGGTGCTGCACGATGTTAAGCCAGCTTTCCTGCACTGTGTACTGCCTTCCTTTTAAAGGGCAAGGGCGAAGGCTTGCAACTGGGTTTCCTGCATCTCCTGGCTTCCTTCTGCATTCCAATGGCTTGAGGGTGTTTCTAATAAATATGGAAAATAAAAAATTTCCAAAATAATGTGTTCTGAGAAAAGGGAGTGAAAAAAGAGAGCCATGCAATACCGGAGTTCATCTCCCAAGACAAATGCTCTTCAGATGCTGATTGCAGGCAGGAGGGAGATGTCTTAGCACACCTAAAGTCATAAACTCTGAGGGGCTTTGACCACTGGAGTAAGTCTTCTCCAGATGGGGAGCACACACCCCTGACTCAAAAGGCCGAATTCCTAAGTGCTCACACTGACACATTCACTCACTGAAAAGAAAATCTCAAATTCCTGGGTGCCCAAGAGAACTGATATTATCCCTAGGCCATATAAACAGCATCTGCCATAGACATGCTGGGACGTGCTGGGACTCACTACATTGCTGGCCCTAAGAAACACAGCCATTATTGTGCTTAGTCATGTCTGCTTTCACCTGATGAGGAGCTGTAAGGGGCACTAGCCACAGGCATGCTTGGCATGACGGGTCACAACTGATAGGAGGCACAGCTCCACGGACATGTGCAAAGACCACGCCCAGCTGCAGGTGCATCGTCTCCCTAGACATGACCAGTGAGCACTGACTTTCACTGGGTGTAACCAGTCACCAGCATACACACCAACTTGGAATGGCATTTAAACTGCTTGTCCTGCCACACTGAAGAGGTTTGCTCTGAGGGCATCAGTGAGACTGGCCACCTTGTTTCCATCCCCAGATGGACTCCACCATTCCCTGATATCCAACCATCATGTGGAAATTACCACCAGAAAACAACATCTTCCGCTCTTTCACTAAGAGAAGTCACGTGGCATCTCAGGTACTTTGGGGCTCATGGTAGCTCTAGGATCCTGTGATTTGCTTGTAGTGTATGATTGCCCTAGGATGGTGTGATTTGCTTATAGTGTTTAATTAGTGTGTGTTAAATGGTACTCGGGGTGCCCCAGCACACCCAACAATTTTTGTATTAATTGTTCATATGTGATGATTGGTGTGATTGAACATACACTGATTATCCACTTCTGAGTGATCACCAATAGCACTGCTCATGACAAGCACCTCTCAGGATGACATACATGAAGGATAGATGAACACACGCTGAAACCGCTGTATAGGAAAAGGGAGGGGGTTTATTGATTTACCAAAGAAACACGTGGAGGGGATGGGGGTGAACTGCGAAGGAAATGAGTCGGGGGGGGAGGAAAAGAAAGGAAAAATGGGGGTTTCCTAAGGGAAAGGGAGAAAGGGGAATGGGGAAGGGGAGAGCTAGTGAGAAGATGATGGCGAAAAGAGAGTGATTTCAGTCCGGGGGTGGCTTAAATAGAGTGGGGGTCAGAAAGCCCCCTGGAGTGAGTCCTTGCCATATAGGCTACCAGAGGTCAGGAGGTAGTGGCCAGGGCACCTGCTGGCCAGGTTTGCTGGTCATGCTGAGGATCTTGGGAAACGTAGTTTTTAACAAAGCACCTGGGGAGGTGTGGCCTCCTGCCTGGGAGGCGCAGCCTCCTGCCTGGAATCCAACATTCCCCCCTTTTCGTTTTCTTAGGAAGAGGGGCATCGTGTTTCAATCTGGCTGCTTCAGAGCTGAAGTGGGGCAACGTGGGGTGCTATGAGGGGAGGAGATGTGGGCAGGCAGGTCCAGCTGGAGGGTGAAAAAATTCCCAGGAGGTAGGCGTGGAAAAGATGAATCTGTCCAGGTATGGGATGGATGAAGTTTTCTTGAAGCCATAGGTCGGTGAGGGTGTCAAACCAGGCTTCTGCAGAAAGTCACTGAGAGAGTCAGCTGGCTATCTTCTCGAAGAGCATGTAGAGATTGTGGGTCTTGCGAGTTTGCAGGTAACACTATTATGGAAGCAACAAAGGGAAAGAAGGTGAGATGGATTATTGTCTGTAGGCCTGCATTCCACCAGGTGGGACTTATGGTGAAGAGGCCAATGGAGAGTGCGAAGCACATCTTAATGAGCGTCAGGTGGCAGCATAAGGGCAGGACTCAGCAGGGCTCTCTGGTTGGAAAGTCATCCATTGGTTTTTTAACAGTTGATAGTCCCTGAGAAAAAACTGGTTAAAGTTTCAAAATGAGAAAAAACAGAAAAGATTATTTTGAGTTGGTATCAGGAACATGAGAGAAGCAAATTTTTAAGGGATCAGTGGGACTGGGAGAGCAAGTATATTGAGGTAGTTGTTTGTCGTCCTTTTGTGGATCTTCAGTTGGTTGAGCAGCTGGTTTCAGTCTGGAAATATGAGTCCAAGAAGTCAAATTTTCTGAGCTTTCATGAAGCTTAGCAGCTGTGGGTGTGCACAGCACAACCTGGAAAGGTCTTGTCCACTTTGGGACAAGGGAGACTGTTCCTCTGTCCTGGGGAGGGGAGAAATATACCCAAGAACCGGGTGCCAATGGAAATGAAGCAGTGAGTCTACTTGGGTCAGGTAGGATGTAATCTTGGCACGTCCGTAGCTGATGTCTGATGAAGGATAGACTTTACTTTGAAGTCTGGGGAAGGTTGTAAAGTCAACAGGGATGAGAGCTTTTATGAGCAAACACGAAAAACACGAGTATTGAATAAATGTTGTAGCATCTGGAACATGTCAACGTATATCATGGAGATAATTTAAATTTTTAACATGTATAGAGTTATCAGGGATGTAAACACAACATTTTACTTAGGGCTGAAGTTACCTTTACTTCTAAAATGTCCAGAAATGGTTGTGTATCTGTTTCAACTGTTTACTGGATGTTTAGGATGAAGTTTGTCAAACTGACTTTTGCTTTTTGACTACTGCTAGGAGTCAGCTGTTTCTGATGGGAATCTTGGGGAAACTTGAGAGCAGCTTTTGTGCTCGGTGCCTTCTGCAAGGATGGGTCCAGGTCTTGCTTGACCTTGTGGCTTCTTTCAGAAGCATTAGGGATGTTTCTCCCCTTTTATGGACCCTCCTTTTAGCAAGTGCACTGATTGGCTTTTTCTCTATTGGTCTCATTTATCTCTCTTATCGGGAGATCATGTGACCCAGAGATGTAAAGCTCTGTAGAGATGTTTCCTCTTCCCTCACAGGCAGACTCTGGGACAAGAACCAAATACTGGTCTTCTTGGCCCTTTTTGATTAATTTAAAAGTTTTGATCCTAGACATCCAGTAAGCTAATCTTAAATTGAGAACATTGGGCTTTAATTTTAATGTTTATAAACTTACAGTAGCCGGGGTCTGTGGTACCTATCTGTCTTGATGGTTCTTGAAGGTCAGGTGTTTAAGTTTTGAAGTTGATTTCTGTTAACATATTTGAACTTCTAAGAACATTAGCTGACAAAATATCACACTTAGAACAAGTTAAAGAAAGGCTGAGAGTGTTTAGGTGACAAAATATTACACTTAGCATGGATTAAAGAAAGGCTGAGAGCATTTAACCTTTTTGTGGAAAAGTAATAACTTGAATTTAGGAGAAAAATATTTTTATGGGGTCATACTGAGCAAGGGAGGGAGTCTGAGTATCCCAGACTTTAGGGTCTACCAGGCCAGTGGGGGCATGGTACTGGGAGGTTCCCGTTCTCTTGTTACTTGTGTTACTGTGCTGTAGACTGCTGAGGCAGTAGGAGTGAAGATTCGGTCTTCAAGAGGCTGTTACACAGGTCTTCTAGGAATTTCACACACCTGTTTATACCTATTGGAACTTTTAACCTGTTTCACTGATGACAAAGACCAACTTATGAAAATAAATAATATCTGATGGCATATTTAACAGTGAGCAATTTAACCTTGTAAATTAATTAGCTGTTTAACAAACAAAGTTAGTTACAAATGAATAATCTCATGTCAAATACCAAAATATGAGGCTGAATAGTATTAGTCATTTTTTTGCTGAAGAGAAGTCTTGGAGAAACTTGCGAATTAAGTTTGAAGTTTGAAGGTACCTTTACTTATTTGTTTACCCAATTTGAATTGAACATTTTTGACTTAAATAAATTAAAGGTATTTGGATCCATTATTTTAATTTTTATGAGCGCTTGGTTTGTTATTTGTGACATCACATTTACATGAAATTTGGACAGACGTACGGACATAAAAACATAAAAAACATACAATTGTGCGCACTTTGGAAGGGGAAGCGAGGAGCTAAAGAGGCAAAGGTGAAGTATAAGGCCTGAAGAGATTTTAGGGAGAACTGAGCAGAAGCTGCCCACATCCGCAGGCGGCTCTGGAAGGCTGGAGGGAGGGTCTGCACCAGCACAGGCAAAAGGGATGGAAGAGTCCCGCGGTTGCCGCCGCTGCTGCTATAAGGCAGGGCACGGGCTGGCCCGCCAGGTGCAGCAGCGAAGGTGCGCAGTAAGGCTGTGCTTGGAAGGCAGTCGGAGGGAACCACGTGGGTTGGGATAGAAGATGGCGGATCAAGGAAGGGCGGAAGTGGAGCGGAAGTGGAGACAGATTTGGGCGGAAGAACATGGCGGATCTGAGGAAGGGGGAGGGAGCTAAGTAGCAGAACCGGTTGATTGGAAAGTGACCGCGAGGCTAAGAAGTTGTGATGTTGAAACAAAGGAAGAAGTGCGGAATGGGTTGCCGGGTGTCAGACGTCTAGCAGAGAAAGCGAGCAAGGAGCGTGCTGCTGCTGTAGCGGCAGCGGGCTGGGAGCGCGGACAGGGAGCGTGCCGCTGCCGCGGTGGCAGCATGGGGAAGAGAATAGAGTAGAATGTACCCAGGCACACAGACTAAGCAAAAGCAACATTTCTGTGGCTTGGATGAATGGCGAACACATGGTCGCCATTCACTGGCGGGGGAGGGGGAAGGCGCGCAGAGTTGAGGATGGACTGAGGAGCTCGGGGCACGCACGCACGGTGGGTGCCGATGGACTGGAGAAATGCAGGTTTCCCGAGAAATTTTGCGTTTTGAATGAAGAATTGCCTGCTTTCTCGAACGGGTCAGGGGAGGACTGAACGCAGGGGGCGGCAGAGTATCACGCAAGTCTGGGAGGGACACTGCGGGAACTGCTGGGGCCGGGAGAAACTCCGCGGAAGACGCTGGGGAAGAAGCGTGGACTGCGCGACTCTCTCCCTGCGCTGCCGCCAGAGCCGTTGGGGAAGAAATCGGGGAAGGGGCCAAAGCCCGAGGCGGCGCGTCTGGTAAAGAACACGTCGCAGAATCCGCGGAAGTGGGGGCTAAAGTCTGGGGCGGCACATCTAGCAACGCCCACATGGCCGAAGAGGGCGGGGGAGCCGAGGCAGGAAATGACGCAGAACCAAGCAGTGGAAGTTGAGTGGGCGGGGATAATGGCGGAAGGGGCGCGGAACTAGGAACAGGAAGTCGAGTGGGCGGGGTAACGGTGGAAGAGGCCCGGAATTAGGAACGGGAAGTTGAGTGGGCGGGGATAGTAGCGGTGAAGGCACAGGAAATGACGTGGAAAGAAAAGGAGGTTCTACAGAGGAGGACTCGGACAGAACTGAAGGAAGGGGAGGGGCGGAGGATGAAGCAAAAGGAAGAGGAGGGTCTAAGCACGAAAGTGCGGCAACTTCAGAATTGAGAGCCTGAGCTGGGGGAGGGGTCATTCTAGCCTGCCGGTATGGGGGAGGTGGAGCCTCTAATCCTGGGTCGAAATCAAGGTCAATCAAAGATGGAGGGGAATCACTAGGTCTGCGTGCAAGCAATACGGTCTCAGGGCTGCACCGGGTGCACAAGGAAGGATTTGAACGGAGAAGGGAAAAGGCATCCACGTAAGGCAAATCTGTCCATCTTTTCGACTGTTGGCAAAAGCTGGAAAGTTTCCGTAAAACCCGGGCATCTAGGGATCCTGACTCTGGCCACCGATTGGATAACGGGTAAGAAGGCCAAATTTCTGTACATAACTTTATTAATCTCTTTTTTTTAATTCAGGGCTTTAAGCCCAAATGTGCCCGATTTCTTAGGAGGCAATTAAGAGGAGAATCAGCTGGAGTTGATAGGGAAGTTCCCATATTTCCCGTTAACAGGGAAAGGCTAATACAGTATTTCGAAAGGTGTCCCTTTCAAAATATGTATTAGAGTGAGATCCAAGTCCACTTGCCCAGTCGTCACCGGGTCAAACAAAGATGGGACACCATGAGAAACCACGTCCCGTCCCGGACGGGAAGTTTCTCAGGATGCCGGAGGACTATGAGCCACTTCGCGAAGGTTTCCGTGTTTCGTCCCGGACGAAAAAAAAGCTCAAGTCCGGAGTGTGGAGAGGAACTTCTCTAGCCACTCCCAGCTGAGATCCCTAACCTTACAGCTGAAAACTTTAGAGCAGGAAGATAAAGGTGAGAGAGGGGGAGTTCTCAGGGTCCACCATCGCCTTTAAGACTCAGATGGGGTGCTTTCCCCCCTGCACAGGTCATGGGCGAGATTGCCAGAAAATCGACGGTCAATTCTCACCACGTAGTGACCAGACAGGTTTAGGAACTCGGGGTGGGAGGGGGCTTACCGAAGTCCAGCGATGCCGTGGAGGAAAAGATGAACAGACGAATGGAGGCGGGTTAGATGCGCTTCTCCCTCCCGGGTTTCGGCACCAATGTTAGAAAAATGCTGAACATAGTTAACTTAGCCGGGAACACCGTGTTAGTGAACTAAGAGGGTTTATTGGGGTGCCACGTGGGCAAGGGTAGGGAGAGGAAGGGAAGGGAAGGGGGATAGGGAAGGGATGGATGGGAATAAGGACAGGCAGGAACAGAGAGCGATTTCAGTCCGGGGCTGGCTTAAATAGAGTGGGGGTCAGAAAGCCCCCCCTGGAGTGAGTCCTTGCCCTATAGGCCAACAGAGGTCAGGAGGTAGTGGACAGGGCACTTGCTGGTCAGGTTTGCTGGTCATGCTGAGGATCTTGGGAAGTGTAGTTTTTCACAAAGCACCTGGGGAGGTGTGGCCTTCTGCCTGGGAGGTGCAGCCTCCTGCCTGGAATCCAACACTTTCTGCATCACATCTCTGTAAAGGTTTTCTGGGATGGATCCAGCAAAGCCCACTCCTCCTGGGTGAAGTTCACTGCCACATCCTCAAAGGTCACTGAGGTCTAAAATATCCCACAAATGTGTAGTGGAGGCCAGGAGAGATGGACAGCACAAGGAATGCATACTCAACATGCATGATGTTCACATGATTCTCTGGCCTCCAGATTAATTGCATGATTTGGTCCATCAAATCTGTACTGCACTTAATTGCTCATAGCCATTCCAGCACTAGAACTGGGCAATTAAAAAGGCAAACAGTAGAGTGTTTTACACCCTTCCTGGTGCTGAGTTCACAGGAAGTAAGACGGGCTCCCAGGTCACTCCTAACCTCTTTGTTGGTTGCACCTCTATCACACATCCTAACGCCGTTCTGTGCAGTAGAGAGCTTATATTAGCACTCCCGATATTACCCTTAGAAAAGAAAGCTGATTGAGAAGGAAATTGCTGGAATCAGGAAATTAAGCACTTGGGGCAGATCCTGCCAATCGCAGTGGTTCACTGTGCCTACACAGTCAATATAAACAACATGGTACTTACTGATCTGTTTTCCTTCTGAAAGCCTATTGTTCCTTCCTTACAGAAAGGCCTAGAATCAGCCCACACCCACACCCTCTGGGCATGGAGTCACTAACGAGCTTCCTTAGAGACAACATTTTAGCCAAGCAGTCACATTGTGCTAACTGGAGATTGAGCTCAACCTGTGTGATTACACCAAGAGAACAACTAGAAGTTTGCAGTGCTTTATTCCAGACCAAATTTAGACAACTAGTAAACAAATACAATGATCAATAAACAGAACAATTTGATAATTTCTAGGGGTTAATGTCAAAGCAGAATGGGGCAAGTGGAAAGATAACATGTGTCTCAGAAATAACTCAATGTCCCCAAGATGTCACCTGGTCCAAACAACAGCTTTACAAAGTTTATAAGTCTCAAAAACAGTCTTCCTAGTGGACAGCATAAACTACTTTTCCAAGCCCAGAAGTAAACTCACACAAATACAGTCAGTTGATCTTTGAAGAAGGAAAGTCATTCACATCCAAGACCACACAGGCTGCAGGGAGACGGAGTGCTCCACGTGCACACCTTCCAGAGAAGCGTGGAAACACAAACAGAACCATCAGAACAAGAACGTGGTCATGCCCGAAAGCCCTGAAAGGTTCTCAAGAGCTGCATGAAGCAGTCATGAAGAACAGGGGGAGAGCAGCAAGTGTGGTGTGGCCTTCACTCACCCTTCAGACAGCCCCTCTCTGGTACAGGACATGGCCTGACCTCCAGTGTGAGACCCTGGTCACTGGCTCCAGAGTGCACACAGCAGACCTTATCCAAGTCTCTGCATTTTCTATTAAAGTCATCACAGAACTATCTTAATGTCTAAAACAAGCTTCTCACTCTTCCAAGTCAGAAGGAATCACTGTGGAAAATTAGCAGGAATTCCTTAGAAGGATTAAAGTAAACAAACAGCCTGAATATAGCAAGAACAGCAAATTATTGTTTACCCACTCAACCACCACCTAAAATCTGGAAAAGAAATCTGCAGGAAAATTTCATTTACAAATCATTTGTCAAAAACACCTGGGTTCGGGAGGCTGAGGCAGGAGATTGCAAGTACAATGCCAGCCTCATCAACTTAGTGAGGCCCATAATTTACTTGGAAAAACCATGTCTCAAAATAAAAAACAATAAAAAGGGCTGGGGATGTGTCACAGTGGTTAAGCACCTGTGGGTTCACCCCACATTACCTTCTACCAAAATAAAACCACCAGGTGTTCTGAGGAAGTACGGAAGCCCACACAGGCCAGGAGAAATCCTTTTACAGAGAGCCAAGGCCTGCATGCTCAGCACAGGCTGGGTTCTGCAGAGTGAAGGCACAGCAGAGTTTTAAATAGCACTATTGTGTGTTAAAGCAGAGGCCCCAGCACAGCTACCCACAGAAACCAGAGGACTGAGTTTTGCTATTTCTACAGCTCTTTCCTCGCTTCTGGGGGAGCAGGAAATGAGGCCAAGGACACTGAGATCTAGAAGCAACAGTGTATTAGTGGCACCACAGCCCAGAGGAATAATTCCCAAAGCCTGAGCCCTGAGCACAGCAGGGCTTTTACTTTTACACATAGGAAATTTGGGGTACATCAAGGCAAGGGAGTTGGTGCAATTCTATTGTAGGGTGCATTTTATATTCTTTATAGGGGCACATGCTTATCAATGGCCTAGGGACTCAGCTCATACAGATTAGGGACTTTTGCTGCACTGAACCTAAAGAGGGATTGTCCTGTCCCTGCTACTTTACTTGCTGCTTCTGCTACTGTGGTTATCCTGTTAAAGATCCCTGCAGCTGCTGCAAGCCTCCATGGTGAACTGTCAGTAAGAAGAGCTGCTGTGTTGTCAAGCTGCAAAACCACAGCCTGTCAGCTCTAAAACTGCTAACGTCTCCATTCTGTCCTGCCGCAGTGGCATGCAGGGATATCTGTCAAAGAGGCTGAACACAAGCTAATTCCCTACACACAGCACAGACAACACCGTCTGAGAGCAAGTGCATGAAGCCTTCAACAAACAGGAACAGCACCATAGGAGAAAGGGGAGAAACACATTTTTGTTCACTTTTCAACAACAAAATGTACAAAGAATACTGAAAAACTGGGAAACACAGCTCATCAATGGAAAATAAATGGCTTGAGGTTGACCATCCCTGAAAAGGTCAGACTCCAGAATCCTAGGCTAAACTAACTCCTTCCTTCCTTCCTTCTTCCTTCCTTCCTTCCTTCCTTCCTTCCTCCCTCCCTCCCTCCCTCCCTTCCTCCCTCCCTCCCTCCCTCCCTCCCTTCCTTCCTCCCTTCCTTCCTTCCTTCCTTTCTTTTTGTACCAGGGATTGAATCCAGGAGTGCTTAAACACTAAACCATATCCCCAGCCCTTTTTAGTTCATTTTGAGGTTGGGTCTCTTTAAGTTGCTCAGGGTCTCACTAAGTTGCTGAGGCTGGCTTTGAACTTGTGATCCTCCTGTCTAAGCCTCCCAAACTGGGATTACAGGTGTGTACCACCATGCCCAAGGCTAAGCTTTCAGTTAACTGTCTCAAATTTTAGTATGCCTGCCCCTGAAACAAAGTCAAAATACAGCAGGCAGAGACACACAGAACTGCCGGGACCAGGAAGCACCCGCAGGCACACCAGGAGAACCAGCACACTCTGTCGGGCCTGAGACCACGCAGCAGAGCAGCAGGCAGGAGGGCTCCCCCCCTCAGCCACCAGTGCAGCACACAGCCTTCTCAGGGTCACAGCAACACCCCCAGGACAGGGCACTCTCTGAGCCATGAACCACACCCCTACAAATGTGCAACACCACTGAAATCCCAAGTATGCTCAAAGAACATGGCAGTTAAAACAGAAGCCATATCGGAAGAAGCCGGACATCCTCCAGGCAAAGTGAGCTGAAGCAAGGGCTCTAACCGGACGTGGATGGAAGAGGTGACTCAAGGGAAAAGTTGACTGTTTTCAGGGAAATGAAATGCAAAAGTCAACGATAGGAAATCTGCAGGAAACAGCACAAATGGTTCTCCAAGTGTATCTAAGGCCTCCTAAGCACATTTCAGAGGTAAAAGCAATCATTGAAACTTCCACTTCAGGAAACCAGAGAAAGAAGAGCAAGGTAAGTGTAAATTAAGCACAGGAAAGTAACAGAGAGGGCGCTGATGAAACCGCAATCAGGAAATCAGCCGTCCGCAGAAGCAAGTTCTTCATGAACATCAGCATCACTGATAAATTGACATAAGGCTAAAGAAAACAGGACAGGGGCTGTGGGTTGTAACTCAGTGGTAGAGTGCTTGTCTAGCACATGTGAGGCACTAGGTTCTATCCTCAGCACCACATTAAATAAATACACTGATTAATTAATTGGAATAAATAAATACAATAAAGGTATAAATAATACAATAACATTGAAGAAAGAAGAAAACAGGACAGAGAAACTAGAAACTGTCAATTAGAATTAAAAGTGCAATCGCTATGAATCCATGGGCAATTCAAAACTATCAGGAATATGAGCTTGACACAAATCAGATAACTTAGAGGAGCTGGACCGATTCTTTGAGAGAGACAATCTCCTACAATTTACACACAAGGAGAAGTACACAGAACAGATGAGCCCATGCCTACAGAAGAAATGGAGTCAGCAATTAATTACTACACAGAAAAGCAGAGACGAGGCTCGGACATCTCCTACAGGCTTCCGTAAGACACTGAAGAGCTGCCACCATCGTCTGCACTTCTTTTACAGAATGCAGAAGCAGAGGAGACCCTCCCTATCCGTTCTGAGGCCTACGTTACCATATTATTGAAATTAAACAGATAAAATAAGAAAACTATGAATTACTCTTATGATCATGATCATAAATGCAAAATTCCTGCACAAACATTATGTAATTGAATCCAAAAATAAATAAAAAGAATTATACACCATGGCCAAGAGGGAATTATTACAGCTATGCAAGGCTGATTCAAAATATAGAAACCATTTAAATCTATCCATCACAACAAAAATCCAAATAATAAATGTCATGATTACATCAATAGTTAAAGAAAGAGTCAAGAATAATAAAAAGAGGTGGGGAGCTGTGGCTGTGGCTCGGTGGCAGCGCACTTGCCTGGCATGTGTGGGACACTGGGTTTGATTCTCAGCACCACATATAAATAAATAAAATAAAGGTCTATCAACAACTAAAAAATATTTTTTAAAAAGAATAATAAAAAAAGCACTCTGGGGCTGGGGTTGTGGCTCAGCAGCAGAGCGCTCGCCTCGCACGTGCGCGGCCCGGGTTCGATCCTCAGCACCACGTAAACATAAATGCATTGCATTGTGTACAACTAAAGTAAATAAATAAATATTTAAAAAAAAAAGCACTCAAAGCTTAGAAAATCACAAATATCTCTATAAAGAGACAGCATGGTCCTCTACTGTATGTGGAATGCACCAAAGAATCACAAAAATCAACAAGATGACATCAGGGTTGTAGAACACAGGTTAATAAATAGGACTATTATTATAATGATGACAGCGGCAAGCTGGGCACAGAAGCCAGGCCTGTGATTCCTGCCACTCAGGGGGCTGAGGCAGGAGGATCACAACTTTGAGGCCAGCCTGGGCAATTCAACAAGACTCTGTCTCAAAAAATTAAAAGGACTGGGATGTAGCTCAATAGTAGAGCATCAGTGAGTTCCAAACAAGTACCAAAAATTAAAACACACAACACTTATATAGCATCAAGAAAATTGAAATAGAAATACTCATATATAAACCTGACAAAAATCTGTATGATAAAAACTGCAAACTTCTAATGAGAGTGTCAAAGACAAGGTAAATAAATGGAGATATTTCATGATCACACATGGGAAGCCTCAGTGTTATCAATTGATACAAATTTCAGTTAGGATTCAATAAAATCCCAATAAAAAATCTTTTAAGTTATGTTTTCAGTAATGAAAGACCCCAAAGAACCAACACAGTGATGAACACTAAATTCACAGGACCTTAAAACTACTAAAAAGCTATAATCCTCGAGACAGAATGGTTTTGGCACAGTATACATATAGTCAACTTATCTTTGACAAAGGAGGTAAGGAAAATTAATTGAAAATATATTCTCTTGGAAACTGTTGCCAAAGCACCTGGACATTAACATGCAAAGAAAGGAAATACACTGACTTCACAAATGTCACAAAGTCAGCTGGCAGTGGAGCCTCAGTCTAAAAGTAGGACACAGGGCTGGTGCTGTGGCCCTGGCTAGCACCCACCTAGAACACAGGAGGACCTAGTTCACTTCCCAGCACCAAAAGAATTGCCTGTACATCCTAAAGCTCAATACAATATTCAGAACTTCACAAAAATAACGCAGAAGTACTTACAGACAGATCTGGGTTGGGCATGACGGCTCCATATGCACCATCAAAACCATGATCTGTGAGCCGGGTGCGGTGGCGCACGCCTGTAATCCCAGCACTTTGGGAGGCTGAGGCAGGAGGATCGCGAGTTCAAAGCCAGCCTCAGCAATGGCGAGGCACTTAGCAACTCAGTGAGACCCTGTCTCTAATAAAATACAAAAAAGGGCTGGGGATGTGGCCCAGTGGTCAAGTGCCGCTGAGTTCAATCCCCGGTACCAAAAAAAAAAAAAAAAAAAAAAAAAAACATGATCTGTGAATGAAAACTGGTAAATAGAATTTTATTGAAATGAAGTTTCTATTTTTCAAAAAATATACTTAAGAAAATAAGAAGACAAGCTGGAAAACTGGACAAAATGTTTTCTTTTCTTTTCTTTTTTTTTTTTTTTTTGAATATTTATTAATTTGCTTTAGTTGTACACAAGCCTTTATTTCTACGTGGTGCTGAGGATTGAACCCGGGCCGCACACCCGCTAGGCGAGCACTCTACTGCTGAGCCACAACCCCAGCCCCAAGGACAAAATGTTTTCAAAACCATAATGACACTGGACTGTCATGCAAAATACATGAAGAACACTCAGTGAGAAAGCAAGCAAGAAGATCTGGAAAGACACTCATCCAATAAATACAGACAGCAAATGCATGTGTGAGATGTTCACCAGCACATCATCAGGAAACTGCAAATTAAACAACGAGGTACCACCATATACCCACCGGAGGGGCCAAATGCCAAACACTGACAGCACCGAAAGATGGTGAAACATGACTCAGCAAGAACTCTGTCCTTGCTGATGTGAATGGAAAGAGAACAGCTCCTTTGGACAACAGTCTGTCATGCTCTTACAAAGTATGCATGGTGCACTCTACAATGAAGTCATCACACTCCCACATGTCTACCCAAAAGAGATGAAAATTATGTGCACAGAAAAACCTCAGAGCAGTGACTATAGCAGCCACAGCCAGAAGGGACAGAAGCTAGAAGAAGACACACCTTTCAATAGCTGAACAGACAAACTGCAATGTAGCCACACCAATGAACACCATGCAGAAACTGAGCTCTGCAGCCTGGAAAGACGCAGCTCCTTTCAGTGCAGACTGTAAGTGAAAGAAGCCAGTCTGAAGCGGCCAAGTGCAGTCAGACTCCACGTCAGCAAGGTTCTGGAAAAGGCAGCTTCAGATGTGCAGAGCCTCTGTGTGCCGAGGACTCAGGCAGCAGAGAGGGAAGGACGGGGGAGGAGTGACGCGCGGTGGAGCACAGGGTCCCCAGGGCAGTGGGCCCCTCCGCATGACACTGCAGGATACGTGGCACACACGGCCGCCCCACACAGGAGGAACCTGAGGTGAAGTGTGGGCTTCGGCTGCTGATGGCGTGGTGCTTCACCCACTCTCGTCATCACACGTAGGTCACTGGTTCAGTAGCTGACAAACACTACACCGGTGCAAGGTGCCGACAACAGTAGAGGCTACAGGCTGGAGAGAAGGGGTGTTGGATGCTGTGTGTGAGCGTTCATTTGAATTGTCGGCTTGATTAAGAGGCTTCTGGGTGTGTCCATGAGAGTGTGTCTAGGAATGAATGCATGTGGGATAGGAAACGGAAGTGGACACCCTCCGTAAGCATGGGCAGCACCATCCAATAGGACGGTGGGTTGGATAGAATAAGAGTTGGAAGAATAAGAAAGCAGCAGCAGATGCAAACTCGATTCTTCCCGAATGCTCATGATTGCTGCTCTGCTCACTTGGGGATGTCAGACTCTCCCTTCTTCATACTTCCAAAGTGGGCTCTGCCAGTGCTCTCCAGAAGCCTTGGGTCTGGACTAGGGCAGCACCAAGATCCCTGTTGTTCTGAGGCTTCGGCCTCCTGGACTGCGCAGTCACTGCTTCTCCAGCTCTCCAGCCTGCAGCGGCCATCGTGGACTATCCAGGTTCTGGTCGAGTAGGACGATCTAATACATCCCCTTTCTGTAGTTATTCTTCCTGTTGATTCTGTTCCTCTAGAGAACCCTAATACACTATATAAGCCTAAAATCACTCTGAAAAAAAAAGTTTATTTAATAAAGAAGTGAATAAACTACCATGTCATGGAAGTTTCACAAACATATACAATATTACACCCTGAATACCTTTTCCATAGTAATGCAAGAATTGAAGGAGCCCTAATTGGGAAGGGCTGTTGTAGCTAGCTGGAAGCCATGGGTTCCACCTGATATGTATGTGACGCACCTGTAGGCACCCGCAAACCTGAAGGTATATAACCGGGTGAAAGCGGTCCGAGTTAGGAGAACGGAGAATTCAGTCAGCCGGGCAGTCACTCGGTCGGTCAGAAGAATCAGAGCGGCCAGAACGTAGGCAGAGCGGTTACAGAAAAGAAACCAGATAGAAGAAGTAATGACTGGTCAGAGTTAGGCCGAGACTCCTGAGGAAGACAGAAGACAGAAGACAGAAGAAGGAAGAAAGAAGAGAGAAGAAAGAAGCTCTAATCTTTCTCTAAGCTAAGCTCTATCTTTCTTTACTCTAAGCTACTCTAAGCTAAGACTCTAAGCTAAGAAGACAAGAAGAAAAGCTTGCTTTAATCTTTCTCTCTAAAAATCTTTCTTTCCCTCTCTAAGCTCTAAGAAAGTAGAAGTAAAAGTAGTAAAAGCTTAACTCTGCCTCCGAGAGTTTTTATCCCGGTTTACGGTACCAGGCAGCTTACAAAGAATAAAATAAAAAGGAAGAGTTATATATACAAATTTCAAAACTATGGAGAAATGCAGGGAAACTAGTTTTCAATACTGTTTCCATTTAGAGAGAAATGGGATGATTTATCTTTAAAAGTCATTCCAACTGCTAGTGTGGTGCTGTGAACCTGTAATTTCACAACTAGGGAGGTTGAGGCAGGAAGCTTGCAAGTTTGAGGCCAGTCTCAGCAACTTAGCAAGACACTCAGAAATCTAGTGACTCTGTCTTAATCAAAAATAAAAATAGAGGGACTGGGGCTGTTGCTCAGTAGCAGAGCACTTGCCTAGCATGTGTGAGGCACTGGGTTTGATCCTTAGAATCACATAAAAAATAAACAAAATAAAGGCATTCTGTCCATCTACAACTACAAAAAAAATTTATAAATAAATAAATAAAAAGGGTTGGGGATGTGCTCAGTGGTCAAGTGCCTCTGGGTTTAATCCCTAGTAAAACACCTACCCACCTCCAAAATGCTTTCGCAAAGTTGAAAGGAATTTCTGGAGGCTAACATGAGCAAGTCTTGCATGACTAAGTCCCTGGCTTCAATCCCTAGCACTCAATAAATAAGTGAATCAATAAAAAACAGTCTATAAAACTAATTTTCTTGGGCTGGGGAGTAGCTCAGTAGTACAGCACTTGCCAAGCATGCATGAAGCCCTGCATTCAATCCCCAGCAGTACACACACACACACACACACACACAAACTAGAATACATCTAATGAGTAATAGAGAATGATTATAATAGACAAGGTACACAATGAGAGGTATAAAATACAATGAAATCAAAGGAAAGACAAAATACTTTCTTACGAAGGAGACTGAACATCTACACTCTCTGAAAACACACCGAGCATTTTAGTAAATTCTGTGAAATTTGGGGCTGGTTTTGCTGTGCATGTTGGTGAACTTAAGAAAAACTACTTTAAAGATGGAAATAGTATACCATATCTAACACCAGCCAAAATATCATAGAGAACACAACGAATGTAGACAGAGTATTTATGTAACTCCCAAATTTCATAAGCTAAAAGGGCAGATCCCAACAGGGTGACCCTGGGAGGAAGCACTGGGAGGGAACAGGAATGAGGTGAGACTGTGGATGGCTCAAGAAGGGGATTAGCACTCTCGTTTAGACACATCTATCTGTCCTTTCCAGAAAACAGGTGTCATTTGCTATTTCAATGAAAAGTCATTTAGCGATTAAATGATCATAGTTGGGTGTTTCAGGTATTGCCCAGATTGTCCTTAAAATTTAGCATGAAGCTAGGTGTGGTGGCACATACCTGTAACCAAGCCCAGCAGCTTAGGGGTCTGAGGCCCCAAGCAACTTAGCAAGACCCTGTCTCAAAAAAAAAAAAAAAAAAAAAAAGATTTAAAAGGGGCTGGGCATGTGGCTCAGTGGTTAAACACCTTTGGGTTCCATTCCTGATACCAAAACACCATACAGTTAACATGAACCTGCCAAGTCCAGACAACACCACCAAAAAACTCTCATACCCTGTCACATTCCCCACTGGTGAAGGACAGAAACTGATGTTTTCATGGCTCCTCATTCATAAATCCATTCACTACTTTTCTTGTAGAAATGGATTCATGTTCTGCAGCAATAATGCAAGACAGAGTTGCTCTGTTTCTTAAGTGGCATTCTGGAGTCTAGGACCTGGAGTTCAATTTGAAATCACTGAAAAGACAAGATCGAACCTCAGGAACTTTCTATACATACTCAGGGGTAGCAAAAGGTAAATTAGGATTTTATTTGTTTGTTTTTCTTGTTTTGGTACCAGGGATTGAACCCAAAGGCACTTTACCACTGAGCCACATGCCCAATAATTTTTATATTTCATTTTGAGACAGAGTCTCATCAAGTTGCATAAGTCCTCACTAAGTTGCTAAGGCTGTCCTCAAATTTGCAATCCTCCTGCCTCAGCCTCCAGAGCAGTGAGAATTACAGGTGGGCACCACTGCACCTGGCTGTAAATTAGGATTTTTGACAAATGGAAATGTAACCAGATTTTTTAATCCACTTTTTATTGCCTCTTTAGTAATATTTCATCATATTTGACTCTGAATAAATAAACCTGGGCCTCAAATAAGTGAGCAGATCATTTCAGAGTGATAAACAGAAAGGGCTGGAGCCGAGGGAGCACAGATGTGTCAGGATCAAGGGGTGGGAAAGGTCCCTGCAAGCTGGGATCCTCCCGCCTGGTTCTGCTCACTGAAATGCTCCAGGGCCACCCTCCAGGAGACCTGGACCATGACTCCACTCTGAGGCTTTGCAGGTTCCGCAGCACTGCGCTGGAGTGGGTGGTTCTGATGCTCTGGGAGTTTTCCTCCTTCACAACTGAGAGAGAACACGAGGGCAGGAACCACTGCTGACCTCAGCACCAGCATCCACAGGCTGGCTGTCCACCTGTCTCCAAGGAATGGGGACAGGGCTTGGGTAAAACGATGTCCCCAGGAGGCGGCTGTCCAGATGAGGCCTGTTCCAGGAGGTTCCTCAGCCCCAGGGCCCCCAGCTGCTCCCCTGAGAGGCTGCAGCCCACACCTCAGGCTCTCCTCTAGGAGGAGCTGACCCAGGGCCTGAAACTGCCTGCACGTGCAGGGCACAGTGCAGCTGTGGGCACCTTGGGGCACCCAGGAAAGGATAATGACTGGAGACACAGGACCCTATGAGGTGTCCAAAGGGAACCTCTGCCCAAGAAATTCTGATACAGTATCTGTATTTGGAATCTGTGTAAATAGTTGGAGATTTTCCCTTAGCTAGGGTGGATGCTCGGGTTAGAGCCATTAGCTCTGCCTGCTGGTTGGTGGTGTTGGGGGAAGGGGCTAGCCTCCACCACGTCTAAAGCCGTGGGGATGGTGTAGCCTGCCATTCAGAGGCCTGCGTGTGAAAAGGCACGCCCATCCGTGAACCAGGTGTACGAGAGTCCTTCCTGAATAGGGGAGGGACGGGGAGGAACTGTTCTAAGGTCTCCATGCAGGAATGGAGAGGTTGGTGAGACTCGGAGTCACTGGAGGAGGAAGTAGAGGGGGTGAGGGGTGGGCACGTTCTGAAGGTTAGAGTGGGGTCCTCAATCAACGAGACCTGAGGGAAAGAGTGTGGGAAGGGCAGTGTCTGAAGACCCTCACAGGAGAGTGATTCAGCTACGTGGTGGGCAGAGGACTGTTAGAGGTGACCCGAACGTTAGTTTCTGTGACTCCTGGATTAGAATGGCGGAGGCGGCTAGTACCTGAAGGCAAGGCGTCCATCCCCGAATTGTTGGGTCAGGTGCTTTGAGAGAAAGGTCACTGCAGCAAAGGATGGTCCCCACTGGTGGCCTAGTGCCCTCAGGACGCATCCTTGGTTTTCTGTTACACAGAAAAAAGGGGCGAGACAGGTTGGGCCAGTGAAGGGCAGGGGCCTGCAGGAGGGCTTGCTGGAGGGCCTGAAAGGGGGTGCCATGGGTGTGATGAGGGGCTCTTTGAGGGGCCCTTTGTGGTGCTGTAAAGGGGTCAGGCGAGCAGAGAGTAGTTGGTCATCCAAGCCCTAAGGAATCCCAATCCCAGGAATGAGAGTGCCTCAGCCTTGGTAGTGGGAACAGGAAGGTGAAAAGTGAGTTTTCCCATTTTAATGGCCTTGTGGGATGGGGTTAGTGGGAAGCCCAAATATGTGACAGTGGGAAGCGAGAGCTGAACCCTGGAGGGGGAGACGCGGTATCCCCGATAGCACGAAGTTCAGTGATCTGGCCACGTGGGCTTCGCTGTGGCACAGGGAAGGACTGCAGAGAAGAAGGCCACCGTGTATTGGAGGAGGAATGATGGTGACAGGGATAGGAGGTGAGGTCTCAGGCCAAGGCTGGTCCAACAAGGTGGGGCTCTCTCTAAAGCCCTGAGGAAGGGCTGTCCACGTGAGTTGAGAGGATACCTGGGTGTCTGCGTCAGTCCAGGGAAAAGCAAAGAGGTCTTGGGAATCTGTGAGAGCGGAAAGAAGGCGTCCTTAAGGCCAGGACAGAAGAGTGTGTGTGCTGTGGAGGTGAGCACGAGGACACGAGTGTGGGATTTGGAACAAGGGGTGTAAAGGGACCACTGCCGTGCTGATGTGGAGGTCTTGGACTGGACGCAAGGTGTCGGGGGTTTGATGGAGGATGTGTGTGTTGTAAGGGAGTTTGTACAGCGCAGTATACCTTTGGCTGGAGGTCAGGAATGATGGGTGCTTAAGGTAGTGGGCACTGGGCTTGGGATGGAAAGAGGGATGGGTCCTCAGTGTGATGTGGATGGGATCTTGGTGTGTGGCTGCAGAGGGGCTGTGTATGTCCCACACCTGGGGACTGACCAGGGACAGAGGCAAGGCTGTTGATGAGCGGGTGGCTGTAGGTGCTAGAAGGAGTGGGAGTGGGGGCGAGTCTGGGAGAGGGCCCTGCGTGGGAAGGTGGAAGGAATGGATGAGCCGAATTTACTTAGGAGACCCTGCCCAGCAAGGCAGTGGGCACTGGGGATGGCGAGGAGAGTGGGAGAAGGGGCCGTGACTGGAGCCTGAGAGGGGGGTCTTAGTGGTTGGTATGGTTTGACTTCCACCCTGACAATGGAGGTCGTGGAGGTAGAGCTGGGCCCCCCAACTTGGACAAGTGCCAAAAGGAAAGAGACGGGCCTATGTGCTACCACAGTGGTCACCCTGGGTTCCCGCCTTGTGATGGTGGTCGTCCGGTGTCGGGATCCTGGGCCCTGTCAGTCATCTGTGGCCAGTCCCAGAAGGTCTGCCTGCCGTGTGGTGGGATCATATGACCTCCTGCCTCGCTGGGCAAGAGGTCGACAGCCCAGTGTCCTGCACTGTGGCATCTGTGACAGGGACTGGAGGTGTGCGAGGATTAGGGCAGGCCCTGGCCCAATGGCCCGACTGACCACACCTATAGTATGAACCAGTAGGTTTTCCAGTGGTGGATTGCTGAGATGCTTTGGCTAGCACTCGGTACTTACCCTTGCGGGCCTTTCATCTCCACCATTGTACACCTTGAAGGCTACTTCAGGTCCCTGGGCCTGCAGGGTGAGAGGACTTTGCTCTAGCCTCTTAAGTCTAGCTTTAACTTTGGAGAAGCTTTGGGAGAAGTAGTAGGTCATGAGTGAGTTTTAGCTGTCAGGCGACTCAGGATCCAGATTGTGTGTTGGAGTGGGCCCCCAAAATTGGACCCACACATGACTGACAGGGCCCAGGCAGTTTTAAAAGGAAAAGGGGTTGGGCTGGGGCTGTAGCTCGGTGGCAGAGTGCTTGCCTCGCATGTGTGAGGCACTAGGTTCAATCTTCAGCCACACATAAAAGAAAAGAAATATAATAAAGGCATGCTGTCCATCTACAACTCCAAAGAAAATTTTTAAAGGAAGAGGGGGTTTTATTTTTATCCTGAATGACATCTTGGAGTTAATCACAATTGATGGCTTTATGAGCTGGCCTTTTTAGACCTGCCAGTAAGGAGGTGATGAATTGGTCTCTTCTTCTTCAGCCCCCAGAGGAATTATAGTCCCAGTTGGGGTAATGGTCAGTGACTGCTTCAGTGCCAATGGGGTGGGCAGGGGTAGTTTGGTGGACTTCAGTGGCACAGTCGCAGGCTTATTCTCAGACCCATCTCTGCTCCTCTGGGAGGAGGGTGTTGGATAAGATCATGTGCGTGTTGTGAAGGGTGAGGCCGTAGGCTGTGTCATGTATTGCAATTCTTTGGTACGTGTGGCAGGGCACTGTTCAACCTGAGAGAGGTCACTGAGGGAGAAGGGCTCATGAACTCTAGCAACCCCCTTGGACCCAGCGACCCACAGAGAGGGAGTAAAGAGGCAGGTTCCTGGACAGCTGTGTGAGACTGAGTGAGGGGGTTTGGGGAGGGTGGGATGGTAATTTGGGGAGCAGGTGGTTTTGGTGAGGCTCAGTAAGGTGTGGGCTCATCACAGGGTTGAAGGAGGGGTTCAGGGTTCCTTGTGTAGGAGTAGGGTCTTTGGAGGGACCGGGAGCCTTAGTGGCAAGTAAGAGCTGGGCAGGGGGACAAGAAGAGCAGAGGACAGGCTCGGGGGCAGAAAGGAGAAGGCCTGCACATGGTCTTCCTCCACTCACCCTAGCGCTCACACGAGTTGTCAAGACCCTAAAAAATCCTGGGATAAAAGTGCCATTGGAGCTGGGCGCAGTGGTGCATGCCTGTAATCCCAGCACTTGGGAGGCTGAGGCAGGAGGATCGCAAGTTCAATGCCAGCCTCAGCAATGGCGAGGCACTTAGCAACTCAGTGAGACCCTGTCTCTAATAAAATACAAAAAAGGGCTGGGGATGTGCCCCAGTAGTCGAGTGCCCCTGAGTTCAATCCCTGGTACAAAAAAAAAAAGTGCCATTGGGTGGCCATTTGGACCCATTGTCCAGATCATAAAAGGGCCATGACTGGGTGGACAGCTGGAT
Organism: Tamias sibiricus; assembly: GCA_025594165.1. Lineage (NCBI taxonomy): Eukaryota > Metazoa > Chordata > Mammalia > Rodentia > Sciuridae > Tamias > Tamias sibiricus. The sequence continues at coordinate 371,841 of CM046662.1, read as the reverse complement.
CAGCTGATGAGCCTTCAGATTTGGAGCCAAACAAATTGGGACTAAGTGAGTAAGGAGGCAGCTGAGAGGTAATATGGAATTTTGGATTGAGGGGTCCCCATGGTGAGTTTTTAGTCTGGAGCGGCTAGGGCTAGGCATCCCCAGCTCTCAACCAAACCAGAATAAAGACGGGACAGCAGTGAAGGGGGTCGTCAACACGATTCACTAGCCCCAGGCTAAAGCCTTTCTGGGACTGAGAGAAAGCTGCCATCAATCGCTGCTACTTCACTAGTCCCAGGCAAAAAGCCTGTGAGAGTCCTGGTGCCTGGTGCCGGTGCTTTTGTAGCTCTCCTGGAGAGCCACATGCTGAGAACCAAGACCCTAGCTGGAAACGACTCCCAGAGCCAAAGCTCACCAGGATGAAGGGAAGGGAAAGGCAGGTCACTTACCAGATAAGGCTGGGGTACGGGTAGAGAACACTCAGTGGATGGAAGGGGATGTGGTGATCATCCTGGGCCCTCAGGCCAGGGTCCTGAAGCAGCTCAAATCCCCAGAGGGGAGAGCAAGTTCAAGGGAGGGCCTGGATCCGAGTCACGGCACCATTGAAAGGAAACTGGAGCAGGACTGGTCACACAAACACATGGAGACAAGGGCAAAAGCAGACTGTTGTCAGGAAGCTGACAGGCTGTCTCAGAGAGAGCAGCCGCAGCTTTCCCTCAAGAGTCACCTTCAACAGGCAAGGTTAGGGTGGCAGGGCAGGGGGAGTTCCTCTAGTGGCAGGGTCAGTCTTTGTGGTTGGCACAGTAAGCATCACCTGATTTTGTGGGAAGCAAGTTACCATTTCTCAACAACAGAAATGGGCAAGTTTCTATTTCTCAAGGTCAGAAATGGCAGTTATTTCTTAAGAATAGGAACAGTAGTTATAAAATGGGGTTGGCTGAAAGGAAGATGGCTGTAGTTATGCCATCAGTCACTCAGAAAGGCTGAGGCAGGAGGAGCCCAAGGTTCAGGTCAGCATCTGCTAACAGTGAGGTCTGTCTTAAAATAAAAAGTGTTGGGGATCTAGCTCAGAAGTAGGGCCCCACTAGGTTTAATTCCCAGCACCTCAAAGAAAAAGATTAGATAGATAGATAGATGGATATAGATACATAAATATAGATATATATAGATATAAATATATGGTATCAGCTGGTGGCAACTTAGCAAGTCTCAAAATTTTTGAAACACTGTTTAAAGATATCAGATATATCACACACGATATCTACAAATGAAAACGATTTGACAATATTTTGATAACTGTCATCACCTCCTGGCCTCTGCTATGAGCTATGAAAGGAAGCCATTGGGGTTGGTGCTTTGGCTCAGTGTTCCATCCATAGCAGAATGGGGGGGGGGGAAGGCTATCCTCTAAAGCAGCAATGTGCAGTGGAAATAAAATGGGCACCTTGTGCTCAGTGTGGATGTTCTACAGTCTACTGTCAGGGGAGTCCTAGGCAGAGACCTGACTCTGGTGATCCCACAGGTCAAGGCAGCTGTTTACCCCAAAACCAAACAGAAAAGGTCATGATGAAAGCAGAAAAGGCATGTTGATCAGTGCAACTACACCAGAAAGACAAGGGAACCATGTCCTCAGCCCTGTCTTCAGGGGCTGACAGGACTTTGAGGTTTTATAGAAAGGGTGACCTAGGCATGTATGTACAGGAAACACTGTATGCAGGTCTGGTGTTACCTGTGGCTTCAGGCACCCATGGGTCTCATAACATGGGAGTTCACGCTCACCTGCTCCCTTGACACACATCACCCCATGGCACAGACTGACGTCACTTGGTCTCTCAGGAGGAGTCCCTGTCCTCACCAACGTTTTCAAGAAAAGCCACAAACCAAACTCCTCCTACCAGGAAAGAAGCATACCCCCAGATGCTGACCTATTGCTCTTGGCTTCCTGGGTTTCAACTGGTAGTCAAACCAGAAAGAAATAAAATCCCAGCTCAACTCTGCCCATAAAGCCTGCATGTAAACCCCAAACATTTTTATCACTTGGGGCCAATATGGCCTGTGGTATCTACCATCACTCCCTTCTTGGAAAGTACAAAAAAAAAAAATTTTTTTTTTTTTGCTCTTAATGTAGACTTTGTGAAGTCTTTCACATCCTGCACACTGGCCCAAATTCATTCCATCTGACAGTATCACCCGTGGACAAGGCGGGCTACCTTTAAAAAACATCGTAAAGATGTTATAAGAGGTGATGATGAGTTTCCTGCCCAAATGGCAACGCCTTGGTTTGCACACTCCAGTTAACACCCTCTAATGCAAACCTCTGACAGAAGGATTTTTAAAGACAAATTGGTTTTCTTTCATTAGATAAAACTGGGACAACTAAACAAATTGTTTATCAGTTCAAATTCACACGAACTAGACTTGCTTTGGTGCTCATGCTTCCCTGTCATGCCTGCTGGTGACAGGATGGAGCCTGTGGTGCCAGTTATGACAGTGTCACCCCTACTCGCTAGCAAATGGCCTAAAGGCACCAACCATCTAACTGCATTTGCACTTCGAACACTGTACACGTGCCACCTGTGGTAGAGGCACTGAGGCCTGGGCTGAGTTCCAGCAGCACCCTGGTGGTACCACCTAGGTGGGACCTGCTCCCTGTGGACAGTCAAGCAGGCAGGCAGGCAGGTGGGGCCTGAAGCCCGCCTTCCTGGTGGCAGCCACTCCTCCCCACCTTCAGAGCACCTGAGAGTGGCTACTCTGCAGGCCCACGGGTGCAGTGCTCCAAGCCTCTGAAAACGCGTCAACAGGAAGACACAAAGGGTCATCACAGGGAAAACAGGGTAATTCCTAGTGCCAGGCCCAGCAGCAGGACCTCTGTCTATTCATCCCCAACCCATTAAGCCCCAGACTCAGCTTTTGGGGGCTTGGGGTTTGGGCCAAGCTCCTTTCTATTGGTAGAAAGGTCTGCGATTCCTGGGAAGGTGCTGGCTGGGGCTTCATGTGACACACAAGGCACCTGCTATGTGGTAATTTATTGGACAAAACAGGTCCCTGCCCTCCTGGGCTTCCATTCTAGCTGAGGCTCATCCAGTCCCACTGGATACCAGAGCACGCGGTGTCCAGGGTGCGTTCTGCTGCCCTCTTGGGCAGACACTCTCCCCAGTTCTGATGGGAACACCTGAGATCGTGAGAGCTGTCACCAGGGAGGTGCTGAGGCCTAGCAGAGGTGGGGTCCCAGTGCCCCGTGGAGCGAGCTGGGGCCCCGGGGCTGTGAGTCCATCCTACTCCAGCCCCACGTGCACACTCCCGTGTCTGGGCCCAGGCCAGGCCCAGAGTGAGCGGCTGGCTCACACTGATGTCACTCCTCTGCCCTCAGCTATGCCCGGCACTCCCAAGAAGAGCGCCAGGAGGAGACCAGAGTGGACAACAGGTGGCACACACGTGGCAGACACAGGGTGTCAGAGGCCCTGTGGGCCAGGGGAGGCCTGCCGTCCCCTCCCTGTGCACACAGCACCTGCCACTTGTAGTGAATGGGATCGACAGAGCCAGCGCACTTGCCAGGGCCCCGGAACAGGGGACTGCGTCAGGCTCCTGGCTGCCAGAGGCGGCCGCAGAGGAGGTGTCCGCTCGGCTCCTGCTCTGTGGGCAGCCTGTGGGCAGGGCAGGGCAGGCGCCCCAGCCCAGGCCCTCAGAGGGGCTGTGGAGAAGGAAGCCCTCCTCCCGCACCCCCACCTCCATGCTGGGCACCTGCTGGGCCAGTGCCTGGCTTCTCAGCCACCAAGCCCTCGCCTCTGGACGTGGTGGACGATGACCAGCTCAAGAGGCTGGCTCAACCCGTCACACATGCCAGCCCTGGCCTAGCTGGAGCTGGAAGCCCCTGAAGCAGAGCCAGAGGGCAAGCGGGCAGGAAGGGGCTAGCTGCGTGTGCCCAGGGACCACGAAGGGATGGGCCAGGCCGGACGGGGGACCCTAAGGCAGACAGACGGGATGTTCATCACTCAGCACCAGGCTTCACCAGAGACGGGGAGTCCACGGAAACCTGCCCGCATGGCCACCACCCGGTCCCTGGCACTTTGCCACAGGCAAGTTGGAGGGACGCGCCAGCCCGTCTCAGTGTGGCGTGCACTCCTTGTGGCTGCGCCTTCCCGGAGACCCACGGCCAGCACCTTGGGAGACAGCCACATCAGACCTCCCAGGAGATGCTTCTGCTCAGAGAGATCACATCCCAGGCCGCAGGGCGGGAGGGTCCTGGGAGGAGGCTGCCCTGTGCTAGTGCCCCATGCCACCTCCCACAGGAACTACAGGGTAGCAGTGGCAGCCACAGCGTCCTGTAGCTGACGAAGCAGCTCCTCCGGCCCTGGTGAGAACATGCTGGTGTCCACTCTCTGGAAGTCAGGGTGTGCGACCACAGAGGCCAGCACCTCTGCAAGGCGGCCAACATCAAATGCAGCCTGCTGGAAGCCCAGCCCTAGGCCTGTGTTTTCCCCTTGAACTCCTTCCGACCCTTGCCCTAGGACAAGAAGTCTCCTCTCGGCGATGACCTTGAGGAAGTGGTAAAATTCTTCAAAATTGATCCCTGTGCAGGACCTCATGATGACCTAGGCCACAGAGGAAAGGACAGTGAGCCTTGTGGTCACGGCCACATCTGCGTAGCACCCCAACAGGCTGTTCTCAGGGATTAGGACGGGCCCCGAGGCACAGACGCCAAGGCCCAGCGGTGCCTGGTGGAGTCTGAGTCACGCAGCCTCGCCCTGGCGTCTGCCCCAGCCCCTGGACTGAGCCCAGGTGGGCACCCACCTGGCAGTGGCGATGCCAGTCGGGCATGGAGTTCCTCCACTCTTGGACCTCCTGCTGCACAGTCCGGAGCTCCTGCTGCAGGAAGTGCCACATGTTGGCCAGGTTGCAGCCATTGACCCAGTTGTGGTTGATAGAAATGGTGTCATCCTGGAGGGCAGGAGCAGGCTGGCTGAGCCCAAGCGGAGGCATGGCCACAGGCCCATGCCAGGCCCTGGGCAGGGGTCAGCTTCCTGAGCCAGGCAAGGCCGCTCCCAGCTCCAGGAGCGTCAGCACTGCAACGGTTTGAGGAGCGCATTCCTCAGGGAGGAGCTGGGCAGGGAGTGGAGCCAGGGGCTGGGACCCTGCAGCCTCATCCAGAGCACGGGGCGCTCTGCTGCCTTTCTAGGCAGGTGGACAGGAACCCAGTGGGCAGAGGACTGGGCTGCTGGAGCCCGCCTTACCAGATTGTGCACTTGGTGGTGCCACCCACTGGGCACAAACACCACTTCGCCAGCCTCCTGTGTGACTTCCAGAGGCAGGCTGCTGGGCTGGAGCGCAGGGCGCAGGCGTGTGTCCAAGAGTTCAGGGGAGGTCACATCGTAGGGCAGGCCACCATGGCAGTCCCGCAGCGCCTCTTCCTGCCCGGGGGGAAGAAGAGCCACTTCTTCCTCCCACAGATGTTGGCCGACCAGCTGTAGGAGCGGAAGATGTCCGCGTGGAATGGTGACCTGCAGCAAGAGCTTGCTGTTGGTGCCTTGAGGTTTCCAGGGTTGGCCTTGCTTCTGGGGGCCTGCAAGCACAGGGGCAGCCACAGCTCCTCCTCTGCCTTACCAGGTGCCCGGGGGCCCTGCATAGACAAAGCGGTAGTCGTCCACATCCAGGGCATCCCAGAACTCGTTCAGCCAGTCGGAGGAGAAGTACACGGGCAAGGCGAACACGGCCCCCCAGTCCTCGGCAGAGGAGTCCCTGTGGGGAGCCAGGAGGCGTGAGGAGCTCACCCACAGACTGAGGCCACCTGAGACCACCCAGCCTCACCAGAGCTGCCTGACACTCATAGCCCTGAGGGACCTGAGCTGAACCCCTCAAATTGCTGAGCCCAGAATTGCAAGTGTGGAAGGTGGCTTTGGGGGTGGCCTGTGACAGAGTATGACTGACCCATGCAAGCAGTGGGCACTCTCCCACAGTCCCAGAGTTCTGGCTTGTGGCTGTGCTGGGGGTTCTGGACGCTTGGTGGGCATCACCCAACTCCTGAATTGTGGGCCTCTTTCACTTTTTCACCAGCACCAGCAAACCTAGCGGATTCTAGGCTGCAGGCCCAGGCAGAAGGGCTATCTGTGCACCCTCTCAATACCATCAACGAGTCCTAAGGAAGGCACAGTTCAACCAACACTGTGCTGGGGAACTTCTGGACTCAAGCACACATAACAGCTAGTCAGATAACGGTAGAGCAGGGCACCCGCAGCAACAAGCCACTTATAGGTCCCCAAACACATAGGGGTCCCTCTGCCTAGCATGCCTTTGAGCTCCCAGCAAAGTCCTACTCATCCATAAAAATCCTGCTCAGGTGTCACTTCCCCTCTGGCCTCCTGACTGTACGACCCCATGTCTTCCTCCGCCCTTTTTGTTTTAGACCTGTCAGATAAAATTCAGGAGAGTCAAATTTGAATTCCAAATACACAATGAACAATTTTCTAGCATAAGTATGTTACATGCAATATTTGAGAAATACTTAGCAAAAACAAACAAAACCCATTTGTTTATCTAGTACCTCAAGCACAGTGCACAGCCATGCCTGAGTCTGTGTCTGTCTGCACTGCTGGTTCAGGTGATGCCTATGGGCCAGGACCAGTGTCTGGCTGACCCTGGCCCGCTCCTCCAAGCAAGCAGCAGTGTGTTGGGGTGAGCTGGGCCTGATGCTTCTCCTGACCTGGTGGGAACTGCAAGAGCCTGAACTATACCTCACTCCACTACTCTGAGCTTTAATTTACACACAAGTGACACAGGAATTTGTTCCCTGGTTCATTCAACATTACCTGAGCCTCACAATGTACCCACTGCTGAGGGTATGAACACAACAGTCTTTTCTTGTGAAAGGCACACCCAGCAAGGGACACAGAATCCTAGGACCACCTTGGAGAGGAATGCATATGCTTCCCAGAGTAAGCACTGTGTGGCTTGGTCTGGGGGTGGGTGAAGATTCTCAGATGAATTACAGATGCCTCTCAGCTTACAATGGGCTCATGTTCTCATATGTTGATGTTGAAAATACCATAAATTAAAAATACATTAATAGGGTATGCTTGGCATGTGCAAAACCTGGGGTTCAGTCCCCAGCACCAAACAACAACAACAACAAAAGCAATAAAACTAACTGAACAAACATCATTGCTTGGTAACACAGCACACTGTAGACACTGTAGAATGAGGATGCTTTCTGTTGGGATGGTGCAGCTGCTGGGAACTGTGGGTCAGACCACATACTGTTAGCCTGGGAAAAGGAGAGCCCGTTCTACTTAATTTCTACTGAATGCAGATCATTTTTGCACAAGGCTAAAAATCCTGTCAAGCGCTGGGGATATGTAGCTCAGTTGGTAGAGCTCTTGCCTCAAATGCAGAAGGTCCTAGGTTCAATCCCCAGCACCACCACAAAAAAAAGAATCCTGTCAGGACTGTCTGTACATGGCACATGGAGGCTGATGGGTGTGCGTAAGCTGCCTGTCGCGGCCAGCCACAACGCCGCGGGAAAACTCTCGGAGGCAGAGTAAAGATACTACTACTTTCACTTCTACTTTCTTAGAGAGAGCTTAAAGAGAGAAAGAAAGATTTTTCTTCTTCTTAGAAAGAGCTTAGAGAGAAAGATTAGAGATAGCTTTTTCTTCTTCTTCTTAGAGCTTAGAGAGAAAGAGAGAGAGTTTGAAAGAGAGAGATTTCTTCTTTAGAGAGAGAGAGCTTAGCTTTTAGAGCTTCTTTCTTCTTTCTTCCTCGGGAGCCTCTGCCTGACTCTGACCAGCTTCTTCTTCTATCTGGTTTCTCTTCTGTAACCGCTCTGCCTATGTTCTGGCCGCTCTGATTCTTTTCTTCTTCTCCGACCCGAACTCTTCTTCCGACCGAGCGACTGCATGACTGACTGAATGAATTCATTCTTCTCCAGACTCCGACCGCTTTCACCCGGTTATATACCTTTAGCTTTGCAGGTGCCTCACGTGCATTTACAGGTGCGTCACATACATACTTATTATCAGGTGGAACTTATGGCTTCCAGCTGACCGCAATAGCCCTTCCTAATTGGGGCTCCTTCAGGTGTGTGTTTGTGTGTATGCACAAACATGCATGGCTGCCTTAGAGTAGGAGATTTTTAAGGTGAGGTAGGCCTCCTTTGGAGAGGCCAGCAAGGCAGCAAGAAGACATTACAAACCCTTGCACATTCCAAGTAAGAGGCCTGGCCTCCTCACTGGGGTGGAGAAAATGTCAGTCCCAAGGGATTCTCTTAAGGAAGCTGGGAAAATAATAAAGAAAAGGGATGAGACCACAGCCCACCTGTGCCCATACAAAGCCCATGTTCCTTGTGGTGGCCAACACTGCACAGGCCTGGTGAGGAGCTGACCTTCCCACCACACTGGAGACACAGGCTGGAACTCTGTGCAGCAAGCACCCTGTCAAAAATGCCTCGGGAGGCACGGTTCTAGGGAGGTGCCCCATGGCCAGCATCCCCCTTACCTGCACAGGTGCCAGTCCTTGAGGTAGAGGCAGCCCCGGGGGGAGGAGCAGCCCCCCTGGACATACTCCCTCCAGTAGCTGATATATTCGCGGAGGAGCATGTGCTCTTTGGGGTTCGAGTTGTACTCCTGGACCCCACAGTTGGCAACTGGTACAACCACATCTCCTGAAGTGAGACAGTAGGACAGACTTGGCGGCGGGTTCTGCAGGGAGGTCGCCCTCCAGACCAGCTGCAGGAGAATTCTCCAGGAGACCAGACACCACTCCCTCCCTGCCCTCCGCAATGCCCTTCTGTAGTCCAACTGAGATCCCGTGTCTCCTTCTCTGTCCTGGGGCCGGAGCTCCATCCTGGCTCTTTGCTTGTCTGGGGTCTGGGCTGATCCTGTGCCCTCTCTTTCGGCCAGGGGGTCAAGGGGGTGGGTTCTGGACACCACCTTGCCCCACCACCTGTCCTGGGGTCTGGGATGCATCCGGTGTCCTCCCCACATCTGCCCCGCGTCCCTGGCCCTGCCCGTGTCCCGGCTGTGCCCGGCCCGGGCCTGCCCGTGTCCCCGGCGCTCCTCCTCACCGTACTTGTGCAGCAGGTACTCGAAGTCGGGCTTCCCCGCGGGCGTCACCCAGCGCCGCCGGCTGCCCCAGCCCTGGGTGAAGGCGCTGGAGAACACGCAGGGCCGGTTGGGCAGCAGGAAGCCCTTCACGAAGTCGGCGTAGGAGAAGGCGGCGGGCTCCTCGATGAAGGCCACCGTCCTCGGCGCCTGCCCGCCGCCGCCGTGCAGCTGGCCCCCGAGGTCCCGGAAGTGCTGCTCGGCAAAGGCGCGTGTCTCGCGGTCCATCGGCCGCGGCGGGGGCCCTGACTCGGACTCACAATCCGCAAGGAGAGCGGATGCGGAGAAGTCGCCCAAACCGCCGCAGCGTGGGAACTGCCGGGCGGGGGCCGGAACCAAGACACGATGGCGCTGCGTTCCGCCCGGACCGCAGGCCGAGGGCACTGCACGCTTTCCCCCCCTCCCCTCCTGCGCGCATGCTCCCGGCACACTTCCGCGCTCCGCGCAGGCGCAGAATTGCTCGCCTCACAGCTGACCAGCTCCAGCTGCGGGTCGTTTCCGGGTCCGGTCAAACCGGCGGACTTGGCACCTTCCCCGCTGCGCCGGCTGCGGCCCGGTAGGCTCCAGCCCTTCCTGCCCGGCCCCGGGGAAGCCCGGCAGCCATGGCTGACGCGGTGACGAGCTTGAGCCTTTCTTTGCCCAGAGCCCCTAGGGGTCCCCAGGGGACGGCGGCGCGCTGAGGGGCAATGGGGTCCCGAGCGGGGCCGAGGGGCGCGCGCTGGAGGGCGTGCTGGGACGCAGGCGGACGGCCCGCGCCGTGTGCGGGCCTTTGGGCGGAGTGTGCGCTGGTCGGCAGGGGCGGGGAGGCTGGGCGGCGCTCCCTTCAGGTGGAGCGGGAAAGGGCCGGGCTGACGTGGATGCGGGGCAGTGTGGGGCCTTTCCCGGCGGCTCCATGGTTCCTGTGGGCAAGACTGGCATTCTTTTTTTTTTTTTTGGCACCGGGGATTGAACCCAGGTGGCTGTGCTACTGAGCTATATCCCCAGCCCCTTTTAAGTACGTCTGTGATGGGATTTTGCTCAGTTGGCCTCAAAGTTGCGGTCCTCCTCTCCCAGTCTCCTGGTTACTTGGGATTACAGGTGTGGCCACCACCCCTGGGGATGGTTGTTACTCGGCTGGGGCCTTGCAGGAAACTGACCGCACACACATACACCTTCAGACCCCGTCGAGTCAAAGATTTCAGACTTGTCATTCAGAGTAACGTGCATGTGTTTAGTGAAGGAAAAGGAAAGGGTAAAGGGGACACTCTCAAGGGAGAGAGTAGGTCCCCTCGGGAGAGGGACAGCGTGCCTCTCCTGCGCTCCAGTTTTATTGGGGATCACAGTGAAGTTTCCAGGGAGTCCCACCCAGGTCAACCTCTTGACCTGACAGCAGGATAACATCGGACATTTGAGTCCCCGCTGCCAAAACAAATCTGTCACCTTGGCCCATGGATTCTTTTTTTGTTTGTTTGTTCGTTTTTTTAGTTGTAGTTGGACATTTATTTATTTGTTTTGATGTGGTGCTGAGGCTCGAACCCAGCGCCTTGCATGTGCTAGATGAGAACTCTACTGCTGAGCCACTACCCCAGCCTAGCCTGTGGATTCTTAACCCTAAATTCTTATAGGTTTTATGGTTAGGAAAAACGCTATCCTTTATCTCCCTGAGTTCCAAGGTCTGGTCTTTGGAAAGGGTCACAAAAATCTCCTTCAGGGTAACTTGGGTTCCTCTTAGAGACATTATTTCAGACTTGCATTTTTCCTGCAGATAACAGGTAGTTTGCTGAGAAATGTGACATATCTTGTCTACTTAAGCCACGCAGAGCTGCAGATAAATTGCTTCTTGGAAAAGAAAGCATGTGGGGGGTCAGCACAGTAGGCCCATTTTTATGAATTACTCCCTTAACCTTGTGTTACCACCAGTTGCTTCTGTCTGCCCCATATCATGGATCTCATTATTGTGGGCTACACCATGGTAGGAAATGGGAATGTACACAGAAATTAAAATGGAGAGAAAGACTCAGTCATGAGCCCATCCACAGATGACCATTGTAAAATTTTCCAGTACAGAGCCTGTATTTCCAGGCATGTGTGCTTTCACTCATTTAGACCCCTTCCGTTTTCCCCTTTTTCTCCCCCTGGTGTCTCTCCCTGTGCAGGCATAATGCTGTATATGTGTTTTCATTCTCTTTCCTGGATATCTGAAGGGAAGAATGTCTTTTCTGCTGTTGAGCCCCCTGCTGGCCAGCAGCCTCAGGTGGCTTTAGGATGGGGCTTGTCAGAAAGACTGGGTCAGAGGGTTGGGAAATTCAGCCCCAGCCCTAGCTTCCTGAGACTTCAAGGCTGTGTTGATGAGTAGTGGCAATGATTTAATCCATCAAGCTCATGGAATGATACCTACGTAAAACCCCAAAACACGGGGTTCTGAGCGCTTCCTCTGGTAAATGTTGGGGGGGGGTGTTCGTGGAAGGTGGTGCTCAGGGAAGGCATGGAGGCCTCTTCCCATACCTTACTATGTATACATAGTCTTCATCTGCATTCTTTGTAGTATCCTTTATAATAAAATAGTAAATGCAAATCTTTCCCTGAGTTCTGTGAACAACTTGAGCAAATAAATCAAAACTGAGGAGGGGCTATTGGGAATTTTGATTTATAACTGGTGGGTCAGAAGCCCAGGTGAGTCAGTCTGGGCTCATGAGGTGGGGTGGGGGGCAGAAGGGTCTGGGGAGTGGTTTAGGGACAGCCTTCAACCTGTGGGATCTGATCCTGTCTCAAGCATACAGTATCAGAATTGAGTTGAATTAGGGAACATCCAGCTTGTGTCCTCTGCTGAATTGCTAAATTGTTTGCTTGCTGGTGTGTGTGTGTGTGTGTGTGTGTGAAACTCCCATACGTGTGTCAAAAGTGTTAGAGTATAGGCGAAAACAATTTTGAGTTTTGTGTTTTGCACACGTGTACACACAAATTTCTCTTAATACTTTATGTACATATGTATGGAAATGTATGCAAGCTACTGCTATTTATGTCTTTTTCTTTTTTTAATATTTATTTATTTGCTTTAGCTGTACACAATGGGTTTATTTGTACGTGGTGCTGAGGATCGAACCCAGGCCGCACACGTTCCAGGCGAGCGCTCTACTGCTGAGCCACAACCCCAGCCCTATATCTTTTTCCAAAAATTAACAATAAACTAAGATCTTGCCATGTGTTGACTAAATGTCCTTTAGGTATTTGATTTCACTTGTGCATGCAGACTGTGGGAATGGGAAAAGTGGGGTGCAGAGAGTTTATAATTGTCTCAAGATGTGGGAAGTATGGTTCATCACAGAATCTGCCTCATGAGGAAAGTATGTGTGATAATGTATATATGTACACACACACACACACCATGGAATGCAGTTAACCTCGTGTCACCACCAGTTGCTTCTGTCTGCCCTATCGTGGATCTCATTATTGTGGGCTACACCATGGTAGGAAATGGGAATGTACACAGAAATTAAAATGGAGAGAAAGACTCAGTCATGAGCCCATCCCCAGATGACCATTGTAAAATTTTCCAGTACAGAGCCTGTTTCCAGGCATGTGTCCATTCACTCATTTAGCTTCCTTCCTTTCTCCCTTTTTTCTGGGAGACAAATTTCAGGTTAACTGCATATTTTATGTAGGTATCATTTTATGCCCCACCTCACAAGCCCAGATTAACTCACCTGGGCGTCCGACCCACCAGTTATAAATCAGCATTCCCAATAACCCCTCCTCAGTTTTGATTTATTTGCTCAAGTGGTTCATAGAACTCGGAAACATTTGCATTTACTATTTCATTATAAAGGATACTACAAAGAATGCATTGCTATATATATTGACATACATGTGTGCATGTGTGCACACACACACACACACACACCAAAGATTGAACCCAGGGATGCTCAACCACTGAGCCACATCCCTAGCCCTCTTTTATATTTTATTTAGACAGTGTCTCACTGAGTTTCATGGGCCCTTGCTGTGGAGGCTAACTTCGAACTTGTGAACCTCCTGCCTTAGCCTCCCACGCCTCTGGGATTACAGACATGTGCCACCACGCCCAGCTCCTTTTGTTTTTTTATCCATGGTTCCTGGCTTATAACTCCACAGGGCAAACCATAGAAACTAGAATTTCTTGGAGAGGCCAAAAATAATCTGAATAGACAGGCTTACTGGGTTTCCTCACCCTTTCTCTTAGCAGTCAGGCCTGTGCTGTAGTCTCCATAACAACTCAAAAGGAGAGGGTTCAGAGAGCTGCCAGGTAGCTGCATAGAGGAGGTGCCTGGAAGGTGGTGCACAGGTAGGGTGTAGAACCTGTACCCATCCCCTGTGCCTGGCCCTATGTGTCTGTTCATCTGCATTCTTTGTATTGTCTTTTATGACAAACCAGTGAACGTAAGTTAGTGTTTCCCTGAGTTCTGTGAGCCATTTGAGGAAATCCAATCCAAAAAGTGGTTACGGCAACCCTGAAATATACTGGTCTGTCAGAAGCACAGGCAAGACAGCCTGGGGCTTGTGACTGGCATCTTGAAGACTGAGCCCTCAAACTAGGATTTGGTACTATCTCCAGGCAGTGTCAGAATTGGATCAAAGTAGAGTGTGTCCTGTTGGTGTCCATTGTTGCAGAATTACTCACTTGCTGGCAGGGCAAAATCCTTACAGCTTTTGGGGTCACAGAAGCCTCCTGTGGTATGAGAGCAGAGGTAAAACAGGCAGCTTGTTTTGTTCTACTGGGGATTCAACCCAGAGGCACTCCTACTGCGCCGCATACCCCTGGCCTTTTTTATTTTATTTTGAGACAGTCTCGCTCTGTTGCCCAGGCTAGCCTTGAACTTGTGATCCTCCTGCCTCCGCCTTCAGAGTCACTGAGATTACTTACCTGCATGCCCCCTCATGCCTGGCAGAACAGGCTGTTTGTATTTTTCCACACAATTTGAAATTCAGATAAGCATTCCCCAGGATGGATTTCTGTGCCTGAGTCCAAGTTCCCTGAGAAAGAGGAGGTCAGGGCCATCATGTCCATATGCACCCCAAGATCTCTGAGGACAACTGAGCTCTTAACCACATATCCAGGACCTTAAGCTCTTTTTGTTAATTGGTTCTTTTTAGTTATACAGGATAGTAGAATCCATTTTGATTTAATTTTGAAAGTATGTAATCTATCTTGTTTTACTTGGGATCCGAGTCTGTGGAAGCATGCAATGGTGAGAGTCACTGAACTCTTGGGCCAGATACTTGTTGCCATGTTTCCCCTTGTCCACACGGTGGCCCTCTGGTGTTAATGTCAGCACTGTTGTACATGTGGGAGGGAAGAGAGGACTGGAACACAGGTACATGTCACTGAAGTCCCCGACATAGCCAGGACTGGCTAGTGATGCACATCCTCTGGCCCCACCCAGACCTACAGAACCTGACCCTCTGGGTGGTGCCATCCCTGAAAGAACAACAGGAAGGGGATTGAAGTTAGTGTTTTGGAGGAAGTGCAGTGGAAAGCGCACACAGTCGGTGCTCTCTGAAAAGCCAGCACACGCAGTGTGAGTGGACCGTGGTGTTGGGGTGAAATGCCCTGGGACAGTGTGACTGAGCCTTCCAGGGAGGGGCTGGGAACTCTGAGGGAGTGGAAAGAGGATATGCTGTGAGTGGGAGGGCAGGTAATGGGAAAGGCCAGCTGCACTGCCACCACCACAACACTGCCCTCTGTTTTCTCTTCCAGCCTTGACGTTTGGAGGTAGTGGGAGGTGTGCAAAATGTCGCTTGCTCCATTACTTTGGAAATGAACTAAAAATAGGGTGTTTACTTGCTGTTGCGTCTCACTTGGGCTCCTGCGCGATGGAAATGCTGAAAGACATCCGTTATGCCAACCATGATGTTGGCGGTGCTGCCATGGGCCAAGGACCTGCTCCCCAAGAGCGTCACTTGGAGTGTCAGCCTCAGACACCCTGGACCTTCGTGCCACAACCTCCCGTGGCAGCTCTGTGTCGTGCATGCAGGGTCAGTGCAGATCTCAGGTTCACGTTTGCACTGGGGTAGGCTGTTCCAGCTTGCAGTAGGCAGGAACCCAGCAGCGACTCTGGGAATGGAGCGTCACCGGAAAGCTAGGCAGCATGTGAGGGAATGGACAGAGTCCTTACTTCCGTTTGGGGTGCCTGATAGCTATAGTGCTTCTTTCTCTTGTGTGCAGACTTCAGTTGACAGCATTGTTGATGTGAGCAAGCTCTGGAGTGTGGGAATGCTGTGGTTGGAGATGGTGCATTAGGAGGGGCTCGGGGGCCTTAGAGCAGAGGCCTGGAGTAAACAGTGCCATTCAGTTCCAGAGAGAATAGCTGGTGGGAAGGGCAGCAGGGATGAGCTGCAGAACGCAGTCGGCTATGGCGAGGAGTTGGACTTTACTCCAGGTACACTGGGGAAGGTGTTCTTGTTTTTGTGGTTGTTGTTTTTTCAGTGATGGAGGTGATAGAGATGGAACCTGGGGCTTTGCTGGTATTAGGCAAGTTCTCTACCACTGAGCTACATCCCTGTCCTACATTGGGAGGGGATTTGGGCAGAAGAGTGACTTTTCATAATCCTGTTTATGACTACCTAATTGGTTGTTGGACGGAGAACAGGTGGTGGGGTCAGGGTGGAATTAGGAGGTCAGCTGAGGAGTTGTTCAGGTGGGAGATGGCCCTCCCTTGGAGAGGAGATGGAGAACGTGGAGAGCTGCCAGGGTGGTGGTGGATTGCTCAGGAGGATGAGGAGGAGAGGGATCTAGGGAGACTTGAGTCCAGTGACGTCTCTGTGCGAAGAGCCCTGCAGTGCGGGCTAGTCAGGTAGGAGGTGCTTTGTAGTTATGGGTTGGCAGTGCCTGGCAAGTGGCCAGGTGAGGAGCTGATGGTGGGCTTGTCAACTGCTGCTTGGTAGGTGTGGTATGGAGATGCCCAAAGCCTACCAGATATCTGAGTTGAGGCCCAGAAAGTTTAGGGCTTAATAGGTGTGTTGGGTAGAATCAGCATTGAAGTGACATTCACTGCTGTGGTACTGTAACAAGGACTTAGACTCTTCCCTTTTGCCTGCAAATGTCTGATGTGTGGCTAAAAGCAGATTGAAGACTTGGGCCCTCTGCTTCAATTTTGCATCCATCTCCTTTGCTTCAAGTCACCTTGGATTCCAGAACAAGATCTGATCTGATAGACACCTTGTGATGAGTCAAAGCATTGGCATCTCTCTCTCTCCCTCCCTCCCCCCCCCTCTCTCTCTCCCCCCCTCTTATTCTCCCTTCTACCTCCCTCTTTTGGGTACTTAGGGTTGAACACGGGCACTTTACCCCTGAGCTATACCTCCCCAGTCCTTTATCTTTTGAGACAGTGCCTTGTTAAGTTGCTGAGCCTTGCTTCAAACTTGCAATCCTCCTCCCTCAACCTCTTGAGTTGCTGGGATTATAGGCATGGCCACTGCACACAGCTTCAGATTCACCTTTCTTATCTGGGACAAGGCTCCACCTGACCAATCCTAAGATAATGACAGACAGACTACACCTGATCAACATCATCTGCTTTGGCAACTTCAAAAAGCCTCCAGCTGTGCAAACCCCCAGCCCTGGTTTTCATTCCCCTTTCTATAAAGCCTCAAAGTCATTATCAGCTGCCAAGACAAGATTAAGGACGTGGGTCCCCTTGTCTTCCCAGTGTAGCTACTGCGAAGTTTCTTTCGTGTTTTCACCCTTACCTTTTCTGTTTGGTTTTAGCAAGTGGCCAAACCTGATTTGTGGGATGCCCAGAGTCAGGCCTCTGCCTAGGACTCTGGAATCAGTACTCTTTCGGCGCATTTAGGAAGAGAGGATCTTTTCACTAGGAAAAGGCCATGTGCAGTTAGGCAGGTGTGGGTGGAAGAACCAGGAAGGGACCCAGAAAACAAGGGCCTGTGCAGCTTGGACACCTGAGACCAGGAGTATAGCCCAGGAAGTCTGGATGTGGGGACTTTTGGGGGTCCGATGGAGGGATGCATTTTACAGTGAAGAACAGGCATGGGCATTGGGTGTGGCCACCTGGGGGCCACTGGTGACCAGGATGTCGGGGGAGTGATCGGAATAAGAGCATTCTGGAGGTGCGCGGGTGTTGGTGCAGGGAGGTCAGAAAGAGTCTCTCTTCTGGAGCCGGGATGATGGCATCTGAGGGAGATCTCTCTAGTGCTGGGGTGAAATCAAGGGCACTCTACTACTGAGCCCTTTTTATTTTGGAATAGGGTCTCACTAAGTTGCCCAGGCTGGCCTTGAACTTGTGGTCCTCCTGTCTCAGCCTCCTGAGTCACTGGGATGACAGGGTTGTGCTACAGCACTTGCTGTGTGTGTTTAAACTGGAGGTCTTGAAGCATGTTCGTGAACTGATGAGGTGACCTAGGAAAGGGGCTGGCCGACTACACACTGCAGGGCATGTCTGGCTGCCACATGTTTGTAGATGAAGTTGCACTGGGACACCCACAGTCCTTGTTTTGATGTATTGTCTGTGGCTAGTTGCACTCTACAGTGGCAGAGGTGAGGGACTGTGACAGACCCATGGCCATGAGACCTAAAGTACTTGCCATTTGGCCTGTAAACAGATCGAGTTTGTAGCACCTGGTACAGGGGACATGAAGTTGTTTGTGCTAGAGAGAAGTGGGCTGGCATGGAGAGCTCAAGAGAAGGGCCTGGCCTTGTAGGAGAGCAGGGACCCTTCCTGAGGAGTCTGCACGAGTGACTCTGTGTCAATGGCAGGAGGTGACTAGGAGGACACGGAGGTTTTGTTCATGCTTGGAAGACTTCTGGTGCGTGGTGGGAATGCGTTTTACTCACTTCTGTCCTTCCACTTAGTGTGCATTTACTTTGGTTTTCTGGGAAATGTGCCCTGGAAATCTGTGGTAGGAAAAGTTGTGGCCACATGTTTCTCCTTTGCTTTTTTCTTGGTATTTCACATTTGAATACTTTTCTCATGCTCATTGTCTATAATGTCATAAGGGCATAAGGACAAGTGCTTCCTCATCTTTTGTATTTCTGTCTTTTTCTCTGAATTTTAAAGTGTCTTACAGTTGGTGGTGTTTTGAAGTCTTCTAGTTATTTTACCAGAGAGTAAACAGAGGTCCAGTAGGTGAGGTAACTTTTCCAAAGTCATAAAGTTTGTGGTAAAGTTGAAGGAGCTGCATTAGGAACCACAGAAGCGTTCTCTGATGCTAGGTGAGGTAGCTCTTTGGGGGACTTTGTGCATAACTTCACTTCACACTCATGGAATACCTCCCAATACTGTATGCTCAGAAACAGTCACTTGTGGTCAGGTGATTAGTAATACAAACTCACTTTCCATAATGTGTTTAGCAGTGTGATGGTATGAAATATATATTTGTTCCGTTTCCTGGCAGTCAACTCCTAAGAAACCTGGGAATCTCTGAAGTGATAAAGTCTTCCTGTCTGCTGGTGCACCCCTGCTGGCCAGCAGCCCCAGGTAGCTTCAGGATGGAGCTGATGACTGAAAGACCAAGGCAGGTTCAGAGTGGGGAATTTCAGCCCCACTCCTAGCCTCCAGGGAAGGGAGAGGTTGATTGAAGGTTGATTTGATCTATGAAGTCCATGGAATGAAACCTCCATGAAAACCCAAAAGCACAGGATTCTGAGAGCTTCCTGTGGGGAGGTTCCTGGAGGGTGGTGCCCAGGGAGAGCGTGCAGGCCTTTCCCCATACCTTACTGTATGTGTCTCTTTATCTGCATCCTTTGTAGTGTCCTTTATAATACAATAGTAAACACAAGTGTTTCCCAGAGTTCTGTGGACCCTTGAGCAAATGAATCAAACCCAGGGAGAGGGTCATAGAATCCTGACTTACAGCTGATGGGTCAGAGCACAGGTTGAGGCAGCCTGGGCTGACAGTTGACATATGAAGTGGGGACCATCTTGGGAACTGAGTCCTCACCCTGTGGGGTCTGATCCCATCTCAAGCAGGCAGTGTCAGAATTGAGTTGGATTAGAGAACTGTTCACTTGAGAGCTGAGAGCTGGATGGTGTGTGGGAAACCCACCATGCATGTGGTGTCAGAGGTGATCTGTGTTGAGTACGGTACGAGGAACCCAGTGTGAGTTTAGTTTTTTCCCCTGCATGTACCCATGCATTGAACCATTTAATGAGCCATGATCCCCTATCCACATGTCTGGGGTGACTGAGTGAGGGGCCCCTTTCAGCTGAAAGAACAGGGCAAGGCCATCTTCAGGGGCCGACTGGCACCCAGCGTGGAGCTCTTTACCTTTGATACTTAGAGTTTGAGGACGTGGCTGAGTTGAAGTGGCCCAAACTCCTCTAATTTTGAGAAGTGATGCCACAGGCTTGTGGAGGGTAACACTTGTGACCTTTGCCCGTGATGTGACCACTGCACTTACTGGGGTATATGTGGGTTGTTTGTAGCACTAAAGTACTGGCACCAGCCCCCGCCCCTTTTAATGTGGGACTGAACTCAGTGCTTTACCACTGAGCTACATCTCCAGCATTTTTTGAGATAGGGTCTCACTGGGTTGCTGAGGCTGGCTTTGTTGCTTGTTTTGCTCAGGACCATCTTTTCTATTCTGCCATCTTTCTGCCCTAGCCTCCTGAGTTGCTGGGATTGCAGCTGTGTGCCCCTGGGTCTGGCTGCCCCTTGTCTCTTGAGTTGCCACAGTGGGGGGTTCCAGTGTATGTTTCCAGATTCAGGGGCCTGTTTCCCAGGGTTCACTGTGATTTATCCATGTGTTGGGAGATGCCATCACATTGGAAAGGCTTCTCCTGTTAGAGAACTTGTGTGTGGACCTGGTGTGTGCTGGGAGCAGTGGTACAGGCACTTCTCCCTTAGATTCAAGGCTAACCTTCTATATAGAAAGAAACGATGTCTTCTATAACTGAGAAAATTTCCCTCGGTGTTCTCAGCGTCCCTGGCTTTCTCAGGATAAGAATGCAAGGTATTTTGTTTATTTTTATTTTTTTTAATTAATTTATTTATTTATTTATTTATTTATTTTTTATTTATTTTTTTTTTTTTTTTGGTACCAGAGATTGAACTCAGCGGCACTAGACCACTGGGCCACATCCCCAGCCCTTTTTTTTTTTTTGTATTTTATTAGAGACGGGGTCTCACTGAGTTGCTAAGTGCCTCGCCATTGCTGAGGCTGGCTTTGAACTCGCGATCCTCCTGCCTCAGCCTCCCAAAGTGCTGGGATTACAGGCGTGCGCCACCGCGCCCGGCTTATTTTGTTTATTTTTAATGAGGAGGTTCCCTTTGGTATGGCTAAGGACGGGTTCTTAGGAGGAGTAGCATAAGATCCCATCTGTGATCTGGGATTATCTCTAAGGTTCCTTCAACCCTGATAACAGTGTTACTTTTAAGACTCATTTTATTCTTTGATGATGACAAAATCTAGTACAGCAGCTTTTTATGGAGTGTGTCCTGATTTCAGGAATTAGTAATTGGTGGAGCTGTGTTCTGGTACTTTGCTTGAGTAGCTGATAGTGAATTGAAGTAGACATATCTGTGAAATTTGGCTAAGAGAAGGCCTAGGATGTAATCCAGTTCATGAACTGTATTACCAGAGAATTTGAATCTATTTAAGAGCAGAATTGTTGGAGTTGTCACTTAGCTTTAACCTGGCACCTCACTTTGTGTATTCTGAGCATGCCATTATGTAAAGTCAGCTTTCTTCCTGAGCTCCTCTTCATCATCACATTTTCTTGTTTCTGTGGCTACATGTTGTCTGAGGCCAACTCTGATCAGGTGGTAAAAATGAAAGCCAGGTGGCAGGTTCTGGGTGTGGCGATGCCCTACAGTCACAGAGGATTCAGGACACAGAGACAGCCTCCTCAGACCCCTGACTGACCAGCTGCTGCATCACTCCGATTTGCTCAGCTTTTCTTGTACAGTACTTAAGGGAGACTGCTGTCAGTGGGACTCCAAGCACAGGAGGGGGCCACTTAGCAGGATGGACCTCAGCAGTGCCCCAGAATCCCAGCTGCACAAATGTGATGAACCATGAGTGCCTGTCATGAAGAAGTCACTGAACCAGGACCCAGAATAAAAAATGGCTCTTATTCTCCAAAGCTTGCAGTCAAACAAACGGGAGGTACCAAATTGTGTCCCAAGCGCATGAAGTCTATCCTGGGGCTCCGCAGCACCCCTACCCTCTCCATTGAAGGAAGAGAAGGGGGAGGGTTAGGGTCAGGGAGAGGAGATGGCCTGGTGGCTCTCCTCACCTTGGCAGAGCACTGTGGTTGCATGGGGGTGGGCAGTGGCTTTACATACATGGATTCATTTCTGGTTTCTCTATTCTGTTCCAAAGGTATGTGTGTCAGTTTTTGTGCCATGTTTTGGTTACTATGGCTTTGTCGTATGATTTTAGTTTTGTTTTTTGTTTGTTTTTCCAGTCCTGGAGTTTGAACCTAGGACCTTGCCACGTGCTAGGCAAGCACTCTATCACTGAGCTACATCCCCAGTCCTTGTAGTTACATGTTTTGAATTCGGGTATTATGATGCCTCTAGCTTTGTTGTTTGTTTTGCTCAGGACCATTTTCGCTATTCTGGTCTTCTATGGTTCCATATGAATTTTAGAATTGTTTTTTCTACTTCTGTGAAGAACACCTTTGGCATTTTTATGGAGACTACATTGCACTTATGGGTCACTTTGGGTACTATAAGCATTTTTACATTATTAATTCTTCCAACCCATGAACACAAAACATCTTCCCTTTTGTGTATGTCCTATAATTTATTTCATCAGTATCTGTTAGAAATATCAGGTGCTGTGAGGAATCACACACGTGCTCAGAAGTAGCTCAGCAAGGCAGACTTGGCTTTTGCAGAAGGATGTGCTACCAGGAAAATCTGCTGAGCAAGAGCCCACAGCTTGGGCACAACCAGCATTTCATCCCCTAGTGCCCAAAGTCCCTCCCCCAGCTCCTCGGTGGCTAAGTACAGTGGAGTGTACAGTCTCCCCCAATGTCACCTAGGATTGACTGTCTCCTATTGGGTTATTTAAAGAAACCCACCCTTAGCTGTTCCCACCTCCTCTGTTCTCCTGTGGTGGGAAGGCCTTCCTGGGTGCATGCATTCTAACATGTATATAGCTCTTACTTCTTTACCTAAATCACTACTATTTCTTTTTGTTTGTTTGTTTGTTTTTTGTTTTTTGTTTTTTGTTTTGTACTGGGGATTTAACCCAGAGGCACTTAACCATTGAGCCACATCCCCATCCCTTTTTATTTTTTATTTTGAGACAGGGTCTTGCCAAGTTGTTCAGGGGCTAAGTTGCTGAGGCTGGCTTTGAACTTGTGATCCTTCCGCTTCAGCCTCCCAAGTTGCTGGTACTACAGGCGTGAACCACCATGCCTGGCCCTAAATTACTATTTCTGAACAGAGATTTCTGTCTCTGTCAGGCTGACCCCTTGCCCCACCTCCTGTTTAGCAGGAGGCTGTTCAGGTGCATGGACTTGGGGTCTGCCATAGCCTTAGGCTGTGGTGCTATTGTGTAACTTTCCATTCTGCTCTATTTCCCCTCTGGCTGCCTTTCTTACATCCCAGTTTTACATTTAAGGCTAAATATTATTCTGAAAGTAGACCACTGGACTTTCTATTTCTCACAATGTCTAATAATTTTCACTGTAGAGATCTTTAACTTCCTTTATTACATTTATCCCCAAATATTTGATTTATAAGTATTATGAATGAGATTGCTCTGCTTGATTTCTTTTTCAGCAATCTTGTTGTCAGAATGTAAAACCTAGTGCCCAACACATGCTAGGCAAGTTCTCTACCACTGAGCTAAACCCGTAAACCTAGGGTTTTCTTTCTTGCCTTTTTTTTTTTTTTTTTTTTTGACACTGGGGACATTGAACCCAGGGGTACTTATCCACTGATCCATGTCCCAAGTCCTTTTTCATTTTTTATTTTGAGACAGGATCTTACTAAGTTGCTTAGAACCTTGCTAAATTACTGAGGCTGGTATCAAACTTGCAATCCTCCTGCCTCAGTCTCCCAACTCGCTGTGACTACAGGTGTGAACCACCATGCCTGGCCCTAAATTACTATTTCTGAACAGAGATTTCTGTCTCTGTCAGGCTGACCCCTTGCCCCACCTCCTGTTTAGCAGGAGGCTGTTCAGGTGCATGGACTTGGGGTCTGCCATAGCCTTAGGCTGTGGTGCTATTGTGTAACTTTCCATTCTGCTCTATTTCCCCTCTGGCTGCCTTTCTTACATCCCAGTTTTACATTTAAGGCTAAATATTATTCTGAAAGTAGACCACTGGACTTTCTATTTCTCACAATGTCTAATAATTTTCACTGTAGAGATCTTTAACTTCCTTTATTACATTTATCCCCAAATATTTGATTTATAAGTATTATGAATGAGATTGCTCTGCTTGATTTCTTTTCAGCAATCTTGTTGTCAGAATGTAAAACCTAGTGCCCAACACATGCTAGGCAAGTTCTCTACCACTGAGCTAAACCCGTAAACCTAGGGTTTTCTTTCTTGCCTTTTTTTTTTTTTTTTTTGACACTGGACATTGAACCCAGGGGTACTTATCCACTGATCCATGTCCCAAGTCCTTTTCATTTTTTATTTTGAGACAGGATCTTACTAAGTTGCTTAGAACCTTGCTAAATTACTGAGGCTGGTATCAAACTTGCAATCCTCCTGCCTCAGTCTCCCAACTCGCTGTGATTACAGGTGTGTACCACTGTACTTGGCAGACCTGGGGTTTTCTATACTAAATCATGTCATCTGCAAACATAATTGGACTTCCTTCCTTCCAATTTGAATGCCTTTTTTTCCTCTTCCCTAATTGCTTTTGCTAAGCCTCCAGTACGGTCTTGAGTAAGAGTAGTGATGGTGGACATCCTGTCTTATTCCAGATCTCAGAGGAAACACTTTCAGTTTTTCCCTAGTCAGTATGATATTGGCTGTGGGTTTTTCATACATGACCTTTAGTAGTTTGAGATATGTTCCTTCTGTATCTAATTTGTTGAGTTTTTATCATGAAGGGGTGTTGAATCTTTTTGAATGCCTTTTCATTTTTTAAATGGTCATATGGTTTTTGTACTTTATTTTGTTGGTGTGCTGTGTCATGCTTTTTGATTTATAAGTGTTAAACCATATTTGTATCCCTAGGATGAATCCCCCTTCACCATGGTATATCGTCTTTTTCATGTGCTGTTGGATTTGTGTTACTAGTATTTTGTTGAGAATTTTTATATCCATGTTCATTCAGGGCATTAGTCTGTAATTTTCTTTTTTAATTGTATCTTTGTCTGGTTTTGGTAACAGGGTAATGCTGGCTTCATAAAAAATATTTTTATAGCAGAGTTTCCTCTTTTTCAGCTTTTGGAATAGTTTAAGAAAAAATGGAGCGAGGTGTGGTAGTGCAGACCTGTAATCCCAATGGCTTAGGAGGCTGAGGCAGGAGGCTCACAAGTTTGAGGCAAGCGTCAGCAACTTAGTGAGGCCCTAAGCAATTTAACAAGACCCTGTCTTAAGATAAAAAAAAAAATAAAAATAAAAAGGGCTGGGAATATGGCTCAGTGGTTCAGTGCCTCTGGGTTAAATCCCCAGTATCTTTCTCAGACACACACACACACACACACACACACAAGGAAGAAAAAGAAAAACATTTAAAATTTTGCCTTTTAATTTCTTCAGTTTCCTGCTGTTCATTTGGGAGCATGTTCATTTTCCATGTACCTGTAGATTTTCCTTTTTTTTTTTTTTTTTTTTTTTTGGTACCAGGGATTGATCAAATCCAGGGGCACTCAACCACTGAGCCACATCCCTAGCACTTTTTTTTATATATTTTATTTTCAGACAGGGTCTTGCTAAGTTGCTCAGGGCCTTGCTAAGCTGCTGAGGCTGCTTTGAATTTGTGATCCTTCTGCCTCAGCCCCCCAAGCTGCTGGTGTGTGCCACTGTGCCCATCTTGTCTCTTTTTATAGTTGTTTATTTTAGATCTGCTTTATCTGACACTAATATGGCTATTCTATTCTTGCTTTTTTTATTTTCCACTTGCAAGGTTTATGTTTTTACAACATTTCACTTTCAGTCTGTGTCTTTAACAATGAAGTGAGTTTCTTATATAGTTGGGTTTTGTTTTCTTGGGTTTTTGTTGTTGCTGTGGTGCTAGGGATTGAACCCAGGGCCTTGTGTGTGTGAGGCAAGCACTGTACCAACTGAGCGATAGCCCAGCCCCTGGGTTTCGTTTTTGCTTGGCACTGGGGTTTTGAACCTAGAGATGCACTACCACTGTGCTGCATTCTCAGACCTATTTTAATTTGAGGCGGGGTCTCACTGAATAACTTAGGACCTTGCTAAGTTGCTGAGACTTACTTTAAACTGCAGTCTTCCTGCCTCAGCCTCCTGAGTCACTGGGAATCACAGTGTGTGCCACCACAGCCAGCTGTGAGGGAGACCTTCTTCCCTGTTCCCACTAGGAGAGGTCAGGCCAGGTGGGGAGACGCAGCACGGGTAGCCTCTCTCCTGGGACTGCAGGGTGCTGGGGCCTCTCTCCTGCCTCTTGAGCATTCGTAGGCTGAGGCTTCTGGTGGCGTCACACTGGCTGCCAGCCTCCAGCAGCATGGCGTCTGGCAGTGGCTGTTGTAGAGCGTGGGTTTGGGGCTGGGGAGGGCCCATGCGAGTTCCTTCTTTGGAGCAGAGCAGTTGCTTGGCCCTCAGCCAGGCCCTCAGATGGACTGAAAGCCTGTGAGGCCTGTGGACCTCTGCCACTAGCGCTGCAGAGCTGCTGCTGCTGCTGTTCCTTTCCCACCTGCCTTTTCCAGGGAGCTGGAGCTGATGCTGCCCTGTGCTCTGTTCCTGTCCCTGTGCTGCCTCTGACTCTCCCTGCTGCTTGGGGCTTCCGTTACTCCCTTGCTGATTTCCAGAGCTCCCCCTCAGTCACGCTCCTCTGGTGCAGTCTTGGCTTTGCTACCTGGTTCTCTTCTGTGGCAGAGGTGAGGCAGGGTACCTGCATTCAGCCATGGTGGCTCTGCCTCTGCTTCTCCTACCCGTGTTCAGCCATAGCCAGCATGTGACACATGCCTGTAATCCCAGCTATTTGGAAGGCTGTGGCAGGAGGATCACAAGTTTGAGGCCAGCCTGGGCTCGAAATAAGACCTTCTCTTAAAGGGATAAAAAGGGGTGGATGTAGCGTAGCAGTGGAGCACCTCTGGATCTCAACTACAGTGCCACAAATAAATCAACGTGTCTGTGCAGTTTTCAAGGGGACCCTGTGGGATCGTGCGTGAGTGTGCTGTGCTGAGGACTTCACTGCCATAAGGGCATGTCGTGGAGAGGGCTAAGGACAGGCCCCCAGCTGGCCCAAGGAACAAGGCGCAGGCCCTGGGGCACACCTCCAGTGGCCATCCTTCCAGGGTCTGCCCCGCTGGTGTGGGGCCCAGGGATGTGCACAGACCTGGCCTGGCAGCCTTGGCCCTCCTGTCAGCCCTTCCCACCCTGCCCTGCCGCCTCTGCTTGTCAGGGAGGCTTTGGCTGCCCTCGAGGCTGCCCTCCAAGCGGTTTCCTTGGGTCCCTAGGCTCAGGCTACGGGTCCGCCCTCAGCCTCCCCTGCCCACTGAATCTGTCTCTTCTCCCTCAGAGCAGACCTGGACGCCCTGGTGTGGTGCAGTAGACCCTGGACAGATGAGTGGCCATGTCTGCATCTGCTCCTGGCCCTGCTCCTACTACTTGGATCTCGAGAAGCGATGGGTCCCTGGGAAGCTGTCCTTGCTGCCTCACTCCCTCAGATTCACGGCAGACCAAGCGGGAGAGGTGCTCGTGGGCTTGCCCCTCTCCAGCATTGTCGAGATCAGGAAGGAGGCTTCACACTTCATCTTCAGTGCCATCACTGTCCTGGAGAAGGGCCACCTCAAGCACTGGTTTAGCTCCTTGCGGCCCAGCCGCAACGCTGTCTTCAACGTCCTCGAGCACTTCTGGAGGGAGCTGCTGTTGTACCCCCAGCCAGGTGCTGCTGTGGAGGTGATGCCCTCTCCCACCACCAGGGGGCAGGAGTTTGACGGGACTGATGGCAAGTTCCCAGAGGCGCCTGGAAGACACAGCGAAGGTCCTTCACCACCAGGGCAAGCAGCTGGATAGTGTCATGAAGGGCCTGGAGAAGATGGACTCAGACCTGGACGTGGCTGACAGGTGGGTGAACCCCAAGACTGCTCTGCCTCCCCTGAGAGTCTCAGATGGAGCATGCTCCCTGCGATCCAGTTAGGTGACGCGTCCAGCATCTTGAGTTGGGGCTGTGCGTCTGCTGTGTACATGGTGCAGGGCATGTCCCAGAGAGCTACCTGGTGGGAAGGCTGTGCTCTGAATAAGGTCTCCTGTGGTCACCTCTGCGTCCTAGCAGTTCACAGAGGTGCAGTGAGGAAATGTCCTCTGATGACTGTGTGAGTGACTCCTGTGTGGAGCTCACGTGTGTCCTAGTGTCTTAGGTCACAGGTACAGTGACGCCGGCATCCTCTGATGACTGCATGCATGTGTGTTGCTTTTCTGACCTCGGGTCACTGAGGTGTGGTGAGGTCTGCATCCTTTCCTAGTGTTATCTGTGTTGTGATGTGTCATGGTTTCTTCATACATTTTAAAAATGTGTTTTGTAGCAGTCCCTCGTTGAGCTTATACAGAGTTCCTCCTCCAGGGTGATGACATGTCCGTAGTGTTCTTTAGTGATTTCTTCACCTTGTTTTAAAACATGGTGCACGTGTAACTCCCCTTTTTTGTATGTTTGTCAACTTTTACTATTTCTTATATGTTTTCTCTTTATTTTTTTGTGCTTTTGTTTTCATTCTACTTTATGTTTCTTTTTTTTTTCCTCTTCCTCTTCTACTTTTGTATTTTAATTTCTTTTCCTTTTGTTTTTCTTTCTTTTTTTGGTACTAGGGATTGAACTCGGAGACACTTTGCCACAGAGCCACATTTCCAGCCCTTTCTATTTTTCTGTTTTGATATAGGGTCTCACTAAGTTGCTTAGGGCCTCACTAAGTTGCTGAGTGTTATGTTGTGGATGTGAGGTGTCCCCCAAAAGCTCACATGAGACAGTGTAAGAAGGTTCAGAGGAGAAATGATTGGGTTGTGAGAGTCTTAACCCAATCAGTGAGTTAACCCCAAATGGGGATTAACTGAGTGGTAACTGAAGTGGTGGGGTGTGGCTGAAGGAGGCAGGGCATTGGGCACATGACTTTGGGGTATATATTTTGTATCTGGGGAGTGGATTCTCCCTCTCTGCTCTCTGATCACCATGTGAGCTGCTTTCTTCTGCCACACTCTTCGGCAATGATGGTCAGCTTCACCTTGATCCCCAAGGAATGGAGCTAGTCTTCTATGGACTGAGACCTCTGAAACCATGAGCCCTTAAATAACCTTTTCCTCTTCTACAGTTGTTCTGGTTGGGTCCTTTAGTCACAGCAGCGTAAAAGCTGACTGAAATACTGAGGCTGGCCTCGAACTTGCAATCCTTGTGCCTTAGCCTCATGAGTCTCTGGGATTATGAGTGTGCGCCACCACACTGGCTCTATATTTCAATTTCTAGGAATTTTTGTTTCTCAGTGTTGTTCCTACCTGTTATACCCCCCAGGTCCCATCTCTCAGCAGTTTCAGTGGTCTTTTTTGCTTTTCTTTTTTTTTTTTTAATTGTCTGATTTCTCCTATTTGTTCTTTTTCTGAGTTTCTTTTTCTCTGTCTGCTCATCAGAAGCGTCCCTGTCCCACGATCCCTGTGTGGGTGGGGCTACCAGGGTGTGGCTGTCACCTGGGACCTAACATCTGCAGTCCCTGCCTCCAGCCCGGAGCATGAGCCCTCTAGGGCTGGCCCTGCTCCTTGTGGACTGTCTTGCTTTCTCCTCCCTATCAGAGTCCACCCAGTGGCTGTGTCTGGGGACAGTGGACCCAGTGCTCTTATTGTCCCAAACAGAGTGCCTCGGCGGGTGCCCAGGTGGGGCACACCCCGCTGTGTTGCTGCAGGCCCACCGCCAGCTGGGCTGCTGCTGCCCGCTCTACTCCTGCGTCCCCGCTTCCAGCCCTTTTCAGCAGCCAGGTGGTTCTTCAGCTTGACCCTGTGAGTGGCTTGCAGTTCACCTCCCTGTCTGCCCAGCCTGCCTGCTCCCCAGTTTGCACGTTCTTGTGCTGTTGTCTCTTTCCTTCATCCTTTTGGAGATTGTGTTTTCAGTTTGCCATCTTTGACCAGTATTCCCCAGCTGTTCTCCCTAAAGGCGAGTCCTTGAAAAAATTCTTTTTTTATTATATCAGCTCCAACTTCTTTTAAATTTCTGTTTATTTTTCAAAAATTAGTTTTGAAATCTGATTTTTGTAATGACAGTAGTGCGCCTTATCTCCTTATCTATAATTTTATGTCCTCAGTTAGTGACCCACTGTCAAACATGGTCCAAAGATTCTAATGCAAAATTCCTGAAATAGTTCACAAATTGTAAATTGTGCACTCTGCTGAGTAGCGTGATGAAATCTCACACCTTTCTGCCTTGTCCCATCGAGTGTGGATCACACTCTTCTACCACAGCCTGTCAATGTGAGCCAGCTCACCACTGCAGGGCTCCTCGAAGAGCACGTCCTCTAAGCCCAGAACGTGCAGGGACAGGGCATGTGAGAAAGAGATTTGACCTAGTTCAAGATTTCAAAGAGTGGCTCGGAAAATCTAAAATGGCCAAGGAAATAAACCACTGATATGAAGGCTTTTTTTTTTTTTTTTTTTTTTTTTTTTTTTTGGTACTGGGGTTGAATTGAGGGGCACTTTAACCATTAAGCTACATACCCAAGACCTTTTTTATTTTGAGACAATGCCTCATTAAATTGTTGAGTCTGGCCTAGTACTTGCAGTCCTCCTGCCTCAGCCTCCCAGGTCACTGAGATTATGAGCATGCATCACCATGCATGGCTATAAAGACTTCTGTTTTTAAATTTTCTAATTTGTCTTAATTAGGTATGCATGACAATAGAATGCATTTATGTACTTTGATATATCTTACATAGACGGGATATAATTTTCTCATTTTTCTGTTGCTGAATCATATTGATCATGTAGTCACATATATACATAAAGTAATAATGTCTGTTTCATTCCACTATCTTTCCCATCCCCCACATCCCCTCCCTCCCCTCCCATCACTTCCCTCTACCTAATCTAAGGTAACTCTATTCTTCCCTAGTGCCCCCCCCCACCTTACTGTGAATTAGCATCCGCATATTAGAGAAAACATTTGGCCTTTGGTTTTATGGAACTGGCTTATTTTGCTTAGCATGATATTCTCCAGCTCCAACCATTTACTGGCAAATGTCGCAATTTCACTCTTCTTTAAAGCTGAGTAATATTCCATTGATTATATATACCACGTTTTCTTTATCAATTCATCTTTTGAGGGACACCTAGGTTGGTTCCATTGTCTAGCTATTGTGAATTGAGCTGCTATGAACATTGATGTGGCTGTGTCACTAAAGTATGCTGATTTTAAGTCCTTTGGATATAAACCAAGGAGTGGGATAGCTGGGTCAAATGGTGGTTCCATTCCCAGTTTTCTGAGTAATCTCCATACTGCTTTCCTTAGGGGTTGCACCAATTTGCAGTCCCACCAGCAATGTAGGAGTGTACCTTTTCCCTACATCCTCGCCAACATTTATTGTTGCCTGTATTCTTGACGATTGCCA
This sequence comes from Tamias sibiricus, assembly GCA_025594165.1. Lineage (NCBI taxonomy): Eukaryota > Metazoa > Chordata > Mammalia > Rodentia > Sciuridae > Tamias > Tamias sibiricus. Next base: position 341,116 of record CM046662.1, on the reverse strand, counting down.
TTCTGACTGGAGTGAGATGAAATCTTAGAGTAGTTTTGATTTGCATTTCTCTAATTGCTAGAGATGTTGAACACTTTTTTTTAATATATTTGTTGATCAGTTGTATTTCTTCTGTGAAGTGTCTGTTCAGTTCCTTATCCCATATATTGATTGGATTATTTGTTTTTTTGTGTGTGGTTTTTTGTTTTGTTTTGTTTGGTTTGGTTTGGTGTTAAGTTTTTTGAGTTCTTTGTATATCCTAGAGATTAATGCTTTATTGGAGGTGCATGTAGTAAAGATTTTCTCCCACTACTCTTAAAAAAAGAAGTCTTTGGAGACTGAGGTATCTGAAGACTTCTTTTTTAAGAGTAGTGATTTTCTCCTCAGCTTTATCGAGGTATGGTTAACCCCCACACCCCTTATAAAAGTATGTATTTAAGGAATATTAATTGGAGGTCTGATACGTTGTGAAAAATGCTACGTGTTCCCTCACACAGTTGATTCACGTGTGTGTATGAGCACACAGGACGTGCTGCTGGCAGATCTCAAGTGCACAGCACAGTGTTGCTGACTCTAGTCACGTTGCTGCTCATCAGATTTCCAGAACTTACTCGCCTTACAACTGAAACCAAATCTCCATTTTCTCTCTCGGGCCCTGATTCTGCTTCTATCAGCCTTTTCAGAACTGCATGTAAGTGGTATCATGGACATTACCTCGCTGTGTCTGGCTTATCTCTCTCATCACAGTGTCCCCCATGTCTGTGCATGTTGTCACATATGGCGGGATTACCTCTGTGTGGCTGATTCATCCGCTGGCGGACACTTTAAGTTGTTCCAAGTCCTGGCCTTTGTGAATAGTGCTACAGGGCACTCAACTACTGCGCCACATCCCCAGCCCCTTTTGTATTTTATTTAGAGAGAAGGTCTCTGAGTTGCTGAGGGCCTCACTAAGTTTTCTGAGGCTGGTTTTGAACTCAAGATCCTCCTGCCTCAGCCTTCTAAACCACTGGGATTATAGGTGTGCGCCATGGTGCCAGGCTGCAGACACCTGTGAAGAACCTTGTTCCATTTCCTTTCCATATATGCTTAGTTGTGGGATCGCTGGATCGTTTTTTAAAATTTTTGAGGAACTTCCATCTCTTTTCCATAGTTGCTGGATGTAGAAAGACTTTTGGTTGTGTGTGAACCAGTGGAACTACGTGGATAAAAAAGTGGCCTTTTGTCCAGCCTCAGCAATGGCGAGGCACTCAGCAACTCAGTGAGACTCTGTCTCTAAATAAAATACAAAAGGGGCTGGGGATGTGGCCCAGTGGTCGAGTGCCCCTGAGTTCAATCCCCAGTACCACAAAAAAAAAAAAAAAAAAAAAAAAAAAGTGGCCTTTTGTGATCTTAATCAGTGTTGGTGGCCCCATCCTGCTCCCTTTGGGGTACACAGAATATTGCATCCACATTCTAATAGTAGCATTGGGAGAATGAAGAACTCATGGGGATCTGAGTAATGTGTTCTGTGAGAGCAAACCAGAAGTTGGCCTTGACAGGAGAGTACTCAGAGCTGCCCAGGATGACCAGATGCCGGCCGGCCACAAGAGGCCTTCTCCTTTGGAAAGCTACACAGGTCCTTTAGTGGCAAAGTATTGGGCAAAAAAGCTGGTTTGATAAAAGGAACTTTTTTGGGCTATCTCCAGCTTACTCTGGGTAATTATATGCAATATTGATGGAAAATGATCTGTAATAAAAGGGTGTACAGTATCACCCTTCATGAGGAGATATTCATGCACTTATTAATGTGGATATTTCAAACAAGTGGCAGGTCTAATATCTAAAATAATTTCAGAGTAGCAATGAATATAAACCATATTTTGAGATCTGTACTGACTATAGTATAATGTAAAAGTATCTGAAGTTTCTATTGATGACAATCACAGGGACTGCTGTGTTGATGGTTGCTGACAGACGGACTTGAAGGAAATGCAAAATTTCAGTTAGAAGATAGTGAAAATAAAAGGTGATTTCCCCAATTTCGTTAATGATTCTATTATTGGTTGGCTCATGGTGGTTAAAAATCATGTGAGAGCCAGACGTGGTGGTGCACACCTTTAATCCCAGCAGCTTGGGAAGCTGAGGCAGGAGGATCCTGAGTTCAAAGCCAGCCTCAGCAACAGTGAGGCACTAGGCAAGTTAGTGAGACCTATCTCTAAATAAAGTACAAAATAGGGCTGAGGATGGATCAGTAGCTTAGTGACCCCGAGTTCAATCCCTGGTACCCACCCACCCACCCCCCAAAAAAATCATGTGAGCCAGGTCCTTAAAACAAATTCTTTTTCTCCCTCCCTCTCTCTTTCTTTTTCTTTCCCTTCCTCTCTACTTCCCCCTTTTACCTTCCCTCCCTGTGTCTTCCTCCTTCCCTCTTCTCCCTCTTTCTCCATCTTCTCTCTTTCTACCCCTTGCCCTTCTCCTCTCCCCCATCCCTCCCCGTCCCTTCCTCCCTCTGTCCCCGTGCACACACACTCACACGCTGATGTGCCTACTGGTTCCCTGGAGAACCCTGACTGATACAAATGCTGATAACAAGAGTGAAGGGTGAGTTTTCTGAATTGATTCTCTGACCTCATTGCAGTTAAAGCTGATGAAGGATGGGGCTCCAGAGTGACGGCTGGTCATCAAAGAAGGAATGATGGGTCACTAATGGTCAGCTTCCTGATTGAGCTCCTCCACACTCTGGGTTGCTCACAGTTAACCTCCTGCTCCTGCTCCTAGTCATGTGAATGGGGAAGAAAGAGAAGACAGTGATGAAAGAGGGCCGGGGGGGTTCTGGGGTCTATAAGAAAGTAAGTTGCACCCCCTCCCATGGCCACCTAGCTCTGGGGCCCCTTCTCTTTGGAGAAGTCTTTCTCTATCCCTTTCCTCTTTTTTCTATCCCTTTCTTGAGTAGAACTTGCTCTCTGTGCTTGCCTCCACATTCCTCCCCTGTTCCTTCTCCAACACCAAGGAACAAGAACCCGTTCCCAATCTCCAACACACTGGCATCACTGTGTCCTGTAGTTCAAAATAGTTAGAAGAGAGGATGCAGAATGCTCTCATCTCAAAGAAATGATAGATGTTCTCCATTCAGCCTACCAGTCACACTTTGCTTTCAGGTGACAAGGCCAGCAGGACATCTTCCCTGTCCTACCTTGGGGACCTGCCAGCTCTCCAGCCCTGTACATAGTTCAGTTTGCAGGAATCTTCATTGCTTTTCCTTTACAGAAGGCCTTGCCCTGGTCTATCACCTAGATAACATCGTGGTGTCTGGACCACACAAGAAAGGCACAGCTGCCACTCTGGACTTGTTGATATGATGTTTGTGTATCAATGGATGGGAGATAAATCTGGCAGAAATTTGGGGGCTTCCACTTCATTGAAATTTCTAGAGGTCCAGTGGCATTGTTACCTTCTAGTGGTGCTGGATTCGTTGTCTCAGTTCAGCAAAGAATCGAAGAACGGGACACAGAGACAGCAAGCAAGCAGCAGGGTGATTACAAAAGCAGTGGACACAGACTTCTCCAGAGAGAAGGGGCCCCGGAGTCAGGAGTCCGGTGGGGAGTTTGGGCCTAGCCTTTTTATGGTCTCTGGCATTTCCTTCCTTCCCTGTCTCCTCCCCTGCCCACGCTCTCCTCACTCTCATGTGTCCGTGCGTCTGCTGTAGTTTTTATATTGGGCCCCCACTTAGGAGCACAAGTACAGAAGTGTCTGTCTGAGTGGGTCCCCGCTTGCGTCCACAAGCACTTTTGTCAGCCAGGACGTTGGCCTCATGGGAAGCCCCCTCCATGCTCCTTCCTTCTGGACCTGCCCTCCTCACGGCCATCGTGCTGGCCAACGAGACTCTCCTCCATCTCCCTCAGTGTGGGGCATAGTTAGACATCTCAGCTAAGGTGAAGGGTAGGTGGTTGCATTTTGCCCTCCTACAACCAAGGAAGAGGCACAGTACCTAGGTGGGCATCTTGGGATTTGTGGAGGCAACACACTCCTCATGCCACTCTGGTCCATTTACCCAGTGCTTTGAAAAGCTGCCAGTTTTGAGTGGGCTCGGGGCAGAAGAGTCTCCATGCTGTTCTGTATGTCTGTGTATTTGCTGTTATGTCAGTAACATTCGTTGATTATGATGTAGTTTGAAATGAGGATGTGTGATGTTTCTAGCTTTGTTCTTCTTTCTCAAGGTTCTGTTGGGTCTTTCGTGTTTCCATATGAATTTTAGAATTATCTCTATTTAAAAAAGACATTGGTATTTTGACAGGATGGTGTCAGATCTGTAGATACTACAGGAAGTGTGCACATTTTAACAAATGCACATTTTAGTCTTCCACTCCATGAAAATGGCATGTCTTCCTGAAGGGCAAAGCATCACACCGGGGACAGCCGTGCAGCCAAAAGATTTATTCAACAGCCTTCGTGGCTGGTAGCAAAAACCGGAGAAGAGGTGCTCTGGTCGAAGGTCGAAGAGGTGGGAGAGGGGAGTCAGGGAGAAGGGAGTGTGCAAGCTCTGGTGGGAGAGGGGTGCTTGGTCGCACCAGCTAGGATCTCTGGAGCTATCGGCTAAAGCAGCTGCTGTCTGGCTGGAGGCTGGAGCTGTCAGCTGGGAGCGGCCATCGGGCTGAAGGTGGTCAGTCTAGAGCTGTTGGCTGGGGCGACGAGCCGATGTTGTGTGTCTGTGTATCTCTCTCTGTCTGATTTGAGTCTCTCAGACAGGACCTTATATAGGGATTTCTGGTGGGGGGTGCACTAGAGCAACCCCAATGCCATTGGCTCTTTGACCCTAGAACAGGGTGACCTTTAAGCCTATTGGCTCTTGCCAGGGGAAAAGAAACATCCTGCCTGGGGGAAAAAACATCCTGCCCGGGGGAAGAAACATCCTGCCAAGAATGAAACAAGGTTGCTTCTCTCAGGATGTGGAGAACTCTGGGGGGAGGGTAACCTATCTATCACTTCCCACTGTGCTTTTATTATCTTTTAGCAGTGTTTTATAGTTTTCAGTGCACGAGTCTTTCTCCTCCTTGATTAAATTAAATATATTCCCGATTCCTTTGTGTGTGTGTGTGTGTGTGTGTGTGTGTGTGTGTGTGTGGTACTGGGAATTGAACTCAGGGGTGCTTTATCACTGAGCTACATCCCCATCCCTTTTTATTTTTTATTTTGAGACAGGGTCTAGTCAAGTTGCCCAGGTTGTGATCCTTGTAACTTGTAATTCTCCTGCCTCAGCTTCCTGAATGGCTGGGATTATGGGCATGGGCCTGTGCTGGCTCTTTCTTTCTTTCTTTCTCTTCTTTCCTTCTTTCTTTCTTTCTCTTTTTCTTTTTTTAGTATTTGCTCTCAGATTGGGTAGTATCCATTATTTAATATTTGTTTTCACTGACTATTTTCTCTATTTCTCCAATCTGGATTTTTCCCATTTTAGACAGATTTATATCAGTTACTGTATTTCTCGGTTCTAAAATTTCCGTGTATTACTTTCTTATGGCTGCTATATCTTGACTAAGACTTTCAAAATTTTTGTTCTTTTTGAGTGTGTTCCAAAGTGGTCATTGTAACATTTTTATGGTGGATGCTTTGAAACCCTTGTCTAGTTAATTTCACCATCCATATCATCTGGGTTTGGGCATATGCTATTTTGTCTTTTCTCAATCAGATGGGGATTTTTCTAGTTCTTTTATTTTTTAATGATGATGATTATTATTATGATTTTGGTACCAGGGATTGAACCCAGGGGCGCTTGACCAACTGAGCCACATCCCCAGCCCTTTTTATGTTTTATTTTGAGACAGGATCTCACTACATTGCTTAGGGCCTTGCTAAATTGCTGAGGCTGGCTTTGAACTCGTGACCCTCCTGCCTCAGGATTACAGGTGTGCGCCACTGCACCCAGCTAGACTCTCCCAGTTCTTGACACAGCAAGTGATTTTTCCACTGTGTCCTAGATACTTGGGGTATTCTATTACAAGACTCTGTATTTATCCAAACCTAGTGTTTCAGCAGGTCTTTCCTGACCCTGTGACTCTGGGAGGGGAGCTGGTCACTGGACTGCCATGTGGGGATGCCTGTCCATCTCACTAGGCCAGATGTGCGTCTCTGTGTGCATGGGACTGGAGGTTGGCTTGGATTCTTAGATGTATAGGCTAGTGTTTCTCATGAACTGTGGGTGTGTTTAAGGCTTCATTCTGTTGGTTATTTCTCTGAACCTTTCTCTCCTTTCCTCCCACACCAACATTACGTGAATGATGATGTTCTTAATGGATCCCACAGATCCCCAGAATCTCTTCACTTTTCTTCATTCTTTTCCCCTTTTTCTTCAGGCTGTGTAATTTCTGTATATCTGTTTTCAAATTCTGATTCTCTGTGATTGCAAATCCAGATTTAGTCTCTTTCATGAAGTTTTTGTTTCTGTTATTTTACTTTGAGGATTTTCATTTGGTTCTGTGTATGTGTTTGTGTTCCTGAAGGTTGAATCAGGGGGTGCTCTGTCACTGATCTACATCCCCAGTGCTTTTTATATTTTATTTAGAAACAGGGTCTCACTGGGTTGCTTAGGACCTCACTAAGTTGCTGAGGCTGGCTTTGAACTTGCGATCCTCCTGCCTCAACCTCCCGAGCTGCTGGAATTATAGGCATGCACCACTGTGTCTGGCCCATTTGGTTCTTTCAATATAAATTTGGTAGTTTTCTTTAACAAGTCATTATCACGCTCACTCACCTTAAGTCTTTTTAACGTGGTTTCCTTTCATTCTTTGGACATTCCAAATGGCTTCTTTGAAGTCTTTATCTGTGAAATCCAACACCTAGAGTGGAGAAAAACAGACTCAGTTTCTCTTATACTCTTAGGGTATAGACTGCTTCTGAAACCAGATGTGTGGCCTGTCCCCCTGCCCCATACACCCAGCAAACAGTGAGTTCTGTAGTGGACACCAGCTGAATGTCCTTCAATTCAGTTCAATGCTGGCTCTGTCTGTCTGGAGATAGACCCCACAGATTGAGGGCTCAGTCCCCAAGGTAGCCCCCACCTAAGATGCCAGCCAGGCTGTCCTGACTGCGCTTCTAACCAACTGGCTATAAACCAGGATCCCTGCAGCCCTTCTTGGACTGGGTCAGTTTGCTCAAGTGGGTCACAGAGCCGAGGGAAGTACTCCTTGCAGTCACTGGTCTACCACAGGATATTACAAAGGGTGAGTCGAAGAGACACACCCGGGAGGTGGGAGAAGAGGGCTTTTTGCCCTCTGAAACCTGTCTGGATAATCAGGATCCGGTCCTTGTTTCCCCACACCCAGAAGAAATGCCAAGGCAAGAGCTGAAAGTAACTTTTATTTAAGAAACAAAACAGAAAGAGGGAGGGAGCGAGGGAGTGGAGGGGAGAGTGAGGGACTCCTCCAGAGAGGAGGGGTCCAGAACTGATGCCCAAGGGAGTGGGGGTGTCTTGCCCCTTTTATAGATTTCAGGCTTCCTTTTTTCTCCTGTCCTCTTCACCCACCCTGCCTATGTGACCAAAATGACCAGAAGGGCAGGAAGAGAGCCCTTTAGGGGGCGATTGCTTGTGTGGGAAATGTGGCCTTCCCCTCCCCCAGAGGTTGTTCGCAGCCAGGTGCGTGTGGGGGGAGCGCATGCTGCCCTCGTCCTTCTCTTTGGTCCTCAGCTCCCTTTGACCCACCGCACCTCCACACTCCAGGAACCCCCCCAGGCTCAGCCACGGGCTCTCAGAACCTGTGCTTTGGGGTGTTTAGGGTGTTCTTTCCATGGGCATGACAGATCCAGTCACTGGCCACTGGTGAGCCACTCAGCCCGCAGCCCCTCTCTCTCCCCTGGAAGCTGACCCTGCCTTGGTCTTTCAGGGACCAGCCCCATCCTGAAGCTGCTGGGGCTGCCGGTCAGCAGGGGCTCAGCAGCAGACAAGACACGTCACCTCAGAGATTTCAAGGACCTTAGGAGCTGGATGTCTGGATAAAGGAGGAAGACCAAATATATTTCACTATATCACACTTGGGGAATGCTTTCAAAGCTTGGATAAGTTTAGAAATCTGCCTGGCTTTTACTGTTTCTGATCCTTTGTTAACATCAGGCATGTTGTTGGTTATAGTTTTTATGGGAACCCTTTATCCAAAATAGTTTTCTTCTCTTTCTAGCTTGCTGGAAGTTTTAACATGGTTGAGTGATGGATTTCTTAAGGCCATTTTTCTCCATCTGTTATGGTGATCATAGAGTTATCCTTCTGTTTCTCTACTGGTAAGATGAATTACACAGATTGATTTTCAACATCATCTTCCTGAGATGAATACCTCTTTCTTAAGTTTGATTCTACCCAGTATATCACGGATACAGTCCGTTGCAAATAGGGGACCCGTTCTTGTTCCTGGTGTTGAGGATTCCACGCTAGAGACACTGAGGCAAGCATAGAGAGCAAGTGTTATTTAAGAAAGTGATATAGACAGACCCCTGAAGAGAAGTGGGGCTGCAGAGCTGAAATCCTGTGGGAGGGGGTGTGACTTGCTTTCTTATGAACCCCAGAACCCCTCTTTTGAATCATTGTCTTCTCTTTCTTCACTATGCAGGTGACTGAGAGCAGGGGTGTGGAGGTCAGCCCTTAGCAACATGCTGTTTTTCTCTGATAACCAGGCGCTATCCTCTCTCTCTGGACCCCCATCCTCCATCACCTCCACTGACTGTCTACCTTTGCCCCTGCCCCAATTTGCTGAGGAATGTGGCATATCCTACCCACTTAGGCCAGGCAGGGCTGAGTCAAAGAAAGCGTGTGGGAGTCCACACAGTGAGCCCACGTGCAGAATCACTTCAGCTGAGATCCCACCATCCTAACGTCGTCAGATGTGAGCTGCTGGTATTTCCATAAGGAATTTTGCTTCTGTCTTCATAAAACCTGTTGGTAATGAGGTAGAATGGAGAAGAAATAAAAGGTCGGTAGAAAGGAGACCAAAGGGAAGGAGAAAGAGACTGCTGCTTTAAACTTAAAAGCCTGTGATAACTGTGCTCACACTTCACTCCCCAGGCCTGTCTTTCCTGGCTTGCCACTCCCAAACATTTGAAAAAATATGTAAATCTTAAAGTTACTCTAAGTTCACTCACTTACAGAAATTGTCCTGTGCACCTCTAATTTGCCTAAGCACTGTACTAACACATGTACTTTTAAAACAGATTTCTGCATTTCATTTTTCTACTCATTTGAATTTAGTTTGTCCTTTGTTTTGGAACTTTTTGAAATAGAAGCTTAGATCACTGACTTCAACCTTTCCAAGAAGATTCGTGTGTGCATTGAGAGCTGTCATTTTCTATTTGCTTCCTTTTGGTTTTTGTTTATTCTATTTTCATTTTGATTGTCTTTCAACATGGTCTAATTTCCTTTTTCCTTTCTTGGATCTCTGTATTACTTCAGCATGTGTTTAATTTCCAAATATTTGAGGATTTTGAGGCTATCATTTAGTTGTTGGTTTCTTATTTCGTCTCTTTGTGTATAGAGTACTTGTTTTGTGTGTGTGGTACTAGGGACTGAACCCAGGGGTGCTGTACCACTGAGCTACATCCCCAGCCCTTTCTTTCTGTGTTTTAATTTTTTTTTTAAATTGGGTCTCACTAAGTTGACAAGACATCTCTCTTCTCCTCCTCATCTCTCTTCTCTTCCTCTTTATGTCCTTCCAAACCTTTTATTTTTCAATTTAATTATTAATGAATTCATTTTGGGGGGTATTGGGGATTAAACCCAGAGACACTGTACCAGTTTTTTAAAAATCTACAGCAGTGATTGTTTCTCCTTTTGATTTTGTCAGGGTTTTTTGTTTGTTTGTTTGTTTCTTAATTAATCTTAAAGTTCTGTTAAATGCATACACATTTAATATTAAGTGTATCTGTAGATAGATTCTCTTATAATCATGCAGTGCCCTCTTCACCCTTAGTAACTAACACTCATTTACTTTAGCATGATATATCTATTTCTAATCCTTTGCTCTCTCTGTACCTATGTTTTCATATTTTTACCATGTGTCTCTTAACATGCAACACTATATAGCTGGAACTTGTTTCTTTCTTCAGGTTGACAGTCTACCTTTTGCTTAGTGTGTCTAGTCTAATGACATTTAGTATGAATACTAATGTGGTTCAGTTTGATTCCCCTGTCTCACTCTTTTATTTCCTTCTAGTCCCATTTGACCTTTCTTTTTCTTTCCTGTTTCCATTTTTCTCTCTTCTGCTGACTCTTTTAGAGATATTTCTTATTGGCAGTACTGATTACTTTTGAGTTGTGCTATCCAACCTGGTAGCCACTAACTTAAAATTGGATTAAGAATCCAGTTCCGCAGTTGCAGTGGCTGCATTTCAGGTGCTCAGTCGCCGCATATGACTCTTACTGTATTGAACAATGCAGACTGTCCACACTGTTAGAAATTGAGATCAGGATTGATTTTGAGTCAAAATTCCTCAGGTCAAGGTGGAATATTATGGAAAGAGGAATATCATAGTCTGGTGTACGTGTTTGCCATGTCCTTACTGCAGATCAGCTGGGTGCCTCTAGGCAGGCATCCTACTGCCCTGAACCTCAGGTCCCCCTCCTCAACCAGGGAGTGAGCAGCCCTGCTCTTTCTGCTTTATAAGTGCTTGTGGGAAACACTAACGGTAATGTGCTTTTCAAAGGTTAAAGCAGTCTTTTAACAAAAATTATCACTCTTTTAAAGCAGGTTGACTCAGGTTTCTGTGTCTTCTTTTCTCCTTTAGATTGCTGACAGAACTGGAGTCGCCTTCGTGGTGGCCTTTCAGCTCCAAGCTTTGGAAGACACCAGTAGAGGCAAAGCCCAGGGAAAGCACCTCCATGGCTGGTTCTGAGCCATTTGGAAAGGAGGTGGTCATGGCCAAGATCCCTGCTATTATTTCCCAGAGAACAGAGTTCCATGTTAAGCCAGGAAGGCTCACCATCCTGGTTTCTGGGTTGGAAATCCATGACTCCAGCTCTTTGCTCCTGCACAGGTTTGAGAGGGAAGACCTAGATGACATCAAGGTCCACTCTCCTTATGAGATCAGCATTCGCCAGCGGTTTATTGGGAGGCCAGACGTGGCCTATCGAGTGATATCTGCCAAGATGCCAGAGGTCATTCCCCTTTTAGAAGTCCAGTATGGCAAGAAGATCGAGCTGCTGCAAGATGCCTCTGTGCTCAGAAGCACAGGGGCCTCTTCCTCCACAGAGAGGAGCTGGTCCTTCTGGCATGCAGGTGAGTGCCCAGCCAGACAGCCCTTGAGCCCAGACCTAAAAGCAGCTCCTAGCTACTCTGCTCGGTCTGCACACCTGCCAGTCTGACTGCTGAGTTATATGGTACACTCGACAGACATGCGGATTTCAAAACTGGTCAGTGCCACAGTGGGGTTTTGGATATTCCCCAAGGACCCCTGTGTTGAATGAAGTCTTGGTCCCCAGGATGGCACTATTGAAAGATGGTGGAACTCCTTGGAGGTGGGGCCTGGTAGAAGATCCTTAGGTCACTAGAGACAGGCCCTTGAAGGGGATTGAGGGACCCTGGCCCCTTCCTGTCCTTTTGCTTCCTGGCTTGTGATGAGGTGAATGATTTTACTCCTCCATGTGTTTATGTCACAAAATGCTGCCTCACCACAGGTCTGAAACAATGGGATTGCCTGATCTCAGACTGGGAACCTCGAGAACTACATGCCAAATTAAACCTTTTCTCTTTATAAGTTGACTCAGGTATTTTATGATAGGACTATATGTGTTGTTATATATTTGAATATGTGTTGTAATAACAAAATACCGGAAACTGGAAAACTTATAAAGAAAAGAAGTTCATTTATCTTATAGCTTTGGAGGCTTAAAGCCCCAAATGGGGCAGTCCCTTCTATTTGGTCTCTTGTGAGGGCCTCATGGCAGATGATATTGTACTAGGAGTGTGTATAAGAGGGGGAGGTCATATGGCAGGACAGAAAACCAGATTCAGAAGTCAGGCTTGTTCTTTTATAAAAACTCCATCTTTCGGGAACTAACTGGGATTCCATAAGAAGTGTTTTAATACCTTCTGAGGGCAGAAGGGATTAAGTCCCAATTTAAATCCCAATTTAAGGCAGTGATTTAATCCCAATCACTTAAGGACTTCCCGCTAGGCTCCACCCCTTAAAGACCCCAGCACCTATCAACACTATTACAAGGGGACCAAGCTCTGAGCATGTGACCCCACATACTCCTTCCACATCTGAACCATAGGAAGGGGCATTGCTGGTCATTCAGAGTAAAGAAAGCTCCAAGTCCACTGTCCTCTTGTCCTTCTCCTCGGATTGACTCAAGAACAAGCACTCCCAGCCCTAACCTGGCATGCACCACCTGCTGGAGGGCCTCCCTCCCCATGCCGCTCAGCCTCCCAGCCTCCCCTGGCCCTTGGCAGTGAGTCTGCCGAGCACAGGCCAGGTGCACTTTCACTGAGGACGTGGCAGTGCTGGGAGTGCTCAGCATTCTCGGGGTGCTCTACCAAGGGCAGTGGGGAGCAGGGGAGTGAACTGGATGTCACACCAGAGTCCAGCAGGAGAGAGGACGTGTGCTCGGACATGCACTCCTCCAACAAACTCCTGAGCTGTTCCTGCATTAGTTCTGGGTAAGGGGTTTCATAGAGAGATGGAGACGAGGTGTAAGAAATACATGCTACTACATAGAACAGATACAGGCCTTTGCTGTGAGAAAGAAAACTGTCATGCAGACTGCCCAAAAAAGGTACTCAGACCATAAATATCCACTGAGATGTGGGTTGAGGGCAAGAGATCTTGGAACTGCCCTTGTACACTGAAACTAAAGAGGTGGGCGACTGGGATTTCAGGGAGACTCACCATCATGGAGGGGTGGTGACTGTCCTAGAGAATGGGGCAGTGGGGAGGTGACTGGGTGTGTGACTGCATGAAGTTGGTGTCATTTTCCCAGGTTTTTTTTGGTGTTGGTTGTTTACTCTCCCAGGCAGTGTGAGCCCTGACGTCATGGGGTCGGTGGCCTCCTGCAGCAGTGAGGTTCTTCCACTGCTGCCCCCTCTGTGTTCTGCTGCCCACCCCCCATGTGGCTGGGCTCAGTCTGGGCCTGTCCTTCCTCTGGAGCCTCCCGGAGCCTCAGGATGAGGCGTCTCAGTGCTGCTCCAGTCCACCGTATGCCCTCCTCTCCAGTCCTCGTTACAAACCTGGGTTCAGGGAATCTTGGTGGCACTCTTCTGGCTACTGCGTGTTAATATTCACTGAGTCTCTGGTGAAGGGACGTAGGAAAGAGACTGTCACAGGCCCTGTTTGGGCATGACACAGGTCTCACCTCAGTTATTTTCACTTCCTGGGAGGACTCTGCTGGCTGTGGAGCATGAGCTCTGCCAAGTGTCATCCTCCTTTCTTTCTTCCTTCCTTCTCTGTCCCTTGCTTGGATAGACTGGGGCTCCTGCTCGGCAGGCAGCCTTCCTCCCCTGAGCCCAGTCCCCGTGGCTAGTGGGTGGGGTGTGCCCCACCTCATGGCTGGTGCGTGTGAGGCCAGCCCTGGCGGCAGGTGTCTCAGCAGGAAGCTAGCCTGTGAGTCGCTGGGGCTCAGTAGTGTTCCTGACCACAGCTGGGGTGAGGCTGTCCTCTCCTCTCATCTTCTGTGCTGCGGCTGTGTGTCCAGCGTCTTTGTTTTTACTGCTCAGAGTTGGAAAAGGCTGAGGCAGTCGAGTGGAACCATGCCTGAGCCCCTGGGTGCAGCCTGGTGGGGCGCGCTGAGTGCACACCGCCACACGGGGGCAGTGTCGCCATGTCGCAGGCCGTGCTCTGGCTCCTGGGGTAAAGATTTCCAGAGAACTGTAGTGATGTTCAGGCAGACGGTGGAGGCAGTGCCCGTCAGGAGCAGAGCCGGGGAGTGGGAAGACAGGACAGCGTCTGCCTCGGGAAGTGCAGTTGTAGACTGCTGCTTTTCTGCTTAGAATCCTCAAAATCGTGTTTAGAGTTTAGAATTGTCTCCAGTTTGCAGGAAAAGATCTGAAGCTACTGCCGGCCAAGTATCCCTTATCTGAAATGCTTAGGACCACAAATGTTTTGGATTTAGAATTTTTTCAGATTTGGGGATATTTGCATAGATAGTGAGATATCTTGAGGCCAGGACCCCAGTCAACTTGAAGTTCATTCGTGTTTTACATAAACGTTACACACATAACCTGAGGGTGATTTTATACAATATTTTTCATAAATTTAGCACAAAGTTTCATGGTATGGGATTTTTCTGCTTGTGTCCTCTTTGTGCTCAGAGTGTTTGGGGACTTGGAGCATGATGGATTCCGGGGTTCTGGGTTAGGGATATTCACTCTCAATCTGCGCAGAGTCCTCTATCCCCCATCTCTGTGTCTATGCCGTTGTTAGGTGCCTCCTTATCACAGCCAGGGAGCACCCACGTGTGTTGCCCACTAGAGGCCAGGACACCTGGGCCCTCACTTCTCTTTGAAGTCCTCTTCTGTCTCTAGAGCCCCACAGCTTGTGATCCTAGACTTTCTGGGCTCCCCACTCTGATGCTTCCTCAGAGTCCTCCTCGGTGCTCTTAACAGCCTGAGGAGGACTGGCAGGGTTCCTGCTAGAGTCTGTGTCATGTGTTGTTGTGGTTTGCCTGGGGAGTGGTTTGGAAGGCAGCCACACAACGAGGTGCCCTCCTCTCTCATCCCATGACTGGCGCTCGTACAGCATTTTCTATGGGTCGTTTGTTAGCTGATTCTGTCTTGGCTGTTTGCTGCTATCACCTGTTCAGAGAGGTTTCCCAGAACCAGGATCAAGGAGGCTCCCAGAACTTCTGCTGCCCACAGCACTTGTGCCTGTGGTCACTCGTGGTGTTCCTAGAGCCGGGCAGGCCAGGCAGCAGGAGGCACAATGGTGGATGGACGGCAGTGTCTTTGCAGGGTCAGTTGCTCCTGGCTGTCTTCCTAGGCAGAGGAGTTCTGCTTCAGCTGAGGGTTCTAGTACAGGGTCCCTGGGGGTGCAGGCACTGTGCTGTACATGACAGAGCCCTGGGGCACCAGGACAGGATCTTTAGGGATGCAAGCACTGTGCTCTGCATGACAGGGCTTTTGGGGGGACAGGGTCCCTGCAGACACACACAGCACACAGTGCATCTTAAGGGTCCCAGGATGGGGCCTTCGGGAAGGCAAGCATGTGCCATGCGTGATGTGCTCTTGTGTGACCTGAGCATGGTTAAATAGAGCTGCTCGGTTCTCATGCCTGACCCCCTGGGAGACCACTGTGCCTGCTTCTGCCATACTCTTTTATCACTTTGAAAATACAAGTGTCTGTTGGAATCCCTTGACTGCCGTCTCCTCCTGTTCCAGCTTCCTTGTGCTGTCCTTCCCACATGGATAGATGTGCACCTTCACATTCTGTGTTTGCCCCACCCAGCCTGGGCACCCTGGGTGGAGGGACATTTCCCTGGGTGCAGATGAGGCGCAAGGCCCATGCCCGGGGGAAGGTCTGCCAGGTGGAGTGCTGGCAGGTTTCCCTCTGAGCCTGTGTCATCTGCAAGGGAAGTCCCCAGGCCACAGGCGAGCCTTTGCTGGGTGGGGAGGGGACTTCCTGCCGCCCAGTACAGTGCAGAAGCCACCCCTGGAGGCCAGTGCCTGGGTTCCCTCTTCCAGCGTGACCTCACTTAGGACCTTCTCAGGCCTCCTTACTCCAAGAAGGTGCAGTTGTCTCTTACCCCTTTTTGGCAGGGCCATTTTTGCAGTTTTTATTTAGCTGAGATTATTAATGACTGAAGAGGTAGCAACTGTCCTGCACAGGACCACCAGACTTCTCCTCGGATGTTTCAAACCACGGCATGACTGAGCCAGCCCCAGCCCTGGAGGTGTGGAGCCTGTGGCTTAGCCGAGTCCCGCCTGACCCTGCAGCTCAGGGAGAACACCCGTGCCCTCGTGCTCGGTGGGTGACTGTCATGTCCAGGAAGAGCACTCCTGCTCCAGCCTTCTGGGCGCCGAAGCAGTCAGTGAGGGTCTCCTACAGCCTCGGGGGTTGAGTGGGAACCCAGCCACGTCTCAGCAGCTCCAGGGCTCCACTGCTCGGAGCACGTGCTGGAGCTGGAGCCCCACAGGAAGGCTCTTAGGAGAGCTCATACCAACCCAGGACCGCCAAGGCCATGGGCAGAGATGCAGGCCCGCAGAGCAGTGCATGGCTCTGTGCCAGCCAGCTGAAGGGTCTCCACTGCCCTGGACACCTGAGCAGACAACAGGGTCCTCTGGGTCTGGGATGGGCTCTCCCTGCAGCCCGCCTGGCAGAGCCTTTTCATGCTGCGTGTGGTGCAGTCCTGTCCCCAGCCTTGCTATCCTCTGCTTAAGCTCATGACAGCTGTGGGACGCGTCCTCCGTCTGTCCTGCCTCGTCGGCTACTCACCCGCTAGCTGGTGCGGGGCAGCACCTGGACATTTTCTTGCAGAGAAGTGCTGGTCAGCAGGCCCGGGGCTGCTGGGAGCTTTGCCAATAGCACCTCAACATGAGCACTTGGCAGGTGCACTCCTTTTTTTGTAGTTGTTTAAGAACAGAGTAGGAAAGCACCCATCCAAGTGATCTACCCTAAAGGTGCTACTTATGAGACCTAGCCGCGGAGACATGCAGAGTGGCCATTAGTTAAGGGGCCTGACTTTCTGGAGTGTGCCTCACCTCCCCGGCTGGACGGCCAGGCTCTCCTGCATGCCACTTCAAACCCAGCCACGTTCATCCTGGGCGGTGAAGCCAGGTCTGGCACGCAGTCTGGCACTCTCAGGGGAGGTCACCTTGAAAGACATCATAAGAGGCAGCGAGACTGAGGAGGGTGTGTGTGTGTGTGTGTGTGTGTGTGTGTGTGTGTGCGCTGGAGGTGCCTAGTGCCCTTCCTGGAGAGGACAGAGAAGTCCGGTTTCTTGGAAAGTATTGAGCCTAACCCATTTTGCTCCTGCCTTTCAGGCCCAACAAGGCACCCTCTCCCCAGGTGCTTTCTTTCCTATTGTTGTCTGATGTGTTGGGCAGTGGCTTCCCGCTGCTGTGCCTTGTCTAGCTAGGAGGAAGGCATGGTGATGGTCACAGGCCCCTCCTGTGCTGAGGAAAGGGCTGCTCAGCCAGTGCTGTTTCCTCCCACTTGGCCAGCTGCTCCACGTCTGGGGTGGCTTGAATCATGGAGAAGAGCAAAGATCAGGCTTCAGTGGCAGCTCTTATCTGGGCTGTGAAGTGCTAGGGTTGCCGTTGGAGCTACTCTCTGAATAAAGGACAAGTGGCACCCCTGCAGGCAGCCACCAGGAGCTGCACTTCATGGGGACTTTCACACTGTTCGTGGCCCACTTCCCTGTCTTTACTGAGGTTGAGCAGTGTGCGGGTGTTCTGTGAGTCCCGCACCTCAGGGTACCCCAAACTCAGAGATGCCACGTCTTGCCAAGCCCAGCCACAGGGTAGCTCTGAGTCACCCTCTACCTCGGCACAACCTCACATGCGGCTTCAGTTGGCTCTGATGGCTGGCCATTTCCTGTGCTCTCTGGAACCACTGTGCTTTGTGGAACAGCCCAGATGTCCCTGAAGTTTCCTGATGATGTGTTTTTATGTACACTTCACCGGGTTTCAACGGTTCTTGTGTTTTAGACTCCAAATCTTCAGTCTTTACTCAAAGAAAAAAAAATGGCCAGGCACAGTGGCACACACCTGTGATCCCAGTGACTTAGGAGGCTGAGGCAGGAGGATTACAAGGTCAAAGCCAGCCTCAGCAACTTAGCAAGGCCCTAAGCAACTCAGTGAGACCCTGTCTCTAAATAAAATATAAAAAGGGGGCTGGAGATACAGTTCAGTGGTTAAGTGCTTTGGGTTCAATCCCTGGTACCAAAAAAATAAATACATAAAAATTGACCACTCTTGAATGAATGGCCTTTCTTTAGAGATACTTATAGAATTAGTCCTGGGTATTTACAGTATTGCAAACTGTCATGAGTATGAAGCAAACAGTGGTCCTGGGTGAGGCGTCCAGCTCAGCAGAGGTGTGGGGATGGAGGCGTGCAACATGCATGGACACACCCCACCCGCCCACAGTGCTGTGGCAGTCTCCAGTGTGCCTCCGTGAGGCTCTGAATGTTTGTGTGTGGTTTGTATCTTCCGAAAGATGTCACCGCTGACCTCAGCTTTCCATTCCAGCATCCGGGCTGACGGGCTGCACCACTCCGCATGAGCAGCTTGCAGGAGGCCAGGAAGGCGGGCCACTGCAGCTGCAGAAGAGCCAACCACTCCTCTCTGAGAGGGAAACCCAGGAGTTGACACAGGTAAAGCGTCCCCAGGTGCCTTCTTAGGCCAGTGGCATGCCTGTCCTCCTTGCAGACTCCTCTCTCCTGCCTGAAGACAGGGTCTCTGTTCATTTGCACTGGTCTCTTTCTGAATGCTGCTGCTGGGGCCCGCTGCTTATATGCCCCCCATAACTGGAGAAAGAAAGAGCACCCCTGTTCTGAGTCCATGCACCTAGTGACACGTTGACTTGCACGTCTTGCCAGCCTGCTCCTGTGCAGACAGTTGCCCTGGCAGCTGCTCCACCGTCTGTGTGTGTGTGTGTGTCTGTGTGTGTGTGTGTGTGTGCGTGAATTATGCATATGTGCGCAGTGCACATGTGCTGGGCTTGTACGTGTGTGCACCTCTCACATTTGTACAGACACTGTGCGCGTGTGTGCTATGCCCGTGCCACACTGTGCACTCCAGCTCACTCAGACTTTGTACTTAGCACTGGGTTCTAAAGAAGGCTTACCACTGGGCTGGGATTGTGGCTCAGCGGTACAGCGTTCGCCTAGCACGTGCGCTGCCCGGGTTCAATCCTCAGCACCACGTACATATAAACACATTGTGTACAACTAAAAGCAAATAAATAAATAAATATTTAAAAAAAAAAAAAAGAAGGCTTACCACTTTTCTCCAGAAATGGAAATTTGAATATTTGATGTAAATACTTTTTAACTTGTCTTCCTACAGTTTTACTGGACAGTAGTGGCTTTTTCTTTCTCTAATAGTTTTGGAAGTAGTACCTAGTTGTCATACCACTTGCAAATATTTCAGTGTGTGTCTTTAAAAAATAAGAGCTTTTAAAAGAGAACCATGATACTATTAATATTTTTAAAAATGAAATAGAGTTCCTCTGTATCATGACTGCTAAGTTGATGTCACATGTCTCAGTACCCCTGTGACGGTGCATGTCACCTGTGCCCAGAGCGGGGCCTGCACTCGGCACTGGGGGTGCAGTGTGTCTCACGGCCACTGGGCACTTCCGTCAGGAGTCAACCTGTGCATAAGAGCACACTCCTGCTCTATGTGTCCACGTAGGCACAAACTTCTTTGAGTATTTTTCGGGGGGGGGGGGGGCGGGCAATCATTCTTTTTTTTTTTTAAGGATTTTTTTATAACTTTATTTATTTATTTATTTATGGTACCAGGGATTGAACTCAGGGGCACTCAACCACTGGGCCACATCCCCAGCCCTTTTTTGTATTTTATTAGAGACAGGGTCTCACTGAGTTGCTAAGTGCCTCGCCATTGCTGAGGCTGGCTTTGAACTTGCGATCCTCCTGCCTCAGCCTCCCACGTGCTGGGGTTACAGGCGTGCGCCACCGTGCCCGGCTAACTTTATTTTACTTATTTATCTTTTATGCAGTGCTGAGGATGGAACCCAGTTGCCCACACGTTCTAGGCAAGTGCCGCACCCCCGAGCCCCAGCCCTGCCAGCGTTCACCTCTGTTATGGGGTACATGACTCGTCGCCTTCTCCTCCTGGTCTCACTTGGCTCACTTGTAGACATGGCACTCAGACATGCTGTTGCTGGCTGTGACCAGCCCATTCAGCAGGTCACCCCACTGGTCACACAGACAGCCAAACTCGCTGGGTACCGGTCTTATTTGTGTTTTGAGAAACGAGTGTGCCCAGGCCTGTGCACCAGGTCCCCCAGCATGCTCCTGAGGGTTCGTGAGAGCACGTGGGCCTGAGGGTGCTCCATGCCTACCTGCTGTGGTGCTGTCCCACGGTTGTGCTCAGGTTGAAGGAGAAACCTTGCTTTGGAAGAAAGAATGAAGATTTACCTGTGATTCTGATGGTGGCCATGTTGTTTGAGAAGACCCTTCCTGTTTCCAAATGTCCCATCTACCAGCCTGTCCCATGCACCCCAAAGCAGAGGACAGCATAGGACATATCAGGACGAGCATGCAGAAGGCTGAGGGCAAGGTGGGGCTCCTTAGTGACTGGGCTGGGAACAGTGGAACCCCAGGTCAGGGCCCTTGTTCAGGGCACCAAGGTCAGAGGTAGAGGGAGAGGGCCCGTGGTCCTGTGGCCCGGCTGGGAGGGCTCACATGGAACTGCGAACGCAGGAAGGAGGCTGATGAAGGCTGTGTGCTGGCCAGGAGGAAGGGCCTGGTTTCATGTGAGATGGTCTTTTGGAGGTAAAACAGATGTTTCAAATTTAGAGAGGAATTCTTGGCTGTGTAGTTGAAGCTCAAGCATAAGTAGGAATGAGTTACGTTTCTGGGGTAAACAAAAATGCAAGAGACCATCCTCCATCCAGCTGTGGTTGTGGTTGTGGTTGCAGATGCCATTAAAGCATTACATGGAGACGTGTCCGGAGATTTAAATTGCAGTTAGGGGTACTGTGGGGAGGTGGCCAGGATTCCACAGGGATGGGAATGGGCTGTGTGGGTACCCAGTCTGCAGGCCCCTGAGGTCTGTAGCCATCATCTGTCACGTCACTGTGGTTAGGAAGGATGAGCCCAGGAGTCCAGAGGGCAGCCAGCCCCATGGTGGGCTTGGCAGAGCCCCTTGACTGGCTGCAGCATCTGCGCCCCCTCAGAGCTGCTGCTGTGCTGGGTTGACAGGATCTGCAGAAGCCACATCATTGATGCAGGGTTTGGAAATGGTAAAACAAAACGTGGCTCTTGGCTGTCCCCAAAACACGGCATTTCAGGTTCAGAAGAGGTATCTTTGTCTCCATTTCTCTGTCCTGTCCTGTCCTGTGTTTGGGGTTTCTTCATCCCACCTCCTATTTTACTGTGAAGAGAGTAAACTTCACACTCAGGTGGAACCTGAGAGGGTGGATTCCACTGGGTGCAGGAACAGCAGGATGTGTTGACGAGCTGCAGCAGAAATAGGAGGCTCTTGTGTGCGGCACCCTGTGTCAGTGCGATGAGCGCATGCACAGCGGCCCTCAGTATGGGGCCACAGGAGGCATCTGGCCCTGGCTGAGCTCTCATGCCATGTGAGGACACTTTATCTGTCTGCTGTGTGTGATATCGTCACAGTAAGCACAAGACACAAAAAAGAAAACCCGCTTGGCTTGCTCAGTCTAACAAAAGAAGTCTGATTTCAGTGGGGAGCACAGAGAGCTGGTGGGTGGGGTTGTGAGGAGAACACTGTGGCCCTGCCAGGCTCGTGCAGGGCCCTGGGTGGCCCAGACCTGCGAGGACAAGTGTTCCTGGTGGTGTTTGCACCTGTGGAACCCTGAGCCTCTCAGCCAGCCCCCAGGGGCCTGCCTTGGTGGTTAACCGGAGCGTTCTGGGGTTCTCCACTGACTGTGGACTCTCTTAAGAAACTCGTGCACTTCTATCTTTACATTTTCTTTCCTTTCAAGAAATTAGAGAACACATCTAATCGTCTTCAGGACCTATCTACCTGCTGTGTCTGGTGCCCGGGTTCACGCCTGCCTCAGTCCGTCTGTGTCCACTCCCCACTGGAGAGACACCACTCGACTGCTTCTGGCATGCTCTGTCTGTGTCAGGGGGTCACAGTCAGTGGTGTCCCTGAGCCTGAGGGGATGTGAAGAGCAGGGGTCACTGATCCCGGCTCCCAGCACTCGCCATCTGCACGGAGATGACAGCCTGTCCCGCTGCATGACTCTCAGTGTGGGCTGCGGAGGAGCCAGTGCGGGTCCCGTGTGACCAGGCACCTGGGAAGAAGCCACACTGCCCCAGCAGGGGAGCGTGGGCTCTGCGCTGTGAGCAGCGGGGCTGAGGAGGCGCAGGCGTGCGGGCACACTGCAGGCTCGGCTCCTCTCCTCAGCCCTGAAGGCTTCCCAGACCACCCATTCCTTCCCTCACTACAGGGCGCAGCCAGACGTTGGCCTCTGGGGGTGAGAGGGGCAGCTAATGTTCTTACACACAGCTTTGATTTCAGTCCAGGCGTTAGTGCTGGACTCAGCTACGCATCTCAGTTGCGGGTTGAACATCCCTAACCCAGAAATCTGAAGTGACCCCAAATCCACACCCTTTAGAGCACCAATATGATGACACCACAGGTGGAGACCTCTGTACCTGACCTCATGGGATGCTCCACAGTCCAAATGCAGGTACACTAGAACATTGCTAAGATCACCTTCAGGTTCAGTGTCTGAGGTGTGCATAAAACAGAAACAGATTTTTGCATTTGGCTTTGAGTCCCATCCCCAAGATATCTCATTAAAATGTCTTTGCAATTATTCTAGAATTAAAAACGCTTCTGGTCCTGTGCAGGGGAGGACCTACACGTACTTTAATTGTGAATTGCTCCTAAGTGCTCCTAACAGCATGGCCTATGTCTTCTCTGAATGGCATTCAAAAATGGCTGTTGGTCTCTGTTATAGCATGTGTCGTTGCTTCATCTTACCGTGTAACTGAGTAATATTCTTTAGTTTGCATAGCTGCATTTTGCATATCCAATCATTTGTTGATGGACAGTTGGGTTGTCTCCGACTTTTGGCTACTGTGAGTAGTGCTGTGGGAGCATTCACAGAGAAGACGCCGTTAGGGCTGACTCCGGCTCCTCTGGGCGAGATCCCCGACTCCCAGGGCAGCTTGCCAGACCTCACGTAGCTGCGGCACCCTGCCTCCCTGACGGCAGCACACAAGAGCCCTGGCTTCCTCACCCTCAACACTCACTCTCATTTAAAGGTCTAGAGCCATCCTGGCAGGCATGAAGTGGGTCTCGTTGTGGTTTTCTAGTTCATCTGATTTTTGTTTGGGCACTGTGGATTGGACCCAGGGGTACTCTCTCACTGAGCTACGTCCCCAGCTCTTTTCATTTTAGTTTAGAATCTTTCTAAGTTGCAGAGGCCTGCCTGGGACTCGTGACCCTCTTTCCTCAGCCTTCTGAGGGGTGTGCCATCGCCACTCCCAGCACTGTCCTATTAAAGTTCGAGTTTTAAAAGGGTGCAGATAGCAGCAGCCAAATGAAGAGACATAGTAAGGTTCCAGGGGATCCCAAGTGTGGACCTCTGTGCCGTCTCTCACGGAGCCAGACATCACCTGCAGTCACATCAGTGTGGCACCAACCAGGACGCTCCACGGGGCTCAGGGTCTACGATATTTATTGGGGTTTCCCTGTGGGGCATGATTGATTGAACCAGCAGCCCCATGCCTGAACGCGATCCCTCGCCCCGTCCTCTCCAGGAGATAGGGCTGGGCTCAGGTGGCCCACAGCCCTACCCTGCAGCCCCCTGGCTGGTCCTTCCAGCTCCTCCTGTGTTTATGTCATTGCGTTTGCATGAACTCAGGTTTGGTCCCAGTACTCTGGAATGACAAAGACAGTCCCATTGCTGGGAAAATTCCAAAGAGTTAGTTTTGTCCCCAGGAACCAGGGACAAAGGCCAATCAAATTCTTGTTGATTGTACAAGTGCACAAAAGTTCCTGATTCTAGAGAGCCGCAGTTTATCTTTTTTTTTTTTTTCCTTCTGTTGTTTGTCCTCCCCAGTGTGAAGTCTTCCAAGCCGAGAGCAGAGGGTATCTTCCCACTTGTGTCCTTCTCCAACTTCTTTCAACAGTGTTTGTCCTTTGCTGTGTACAAACCTTTCACCTTCTTGGTGAACTTCGCTGTTTTATTCTTTCAAATGCCATTATAAATGGAATTTTTCTCGACTTCTTTCTCTGATCTGTTGCTCCGCCTGAAGACTGGTGGCCTCTGTGCTGGCTCTCCGCCACACGAGGTCGGGTGGTCTGTTCTGGCTGCCGTTCTGTGGAGTCCAGGGCTTTCTGCAGTTAGAGCGTCATCTGCACACAGATGGTTTTGCTGCCTCCTTTCTGATGTGGTGGCCTTTTTCCTTTTTTGTCCTACTACTCTGGCTTCCAGGGTGGGGGCACCACATTGCAGTGACGGGTGCAGATCTCGACTCTCTCGGTCCTGACCCTGAGCCATGTCAGCCCTGTGCTTCTCACAGATGCCACTGCCCTGTTGGAGAGGTGCCTCTAGTCCTGGTTTATAGGCATTTGTATCGGGAGGGGATTTGGAGCTGTGGTGATGCTTCTCTGTCATCCAGACCATCTGTGGCTTTTCTCCTCGTGCTCTTAATATGCTGTGTCACACTGTCTTCTCACATTGAGCCCCTGCCCTCCAGCTTAGTCCCACGTGGATTTGGTTTGCTTCGTATGTTGTATTTGTGTTTTCACTCATGTCAAAAAAATTCAGAAATTTCCTTCCACTGGTAGTTTAAGAGTGTGCTGTTTAACTTCTACCTATTAGTGAATGTTTTAGATTTCCATATTTCTAGTTTGAGTCCACTGTGTTCAGAAAATGTTCTTCCTGTTGTTTCTTTCAGTGTTGGTGAATTTGCTGAGACTCCTTTCCTGCCGTGTGGCGTGTGCTGGAGAGTGCTTGTATGCACTGAAGCAGGGCACGCTGCTTCTGCACGGACATGTGTATTTGGTCTGTCTTCCACAGCTCCTAAGGTCCTTGAAATCTCTGAGGTGACGTGTCTTGTCTGCTGCTGAGCCCCTGCTGACTGGCAGCCCCAGCAGCTTCAGGATGGGGCTGGTCCCTGAAAGACCAAGGCATGGTCAGCCTCCAGGGGAGAGAGAGGGCTGCGGGCTGAGTGGCTCACCAGTGGCCGGTGACTGGATCTGTCATGCCATGGAAAGAACACCCTGAACACCCCAAAGCACAGGTTCTGAGAGCCCGTGGCTGAGCCTGGGGGTTTCCTGGCCCTCCTCCCTACCTCACAGATGTGTCTCTTCATCTGCATCTTCTGTAATCTTTTTCTTTTTTTCTGAGACCAGGTATTGCTATGTTGTCCAGGCTGGCCTTGAACTTGGAATCCTTCTGCCTCAGCCTCCAAATAGCTGGGGTCGCAGGCACGCTGTGTGGGGTGGAATGTGTATGTCTCTTAGATCCAGTGGGTTGTTAGTGCCATTCGAGTCCTCCGGTTCCTTACTGATCTTCTGTCTAATGTTCTTCTCATTATTGGCATCTTTTTTATTAACTTTTAAAAATATGTAGCAGGTATGATGCAGTCTTTGGTTCAGGCTGGGAACCAGGCCTTGGGTTTTTGATGCTGTTGAATTGTGTTAAACAAATGAGAAAGTGAAGTTGAGGTGGCTGCTGGCTGTGGGCCCTAGTGGCACACATCTGTCTGTCCCATTTGCAGCAGGAGGGCAGCATGGCTGAGAGGGGTGAGTGATTCTTCACCGATTCTCAGCCATTCACTCCTTGTCCCTAGCATTTGGCTTTGGTGTCATCTCATCACAGGACAGGGCCATTCCTAGAGTGTTGGCAAGAACAAAGGTGATGCAGTACCAGGTGCCTGGTGTCGCTGAGCCCCTGGTCACTTTGAGGAGCCCCTGTGTGGCGCGCTTCCTCCTGTGCGCTGAGCTTCTGTGCTCCGTGTGGATGCAGCACGTGGTTCATCTGGTGAGAGCTGTTTCAGGCAGGCTTGGTTTGGTTTTGTTCTGTTTGCTTGCTTGTTTTTTGCTGCTGTGACCAAAAGACCTGACAAGAACAACTAGAGGGGAGAAGTTTATTGGGGTTCCTGGTTTCAGAGGTCTCAGTCTAGATAGCCAGCTCTTCCTGCAGAGCTGCAGGTGGGGCAGAGCATCATGGCGGAGGATGTGGTGGAGGAAGGTGCTCAGACAAGGCGCCAGGAGGTAGAGAGAGCGGGCAAGCTCTGTTCAACAAGGACAAAGTATACACCCCAAAGGCTTGTCCCCAGGGGCCACCTCCTCCAGCCACACCCTACCTGCCTACAGTTAGAGGGTGACCTCTACCAGAGGACTGATGGGCTGGTGGGGTGGAGGCTCTCAAGCCTGTCACTTCACCTCTGCCCCGTCTTGTGTTGTCTCCCACACGAGGGTCTGGGGGACACCTCACATGTAGACTGGAGCTTATTGCTCTCTTAAACTCCTGGCTCTCTTTATGGGATTGTGGCCTGGCAGCAGGGGGTGGCATGGGTGGATGGTGTGACCCAGGCTGTCCCCTGGTCCCTCACTGTAGAGCACCATTCTCTCTCCAGGCCTCAAGTGAGAATGGCTTTCCCTGGCAGCCAGCCCCAGATGGACCTTGAGATCCATGGGTCCCTGAAGACCTGAGCTCAGCTGCTCTGCTGTCGCCAAGTCCCCTCAGAGATGGCACAGGGGTACTAGCCACTGCAGTATGGGGTTATCCTAAGGCAGGGGAAGCCTCCCACCCACCCCCTTCCAGCCCCAGACCACTTGGGGACTCTCAGGAATATAGCCCCTGGGGTGAGGGTGTGGGGTGGCCTGTGAGCACCGCCTGTGACAGATCACAGCAGAGCGTGTTCCTCAAGCCCCCGGGGCCTTGCTACAGGGACTGCCAGCTTCCCCTCTCTGCCTTCTCCACAGCATATGATAGATAGCCGCGACTGGTAGGACTTCTGAGAGTCACAGACAGCTTGATTTATCCCTGCTCTGTTCTTCAGTGGGCGCTAATTTCTCACTGCAAGAAAATTCAGTTTCTAGGTGAGTCAGAGTCATAACAGTTGAGGGCAGACAGCCTCCCTAATGCTCCCTCACTGCACAGTGATATTCACAGTCTACCCTGAATCCTCGGGCCACACAATGGGGTGGGGCAGGACACCCTTCACACTCTCTGCAGAGACAACGACTGATGCATTACCATGTGTTTGGGAGTGTAGGGTGGGTGCTCCTGAGCCAGATCATGCAGTGACAGCACAGCTACTCCGTTCCTGGTGGGGTTTGGGCCTCTGGTGCTGAGCCTTGCCCCCTGCTGGTGCATGCATGTGAGCACATCTCTTTTGGAAGTACGCGTGGCTGTCAGTAAGCCATGTTTCCATCACTTATTTCCTTTAGGAATAAATGAAAATGGCAGGGGCTGAGCTCTCTCCTGTCTGCTCCTGCAGTGCACTGGTGTGCCGTTGCTCAGCCTGCACGGTGTGGGTAGATCTCGTCCTGCGTTCAGGGAAGTGTGAGCATGTAAAGTGGACAGTGCACACTGCTGACTGCAGGCTCTTGTGCAAGAGCATTGTCAGGCACCCCAGGGGCTGGCAAGGCCAGGAAAGCCAAGTCTTCCTTGAGGGTCACTGATGGAGGATAAGCGGCTTTTGTGCTACCCTGAAGGGTCACAGTTCTTACCTCTTTGTCTGTTTCCTTCCCCAAGTTTATTTGTTCAGAATGTGTCTTCTCTTCCTGTCTGGTTCCTACCTGAGTCACCAGGTCATTCATTACCCTTTCCTACCACAGATACTAAGGGAACCCGTGCCCTCAGTGGACAGCCACACACGATGCCTCAAGCAAAAGACCCTTGGCATTCCTGTGGTTTTGTTTTTTTGTTTTTCCAAAATGGTTCCCCCTGACACACACGTGTGTGTTTTTGTATCTTGCCTTTGTTATGTGAACTATATGTTTCTTTCTTGTAAAAATTAAAGCACTTCCAGTCAGGTAATGCCTGTGTAGGTAAAGCTGCCTGGTTACTTTGTGTAGCAGGGATTTGGGGACGTGTTTGTTTGGAGCCTGGTCTTTGACTCACAACCAGAGAGGGCTCATCAGAGAGGCCCCTGGTTATTTCAGAGGCTGGCAACATTAACGTGGATGACTAGACAGCTTGTCATTCTGAGCCACAGAGGGAACAACTGTTTTTAAGGTTTGGCCAGACTTCATGAGCTCCATTCTTTCCATCCTGTTATAAGGAATGCACACGATGCTATTTAATTACTTCAGTCCCTCTCTTAAAGGAAAAAGGCTACCAGTATTCCAGAGGTACTAATGCTTTGAAGGTTAACTCAGTAACTTTCTTTGTCTGCAGACTTAGTAATTATAAAGATCTCTTTTCAATTTGCAATAATTGATTATTTCCAAGTGCATTTAGGCAGACAGGACAAGGGTCTTAACAGGCTATTTGGAACGAGCTCTATTATTAAGCCTTAAAATTCAGTGAGACTTTTTTCCAAGTCAAAAGTTGAATGAAACTACTCTGTATTTCATGTATTTATGTAATAAAATGCCCAAACTTTCATAGGTGGTCAGCAGGTTTTGGCCCCTGGTGAATTATAGGTGCATATAATTAAGCAAAGACCAAGGAATGTGTGTGTGTGTGTGTGTGTGTGTGTAAATATAGATATATAGATATACCTTTGCCACAGTTTCACTGTGCATAGGGACAAGGCAATTGATTCCTTCCAGAAAGATGGAGATGGAAGTCTATCGTGGAGATGGTCCTTGAGGGCAGAGTCATGTGAGGAAGATGGAGAGGGAAGTGTTGGCCACACAGGCCCTGTTGATGAGATGGTCCTATGGCGGGGTGGTCCTGCGGTCCTGTTATTTCCTGTCACGGGTAGCCAGCATTCACCTGTTTGTCCTAGTTGGAATGAGTGTTAAGTCTGACATTCACACTGATGTAGCAGGACATTATAGACATTCATCGTACTGAAATACCATACATAATCAATCATCGCCTTTATTGAATCATTTTGAAATGGAGTATTTGGGATATATTCGTTCTTTACTCCTTATTACGTGGGTATCTTAAAATCGATGGTTGTGTATTGAGCTGGCCTTCCAGCAGAGAGCAGTCTGTGATGCTCAGGGCTGGACAAGGGCAGGGCCCTGAGTCCCAGCACCCCTGGGACATGCTGCCTGCCAGCCTGACGAGGCCTGCGCTCTTCAGGAGCGCGCAGGCAGGTTCTTGCGGTGTCCTGTTGTGTGTGCAGCATCCGACTCTGCGTCGGATGTCAGAAAGGTGGATCTGCGTCTTCTGGAACTGGCTTAGTCTGCACCCGGTGCACCCCCGAGTTCCAGCCAGTGTCCAGCCTTCCGTGGCCTCATTCGTAAGACAGGTCTGTTTGGGAATTATCTGAGATGATACACGTGAAGTCTTGGAACAGTGTTCAGGGACCTGACGTTGGGCTCCGACTCTCAGCGTATGTTCAGGATGGCTAGGGGATGAAGAGGACAGGGAACAAAGCCATGTGTGCTCCGGTCCCAGGTCTGGATGGCTAGGGGATGAAGAGGACAGGGAACAAAGCCATGTGTGCTCCGGTCCCAGGTCTCTGGACCCTGCGAGGGCATGTGGACGTGGTGATGGGAGAAGATGTGGTCTGCACAGGCTGAACACCCTTCTCTGGAGTGCTCAGGGCCGGAGTCCTGTGCATCTCAGATGGCCCAGGACTGGGAATATTCGCATAGCCACAGTGAGCTCTCTTGAGGATGGGACCGACTCTACACACAGAATCCATTTCTGTCTCGCCTTACACGCCGTCTGAAGGTGACCTCAGACAGCTCTTAGTGCGCCTGTGCTTCAACAGCAGCCTGTCTATGAGGCCAGGGTGGAACGCTCTGCTGCAGCACCAGGTCGGTGCTCAGAGACGTCCAGGTGGTGGATTTTTGGAATATCGATGCTAATGTGACAGACAAGATCTGGATCACGGGCACTTACTTCTTTCTTCACCTCTTTTCTTTTTACACATACCATTCTTACTGGAACAAAAACAAGACAAGCAGTGGTCTCCACTAAAGGGAGGCAAGTGGCTGAGGGATGGCAGGACCCCTGTGTGGCCCGCAGAAGCCTCGGTCCCAAGAGCTCTCGCCAGGACCTGGACACTCAGTGCAGGTGTGTTTCTGGAGGCTCAGCTCCCAGCTCGTGTGAAGAGAAGTCAGGTCACATAGCTCAGAGCCTTGCAGTCCCGGGACCTCCCCACTGCCAGCACGCTCCTGTGTCTGCTTGAGAGCGGGGACACGTCAGAGAAGGGCACCACTGTGGGAGCATCACAGATCAGATGTACAAAATCAGATGGCCACAGTGTCACCAGGCAGCGGGACTCCTGTCATATATGGGCCTGTCACTGACTAAGATGTCATCATGTGTGGCCATAAACTCGATCATATTTCAGAGAGATCGATAGGAGCTGGAGACGACACACACACTGCCTGGGGCTGCTTGTGGCCCAACTGTGGGAGGCTGAGGGCCTTGTCTGGGGATATCAGGTGACAAGTGGGTGGCAAACGCCATCCCTTTGTGCCAGTCAATTCCTGGCAAGATGACCTTCCTCCTGCGCTGAGAGTAGAGGTAAATGAGAAAGAAGTCATTGACCAGGGAAAGTGGCAGGGAGGAGCCCATCTACCCTGGCAGCGGGCTGGGGTTTATTTTTCCTTTTTAATGTGCAGCCTGGGCATCCGCCATGTGGGGTCATGGGCCTAGGAGATGGAAAGACCTGCTGTATGAGGTCATCAGCCCATCCCCCGGGGCCGGCTGACCCACCGTCCACTTTCCAGAGCTCTGGCCAGTCTCTAAGTGATGACTCACCCGATGGAGTTTCCACCAGTTACCAGAGGGAACGGGAAGGCTCGTCTGGGCAGCTGTCTGCAGTCCGCAGTGTCTTGTGACAGCGAGCATTCACAGGCACAGTGTTCTGGAGAGGGACAGACTGCCCCTCCGTCACAGCCCATCTGCAGCCTGCACGTGTTTAGGACAGGCTCCTCTGGGACCTGCAGAGCTGTCTCCAGTCTGCAGAGCCCATCCATGCGGTGAGCGCACGTGGACTCATGTCCAGGGAAGCAGTGGAGCCTCGCGCTCTCGGCTCCTCCCTCCTGTGTGGTGTTCGTTGGTCAGACACAGAGCACAGGGCAGTCTCCCTGTCTATGGAGACCAGGCCTGTGAGCAAGGGGTTAATGATGCTAGAACCTGAGTGCTTGCCATTTGGCCCCGGAGCATCTGCTGGGTCATCTCCAGATACCCACAGTCACCTGCTGGTGTGGCCCAGCTCACTGTGCTGATGGCTCTGCCTCACCCAACTCAGGCCCCTGTGGGACTCAGAGCTCCTACCTGTGACATCAGGGGAACCTGGGGAAGGCCTCAGGCACAGCTGCAGTCCCTAGAGGAGCTCTACTGTCCCTTCAGAGTCACCACCTAGGCAGTCCCTGTGCACACACGGTGTGCTGCAAGTGGATCTGCTACAAACCTCCTCTGGGGAGGCAGCCAGTGCAGCTGGGGCTCCCGAGGAATCGGGCCCTGCAGGTCCTCTTCAGTGACTTCACAGTGCTCTGCAGCTGCTTTGAAAGCGGGTGATTGTGTTGATCTCAAGTGGTTGTCATTACTCTTTCTTTTGAAGTGTTTTCCTTCCTGTTGTCAGCTTGAGTATATCAAGTTTCTAACCAGTGCACTCTGTAAGCGTGAGGTCAGAGCACTGCTGCCCAACGTGACGAGTGTCCGCGAATGGCAATCACATGGAACTGCATGAAACATGACGGGAGTCACAGCACACAGGAGCTGGCCAGCAGTGGCCCAGGCAGCCTTCCTCCACGGCCAGTGCACGTACCTACAGTCCCAGGCCCTAGTGATCACTGAGCCTCCCTCTCACGGGTCAGTGCAGCCAGCGCCCACACTTCTGTGGCGGGTGTGTCACACAGCGCCTCGTCCTACTGATCACAAGTGGACGTGCTCTGGAGATGTGCTGTGAGGCAGTTGCGTCAACGCGTGAACGTCACAGAGTGACCTTCATACACTAAGGAGGTAGGGAGCAATCACTGCTGCAGCCTCACTGCCGCCACAAGGTAGTGGCAAGGTGCTGAGGTTGCGGCCAGCCCGTGGGACCACTGTCACATGTGTAGTCCATTGCTGATGGAGAGTCACTGTGTGGCACATGCCAGAATTGTTTTGTTCTGCCTGTTGTACTTGTGTGTGACATCTTCTACACGTGGAAAGCAGTATTCTGCTCTTCCTTTTAAGTCTCGTTTAATCCACGTCCACGTGGGCACAGACGGGTCGTGTACACAGTGCCTGGGCGGGACCAGGAACTGGACTGAGCCCACACCCCAGCCACCCGGCACAGCACCCAGGAGCCACGTTCACAGAGGGCGTTCCCAGCAAGGCTGGAGGCAC
This sequence comes from Tamias sibiricus, assembly GCA_025594165.1. NCBI lineage: Eukaryota > Metazoa > Chordata > Mammalia > Rodentia > Sciuridae > Tamias > Tamias sibiricus. The sequence goes on along the minus strand of CM046662.1, from coordinate 309,088 downwards.
AGGTAGACAGAGCAAGCCCTCCAGGTGGCTGCGTGTGCTGGCGGCTGGCAGGCAGCTGCATCCAGGGACCATGGGTTGAGTCCCTGCGTGCCATGGCCACGCTCAAGAGCTGGCTCTGGGGGCTCTGTGGCCATCAGCTCAGGAAACCTTGTGCACGTCACACGCAGCTCCTGAGTCTGTGGTGGTGGGACAGTGCGTGCCCCTCGGCGTCCTCAGGAAAGCTGTTGTGTGTCCTGTGCACTTCTCCCCAGATCCTGACCACGCTGAAGGGGCTGGCGCTGGACACTGAGACAGAGTTAGAGCGGCAGGACGAGGCCCTGGGTGGCATCACAGCAGCCGTGGACCGGGCGACCCTGACCGTGGACAAGCATAACCGGCGCATGAAGAGGCTGACATAGGAGGCGGCATGCCGCACCCCCAGGTCTGCACGCCCCGCTGTGTGTCCCTGTAGGAGGCGGCACGCGGCACCCCCAGGTCTGCATGCCCCGCTGTGTGTCCCTATAGGAGGCGGTACCCCCAGGTCTGCATGCCCCACTGTGTGTCCCTGTAGGAGGCGGTACCCCCAGGTCTGCATGCCCCGCTGTGTGTCCCTGTAGGAGGCGGTACCCCCAGGTCTGCACGCCCTGCTGTGTGTCCCTGTAGGAGGCGGTACCCCCAGGTCTGCATGCCCCGCTGTGTGTCCCTGTAGGAGGCGGCACGCAGCCCCTCCAGGTCTGCACGCCCTGCTGTGTGTCCCCGTAGGTGACACGCGGCACCCCCAAGTCTACACGCCCCGCTGTGTGTCCCTGTAGGTGGCGGCACACCACACCCCCAGGTCTGCATGCCCCACTGTGTGTCCCTGTAGGAGGCGGCACGCCGCACCCCCAGGTCTGCATGTCCCGCTGTGTGTGTCCCTGTAGGTGGCGGCACACCGCACCCCCAGGTCTGCATGCCCCACTGTGTGTCCCTGTAGGAGGCGGCACGCCGCACCCCCAGGTCTGCATGTCCCGCTGTGTGTCCCTGTAGGAGGTGGCACACCGCACCCCCAGGTCTGCACATCCTGCTATGTGTCCCTTGCAGTGGGGCCTGGGAAGCCATTCCAGGGGCTGTGGTTGTTTGAAACCCTGTCTGGGAGCCCACTTTGCCCCAGGATGGGCAGCTGACGGAGGGAGCCACTGGGCACACGCAGGGTCCCCTGGGTGCCATCAGCGTGGATGCAGAGCCCTGTCCTGGTGAGGGCAGCCAACACAGTATGACTGCTGTCCCTGGCGAGACCCCAGCAAGCCCAGGCTGTCCACGTGAGGCTTGTGGAGTTCCCACACTAAGGCAGTACGCAAGTCCTTCTGAAGGACTCGACTGCCCCTTCCTGCTCTTTCATCGCAGTGTCACAGGCACGCTCTGGGAATGACGCCCAGGCCTCCAGTGCGAGCTGCAGCCACAGACTCACCACCTGCGTCCTGCTCTGCTTCCTCTGGTGGACATCTCTTGTCTCTCCCATGTGTCATGAAGTCCAGCACACCTCCAGAGCATTCAGCGAACACCTGCCTGGCCTTTGCCACAAGGAGAAAAGTGACAGCACCGTAACAAAGGCTACAGAGCTCTGTCTTCTGGATAGACCCTAGGTCTCTCCAGTAATAGGAGAAAAGTGCTAGCTTGTTGTTGCTGGGTTTTTTTTGTTTGTTTGTTTGTTTTGTACTGGGGACTGAACCCAGGGCCTTGTGCATGTGAGGCAAGCACTCTATCAAATGAGCTATAGCCCCAGCCCCAAAGTGCTAGTTTTAAAACAGGTTTTGCAGCTGCATCCTACTCTTGGCCTTCATGTTTTATGTCTTAGGACACTCACACCTTTCCCAGGGACCCCTGGGAGAGAGAAGGGTGGTCCTTCCATAAGCCACATCACAGCAGGCCGCTGTCACTCATTGTGTATTTAATGCACACATAATGACTGCGTGTTGGTGGGTGTTATGGTTTGGACTGGAATGCCCCCAAAGACTCATGTATTAAAGAATGGTCCCCAATGCAGCAGTGTTCAGAAGTGGTGCCTTTTGGGAAGTGATCACATCACGGGGGCTCTGACTTTACCAGTGGATTAATCCATTGAGGAATTCTAATTGAATAGACTGTTGGGAGGTATGGACCTGTAGGGGGTGGGCCCAGTTGGAGGGAGTAGGTCACTGGGTGTGTGCCTTGGGAGGGGTACCTTGACCTCAGCGCACACCCCTCCCTGCTGCCTCTCACCTTCCTGCTATCATGAGCTGAGCAGCTCCTTCCACCACACTCTTCAGCCATGGTGTTCTGCCTCGCCTCAAGCCTAAAGCAACAGAGCCAGCCAACCATGGACTGAAACTATGAGCTAAAATAAATCTTTCCTCCTTAGCATTGTTTTTCTCAGGCATTTTGTCACAGCAGTGGAATGCTAACATGAGCTACAGTGTGACTGTCTCATACATGTGTATGAGTGTAATCAGATCAATCAATGAACATTTCAGTTCCTCAAACATTTGTTACTTATTGATATCAAAAGACTTCAAAATCCTCTTTCTTGTTCTCCCTAAAATAGATGACACACTGTCGTGAACTGAGTCACTCGACAGGGCGGTAGAACATGAGGGTTATTTCTCCTCTCTAGCTGTGTTTTAGTACCTGCTATCCAACCTCCCTCCATCTGCCCTCTCCCCTTTGTCCCCAGCCTCGTGGTCACCATTCTACTCTCTACTTTTGATCCTCCGCCTGGGCGAGAATGTGCAGGGCCCGTCTGTGCCTGACTCGTTTCATTAGCACAACGTCCTCCGATCTATCCATAGCGCTGTAAGTGACAGGATCTCATCTTTTGGGGGGAACTGAATAACATTCCTTTGTGTACACACACCATGGTTTCTTTCTTTAGTCATACCACGTGATCTCGGTCCTGTGGAAACTGCTAAAGCTGATCCCACAGAAGTGGAGTAGTGGTTACCAGGGGTCGGGAGGAAGGTAGGAAAACAGGAACAAAACTGGTTAGAAGGAAAAGATTCAGTGTTCTCTCGGTGGTAGAGTGACTGCAGTGAGTAGCACGTTGCAGACAGCTAGAAGAGGTGATCTGGAGTACTCGCACCCAGAGAGCTGAGAAATCTCTAAGGAGATGGATGTATTAACTACCCCCTGATCTGACCATTACACATCCTAGACTTGTACTGAAATGTCACACACCGCCCCCCACAAGTAGGTACCATTAGTGTGGCAATTGCAAACAAACGGAAGAGGTCTGAGGGAAGCTGGTGAGTGGAGGTGGAGTGCCGTCCGCGGCGCGTCCTCCTGAGGCCCCTCGGCACCCACAGGCTCCAGGAGAGCATGCCGGGTAACCGCCCTCTGCCGTGCGTCCTCCTGAGGCCCCCCCCTCGGCACCCACAGGCTCCAGGAGAGCATGCCGGGCAATGGATCCTGGAGGTGCTTCCCAACCCCGGAGCCTGCTCTGCGCAGCAGAGGTTCCGCTCAGTCGGTTTCCACGTTTGCCGCAGATTTCCAGATCCACATTGTCTTCCCAGCTCTTGGAACACTCTGAAAACTGGATGCGTTGGGAGGAGCTGCATGCAGAACCATGCTGCTCTGGCTGAGCGTCCACCCTGCACATGGGCGTCCCTGACCACCCCTGCCACTACAGGAGTGGCTCCAGGTGGCAGGAAAGCACCTTTGGTATGGCTAATGCCTTGAGCACCGGGCGTGGGGAAAGCAGGTGTTGGGCCTTCGGAGATCAGGTGCAGCAGCTTGCTTTGTGGGTCTCCTCTGATGATGATAGGTAGAGCCCAGGAGTACCCTGCAGGGAGTTGTTTGGACCCTGGGCTGCCTCTTCCGGCATGTGACACTGTGGTGGCAGTGGGGGTGCGATTGTGGTAAGTGACTGGGAGACCACATGTTGGGTCATGGAGGGTCCCAGACTCGAGGGCTCTACTTGGGAACCATGGGATGAAGGCTTCTGTGGGAGGCAGCACTTGAGCTGGCCCTAGGATGAGTGTCAGAGTTGCATAGTCTGTAGGAAACAACCCTCATGGAATGCTGGGATGACTCCAGGAGGCTGGAGGGCACTGGCCTGCCTCACCGGGCCCCCAGTCATTCCTTGTTGAAGGCAGCATTTCTGTTAATCAGAGGCTAGTATAGTGGAAGGAGAGCTCTGTGCACTTCTGAGAGAAGAGGAACAGGCAGATGCACCTTCCCCAGGCCCCACATCTTCTAGAGTCTTCCTTGGAGCGGTTCTCTGTGCATCCATTAGGTCTGATTGGCATGGGAAGAGCCAGCCTGAAGAGCAGGTCTAGGGCCACAACAGTATGAGATTCAGACACCGGGAGACTAGTTAGGCTCAAACTGAACCCTTTTGCCCATGTTGCATAGAATATTGGTTTCCTATATGAGGTATTACCCACACACCACCTGTTTTCCCAATTAGTCCATCCCTAAAAGGACACTGCCTGAGCGGAAGCTGTGAGGTCCCAGGTGGACAGGGAGAAGCCAGCTGCAGAGCTGGGGGTTACAGGTGGGAAGACCACGAGGTAGGGGCAGTGCTGGGGATGCTGCCCAGCATGGCAGTGCTAATGGAGAAGACACCCTTGCCAGCCACCCCACGTGAGCAGCACGCGCAGCTCCCTGTCGGCGACCCAGAGCACGCAGTCAGCAGGTGGAGAACTCGCTGGCAGTGAGTCCCAGCCCCACTGAACTTCCTCTGACCAGCCGCACTCCCAGAGAGTCATCTCCTACAGACTGAAAGACAAGTGGCTGCTCACCAGTTCCCCTGCTGGAAGATCCCTTTGAAAGATCCCTTTGGGGCTCCCAGCAGGGGAACTGGTGAGCAGCCACTTTTGAAGCTACAAGAGCATTCTGTTCTTGAGTTCTGACCTCAAGAGAAACCATTTTACAACGGCCCGGCTGACCTGGGGAAGGGGAAGGACCTATAAAAAAAAAAAAAAAAAAAAAAAAAAAAAAAAAAAAAAAAAAAATAAAAAAAAATAAAAAAAAAAAAAAAAAAAAAAAAAAAAAAAAAAAAAAAAAAAAAAAAAAAAAAAAAAAAAAAAAAAAAAAAAAAAAAAAAAAAAAAAAAAAAAAAAAAAAAAAAAAAAAAAAAAAAAAAAAAAAAAAAAAAAAAAAAAAAAAAAAAAAAAAAAAAAAAAAAAAAAAAAAAAAAAATAAAAAAAAAAAAAAAAAAAAAAAAAAAAAAAAAAAAAAAAAAAAAAAAAAAAAAAAAAAAAAAAAAAAAAAAAAAAAAAAAAAAAAAACAACTGCAGGGGCTTCTAACCATTCCGTCATACCTGAGAGGTTGCAATGGGGGCGTGCTGAAAGGTACTGTGAGGTCCATGGACCAGGGACACTGACGTACCAAGACCTAGTCATTAAGGCTCTAGGACGGCCCCTCCCCCGCTTCTTACACCACATTGCCAGAATCCTGTTTGTAGCAGTTGCTTTTACCCAGCACATAATGTCCCTCCAACAAAAAACTACACACTAAAAGATAAGAAGTGCATTCATGTGCGTGTATGAACATGGAATAATGAATCCCACCATTATGTGTAATTATAATATACAAAAAGAAAATTAAAAAGTACAGACTGGAGAGACAGAACTAGCATCAGAACCAGAGTTGAATACTATAGGAATGTTGAAGAACTTTCCAAAAATACTGATAGCTATGCCAAGGGCTTCCACAGTGTTGTGGTATGGATGTGAGGTGTCCTCCAAAAGCTCACATGTGAGACAATGCAAGAAGGTTCAGAGGAGAAATGACTGGGTTGTAAGAGTTTTAACCCAATCTGTGATTTAATCCCATGATAGGGATCAACTGAGTGGTAACTGAAGTGGTAGGTGTGGCTGGAGGAGGTGGAATTGGGGCGTGGCTTTGGATATCTGTTTGTGTTTGCTGAGTGGAGTCTCTGCTTCCTGATAACCAAGATGTGAGTGCTTTCCTTCCTCCGCCACCCTCTCCCGCCATGATGTTCTGCCTCACCATGAGCCCCAAGGAATGGAGCTGGCCTTCTCTGGACTAAGACCCCTGAAATCGTGAGCCTCAAATAAACTTTTCCTCCCCTACAGTTGTGCTGGTCAGATCCTTTAGTCACAGCAGCCAAAAAGCTGGCTGACACACGGAACGTGCACAGCAGGTAGAAACACAGACGACGTGAGCAGAAGCACGGATATTCTAAGTAAAAAAGGTGCAGAAATAAAAGACAACAGAAATAAAGATGCTTTTGATGGGCTCATCAAAAGCCCATCAAGAGACTGGAAGAGAACCTGTGAGCTTGAGGATAGGACAATAGGAACTTCCAGAATATAAAGCAAAGAGAAAAGTCTGAAGAAAGAAATTGAAGCCGGGCGCGGTGGCGCACACCTGTAATCCCAGCACTTTGGGAGGCTGAGGCAGGAGGATCGCGAGTTCAAAGCCAGCCTCAGCAATGGTGAGGCACTTAGCAACTCAGTGAGACCCTGTCTCTAAATAAAATACCCAAAAAAAGGGGGGGAGGGGGGACTCAGGATGTGACCCAGTGGTCGAGTGCCCCTGAGTTCAATCCCTGGTACCATAAGAAAAAAGAAGGAGAAGAAAAAGAGAGATGGAAATGGAATACCCAAGACTTGTGGGACAATCACAAAACACACACACACAGTGAGAATATTAAAAGGGATAAATAGAGAAAGGAACAAAGTGTTTTGAGGTAGTAATAACTGAGAATCTCCCTCCAGTTAATGTCAGACCAAAGCCATAGGTCTGGAAGTTCAGAGAACAGCAGCAGGAGCAGTGCCAGATGACGACATCTATACCATCATGTCCAAAAACGGAACACAAGGACAGTCGGGTAGGAAGAAAAAAGCCTAAAAGGAAGCCAGAGGAGGGAGACCACGCGATATTTACAGAGTAGCAAATATGAGAATAACATCTGACGTTTCCTCACAAACCAGGCCAGCAAGAAGAGAACAGAGCAAAATATTTAAAGTGGAAAACCCACCAACTTAGAATTTTTTACCCTGTGAAATTATCTTTCAAACATGTAAATAAAGACTTCCACAGACAAGTAACTTGAGAGAGTTTGTTGTCAGTAGACTTCCCTTGATAGAAATCTTAAAAGCTGTTCAAAGAGCTGGGCAAGGTAGTGCACGCCCTTAATCCCAGCAGTTTGGGAGGCTGAGGCAGGAGGAGTGCAAGTTCAAAGCCAAATTTAACAATGTAGTGAGGCCCTAAGTAACTTATTATTATTTTGAGACCTTGTCTCAAAATAAAAAAATAAAAAGGGCTGGGGATGTAGCTCAGTGGTAAAGTGCCCTGGGTTTAATCCCTGGTACAAAAAGAAAGAAAAAGAAAACTTCTCTTTAGATAGACTATCAAAGCCATGATCCATGAAAGCATGAATGGACAGTCTGTCCTGCAATTGACACTTGAGACAAAGATGACAAGCCACAGACTGGGAGAAAGTCTTTGCAAAAGACATGTCTGATAAAGAACTATTATCCAAAATTGTAAGAATTCTTAAAGCTCATCAGAATTAAAAATGTGATTTAAAAAACGGGTATTAAGACACATCATTAAAGAAGTATACAGATGGCAAATAAGCATGTGAAGAGTTGTTCAGCATCTCTAACTTCATGTCATTAAAGAATTGCAGATTAAAGCAATGAAATAGCAACACACCCATATTCTAATAGCCAAACTCCAAAACAGATACCACCAAGTGTTGGTAAAGAATTCTCACTGTTAGTAAAAACGCAAAATGGTACAGTCGCTTTGGAAGATAGTTTGGCAGTTTCTTCCAAAACTAACTATACTCTTACCCTATGATCCAAAAATCATGCTCTTTGGTTATTACCCAAATGAATTGAACACTTAACGTCCACACAAAACCTATGCATGCACATTCCTAGTACTTGCCCAAACTTGGAGCAACCGAGGCTTCCTTCAGTAGGAGGATGGATGAACTGGGTCCATTCAGACAATGCACCATTAATCAGCCCTCAAAAGAATGATTTATCAAACCAAGAGAAAGCATGGGACCTGAGGGAAAGAAGTCCGTCTGAAAAGGCTGCATCCCGTGTGATTCTCACCCCACGACATGGAAAGAGAAGACCATGGGGAACGTGAGATGATCAGTGACTCCCAGGAGTCGTGGGAGAGGGAGGGAGGAAGAGGTGGAGCACAGAGGGGTTTGGGGGCCATGAAAGCACTGTTTGACACTACTGTGATGGCCATAGTCACCACACACGTCAAAACCCAGAGCGAGACGCTAGGAATGACCCTAATGTGATGTAGGATCGCTGACTGCGACAAATGAACTGCCTGATGAGAGGTCTTTACTGATGCTGGGGAAGCTGTGTGGATGTCACAGCAACAGGTGTATGAGAACTCTGAGTCTCCCACTCAAATCTTGTGAACCTGCAACTGCTCTTAAGAGGGAGGAGGAGGAGGAGGAGGCAAGGAGGGAGGAGTCAAAATCCCAAGCAATATCCAAAAATCAGCAGAGCAAATTTCTTTAGGTTTCAAGGCCTGAAAATAATCCTCTGTGATTTATGGCTTTTTTCTTTGGGCCCCAAATTCCACCCTTGGAGTCATTCTTCCTTCTTTAAGAATAGAATCTGTCTACTGCCCTCTAGCTCTATCAGCCTGTTTCCTTTCTACAGAATTTTGGAAATTCAACATTTCTTTTTTGCTTCATCCTGTCTCTGTACCTTTCAGTCCAAGCTGCCTGTGTGTTTGATGATAAACACTCTCAAAAATCTTGTAGGTCTCCTGTGCATCTCATGGGGACTACTGTCATCAGACAAGAAGTTCTTTTACAGATTGTTCCTAGGAAGCCCCATCCTCACCACTGCTTCTGTTGAGATGGCGGGGTATATGTATCATGTGTCACACAGCTCATCAGCCAGGTGTTACCAGCCACCCTGGGCCTTCTCTCCAGAGCTTTGTGTCAATAGTGGATGTTCTGATCTTAGCAACTTTGCTCCCTGGACAGGCTGAGAATTCCCCCAAGTTGTTAAGTGCTATTTTCACTTGTTTTTCCTAATAGTTCTGTCCTTGATTTATCTCTTTACTTTGTATTTTGCTATAAACCACAAGGAGAAGCCAGGCCACACCTTCAGCACTTTGCATTCCTCAGGTGTGTCCTTTATGAGTTCTGCTTTCCACCCTACAGTAGAACACATTTCAGTCAAGTGCTTTGCCGTTTATAACGAGTTTCCTCCAGTTTCCAATAACATAGTCCTCATTTCCTCCTGAAAGGCACTGGCACTCACTGGCAGAGTCTTTGACATCTCTGTTTCTACAACAGTCTACTCAAGGTAGCCCAGACTTCTTCCATCATCTTCCTAGTTCCAAAGGCCCTTTATTTGTATATTTGTTGCAGCAGCTCACCACCTCTGTCTTCACTTCCCAGGGCTGCCTTGACAGAGTACCACAAATCGCATGGCTTGAAACAACAGAAACGTGTTCTTTCAACTCCCAAGGCCAGCATTTGATATCAAGGTGTTGGCAGACTGTGTCCTCAATTGGGGTTTATCTGGGGCTCTCCCAAGTTCATCCAGGTTGTTGGCATAATTCAGTTCCTTGTGGCAGTAGGGCTGAGGTGTCCCCTGCCAGCTACCCTGGGTGTCACCCACGCTCCTTGCCCCTTGCCCTCTCCGTCTTCACTGGCAGCAGCACAAATCCTCCTCCTGCTGCTGCAGACCCAGAGAACACTTTCATCTTCAAGGGGCTGGTATGCTGATGCAGGTCCCGCTAGGACTCTCCCTGTCTAGGATCCACTCATCCAGGACCTTGATTACATCTGCAGGATCCTCTCACCAGCACTTGGTCAGTGCTGGGTTGGTGATAAAAGCTGTGTGGACACCGGGGCTTGGAATCTCAGGGTCCCGACGGTTTCTCCATCCAGGAAGCCATCGCCTGGCTGTCACTTCTCATCTGCACCGACCTTTTCACTTCGTGCTGCCCACGTGCCTTTTCAGCCCACACTGGCCGCGTCTCTACTGATACTTCATTCTCAAAAGCCTGAGGGTCTGCTGTGTATCGTGCCTCTTTGTTAATGCTGGCTGTGCCACATGGACTGTGGGCCCCAGGAAGTAACTTCAGTCTCTGAACATCTACTTCTGTGTCTATGATAAGGCGATGTCCCTGCCTCCTGTGTGCAGTTCTGGACGCCAGTCGTCCAAGGAGGCAGAGGCCCCGACCCAGACCCAGCTTGCGTGGGGTGCTTCTCTGCAGTTCCTCCTGTCCTCCTCGTGTGGCGTCAGAGGCTGAGGGAGGCGTGGTGGGCTCTTCCTGAGGGCTGCTCCTGCTCTGTTGCCGCCTTAGGCAACGATACTGCGGGAAAGAAATCGGAGGCAGACTGGGAATGAGTGGTTCCTTTATTGTTGCTTCTTCTTCTCTGTCTTCTCTCTCTGTCCCCCTCGATTCCCCCACAGTCTCTTTAAACACTCTTTACCTTAACAAGCATACACGTGTCTCAGCTCAACTTACAGGTGCGGCACGCAGTGCCCACGGGCACAGAAAGATGCTTAGTCAGTTACATCAAGGTCAGGTGTAAACAAGTGAACGCCTCCTCTTGGCTCTCAGCCAGCCGCCATCTTAGCTACTTCCTCATTAAAGGTTCTTACAATGTAAGAAATTCCTCCCTTTTGTTTTAAAAGAGAGATAGCTTAAACAGATGGGTGACGACCCTCACCACATCAGGATCGACTGTGCCTGTCTTAGGCGTCTGCATGTGCAACTGACATTCTTACCCATCATCGGATAATCAAGGCCATAGATAGAGTGCCCTTGACTCCTGTCTTAGATTGATATGTTGGTCACATGAGACTTTCCCGTCTTTGACTACCAGCCGTCCAATTGAGCCAACCAACCATGAGGAGATGCTCCCGTTCTAAGGCAGCAAGCTTTTTTTTTGCGCTGACGGGCCAAGTTCCATTAAGTAGCGTACTAAGTTCTCTAGACAAGTCAGCTGCCCTATTAAGGTTAAGAAAAGGGATACCCGTAAGGTATTGTCCTGTGTAATGTCCTAAACATCCTATAGTAGAAAGATCTGCCAAAATGTCCACTTGCTCTTGGAGAAGATCAACACGTTGATTGACAATTTCAAAATGTGGTGCTGATCTAGGAGGCCCCGTGCATGCAGAGCAGAGGCCACACTGCTGGTGGAGTTGTTTAATGCTTGAGCAGTAGGGACGCTTGTAGCAATTGCAACCCCTGCAGCTGTAGCAGCAGAAGCCGTCTCTTTTATGTCTAGACAATGCCACCGGCAAGTCTTCAGGGCCTGCTAAGACTGGCATAGGGATCTACCTAGGAACTCAAGCAACAATCATTAGAGGAAAGGCAGTGCCATTCCAGCACTGAGTCAAGAAGCGAGTTGTAGGAGTGCAATTCAAACTAAAAAATAGAACTATTAGATCTTAGGTCAGGTGTTTTAGTTCTGGAGTTGATCTCTGCTCACATACATTGCTGCTTGAGCTCCCACGAACATTAGCTGGTAAAATATCACATTCAGAACGGATTAAAGAAAGGCTGAGAGTATTTAGCTGACAAAATATTACATTTAAGACAGATTAAAGAAAGGCTAAGAGCATTTTAGAAAAATATTTTGTTAGCTAGAACTTTTGAGCCTCTGCATACACAGCAACCTTTTATGAATATACCTGTTGAAACAATTTAAATTAATAAGCTGTTTAACAAATAAAGTTAATTACAAATAAATAATCCCAGGTCAAATACCAAAATATCAGGCTGAACAGTATTAGTCATATTCCTTGCTGAAGAGAAGTCCTAGAGATACTTGTAAATTAAGTTTGAAGTTACCTTTATTTTATTTTATTTTATTTTACCCAATTTGATTTGAACATTTTTGGCTTAAATGAATTAAAGGTATTTGGATCCTTTTTTTTATTATTAATTTTCATGAGCACTCGGTTTTTGTTATTTGTGACGTCACATTTACATGAAATCTGGACAGACGCACAGACATAAAGATATATAAAAAAGAAAAACACAATTGTGCTCACACTAAAGAGAGATCCTCTCATCCCGGACGGGAGGAATGAGACTTTAAGTTGAGAGTTTATTGAAGGAAAAAGCGCGCAGCTTAAGGGAATCATTAAGAGGAGGATCCACAACAACTTCATCTTGGCCCTTTTGACTTGGCTCCTGTTTTATCAATCTTGATGGTATCCACACCGGCGAAGACTTATGCTGTGGAAAGACACAAACAGATCCTCGCCCCCAAATTAATACTGGGTCTGGGCCCTTCCATGTGCCTGAAAGAACATCTTTCCAGTTAATAATAGAAGAGTCAGCCCCAGTGTCAATTAACCCTTCTGCACCTAGGCCTCTGTGAACAACCCTGAACCCAGCAAGCCATAGGTCCCGAGCCAGTGGAGCCAAATCCCCTATTCTTCCTATTTTGAGGCATACACTTAAATGAGTCATGTAGATGGGGAAGAAGAAGCAGCTGAGCAATTCTGTCACCTTGGCTGACAGAGCCAATGCCTCGAGGTGAGCTGAGCATATCTTGATTTCTCCTTGATAATCAGAATCTATCACACCTGGAGTAACTTGAAGTCCAGATAAGCTAGTTGAACTTCGCCCCAGGATAAGTCCCACAGTCCCTAAGGGAAGAGGCCCCCCTGACTCCCGTGGGAATCAGTTGAACTCCCATCTCAGGTGTTAGCACTATTCGGGTGGTGCAACAGAGGTCCAGCCCTGCACTTCCTTTTGTCCCTCTGACAAGGGAGTTAATAGGTAAAAGGGATTGTGTCGAGGAATCATCTGGATAGGTGTTTGAGGATACTCCTTCTCTAATGCCCCGTACATTTGTGGGCCCCGAGGCATTGGGCCCTGTGCCCTGTTTTTTTTTGAATTGCCAGACAAAATGTTACCATAAATATCAGTTTGGGATCTGCACTCACTAGCCCAATGGTTTCCTTTTTTACACCTGGGGCAGCGGCCTGGGGCACAAAATGAGCTTGGTTTTATTTCTATTGTCTCTTGTCTTCTTTGGGGACATTGTTTTTTAAAATAACCTGATTGACTATACTGATAATAACTTTTAGGTCGAGCCCTGCTTGTAAAATTAAGAGGAGAAGCACCTCTCATGGCTGCTGCGATTACACTACCTGTAATAAATGCATCATTTATGTCCCTGCAAAGCTTTATATAAACAGAAAGGTCCTTTTTAGATTTCCAAGGTCTGATAGCGTCCTGACAATATTTGTTGGCATTTTCATATGCCAGCTGAACAACTAATGGCATAGCTTGATCAACATCTCCAAAAACTCTGCTTGCTGTCTGTAAAAGACGATCAACAAATTCAGCATATGGCTCATTGGGTCCCTGAATTACTTTAGACAAGCTACCCTGTAAGTCACCAGTTCCTTGCAATGTTTTCTATGCCTTAACAGCTGCAGCGTATATTTGAGCGTAAACTCCAGGATCATACTGAATCTGAACCTGTAAATCAGCATATTGCCCTTTTCCAGTTAACATGTCTACATTACGATCTGGAAATCCTGCAGCCGCATTTCTACGAGCAGTTTCAACACAGAGCTCTTGGAATTGAGACCTCCAAACTAAGTATTGTCCCCCACTCAATACTGCCTTACATAAGCCTTTCCAATCTGTAGGAGTTAAATTCAAAGTATTAAGAGATTCTAACATGCTTATAGTGAAAGGAGCTTGGGGCCCATATGTCATTGTTGCTTCTTTAAAATTTTTTAGTTTTAAAATCTAAATATTGATGGTATCTTTGTTCATTTTGATCTTCAAACACTGGCAGATCCCATAGTTCCTGTGAACTTTGACACTCAAGGGCACGCAAGTGCCTAGAAAGACCCCTAATAGACTCTGCAGTTGAATCATCCCATGGGGGGAGCAGAAGGCACAAGTGGTTTCTCCATTTGACAGTCCTCCATCCTGGTCCTTTTTAGTTCCCTTTTGCTCATTTTATCGAAGACTGTGCTCTCAAGATCACTTTCACTTAATTCCTCCTCACTACTACTACCCTCACTAACCCTAACTGACTCAGTAACACTTTCCTGAACCCTAGGTCCAGTTGAGAGCAGGTATTCTCTAACTATCTCTAACAAATCTTCAATAGCCTTGACAACTCGGATCCTTGAAATTTTTTAACCCATTTTCCCTCGCCCTTAACCGCTCTGGCTAGAGACTCCTGCGAGGTTCCTCAGTACTTACCTGCTGTGCCGACTTCCTGTACGGGCCACCACTTGTTGCCACCTTAGGCAACGATACCGTGGGAAAGAAATCGGAGGCAGACTGGGAATGAGTGTTTCCTTTATTGTTGCTTCTTCTTCTCTGTCTTCTCTCTTCTGTCCCCCTTGATTCACCCACAGTGTCTTTAAACACTCTTTTTCCACCGGCAAGTCTTCAGGGCCTGCTAAGACTGGCATAGGGATCTACCTAGGAACTCAAGCAACAATCATTAGAGGAAAGGCAGTGCCATTCCAGCACTGAGTCAAGAAGCGAGTTGTAGGAGTGCAATTCAAACTAAAAAAATAGAACTATTAGATCTTAGGTCAGGTGTTTTAGTTCTGGAGTTGATCTCTGCTCACATACATTGCTGCTTGAGCTCCCACGAACATTAGCTGGTAAAATATCACATTCAGAACGGATTAAAGAAAGGCTGAGAGTATTTAGCTGACAAAATATTACATTTAAGACAGATTAAAGAAAGGCTAAGAGCATTTTAGAAAAATATTTTTGTTAGCTAGAACTTTTGAGCCTCTGCATACACAGCAACCTTTTATGAATATACCTGTTGAAACAATTTAAATTAATAAGCTGTTTAACAAATAAAGTTAATTACAAATAAATAATCCCAGGTCAAATACCAAAATATCAGGCTGAACAGTATTAGTCATATTCCTTGCTGAAGAGAAGTCCTAGAGATACTTGTAAATTAAGTTTGAAGTTACCTTTATTTTATTTTATTTTATTTTACCCAATTTGATTTGAACATTTTTGGCTTAAATGAATTAAAGGTATTTGGATCCTTTTTTTTATTATTAATTTTCATGAGCACTCGGTTTTTGTTATTTGTGACGTCACATTTACATGAAATCTGGACAGACGCACAGACATAAAGATATATAAAAAAGAAAAACACAATTGTGCTCACACTAAAGAGAGATCCTCTCATCCCGGACGGGAGGAATGAGACTTTAAGTTGAGAGTTTATTGAAGGAAAAAGCGCGCAGCTTAAGGGAATCATTAAGAGGAGGATCCACAACAACTTCATCTTGGCCCTTTTGACTTGGCTCCTGTTTTATCAATCTTGATGGTATCCACACCGGCGAAGACTTATGCTGTGGAAAGACACAAACAGATCCTCGCCCCCCAAATTAATACTGGGTCTGGGCCCTTCCATGTGCCTGAAAGAACATCTTTCCAGTTAATAATAGAAGAGTCAGCCCCAGTGTCAATTAACCCTTCTGCACCTAGGCCTCTGTGAACAACCCTGAACCCAGCAAGCCATAGGTCCCGAGCCAGTGGAGCCAAATCCCCTATTCTTCCTATTTTGAGGCATACACTTAAATGAGTCATGTAGATGGGGAAGAAGAAGCAGCTGAGCAATTCTGTCACCTTGGCTGACAGAGCCAATGCCTCGAGGTGAGCTGAGCATATCTTGATTTCTCCTTGATAATCAGAATCTATCACACCTGGAGTAACTTGAAGTCCAGATAAGCTAGTTGAACTTCGCCCCAGGATAAGTCCCACAGTCCCTAAGGGAAGAGGCCCCCCTGACTCCCGTGGGAATCAGTTGAACTCCCATCTCAGGTGTTAGCACTATTCGGGTGGTGCAACAGAGGTCCAGCCCTGCACTTCCTTTTGTCCCTCTGACAAGGGAGTTAATAGGTAAAAGGGATTGTGTCGAGGAATCATCTGGATAGGTGTTTGAGGATACTCCTTCTCTAATGCCCCGTACATTTGTGGGCCCCGAGGCATTGGGCCCTGTGCCCTGTTTTTTGAATTGCCAGACAAAATGTTACCATAAATATCAGTTTGGGATCTGCACTCACTAGCCCAATGGTTTCCTTTTTTACACCTGGGGGGCAGCGGCCTGGGGCACAAAATGAGCTTGGTTTTATTTCTATTGTCTCTTGTCTTCTTTGGGGACATTGTTTTTTAAAATAACCTGATTGACTATACTGATAATAACTTTTAGGTCGAGCCCTGCTTGTAAAATTAAGAGGAGAAGCACCTCTCATGGCTGCTGCGATTACACTACCTGTAATAAATGCATCATTTATGTCCCTGCAAAGCTTTATATAAACAGAAAGGTCCTTTTTAGATTTCCAAGGTCTGATAGCGTCCTGACAATATTTGTTGGCATTTTCATATGCCAGCTGAACAACTAATGGCATAGCTTGATCAACATCTCCAAAAACTCTGCTTGCTGTCTGTAAAAGACGATCAACAAATTCAGCATATGGCTCATTGGGTCCCTGAATTACTTTAGACAAGCTACCCTGTAAGTCACCAGTTCCTTGCAATGTTTTCTATGCCTTAACAGCTGCAGCGTATATTTGAGCGTAAACTCCAGGATCATACTGAATCTGAACCTGTAAATCAGCATATTGCCCTTTTCCAGTTAACATGTCTACATTACGATCTGGAAATCCTGCAGCCGCATTTCTACGAGCAGTTTCAACACAGAGCTCTTGGAATTGAGACCTCCAAACTAAGTATTGTCCCCCACTCAATACTGCCTTACATAAGCCTTTCCAATCTGTAGGAGTTAAATTCAAAGTATTAAGAGATTCTAACATGCTTATAGTGAAAGGAGCTTGGGGCCCATATGTCATTGTTGCTTCTTTAAAATTTTTTAGTTTTAAAATCTAAATATTGATGGTATCTTTGTTCATTTTGATCTTCAAACACTGGCAGATCCCATAGTTCCTGTGAACTTTGACACTCAAGGGCACGCAAGTGCCTAGAAAGACCCCTAATAGACTCTGCAGTTGAATCATCCCATGGGGGAGCAGAAGGCACAAGTGGTTTCTCCATTTGACAGTCCTCCATCCTGGTCCTTTTTAGTTCCCTTTTGCTCATTTTATCGAAAGACTGTGCTCTCAAGATCACTTTCACTTAATTCCTCCTCACTACTACTACCCTCACTAACCCTAACTGACTCAGTAACACTTTCCTGAACCCTAGGTCCAGTTTGAGAGCAGGTATTCTCTAACTATCTCTAACAAATCTTCAATAGCCTTGACAACTCGGATCCTTGAAATTTTTTAACCCATTTTCCCTCGCCCTTAACCGCTCTGGCTAGAGACTCCTGCGAGGTTCCTCAGTACTTACCTGCTGTGCCGACTTCCTGTACGGGCCACCACTTGTTGCCACCTTAGGCAACGATACCGTGGGAAAGAAATCGGAGGCAGACTGGGAATGAGTGTTTCCTTTATTGTTGCTTCTTCTTCTCTGTCTTCTCTCTTCTGTCCCCTTGATTCACCCACAGTGTCTTTAAACACTCTTTTTTTTTTTTTTTTTTTTTTTTTTTTGGTACCGGGGATTGAACTCAGGGGCACTCGACCACTGGGCCACATCCCCAGCCCTTTTTTTGTATTTTATTTGAGACAGGGTCTCACTGAATTGCTAAGTGCCTCGCCATTGCTGAGGCTGGCTTTGAACTTGCGATCCTCCTGCCTCAGCCTCCCAAGTGCTGGGATCACAGACGTGCGCCACCGCGCCCAGCTCTTTAAACACTCTTGACCTTAACAAGCATACACATGTCACAGCTCAACTCACAGGTGCGGCACGCAGTGCCCACGGGCACAGAAAGATTCTCAGTCATTACATCAAGGTCAGGTGTAAACAAGTGAACGCCTCCTCTTGGCTCTCAGCCAGCCGCCATCTTAGCTCCTTCCTCATTAAAGGCTCTTACACTGCTCCAGGGGCTACTCAGAGCTGGCGGGCTCCCAGACGTCCCCCTGCTTCTGTGATGATGACTGCAGGAGACAGAAAGAGCACGGTGAAGCCGCTTCATCTCTGCTGAGGAGGCGCGGGTGCCCCATCACCTCCAGGGCGCTGCTTGCCTTGCGCTCCTGGGCAGAGAGACTTCAGCAGCCCCAGCACCTCCCACGCCAGGGAGAGGAAGGGCTTTCCTGCCCTGTCGACTCAGTGAGAACAGACAGGGTAGACGCGCAGCCCCTGCCCAGAGACGTGGGATCTGTTTCCACATGTCAGGCATGTTTTTAATTTAATGGTTGATGTTGTGGTGGATGTGTTTACAGCAGTGAAGTCAGCAAGAGATGGAGGAATTGAGGGCCCGGAATCGTGCCCGGCACGCAGGCTGGTCTACAGGAGGCCATCACGCGTGGCTCGCTGGTCAGGGGTGGGTCGCCCCATGGCTGTGGCGGTCCCAGGAGAGGGAAGTGGGGAGGAGACGGAGAATGAGGGGTGGGCCTCTGCGCTCGCTCTGCCTCACCTGGGGATTCCTCCGTCCTTTCCACACACAGGGAGTCAGTTCACAACTGCCTCCGGCTCCCTGCACACTTCACGTTATAGGCCACGGGGCCAGGGAGGTCCTGGAGCCAGGACACCCTCGCACAGATGGCTTCTGCTGTGGGGGGATGTAGATATGGGGCCTCTGGGAGCCTGGTAACGCTGCAGTTCAAACTCCCGTCGTCCTGGCTGCATCTCCAGGCCCCTGCCTCAGAGCTCACGCCTGGGCTCCAGGAGAATCTGACCCCCACCCGCCCTGCTCCTCGAGAGGGGAAAGAGGCTGTCTTGCACTCAGGGGCTGGCACCCTGGAGGAAGGAGCAGGACAAAGGGCCTCCCTCGGGAGGGAGAACCACAGACCAGGGCACAAGGAGGGCAGGCCCCTGGCTCTATCTGGGAGAGGTGGCCTGCTGGGTGGGGAATGAAGAGTTTCCATGTGGCCCCCAAATGAAAGTGCTGGGGAGCCTGGGGTGCCAGGACAGGATGGCCCCTCCCTGGCTGGCTTTGTCTGACTGTGAAATACCACATGGCATCTCCCTTACCTGTAAGGGATGTGTTCCAAGACCCCTGGTGGATGCCTGAAACCTCAGATAGTACTGAACTCTAGCTCTACTGGTTTTTATTAGCACATTATAGCCATACATGATACTGGGGTGCGCTGTGACGTGTGACTACATGCATATCACATAATCTGCTGCGTTTGTCTCCCCAGTGCTTCCCTTTTCCTTCCCTCTCCCCATTCCCTTTAGCTCTACTGTTTTTCCTGTGGATACATAACTGGTCAAGTTTATAAATCAGTGAGAGATTAACAATTTAAGGTAGATCTTCGCAACCTCATATACATTTTTTTTCCTTTGCTTAAGTCAAAAACATTAACCTTTCCACCTCAAGGAAGCACTTCCTGGCTTCTCTTTGGCATCCCCTACACACCAACATGGTTGTTCTGATAACCAAGACAGCTCCCAAGTGACTAACAGGTGGGTAGCATATACTGTATGGAGACTCTGGACAAAGGGACAATTCATATCCCAAATGAGCAGGACAGAGCAAGGGAATGTGAAATTTTGCCATGCTACTCAGAAAAGAATCATTTCTGGAATTTTCCACTTAATATTTTCAGACAGTGGCCAACTGAAACCCTGGAAATCACCACCTCTTATAAGAGGAACGGCTGTACAGCAGGCAGGGCCAGCCTGCGGCTGAAATTCTGCCGTGACCAGCAGTGAGGGCTATGGACAGACCGCCTGGTGGACCAGCAGACTGCATGTCGTGGTGCCAGTGTGCTGGGCACCACAGCTCCCTGGCTCTCACGAGAAGCAGATGCTGGTCTCCAGAGGCCGTCCCAGGGAGCACACTGCCTGAAAAAATAAATATAAGTCTCCGCAATTCTCTGCTTTCCAACGGAGATGTTTCCAAAACAAGAATCTCTAGATTTGGAAATGATACCTCCTCAGAGATTAATTCCTTCCTTATGTTTGGAGGCTGATAAAAAAAAAAGAGAGAGAGGCCCATCTGAGCACGGCCTGCTGTGCACCCGGCCGTCAGAGTCCCAGAGCCCTCTGTGGGGAGGCTTGTCACTCATTCGCGGGGCTGAGCGCCTGCAGACACCCTCAAACCCCAGGGACGGGTCAGGCCACTGGCTGGGTGGCCCAGAGCCCCGGGGAGCAAGGGTGTCCCCCGACCGCGGCAGTACAGGGCAGGGCCAGCCCCCGGTGCAGGGTGTCCGCTGCAGGGGCACTGTGGGACGGTGGACGGGGTGGGGACCCCGGGTGCAGGGTGTCCGCTGCAGGGGCACTGTGGGATGGTGGACGGGGTGGGGACCCCGGGTGCAGGGTGTCCGCCGCAGGGGCACTGTGGGACGGTGGACGGGGTGGGGACCCCGGGTGCAGGGTGTCCACTAGGGTGTCCGCCGCAGGGGCACTGTGGGATGGTGGACGGGGTGGGGACCCCGGGTGCAGGGTGTCCACTAGGGTGTCCGCCGCAGGGACACTGTGGGACGGTGGACGGGGTGGGGACCCCGGGTGCAGGGTGTCCACTAGGGTGTCCGCCGCAGGGGCACTGTGGGACGGTGGACGGGGTGGGGACCCCGGGTGCAGGGTGTCCACTAGGGTGTCCGCCGCAGGGGCACTGTGGGACGGTGGACGGGGTGGGGACCCCGGGTGCAGGGTGTCCGCCGCAGGGGCACTGTGGGACGGTGGACAGGGTGGGGACCCCAGGTGCAAGGTGTCCACTAGGGTGTCCACCGCAGGGGCACTGTGGGACGGTGGACGGGGTGGGGACCCCGGGTGCAGGGTGTCCACTAGGGTGTCCGCCGCAGGGGCACTGTGGGATGGTGGACGGGGTGGGGACCCCGGGTGCAGGGTGTCCACTAGGGTGTCCGCCGCAGGGGCACTGTGGGACGGTGGACGGGGTGGGGACCCCGGGTGCAGGGTGTCCACTAGGGTGTTCGCCGCAGGGGCACTGTGGGACGGTGGACGGGGTGGGGACCCCGGGTGCAGGGTGTCCGCCGCAGGGGCACTGTGGGACGGTGGACGGGGTGGGGACCCCGGGTGCAGGGTGTCCGCTGCAGGGGCTTAGGTGGGGAATAGGAGGAGAGGAGCGAGGGCGGCCAAGGCTGGCGGTGGGGGGGGTTCCTACATCTCAGGTCCAGCATGTGGAGGAGGGAACTGGCCGCGGATGTGGAGGACCGTTCAGGGCGGGGAAGACAGGACCGTCCCTCAGCCAAACCCCTCCCAGGGCCGGACACGGGAGCTGAGGGACCTTTGCACCCACCCTGGTGGAGCACTTTGAGATGGCACAGACGGGTCCCAGCACCCGGGGACAGGCTGACAAGTCCTGGCCGAGTCCCAGGATGCCTGGCAGGCGGCCTCTCCAGCCGCAGCAGAGGTCGTGGTCGGGGGTGGCGCCACGGCAGAGGGGGAGGCCGCTGGCGGGTGGTGTGAGGCCGTGGTGGTGGTGGGTGGTCCCCAGAGCCCAGCCCGTGACCATCAGCCTTCCAGGCTCCGGCGAGCACTAGCACAGCCGAGGGTGAGGGCAGTGTACGGGGGTGTGCGAGAGTGTGGTGGGGTGCTGATGTGTGCTTACCTGAGTGTGTTCTCAGGTGTCGGCTCACCTGATTGTGTGCGGGGCGTGCTTGCGTGTGCACGCTTGCTGTGGTGTGTGTGTTTGTGCATGTGAGGTGGGCGTGCTCAGGGCTGTGTGTGTGCTCCGTATGTGTGTCTGTACCTGTGTGCACGTGTGTGCCAGGGGTGTGTGAGAGTGGGGGTGGTGTCCACTGGACCTGCCCAGCTCCCAGCGTGGCGACTGCCACAGGACCTCAGGCCCAAGAGCGTCTTCCAGGACTGGAGTCTGTGGTGGTGTTAAACCCAAGACGCTTCTAGGCCAGCCAGGACCATGTTCAGCAGACCTTGCCCTCAAGGAACCCTGGAAATGCCAGTGCCGTCCTGCTGAGGGAGGCGGTGTCCGGGCATCCATCACAAGAGCTGGCTCGAGTCCCCAGAGCCCCCCTGCAGGAGCTGCAGCCCTTCCTCCCTCTCCTGGAAGGTCTGGGGTGCAGCTGCTCCTCTGAGGCCCCGCTCTTGTTTCTACTGCTGCCCTACCCACTGGGGAGCTGGGAACTAACATTGTCACAAGAGACCCTGACATGTGGTGTCCCCTTCATTTCTCCCTGTGAGAGTGGGCCTTGCCTCTGCACCCCACCTCCACCCAGGTTCCTCACCCACAGGCAGCCCACAGGGTGGGCTCTGGGCAGTGCCGCGTACTGCTGGCAGAGGGACTCAGCCACCACCTGCCCGATCTGCAGAGCCCTCCTGAATGGCAGGGCAGGACTCACACAGACCCGGGAAGAATGCTGGGCCAGGTGTGCTGTGCCCGGCCACTTCTGGCTTGGATGGGGAGCCATACTTGTGGCTGCATCCAGAGGCCCCTGTGACCGGGGGCTGGACATCTGTGCCGGCAGCAGCTGGCTGCCGTGGTCTGGAAGTGGCTTGAGTGCTCCCCTGCGCCAGCTCCGTGTGTGGAAGCGCAGCCCTTGTGAGGTGCAAGCGGAGGAGGCTGCTAGCACAGGGTTCAGGGGGCCTCCGGGAGGTGAGCCAGGTGAGGCCAGTGCGTGGTTGGGTCCTGGTGACCCGTGTGAGAGACCAGAAGAGACGTCCGCCCGTTCCCTGTCTGTCCCTGGGACGAGCTGACAGCAGGCCATCTCCAGGCATGCGCCTCTACCTTGGGCCTCCAGAACCGTGAGCCGCAGCACACCTGTCTTCTCCACGCTCCCCCAGCCTGTGGCGCTGGGCATCGGCACCAGAGAAGGAGCGAGACAGGCCCCACCCTACACAGCTCGCAGGGTAGGAAGGCCCCGACCGAGCTGGATGTGGACACCCCCCAAACTCACTACAAACACGGGAGGAGCAACGGCACCACACCTGCAGGGTCATGTGATAGGAGATCTTCAACTGTGCCATCTGAGGGGACCACCCTCACACGTGCCATCTGTCGCTGGCCAAAACAGTATCATGCCATGCAGGACTGTACATGGACCCCTAAAAACTGAAATAGCCACCTGACAGCACCAGCCATTTGCTGGAACAGAAGACAAAGTAGACTGGCTGTCCCTGAGCTCAGCACTGGACACCAAGTGTCCCAGGGTCCAAGTCACAGGGCAGTGATTGTGTCTGCCGTCTCCCTAGGCGGACACAGGCCAGCTTGGGAGTGGGAGGAGAGAAGCTCCCCCAGGCCATGTCTCCTGGAGGCGGCCTCAGGTTCTCCGAGGCGGAGGCAGAGCTGGTCCAGGGCTCCTCGAGGCTGGCCCTGGTGCCTCACGCCCACATCCCTGGCCCTGACCCCGACCCTGGCCCCGGCCCTGTGTCTGAACTGCATGCCTTCACATATTTGGGCTGGCTTCAAGGTCTTGTTAAGTTGTGGGTGTCTCCTGCTGACTCTTTTTTCTTTTTTGACCAGTTCTTACTGTTGCCAAGGCTCTCCTTGAAGCTCTGGGCTCAAGCCCTCCTCCTGCCTCAGTCTCCTGAGCAGCTGGGACCGGAGCATGACACCATACCCAGCTGCTTGGTGACCATGCCCAGAAAGTGGTTCTCATTTGCAACAAAGATATGCTTTCTCTTGAGCTTCTGGTTTGAGCTGATTGAAATGTGTTCTGGTATTACAAGTCAAACTTTAGAATAATATTGAATTTACTGCACAACCAATAAAACACATTGTGGCTGAGACTCAATCTCAGATTTCATATTTTTAAGTGGCTCAATATAGACTTACTTATTGTCTTTGTCTTTGTAAATGTTATACACTAAAGCATATGACAATACTTACAGAATTTAAAATACAGACTTCATCTGTTTCATTGCTAAAAGCAATTTTGGCACCCTGACCCTGTCCTGCGGACTGTTCTTCCCTTGTTTTCCTCTACTGATGGAGTTGACATCCAACACCAGTTTACTGCCACTGGTCCTGAAGATGCTCCTTCAGTCATCTCTGGGTAGGAGCATTCCCACCTGTGGGTCCTCCCCAGAGCCCTCACCTGTGGGTATCACACCTCCAGGTGACATTTCCAGATCTATTAGTAGACACTCTCTGTGAGAGGAAGGGAAGGGAATGGATGCTGGGGAGGAGTGTTCTTCCCTACTCTATGTTCTAAATCTCCTAAGGAAAAGGAGATGACTTTCAAGCAGAACTCAGACACGCAGACACAGAGTGTGGGTGTCGGGGCGGAGCCCACGTCCAAGAGCCTTGGATGGATTCTCAGTTTGATTTGGGCTGTAATCCCAAACACCATAACTCTAAAGTATAAGACCCTGAAAGATCAAAATCCCAAAACTATAATTCTGGGCTGGGCACAGTGTCGCACTCCTGTAATCCCAGCAGCTCAAGAAGGGGAGGCAGGAGGATAGAAAGTTCAAAGTCACCCTCAGCAACTTAGTGAAGCCCTAAGCAGCTTAGTGAGACCCTGTCTCTAAATAAAATATGAAAAATGGCTGGGGGTGTGACTCAGTGGTTAAGTGCCCTTGGGTTCAATCCACGATACCAAATATATATATTCACACATACACACACACACACACACACACACACACACACACACACACATTTCTAGAAAAAAATTTAATCACATAATCACATTTTTAAAAGCAGATTTATTTGAGAAACATGAAAACACAAGAATACTTTGTAGGCCACTTTACACAATAAAATAGACATTAACCACATACACATTTTTGCAAGCATAAACACTCAGATGTACTAACAGTCACAGGGTAGTTTAGTAGCTATAAGAAGTGAGCCAGGGGTTGGAAAGAAATTGGTGGTTGAATGAGATGGATATCATTATCCTAAATGCATGATTGAAGATCTGAATGGTACTTATATACTTTGTATACAAGCAGTTGTATGTAAAAAGATACTATACTTGTGCATGATGAATAAGTAAATAAATAATAAAAAAATTTTAAAAAAAGAAGTGAGCCATATTATAAAGAAATAGGTCAAAAAGCAAAATACATAAATGGATTATCACCATGATTGGTAATTGTGCACATTCAGATTTATAACTGCAGTCATCTGAAATAGCTATGAGGACAATCTAAGTCTTTTAATGAGGTTGATCAAAAACGGAGATTGGTTACCACCAAATATGCAGTCGCCCAGGGAGCCCAGATCTTGAGAAACTGTCTTTTGTGAATCCAATGTACAAAAAGGACATCCTTCATTTATTTTATGTACACACAAAGTCAGCATATCAATGCACTTTCTCTGAGTCAAACTTGCACAAAATGGACAAAATGAATCAGAACTTTCTCTGAAAGTTTCTATACAACTTATACCTCCAGTATTGGAAGTGATGCTAAGATAAAATAAATAGCATAGAAAATCATGATATGGTAGTGTGGTACACCCCCTTTTCTTCCAGTACTGAAGACTTTATGCATTCACTGTATATTTGTAAAAACGATTTGAATCCCTTTATAAGACATTTATTGGAGTGTCTGCTAGGAGGTCAAGCATTGCTGTTAGGACACAGTGAAGAAAAGAACAGGGCAACCCACCCACCCTTTTGGAGGTCTCCGTCCAAAGAAAAGAGAAGGTCAGGCTCAAGCAGTGCTAAAAATAAATGCACCATCAGCCAAATTTCGGGCTGTAGAAGGATTATAAGACAAAAGAACTGCCTCACATCAGCATCATGTCAGTGAGTTGTCTGCACTGCTCTCTGTTTCCTCTCCTCTGCCAACTCCGTGTGCGCAGTGACACAGAACAGCCACCGTGGCGGCGTCAGCACGGGGTCGAGGGCTGCATCAGAACTGACTGCTTCCACTAAGGTAGCGTCTTTGTGACAAAACCTCCCATAAACTGTGGTGCTGATCGTGACTCTGAGATACAATCCTGAATATGGCACCCCCTTTTTTTCCTATGGGATTTGCAGTTTGGGGGAATTCAGCTTGTAGTATTTTGAATTTTAATCTTTTGGGATTGTGATTTTGCAAATTTTAGATTTCAGGAGTTTTGCTCTTTGAGGATTTCAACATTTGTGACCATGGCATTTGGGAGTATGTCTTTCGAGATCATGACGGACACCCTCTGGGGCCACAGGCGTGCAGGGAGCAGCACTGGCCTGGCGCCAGGGTGTACCTGGGTGGTTGTGCAATGCTCACTGTGTTCACTTCAGCCTTGTGCACTCCTGACTCACGGGCTGGGCCTGAGAGTAGGGGACGGCAGCTGAGGTGGCTCTCCTGGCCACTCACACGGGAGCGTGCCTCCATGCCACAGCTTGCGGGGCGATCCACCAAAGCCACACGGGCAGAGTCCCTGGCACCTCTCTGAGCCCCAGTCAGGGATGGTGGAGGCTCAGCTCCCAGCAGAGCAGTGCGTGCGCGCGCGTGTGCCCTTGCGGCACAGCTTGATCAGGTTCACAGCAGTGACACGGCAGGGCCGGGAAGGCGATGGAGGGCTCTCACCCTGGCTGCGTGGCAGCAGGGACCACTGCAGGGACTGTCACAGAGGGAAGCTTGCACAGAAGTCACTTCTTTAGGGACATCTGGGCCAAAGCCACTCTTGTTATTGATGCCTAAATGCGGGAGCCCTGTTTGGGGAGATGGCTTAAATTGCGGTTGACTATGGGCTTTGGACATGTTTGGGCATTGGCGCCTTCCGTAGTCTCATGGGACTTGGCCTGGGATCTCGCGGGACTTGGCCGGGGATCTCGAAGGACTTGAGGAGATTGCGGAGGAGGTCTGCGCCATTTTAGAGGTTAGAAGAGAGTGGATGGCGTGTCGGGGTGTAGTTAGATCCAGGGAGAAAAGTTGTCAGAATAAAGGGCTGTTTGTTTCCAGTTCGTCTCTAAACTTCTTCCCGCGGCTTCTTTGCTCCAAGCGGCCATCGCTTCAGGCGACTACACCTAAACAACTTAGTCACTGATCCTGTGGCCCAGAACCATGTTAATGGAACAGATTGTAGACTCCTCTTCGCTTTGCCTCAAGAAGTCCCCTTGCCTCCCCCTCTTGGGGTCAGTTGACTGTGGCACGCGTGTTCCACTGGCGGGGCATTCCCAGGTGAACCCATTCTCTGCAGAACCTCTCTCGCTGGTTGTTTAGGCTTTGGCACGCGCACACGCAGGCAGATGACCACTGCCAACTGGGGTGCACGGACACGACCCCAGGGCCCCTGCCAGAGCTGTGACCAGGACAGTCTCCCTCAGGTGCTCCCTCACACACAGCTCAGGTGTGACTGCGTCTCTTGTGCCTCCAGTGAAGGTTGTGGCTCTGGCCTCTATGAGGGTCGTGGGTGGACTGCTGGGGCTGTCTCCCAGCGGCAGACACCACTCAGGGATTGGAGAGTGTACTTGAAGGGTTGTGTCTAGACATCCATCACCGTGTCACTGTCTCCATCCCGTGTGGGTAGAGGAGGCTGGCGGCCCGGTGGCCTAGCCCAGGCATCTCCTGCTCTCCCTCTGAGGCCCTGGTCTCCTCATCTGTTCAGAGAGAACTGTGAAGTGATCCCATCTTCAAAGACAAGAATTGGCGCATCCTGACCTGGGCTTGCGAGAAAGGATAGTGCATAGCCGACAGTGGCGTACTTACCCCTTGCCTAGACGTGCAGGACACCGAGAGCCCAGGTTGCCTCTGAATACGCAAGGGAAGTGGCCGGACTGAAAGGACTGACTGAAATCAGAGACGACGCCTGCCAAGAAGACGTTCTCAATGCCAGACAGGTGGCTGAGCGTGCGGCATGCTCCAGGTGCGGAGGGGGGTGGAGGTCCCCAGAGGCCGGCCTGGCCCCTGCCAGTGCTGCCAACCTCACACCTGCAGGTGGGTGGCCAGGTGACTGTTCCCCAGGTAGCCCTAGCCCCCACTCACTCTCCATTAAAACAGCCAGGCGAGGGGCGTCTCGGGGGCAGGCCTCTGCTGTGGCCGGAAGCTCGCAGAGTGCCAGGGCCTGGAAAGACCAGCCACCAGCAGCGGCGTGCCTGGGCACCGCCACAGTGACAGCCCGGGGGAGGCAGCCCGCCTTCTGCCTCTGAGCCTCGGACACCAGTGCACTGGTGCTGACCCCAGAGGGAGGGACGCGGGGCCAAGCCGGGAATGGCTGGCTGTGGGCTCAAGCAGTGGCACTTACCGTACCCAAAGGACCAAGAAGCCGTCCAGCCACTGTGGCTGAAGAGAGGCCTCCCTTCTCTTTGTTCCAGGAAAGAAAGCGACTGCAGCTTCTACAACACACCCCGTATGTCTCCTGAACTTAAAGAATTCCAAAGACAGTATCTCAGCGTGTAGGATGTGCAGGAAAGCCGCGCCACACGATTCAGGAGCCAGGCAGGGGCACCTTCACCCTGTGGGACTAAAGCACTCAGGGCACAAGTGTGCACAGGAGGAGGCGGAGGCAGGAGCTGCCTCCCCGACCCTGAGGCTGGGAGGTGAGACCATGACAAAGCAGGATGTCACTGTGGACAGTCCTTTGGGACTGGAGGACAGACAGGTGTGACAGGAGGAGAGCTCAGGGCCTGGGAGAGGCAATACTTCCCTACTGCTGCTCCATCACAACAGAGCTAATCCACCTCCCTGGGCTGCTCCACCACCCCAGGGCTGCTCCACCACCCTAGGGCTGCTCCACCTCCCCAGGGCTGCTCCACCTCCCCTAGGCAGCTCTACCTCCCCAGAGCTGCTCAACCACACCAGAGCTGCTCCACCTCCCCAGGGATGCTCCACCTCCCCAGGGCTGCTCCACTACACCAAAGCTGCTCCACCTGCCCAGGGCTACTCCATCTCCCCAGGGCTGCTCCACCATAACAGAGCTGCTCCACCTCCCCAAGGCTGCTCCACCTCCCCTGGGCTGCTCAACCTCCCCAGGGCTGCTCCACCTCCCCTGGGCTGCTCCATCTCCCCAGGGCTGCTCCACCACACCAGAGCTGCTCCACCTCCCCAGGCTGCTCCACCACACCAGAGCTGCTCCACCTCCCCAGGCTGCTCCACCACACCAGAGCTGCTCCACCTCCCCAGGCTGCTCCACCACACCAAAGCTGCTCCACCTGCCCAGGGCTACTCCATCTCCCCAGGGCTGCTCCACCATAACAGAGCTGCTCCACCTCCCCAAGGCTGCTCCACCTCCCCTGGGCTGCTCAACCTCCCCAGGGCTGCTCCACCTCCCCAGGGCTGCTCCACCTCCCCTAGGCAGCTCTACCTCCCCAGAGCTGCTCAACCACACCAGAGCTGCTCCACCTCCCCAGGGATGCTCCACCTCCCCAGGGCTGCTCCACTACACCAAAGCTGCTCCACCTGCCCAGGGCTACTCCATCTCCCCAGGGCTGCTCCACCTCCCCTAGGCAGCTCTACCTCCCCAGAGCTGCTCAACCACACCAGAGCTGCTCCACCTCCCCAGGGCTGCTCCACCTCCCCAGGGCTGCTCCACCTCCCCTAGGCAGCTCTACCTCCCCAGAGCTGCTCAACCACACCAGAGCTACTCCACCACCCCAGGGCTGCTCCACCTCCCCAGGGCTGCTCCACCTCCCCTAGGCAGCTCTACCTCCCCAGAGCTGCTCAACCACACCAGAGCTGCTCCACCTCCCCAGGGATGCTCCACCTCCCCAGGGCTGCTCCACTACACCAAAGCTGCTCCACCTGCCCAGGGCTACTCCATCTCCCCAGGGCTGCTCCACCATAACAGAGCTGCTCCACCTCCCCAAGGCTGCTCCACCTCCCCAGGGCTGCTCCACCTCCCCTGGGCTGCTCCACCTCCCCTGGGCTGCTCCATCTCCCCAGGGCTGCTCCACCACACCAAAGCTGCTCCACCTGCCCAGGGCTACTCCATCTCCCCAGGGCTGCTCCACCATAACAGAGCTGCTCCACCTCCCCAAGGCTGCTCCACCTCCCCTGGGCTGCTCAACCACCCCAGGGCTGCTCCACCACCCCAGGGCTGCTCCACCTCCCCTAGGCAGCTCTACCTCCCCAGAGCTGCTCAACCACACCAGAGCTGCTCCACCTCCCCAGGGCTGCTCCACTACACCAAAGCTGCTCCACCTGCCCAGGGCTACTCCATCTCCCCAGGGCTGCTCCACCATAACAGAGCTGCTCCACCTCCCCAGGGCTGCTCCACTACACCAAAGCTGCTCCACCTGCCCAGGGCTACTCCATCTCCCCAGGGCTGCTCCACCATAACAGAGCTGCTCCACCTCCCCAGGGCTGCTCCACCTCCCCTGGGCTGCTCCACCTCCCCAAGGCTGCTCCACCTCCCCTGGGCTGCTCCACCTCCCCAGGGCTGCTCCACCACCCCAGGGCTGCTCCACCACCCCAGGGCTGCTCCACTACACCAAAGCTGCTCCACCTCCCCTGGGCAGCTCTACCTCCCCAGAGCTGCTCAACCACACCAGAGCTGCTCAACCTCCCCAGGGATGCTCCACCTCCCCAGGGCTGCTCCACTACACCAAAGCTGCTCCACCTGCCCAGGGCTACTCCATCTCCCCAGGGCTGCTCCACCATAACAGAGCTGCTCCACCATAACAGAGCTGCTCCACCTCCCCAAGGCTGCTCAACCTCCCCAGGGCTGCTCCACCTCCCCTGGGCTGCTCCATCTCCCCAGGGCTGCTCCACCACACCAGAGCTGCTCCACCTCCCCAGGCTGCTCCACCACACCAGAGCTGCTCCACCTTCTAGGGCTGCTCCACCTCCCGTGGGCTGCTCCACCTTAGAAGGAAGAGGGAGGTCATGGGCAGCCCAGGTGTGACCTGGCACGGTCGGAGACTGGCATCATTCAATCCCCAGTGCCTGAGTTGAGGCCCCAGGCCCGGAGCTTGCTTCTTTGGGGCCTTCATGGCTGGTGGCAGAGCTGTGACAGGCCTCTAAATGGACAGCAAGATCAGTGTCCCCACTGGCATGTCTGTGTGACCCTGGCCCTCTGCAGACTGTTGCACACCCTGGCACAAGTGCTCCTGTGCACAGGGCCTTCCCTGGCCCCACAGTGCCCTGTCCTGGAGGGTGCAGGGCCCCACTGGCTGGCCTCCGGCGTCTGCCTGGGTCAGCTCCCACAGCAGCTGGGCACCTCCTCCAAAGGGTGAGGACTGGGGCCTGGCCACCCCCAAGACCGCCTGGTGTGGGCCCTCAGCAGAGGGAGCCCTCCCAATGCCAGGTCCTCTGGCAGCTCAGTGTCCAGCTGGCCTCTGCCTCCACGAGGTCCTCCCGAGGCTCGAGTCTAGACGGCTCCCGTGGAGGCCAGGTTTCCAGGTCGAGCAGTGTGCCCGGATGGTGGTGAGGGCCACTTCTGAGGAACAGGCAGGAACTCCGGACTGTGGCATACAGTGCAGGAGTCGGGGCCTGGCTTGGCCACGCCCTCCTGGGGCCAGGCCCAGTGCTCGGCCTCCACTTCCCTGGTGAGGCCCTGGGAAAGGAGCATGGCTCAGCCTGCTGCGTGTGCGGCTGGCGTGCAGGGAGCCACGTGCCTGCTCACGCCCCAGGGTCTTGCCGCGGTGCCCTGACTCCACGTGTGGGTGCCTGGGCCTGTGTGGGCACTGGCCTTTGTGATCCCAGGTGCCCAAGGGACACGTGGCGCACCTTCAGAAGCAGTCCCCACGCTCAGCCCCACCCAGGAGGCAGACAGAGTCCAAGAGGTGAGTCAAGAGGAGGGAGGCTTGGGGGACCTCGTGGAGGCCAAAGGAAGTCAGACCCCGTGGGTCCAGGACAGCAGACCTCCCACAACACAGAGCCCTGCTCCGCGGGCCAGATGCCCTTTGGCCACTGAAGTGGAAGAAACGCAGGCCCCACTCCACCCACCCGAGGCTAGAGCAGAAAGCCATGGGTCAGGCTCTGCAGAGAGCTCTCCTGTGGGAAGGCTCGCCCTCCACCTCCTGGGAGGCTCCTGCCCTCAGGGCCACGAGGGTTGGACTGTGGGACGAGGGGCTGGGGTTGGGCTGCCTCTGCCAGACAGGCTCGCTCACAGGAGGGCCGAGCCCTGTAGTGAGCACCAGCTGCACCCCTGAGCTGGGTGGGGACTGCGTCCCACACGGCCTCGCCAGGGGAGACCTGCTGCCGCCTTTCTGTCACAGTGAGGGAACCGAGCCCCTGATGCTCAGCCGGCAGATCCCAGTGACACTCAGTACCCTGGAGGTCTGAAAGCACTCCTGGGCCACTTGGCCAGAGAGCAGGACACGGCCTCTAGGCAGAAAACAAGACATCCACTGGCCCAGCCTCCAGGGAAGGCAGTCACTGTGTCCTTGGAGGGCTCTCCCCAGGCCCAGCAGCTTCACGCTGTGGGTAGCCAACGTGAGGGTCAGCCTGAGGATGGGCGTTCCCTTCACAGCCTCCAAGGAACGAGCCAGGGCCATAGGAGGGCACCGGTATCTGCAGCTGTGTGAGGAGGGCACACAGAGAACTTGGTGATGGTGGCAGATCAAGCCAGGTCTGACTGCTGAGATTGGCTGTGCACCAGTCAGCTTGGGCCATGTGACAAACCCAGATCAAAGGTGAGGGAACCCAGTGAGCTCAATATCTCAAGAGCCTACACAGAGATGGGTATGCAAAGAGCAGGAGCAGGAGGAGGACTGAGAGCACTGCAGTGTCCGACGGTTGTTGAGACTCTTTCTAGAACAGTAAACTTATGAAAACAAGCACGTTTAGCCAGGTGCGGTGGTGCATGCCTGTGATGCCAGCAACTTGGGGGGCTGAGGCAGGAGGGTCACAAGTTTGAGGGAGGTCAGCCTCAGCAATTTAGCGACACCCTAAGCAACTTAGTGAGACCCTGTCTCAAAATAAATAATAAGGGCTGGGGATGTGGCTCAGTGGTTAAGCATCCCTGGATACAATCCCTGGAACCAAAACTCATCATGGTCATTGCTATTATCATGTTTAAACATCCAGTGCTTTCCAGTGCTCTGTTGGGTTGCATGCCTTGGCTGTTTTTTGAAAACCCTCTGTATTTCCTAGCAGTATCTCCTAGCCACATGGACATAGTTATTTTCAGGTTTTGTTTTTTGGCTTTTGGCAGTGTTTGCCAACTTGAGTCTGGGATTACCTGTTCAATACAAACCCGTTAGAAATAACTGTGTCCTGCAGGAAAGCGTGTTGGGCTTTGAGAAGTCGTCTCAGAGAGTATTCCTGCAGACTGAGCCTGGGGGCGGGCAGGCTCCGTGCAGAGTGCTTGCCTAGCGTGCAGGAGGCCGGGGTCCGCCGGCACCTCCCGCACCCGTGCACAGGGAGAGATAAAGACAGACAAGAGAAACAGACGGGCATCCCTCCTCTGAAATGCTGGTCCCAGAAGTGTTCTAGATTTCAGATGTGGGGTTGGATTCTGGGCTATTTACACACACGTATTCATCTTGCACGTGTGGTGAGCATCCCAGCGAACGCCATCTGTGCTTCAGGGCCACGTGGGGACAGTCTGGATTCCTGCGGGCCTCCAGTGCACTTGGATTCTGGCTGGGCCTTTCCCATGGAGTCTCGTAGGGAATGTTCTCTGGGGCTGTCATGTCAACCCTCAAGATGCCTCGGGTTTTTGAGCATTTGTATTTCAGATTTCTGGATTACGGATGTAACAGTAAACAAAAAGGCAACTGTTTGCAGTGTTGAACCCGAGGGGCCTAGGGGCCGCGCGGCGGCTTCCTCGTGCAGCGCGGCCTGCATTCCTGCCTGAGTCTGTCCAGGACACCTGAGCGGTGGCCATCAGGTGCTGGCATTTCCCTTTCCACGTCACACAGTCTGTCCCAGTGCTGCTGTCCTGGGAAGACCCCAAGTACAGACAGGGAGCAGCTGCACCCTGGACCGAGCCCCATGGGCAAGCACGCAGCGTGGGGCTCCAGGGTTGACCTCGGGGCCTTCCGGCCCGAGGTGCGGCTGGATGCTGGGAGCATTCCAGGCACGCTGGTTGCCAGGCTGGGAACAGGCCCGGCCTGGTGGGGGCGGCGCCTCCGAGGCCTCTGGCTGACCCTGCACAGGCAGGGCGTTCCTCTGCCTCGAGGCTCCTGGACAGCTGCAGAGGTCAACTGGCAAGGCCACCAGGCTCTTCCGGACAATGCTCTTTGAGGAGCCTTGTCTAGGACGGGGTGATGTTCTTGTGCCACCCCAGGATCAGTGATCGCAGATGCTCCCCCTGGGAAGCCACCGGCCTCCTAGGGGAGGTGAGCCTGAGGGCCTGCTTTGGGTCCTGTGAGTGGGAACCAGAGACCAGGAACCTGGGCCCCGCCAGTGCAGCCTGCCGCAGTGTCGCTGTGGTCAGTGGGGGCGAGCACTTGCTCGGCAGGTCCAGTCTGCTCCTGGGATGGATGAGCTCAGCTGAGCCGTGGGCACAGAACAGGCACGTGATGGTGGCTAGGGCGGCCAGTGCGCCAGCCCGGCCCTCTCCCCACCTCCTGGCCCTGCAGAGGATCGAGCCCCACCTGCACCCACCCTTGACCACAGGCATCTGCCTCCGATCTCCCCAAGTTCAAAGGCAGAGAGTTGGCAGGCAGCAGCGCTGGGTGGGCGGGCCTGCAGCTGGACTCTGGTCTGGGAGGAGAGGCGCCGCGCCACCCTGGCCCGCCTCCCTCCCAGCCCCGCTCAGATGGAGGCCATGTGTCGGGGCGGCTGCAGGTGGGCCTCGGACTCAGGGCCATCCGCAAGCTGCACAGGGCTGGCATGTTCTCCTGTGGCCCTGGCAGCCCTGACGGGTGCGACGCCAGCTGAGGAGGACACCAGGCTCCGCACAGGCTCGGGCACAGGCCTCGGGACAGGGCTCACCTTCCGCGGCTGATCCGAGGGTGACAGGCCTTGAGAAAACTGTGGCTCCGCAGACCTGCCTGCTACAGGCTGAGGGAGGCTCCGGGGCTGCCCACCTGCCCAGTACAAGACCTGTGTCAAGGGCACCTGTGGGGCCAGGTGCTAAGGGCTGTGGGGCTGCCCTGTCCTGCAGGGCAAGGGGAAGTCGACCTTCCAAGCCTGGCCCTACAGCTGGGAGGAAAGCGCTTCCACTTCTTTGTCTCTTGGTCCCAGGGGTTGAACCCAAGGCACTGTACCACTGAGTGGCATCCCCAGCCCCATTTGTTATCTTGAGACAGGGTCTTGCTCGGGTGCCAAGGCTGGCCTTGAACACGCAGTCCCGCTGCCCCCAGCTCCGGGTCAGTGGGGTCACGGCACGCACCAGCCAGCCTGGCACAGGGCTCCTACTTCTGAGGCCGGGGCGGCGGGTGTGGAGCTGGCTGAGTCACACAGCTGTGGCGGGCTGTCTCCTCCCACAGAGCGGCCGAGGCGGCGCTAGGACTGAAGACAGAGGGCGCCGGCTGCCGCCTCTTGAGGAGTCTTCTCCATGCCACCCGGGGCACCCCACCGAGTCTCCACTTCCCCCTGCAGCTGGCTCCCACCCCCTGCGCGGGAGCCTTCACCACCCGTGGCCGCTCCGGCCTGGCCCTGGCTCTGGCAGGCTGTGGGAACAGCAGGGGAGGACGCCCGCGGGGCTTGCCTGCAGCTCAGGGCTCTCTACATCCACCCCTTGAAGTTGGCCCCGGGTGTGGCACACGGCGCGTGGTGCCTGGTGGCGCGTGGCCGGCACTGTAGGTAGCTGCCCAGGTCTCCTGGGGGACCGCTGCCTTGGCGGAGGCCCTCCTGCCCTCCCCCACCCATGCACACCAGTCTTCGCCAGCCTCATCCTGACTCCTACAGCAGCGCGGAGAGGCGCCGGCTTGCCTGAGGGTCCTGGAAGGGCCCTCCTGAGGGCAGACCCAGGAGGTGGTCCCCGGGGAAGGGAGGGGGTGATGTAGTGGCAGGTGGCAGAGCACGTGGAGAGGCCGGGTGCAGGTGCGCAGGCCAGTCAAGCTGGTCACCCCAAACGGGAGGCCAGGTGGGCATACCTCGGGAGCACGCACACGGCGGAAGACCACAGGTGCAGGGCCACCCTGCAGCTCTCGGCCACACGGGACCTAGCCTCCAGTGGCTGCTCCCTGGGGAGGCCCGGGACTGCCCTGCCTCCCCTCTGTCTTGTCCAGAGGCCACAAACTTCCCAGAACACAGCAGCCTACCTCTGGCCCTCCTGGGAAGGGAACATGGGTGCCCACCTCAAGCCTCAGGGTGTGGCCAGGTGCAGCCTCGTCTCAGTTCTCAGATCCATCCCCTGCCCCGGCGTCCAGGGCCCCAGCTCAGAGCCCCGGCCAGTCCCGGCCCTGCCTCCATGTCTCTGTCTACTGAGGACGCACCCCGTGGCCCTGGGCACCGCCGGGCTGGCACCAGCCGTCCTGCCACGGCCTTCCAGCGTGCGCCGCCCGCAGAGAGCGTGGGTAGGGCCGGCCGCTGTCCCAGACCAGAGGACCGGGGCCACTGCTCAGGCAGACCCTCCTCCCTGACTCCTCCCCACCCTCCTGCCCAGGTGGGCACGTGGGATCCTCCTCGAGAAAGGACACGGGGCCTCGCCTGCAAATTCAGGCAGCGATGTTCCCCAGTATGGAGACAGGACAGGATAAGTGTCCCCAGGAATTCTCCAAGGAAAGGCAAATGCTGTGTCTTGGGGGCTGACTCCATCAGAAGCATGAACATTTGTCAGACACCGTTAAACTGCGCTCTAGAATCTGGCTTTCACAGTGTGTAGCGCAAGAAAGTGAGAAAAAGCAAGTCACTTAACAGGTGCATGTACCCACATCTGCAAGCCAGGCCCCTGTGAAGGGTGGAGCAGGGTCAGCCTGCAGCCCCCACCACATCAAAAAGGGAACAAAAAAGGAAATGATGGGAGATTTTCTGAGCAACCGTGCGTGGTGCACATTGCATCTGCAACACGTGGGGTTCTTGCCATCCCTTAAATGCAAAACAAGAAGGAGGAGAAAAGAAGAAAAGAATGAGGAAGAGGAGGGGGAGGAGAAGAAAGGAAGGACAAAAAAGTGATCCCAGCACAATCCAAATGAGACATATAGACCCAGAGAGGAGCATTGTTCCTGCCTGGACTTGTGGCCCTCTGTGGCCATGCAGAGTTGGGAGCAGGGGCATCGTTTCCTTCCTGGGCCATCCTGATGGAAGACCTGAGCCAGGCAGCGTTGTTTCCAGCGTGGGCTGTTCTTGGCACTATTGGTGGTGGTGTTGGGAAGCTTGGGAGGGTTAGGGAGCTCAAGGCTCTGGGTTACAAGATCCGTCTCCCCCACTAGACTGATGAGGGCCTTAAGAGAGACTGCGTATACCTGGGAAACCCCCTTGGCCCAGAACACTGGAGAGGAGCACAGACCTGGAAAGATCTCGGGGAGGGCAGAGCTCAAAACTGCTGGGCAAGACGCCGAGTGGCCAGCAGTATGGAAGTCTGCTGAGAATCCCTCTGTGGGTGTGCAGCCCAGCTGTGAGTGAGAGACGGCTTGCAGGCTGGGAGAATGTGGGACAGGAGTCCCAGAGTAAGCTTCCTGCACGTGGAGACAGCATTCAGTGAGGTGCTTCAGTCCAGACAGTACCTGGAGAGACTTAAGTCAGGACACACATAGGCTCGGAGATGGCAGACCAGGCTAGGAAGTGTGTGAGCTGGGCTGTGTGCAATCTTGGGAAGTGGGAGGCAAGGCAGCTTTCAGAGGATTTCTAAAAAAAAGAAAGAGAGTTTCTTTTCCAGCATAGGTATTTAAAGCTATAAATTTGCTGTACACAGTGGCACATGCCTATAACTCCAGTGCCTCAGGAGGCTGAGGCAGTAGGATCACAACCTGGGCAACTTTGCAAAACCTAGCCTCAAAAAGGAAAACCCAGTACCTAATTAAATAATAAAGCTATAAATTTGCCTGTAAGAGCTACTTTAGCTACATCTTTTATGTTTTGACATGGTATTCTTTCATTTCATTTATCTCAAAATATTTTTAACTTACACTGTGGTGTCTTCTTGGAACCCTGCCCCATCCTGGGTTATATAAAAGTATACTGTTTAATTCCCACACATTCATGAAATTCCCCCCAATTTTTTTTCTTTGCTTTACAGATTTACTTCCACTTTGGGAAGAGCACACAATTGGTATGATTTTGATCTTTTTTGATGAGTTGAAGTTCATCTTTGACTTTCCATGCGGTTCTGTCCTGGAGAACGTCCACGTGTCTGGAGAAGAATGTGTGTCCTGCTTGCTGAGTGAAGTGCCTGCAATCTTCTGGGCCTTGCTGTTCACAGTATGATTCCCATCTCCGTCTCCCTGCCGCTCTTTGTTGGTTGTTGAACACCCTGCTGAGAGTGCATTTCTGAAGTATCTCGAGTGTTACTGTGTCTGCTTCTCCCTTCAATTCTGTCTGTTCTTGTTGCATGGATTTGGGGGCCATAGTTAGATGCACATATATTTGTAATTGTTGTTTTTTGTAATGAGTCAACCTGCTATGCCTTGGGTGTGTTCCTCCAAAAACCTGTGTTGGAAACTTCATCCCCAGTGCAATACCACAGAGTACACCACTTGATATTCCCACCAGCAGGGTGTGAGGATTTACACGTCTTCATAAGCAGTTGTTATTTTTCATTTTTAAAATCATAGCCAACTGAGTGAGTGTGAAATGGCATCTTGGTGGTTTTGATTTATACCTCCCTGATGGCTAATGATACTAGACATTTTTAAAAATGACGAATGGGTATTAGACTTTTTCTCATGTTCCTACGTCTCTATTGAGTTGAGCAATATTTTCTTTCATAGTTTGTTTTTGTTTTTGTTTGTACTGGGGACTGAACCCAGGGGCACTTTCCCAAGGAGCCATACCCCCAGCCGTTTTGAGACAAGGCCATGCTAAGTTGCTGAGGCTGGTGTTGAACTTGTGATCCTCCTGCCTCAGTCTTTTGAGTCATTGGAATTACAGGCATGCATCACCATGCCCAGCCATAGTTTGCAAAGATGGTGAATCACAGAGATGGATTTTTTTAAAATATCAAACCAACTTTACAATTCTAGGATAAACCACAACTGGTCACCATGTACTGTCTTTCTTATATATTATTCAATTTTGGACATCCATGAAAGAATACAAAAAGAAAAAGAAAATTGAGACCAATTTTCAATGGACCAGCAATGCTTTATTGAGCAACAGAGGAGCAGCTTTTTGTAGGGAAAATGTTGGTGCGCTCCAACAAGGGTCTGGGTTTTATAGGGTTTAGCAGTGCCAGGTCATGGGAGGAGTTTCGGTGGTGGGCCCCTTTAGAGCAGGGCAGGAGGGCAGGCAGGGAACAGCTGTAGATAAGGGAAGTTCCCTGGGCCCATTGTCCATATCCTCCATTCCAGACTCTGAAAAGGGTATAATGAGTTGGGGTGATGTCATCATATATGACTACTTCCTGCTGAGAAGGGGCACAGTAGGGGATCCCCTGTCAGAGTTCTGAAAGAAGATAAGGAGGTGGGAGGTATTTTAGGCTTCTAGTCCTGGTGGTTGTGGCTTGAGGTGGGCATAGAGGGAGGGAACTTCGATGTCATCGTGGTGATTCCTTCCTTATGGGGCTCAGGAGAGTCACATTGTGAGTGAAGGAGCAGAATGGCTTTCACATGTTCTTGGGAGGTGGTCTGGGCTAGATACCTTATCAAGAAGTTGCTTCTGTATAAAGTTAACAAAGTAGGGGGGAAAGGTTATTATAATATAAATGAATATTAGAGGGGTTAAAAGTGGGAGAAGCCAGGAAGTCCACTGTTTTAGGTCTCCCACCTAGCCCACCAGGAACCAGCTAGTTCTAATCTCTGCTGTTCTAGTCGGTCCTGTAGTTGTTTAA
Source organism: Tamias sibiricus (assembly GCA_025594165.1). Classification (NCBI taxonomy): domain Eukaryota; kingdom Metazoa; phylum Chordata; class Mammalia; order Rodentia; family Sciuridae; genus Tamias; species Tamias sibiricus. The sequence continues at coordinate 269,534 of CM046662.1, read as the reverse complement.
CCTTATCCCTTACCAGTCCTGATTGACATAGAAGCAATATTCTTCCCTGAGGAAGAGGCACAGGCTACCTTGTTCTGCAATAAGGAGATCTAGGCTCTGATGATTTTGCAGGATGTCAGATGCCTGGGAATCCAGTTGATTTTGTAAAGTCAGTACCAAATGGGCAACCTGTTGGATGTCTTCAATAACCTGTTCTGACAACTTTTTATAGGAGTGAATAGAGGTTTCTAATCCTGCTGCTCCTATGCCAATCCCAGTGGATGTTTCTAGCCCTTTGAGTAAGGGAATAAACTGAAGTGCTCTCTTGTGTCTGCTCTCTTTGTACTGGGATTGAACCCAGGGGCATCTACCACTGAGCCACACCCAGCCCTTGTGTTTCTTTTTTATTGACCCTTCCTCGTTTTCTGATTGGTTTGATTTGGATCTGGACTGTCCCCAAGGTCTGTGTGTTGAAGACTGGTCCCCAGATGTGGTGCTCTGGGGAGCTGGTGGACACCCAGGGAGGCGAGGCCTGAGTGGAGGAGGAGGGTCACTGGGCTGAGCCCCTCCCCTCTTGCTGCTTCTGCCTGCCTGAGCTGACTGCTTCCCTCCACCACGCCCTGCGCCACCTTGTCCTGCCTCACCTCAGGCCAGAGCAAGAGGCCCCCAGGCGCCGACTGAGAACTCTGAAACCATGACCCAAAATAAATCTTTCCTCCTTTAAGTTCATTTTCTTGGGCCGCCCCTGCCACATTGCTGGGGGTTGCACCCAGTGCCCCACACACTAGGGAGAGGGTCTCCCCGGCTGCACCCAAGCCTGCACACCTCAGGTGCGTTGTCAAGAGACAAAAAGCTGACTGACAGATGCGGCTTCCCTAGACTTTCTGAAATTCTTCTCTTGTTGTGTGTCCTTTTGTTTCTATTTCTGATCTTTCGCCCACTGATCATAGCACTATTCTATGTGCACCGCCACTGACCTTCTGCAGGTCGCCCTCCAGCCCACTCTTAGCACCTGCAGCATGTAGTCCACCACTGATCTTTCCACTGAGGACATGGGTTCATTTCTCTGGGTTTGGCTGTGCCTCTTGATGCCGTTCATGCTTCTGCACGACTTTGTGTTCATGGAATGCAGCTATGATATGTTTTAACGCCCTTGTTGACTCATTTTGACAATGAAGTTGGTCGCAAATGGTTTTGTTTGGCCACTCATTGTCCTTGTTTTGGGACATGAGCTTCTGCTTCTTTGCCTGTCTACTTTCTTCGAGTCAATGCGGGCATCGTGGATCTTACCTCACTGGGTGCTGTAGGATTTTTAGATTCCTACAGATCTTCCAGAGTTTAATCTGAATTCATTTGTGCGGCTTGACTCTGGTTAAGTCCTTTGGGTCTTGCTTTTGTGGTTCCCTGGGTGGTCTGGGGGCGGCTTGGTCTGGTGACGACTGTCCCTCAGCACTGAGAGTGTCGGGACACCTGCCACTGTGCTGTGGGCACAGAGCCTTGCCACCTTGTGAACACTGGGTGGCTTTCCAGTTCATTCTCCTGGAGGTCCCCTCTCCATCCTGGGTGGTTTTGTCACATGCTTACCTGACAGACTCTAGGCTGGGAACCCAGAGGTGGCCTCTGCAATCCGCCAGGGCCTCTGTCCTGCTCTTGCTTCTGGTGCTCTCTCCTGATAGCCTGAACACGCGGCCTTCCTCGCTCTCACTGCTCCCCTACTCCAGCCTCAGCAGCTGCACTTGAGCACTTCCTCCTGTGCCCTGTCCTGGAGACAGCACCGTCACAGGCCTGTCTCCACTTCTTCCCCATCTCTCCGGATCAGCCGTTCACTGCCTGGTGTTTGGGCCTTAAAAACCAGCTTCCTTAGCCGGGCGCGGTGGTGCACGCCTGTAATCCCAGCACTTTGGGAGGTTGAGGCAGGAGGATCGCGAGTTCAAAGCCAGCCTCAGCAATGGCAAGGCACTTAGCAACTCAGTGAGACCCTGCCTCTAAATAAAATACAAAAAAGGTCTGGGGATGTGACCCAGTGGTCGAGTGCCCCTGAGTTCAATCCCCAGTACCACAAAAAAAAAAAAAAAAAAAACAGCTTCCTATATTAAACTTGGGTGGGAGACCCAGTGGTCGAGTGCCCCTGAGTTCAATCCCCAGTACCACAAAAAAAAAAAAAAAAAAACAGCTTCCTATATTAAACTTGGGTGGGAGTTGTTTCAGGTGGAAGGTCATTCTGGTCCTGTCAGTACATCTTGGCTTTGAGGTTTCATTTTTAAAAATAATAATAAAAAAAAAGCAGACTTTTCTGTCTCAAGAGTGTGTGTGTCTAGCACATGGTACATTCCCACTTCTTTCCCAAGCATCGCACTTTCCTTCCCATGACTCACACGTAGTTCATGGACTCCATTCATCTGGGCCTTGACTGTTAAGCCCATTCAGTGGTTTCTGAATTTTGGTTTTTGGGTTTTTCATTTCTATAATTTCCATGATGGTTCTTTTTACATTTTCCTCGGTTGAATTTACAGATTCCAGTCATTGCAAAGAGTTGACAAGCCTTTGACCCCCTTGAGCTTACAAGCACACTCTTTCATGTTTTCTAGCTGGTGAGTCACGCGTGTGAATTTCTTTGTGTCTGTTTTTCTGCTGGTTCTCCATCATGGCGTGATCGCATGCTCCTGGCCATCTGTGCTGTGTGCTGGAAAAGAGGCGAAGTTCCACTTGTAGAAACAGTTGAATCTCAGGGCGGTGCTCTCCTTGCCCTGGGAGGAGTTTGCTGGTTTTCTTCCAGGCACGTGGGCACACCAGCCATTTGGAGTTTCTTTCGATTGAGTTCAGGGCTTGAGAAATTGAGATTTTCCAAGTTCAAGGTCTGAGCTGCCCAGGTGATTCACAGTTGGGCTGTGGCCATTAAGGACTGATTTGCCTTGGATTCACCCTTACTCCTGGGGTGCATCCCTTTTTGTTTTCAGCCAAAAGCAGGTGTGGTTGACCATAGTTCACACCCTTGGTGGGTCCTGACTCCTATTTTGTTTCCATAGCCACAAAAGATGGCAAAAAGTCAGGCCCCTTTGCCACCATTTCTGCCAGGGCAGCACCCACTAAGGTGGGGGTGGTCACTGGTCTCCTTGCTCCCAGGTCTTGTGCTGGTGAGTCCTCACCACGTTTTAAGTGTCTCCTGCTTCTGGCAATGGCTTTATGTTTTGTCATTGTTTTGGGTTGGATATGAAGTGACCCCAATGAAGGCTCCTTCTCCTGATGGTTGCACTCTTGAGGAGTGGTAGAAACTTTAGGGGGTGGGTGGGTCTACTTGGAAGAAGTAAATGGCATGTGACCTTGAAGGCACTGGCTTGTCCCTGGCCCCATTCTTTCTCTCTTTGCTTCCTAGCTACCATGACCTGAGAAGCTCTGCTCCACCCTGTGCCCCTGCCATGATGCTGCCTTGACAAAGGTCCAAAGCCACAGGACCAAGTGACCATAGATTGAAATCTCTGAAACCATGATCCAAAAGGAATGCTTGCTTTTTAAAGTTGATTTTCTCAGGTAGTTTATTACAGTGATGGAAAGTGGACTAACACACCACTGCAATTAGGTATTGAAGCTCCACATTTATAAGGATCTAATTCTGGGTTGCATTCCCATAATAAACTGAATATTTGTGTTTTCCCCAAATTCATAGGTTGAATTCCTAACTCCCTGTGTGATGGTATCCACAAGTGGGGTCTTGGGGAGGTGATTAAGTCAGGACCCCAAAGAGCCCCTCCCCCTGTCCACACCATGTGAGGTCAGCACCAGCAGGCAGCAGCCTGCAGCCCGGAGGGCCCTCCCTAGTCCCTGACATGCTGGATCCCCAGCGTTCCACTCCCAGCCTCCAGAATGTGCGCAATGAACTTCTGTTGCTGATACGCCCTCCAGCCTGTGGTATTTTGTCATACCACTTGAACTGATGAAGACAATTCCATTATCTGTTAACTTTTTGTCCCAGCCTATACTCCATTGATGTTTTAATTACTGCAGAATCATAATAAAATTTGGCATCTTGTAGGGAAATTTTATCTGCCTTATTCTTAAATGTTTACCCTTCCACATTGTAACTTTTTTTTTTTTCAATATTGGGGATTGAACCCAAAGGCACTCAGCCACTGATCCACATCCCCAGCCCTTTTATTTTTTATACATTTTTTTATCTTGAGAGAGGGTTTTGCTAAGTTGCTGAGGCTGGTTTTGAACTTGAGATCCTCCTGCCTTAGCCTCCCCAGTCACTGCTAGGATTGCAGGCCTGCACACTGCACCCAGCATGAATTGTAATTTTTAAACCAAGATTGTAGAGTGCAATTAAAGACCATGCCAGGATTTTAGTTGGAATTGCACTAATTTTTCTCATTCTTATTATGTAATTCTTTGGAATCCAGTATCTTGATGATAAAAAAACTCGTCAAAACTAGGTAGAATGAGTGTATTTCACTGTGCAAATGAAGCCTCATTTAAAAAAAAAAAAAAAAAAGTTCTCAAAGCTGGATGGCGCACGTGTGAGTAACAGTGATCCAACAGACTGCGTCTGCGGGTCCGGGTCCCCCGGCGGGCCGGAATGCCAACCCACCAGAGCTGGGCTGGGTGCGGCACTGTCGCAGGCCTCAAGTGGGCGTCCTGCTGGAGCTGCAGTCCTCGGTGAGGGCACGGTCGCCTGCTGGGGGCGCCACCGGGTACCCAGGCCCGGGGCTGTCACGTGTCCGCCTCGCTTTCTCCAGCTGGGGGCGCCGCCACCCGCAGGGACGAGGTCACCTGTGCGCAGGCGTCTCCATGGCCGCCCCCGCATCCGCCCCGGGGTTCCTGCGGCTCGCGCTCCTGCTCCTGCTGAAGCCCCCAGCCCGGGCCACCGCCCAGGCCCAGCAACCCCGCCAGAGCTTGGGGGACTCGCTGAGCAGCGCTGTGGGTAGGTCCGGTCCCCGCGCGGGCAGGCGTCGACCCGCGCTGCCCGCCGCCCACGCCCTGTGTCTCCGCAGCCTGCGGCCGGCGCGCGGTGCAAGGCCGGATCCTGGGCGGCACGGCCGCCCCGCAGAGCAGGTGGCCGTGGCAGGTGAGCGTGCACTACGCCGGCTTCCACGTGTGCGGCGGCTCCATCCTCAACGAGTACTGGGTGCTGTCGGCCGCGCACTGCTTCGACAGGTGAGGCCGCCGAGAGGGCGCAGCGTGTCGGCGCAGCGTGTCCGCGCAGCGTGTCCGCGCACCGTGTCGGCGCAGCGTGTCGGCGCAGCGTGTGGGCGCAGCGTGTCGGCGCAGCGTGTCGGCGCAGCGTGTCCGCGCACCGTGTCGGCGAAACGTGTCGGCGCAGCGTGTCCTCGCACCGTGTCGGCGCAGCGTGTCCGCGCAGCGTGTCGGCGCAGCGTGTCGGCGCAGCGTGTCCGCGCAGCGTGTCCGCGCACCGTGTCGGCGCAGCGTGTCGGCGCAGCGTGTGGGCGCAGCGTGTCGGCGCAGCGTGTCGGCGCAGCGTGTCCGCGCACCGTGTCGGCGAAACGTGTCGGCGCAGCGTGTCCTCGCACCGTGTCGGCGCAGCGTGTCCGCGCAGCGTGTCGGCGCAGCGTGTCCGCGCACCGTGTCGGCGCAGCGTGTCCGCGCAGCGTGTCCGCGCAGCGTGTCGGCGCAGCGTGTCGGCGCACCGTGTCCGCGCACCGTGTCGGCGCAGCGTGTCTGCGCAGCGTGTCCAAGCAGTGTGCGTCTCCTGTGGCTGGGGCCCACAGCTGAGCCCAACCGCTCCCCTCCGGAGGCTGGTCCCCGCTTGCACGCCCCACACCAGCAGCTCCCTCGTCCCAGACGACCCTCAGTGTGGTCCCCACGCTGGAGACTGCCCACCAACCATACTTGTGCTGACAGAGCACGGCCTGTCCCCGTGCACATGGCCCTGTCCCCTGAGCCTCGGGTGGTCAGGCCCGCAGCAGCCGCCTGGTGCACAGGGGCATGACTCGCCTGTGGCCATCTGCCTGCTGCGGGGAGTGTGCCGCTGTCCAGTTAGCAGCAAGGGAGGGGTTTGAGTGCGGGCATCTGGCTTGCGCGGCTGTTGGCCAGTGGACCTCGATGGTCCCAGCCCGAGGCAGGAGCTTGTTGCGGTGACTGCCCGTCAGGAGGACCGCTTTTCTGTCTCGTTTCTGTCTGCGGGTTGATGGTGCAGGCTACATGCAGTGGCTTCGTTCTGGCCACAGGGACAAGAACGTCGCCATCTTCGACATGTACGTGGGCATCGTCAACCTCCTGAGGGCCACCGAGCACACCCAGTGGTTGGAGGTGAACCAGGTGATCCTGCACCCCGAGTACGAGAGGCTGCACCCGGTGGGGGGCGACGTGGCGCTGGTGCAGCTGAAGAGCCCCATCGTCTTTTCCGACTCCGTGCTCCGGTCTGCCTGGCGCCCCCCAACCTGAACCTCACCGACCTCTCCTGCTGGGTCACTGGGTGGGGCGTGGTCACACAGCAAGGTAGGCACAGGGGTGGGCGTCCATCCCCGGGGGGCTGTGTCCTGCTGTCCCCCTCCTGTCCTCCAGGAGCTCCCGGCTGCCCCCTCCGTACCCCGCAGGTCACACCTCCAATGAGCTGCGGGAGGCCCAGCTGCCGCTCATCTCCACAGACGTGTGCGCAGTGCTGTACAGATTCTTGTCGTACATCCTGCCAGACATGCTGTGCGCAGGGGACATCGTGAACGTGAGGACCGTGTGCGAGGTGTGTCCCCATCTGGTGGGTTGGAGGTGGGGCTGGGCGGGGCCCCTGGGGATGGTGTGTGCTGACCACGGTGCGTGAATGCCTCCTACCTGTGGGCCTAGGGCCGCAGCGAGGGAGCCAGGCCACCCCCCTGCACCTAAGAGGCAGGCCCTCAACCCCCAGGTAACAGAAGACCCTGCTTTCTTTGCAGGGTGACTCTGGGGGACCACTGGTCTGTGAGTTCAACCAGACATGGTTTCAGATTGGAATCGTGAGCTGGGGCCGCGGGTGTAGCAAGCCCTTGTTCCCTGGAGTGTATGCCCGGGTCTCCTACTTCTCGAACTGGATTCGTTACAACATAGAGGTCATACCCATTCCTCCTCTGCTAGTCCCTGCTCGCTGCCCCATCCTGGGGGTCACTGTTGGTGTCCTCGTGACCACTCTGGTGGGCCTGTTAGTGTTGTGAGGGCCGAGACCCTCCCCTAGGCTTCCTCATGGTTGCACGTCCTGTTTCTGTCAAGCTGCAGCCCTGCCCAGTCCCCGTGCTCCTCCGGCAGTCTCTACAGAAGCACATGAGGCCAGATGCCAGTACTCAGGCTGGGTCTGCCAGGGGAGGCTCAGGGGCTACCCAGGAGGGCAGAGGAGAGGCAGCAGAAGAGCCAAGAGGTCAGTGCGGTTATTAAATATCTGTGAAGCAAGCATCTCAGTGCTACTGTGCTCGTCTTTCTGCCCAGGGTTGCAGCAGGTCCCTTCAAAGAGTGAGTGGCCATGCAGAGATGGGCCCACCCGTCCCCTGTATTCCCACCTTCGGGACGGGGTGGCCCCCACAGCATGAGAGAGAGAGAGGCAAGACCAAGTGGGGCCTTTGTAGGAAGGCCAGCGTGCGATCCGTGAGCTGTAGCCAGAGCTGAAACCAGAGAAAGGGCGTTGCTTGGATATTTAAGACTGCAAACAGAAAGGAGCTCCTGGAGACATCACACATCCACTTTGAAAACTGGAAAACATGAGTTGAGAGGAGGTAGGCCCCAGGAAGGAACTAGAACATGAGTAGAGAGGAGGTGGGCTCCTAGAAAGAACTAGAACATGAGTGGAGAGGAGGTGGGCCCAGGAAGGAACTAGAACATGAGTAGAGAGGAGGTGGGCCCAGGAAAGAACCAGAACGTGAGTAGAGGGGAGGTGAGCCCAGGAAGGATCTAGAACGTGAGTAGAGGGGAGGTGGGCCCAGGAAGGATCTAGAACATGAGTGGAGAGGAGGTGGGCTCCTAGAAAGAACTAGAACATGAGTGGAGAGGAGGTAGGCCCAGGAAGGAACTAGAACATGAGTAGAGAGGAGGTGGGCCCAGAAAAGAACCAGAACGTGAGTAGAGGGGAGATGAGCCCAGGAAGGATCTAGAACGTGAGTAGAGGAGAGGTGGGCCCAGGAAGGATCTAGAACATGAGTGGAGAGGAGGTGGGCTCCTAGAAAGAACTAGAACATGAGTGGAGAGGAGGTAGGCCCAGGAAAGAACCAGAACGTGAGTAGAGGGGAGGTGGGCCCAGGAAGGATCTAGAACCTGAGTAGAGGGGAGGTGGGCCAAGGAAGGATCTAGAACCTGAGTAGAGGGGAGGTGGGCCGAGGAAGGATCTAGAACCTGAGTAGAGGGGAGGTGGGCCCAGGAAGGAACTAGAACCTGAGTAGAGGGGAGGTGGGCCCAGGAAGGATCTAGAACGTGAGTAGAGGGGAGGTGGGCCCAGGAAGGATCTAGAACGTGAGTAGAGGGGAGGTGGGCCCAGGAAGGAACCAGAACGTGAGTGGAGGGGAGGTGGGCCCAGGAAGGAACCAGAACCTGAGTAGAGGGGAGGTGGGCCCAGGAAGGAACCAGAACCTGAGTGGAGGGGAGGTAGGCCCAGGAAGGAACTAGAACCTGAGTAGAGGGGAGGTGGGCCCAGGAAGGAACCAGAACCTGAGTAGAGGGGAGGTGGGCCCAGGAAGGAACCAGAACCTGAGTGGAGGGGAGGTGGGCCCAGGAAGGATCTAGAACGTGAGTGGAGGGGAGGTGGGCCCAGGAAGGAACCAGAACGTGAGTAGAGGGGAGGTGGGCCCAGGAAGGAACCAGAACGTGAGTAGAGGGGAGGTGGGCCCAGGAAGGAACCAGAACGTGAGTAGAGGGGAGGTGGGCCCAGGAAGGAACCAGAACGTGAGTAGAGGGGAGGTGGGCCCAGGAAGGAACCAGAACCTGAGTAGAGGGGAGGTGGGCCCAGGAAGGATCTAGAACCTGAGTAGAGGGGAGGTGGGCCCAGGAAGGAACCAGAACCTGAGTAGAGGGGAGGTGGGCCCAGGAAGGAACTAGAACCTGAGTAGAGGGGAGGTGGGCTGGAAGGAACCAGAACATGAGTAGAGGGGAGGTGGGCCCAGGAAGGAACCAGAACGTGAGTGGAGGGGAGGTGGGCCCAGGAAGGATCTAGAATGTGAGTGGAGGGGAGGTGGGCCCAGGAAGGAACCAGAACGTGAGTGGAGGGGAGGTGGGCCCAGGAAGGATCTAGAACGTGAGTGGAGGGGAGGTGGGCCCAGGAAGGAACCAGAACGTGAGTAGAGGGGAGGTGGGCCCAGGAAGGAACCAGAACGTGAGTGGAGGGGAGGTGGGCCCAGGAAGGATCTAGAACGTGAGTGGAGGGGAGGTGGGCCCAGGAAGGAACCAGAACGTGAGTGGAGGGGAGGTGGGCCCAGGAAGGATCTAGAACCTGAGTAGAGGGGAGGTGGGCCCAGGAAGGAACCAGAACCTGAGTGGAGGGGAGGTGGGCCCAGGAAGGAACCAGAACGTGAGTGGAGGGGAGGTGGGCCCAGGAAGGATCTAGAACATGAGTAGAGGGGAGGTGGGCCCAGAAAGGATCTAGAACATGAGTAGAGTGGAGGTGGGCCCAGGAAGGAACCAGAACGTGAGTAGAGGGGAGGTGGGCCCAGGAAGGAACCAGAACGTGAGTAGAGGGTAGGTGGGCCCAGGAAGGAACCAGAACGTGAGTAGAGGGGAGGTGGGCCCAGGAAGGAACCAGAACGTGAGTAGAGGGGAGGTGGGCCCAGGAAGGATCTAGAACCTGAGTAGAGGGGAGGTGGGCCCAGGAAGGAACCAGAACGTGAGTAGAGGGGAGGTGGGCCCAGGAAGGAACCAGAACGTGAGTAGAGGGGAGGTGGGCCCAGGAAGGAACCAGAACGTGAGTAGAGGGGAGGTGGGCCCAGGAAGGAACCAGAACATGAGTAGAGGGGAGGTGGGCCCAGGAAGGAACCAGAACGTGAGTAGAGGGGAGGTGGGCCCAGGAAGGATCTAGAACGTGAGTGGAGGGGAGGTGGGCCCAGGAAGGATCTAGAACCTGAGTAGAGGGGAGGTGGGCCCAGGAAGGAACCAGAACCTGAGTAGAGGGGAGGTGGGCCCAGGAAGGAACCAGAACCTGAGTAGAGGGGAGGTGGGCCCAGGAAGGAACCAGAACATGAGTAGAGGGGAGGTGGGCCCAGGAAGGAACCAGAACCTGAGTAGAGGGGAAGTGGGCCCAGGAAGGATCTAGAACGTGAGTAGAGGGGAGGTGGGCCCAGGAAGGAACCAGAACGTGAGTAGAGGGGAGGTGGGCCCAGGAAGGATCTAGAACGTGAGTGGAGGGGAGGTGGGCCCAGGAAGGAACCAGAACCTGAGTAGAGGGGAGGTGGGCCCAGGAAGGATCTAGAACGTGAGTAGAGGGGAGGTGGGCCCAGGAAGGAACCAGAACGTGAGTAGAGGGGAGGTGGGCCCAGGAAGGATCTAGAACGTGAGTGGAGGGGAGGTGGGCCCAGGAAGGATCTAGAACGTGAGTAGAGGGGAGGTGGGCCCAGGAAGGATCTAGAACCTGAGTAGAGGGGAGGTGGGCTGGAAGGAACCAGAACGTGAGTAGAGGGGAGGTGGGCCCAGGAAGGATCTAGAACGTGAGTGGAGGGGAGGTGGGCCCAGGAAGGAACTAGAACGTGAGTAGAGGGGAAGTGGGCCCAGGAAGGATCTAGAACCTGAGTAGAGGGGAGGTAGGCCCAGGAAGGAACTAGAACATGAGTAGAGGGGAGGTGGGCCCAGGAAGGAACCAGAACGTGAGTAGAGGGGAGGTGGGCCCAGGAAGGATCTAGAACGTGAGTGGAGGGGAGGTGGGCCCAGGAAGGATCTAGAACGTGAGTGGAGGGGAGGTGGGCCCAGGAAGGATCTAGAACGTGAGTAGAGGGGAGGTGGGCCCAGGAAGGAACCAGAACCTGAGTAGAGGGGAGGTGGGCCCAGGAAGGAACCAGAACCTGAGTAGAGGGGAGGTGGGCCCAGGAAGGATCTAGAAGGATACCTGCAGAACTCATGAGCCCAAACCAAAAATACTGCTGCAGGCAGTCAGTCCCGCCCTGCACACATCCAGCACCCCAGACCCACAACTCAGAGGAAAACACTCCTCCCCAAGATTTTGTCTCTACTGAACATGAACAAACTTACATTTCCTCAGTGATACAGTATAACATTCACAGAACGCTTTCGTCGTAATCAGTGTTGTGAGCCATTGGAGAGGACCAGACCGTGTGGAGGATTGCCTGGGTCACAGGCAAACACCCCACCCTTTTACGCAAAGACTCGAATTTTGGTACCTGTGGGGGGTCCTGGAACTGACCCTCAAGCTTAGGGAGACAACTGCATTTCAAAATGCTCCTTTAAAAAAAAAAAGAAAAAATCTAAGATCGTGTGTAGTGGTGGGGGGAGAAGGGATTGCTAACCAAATCAAGAAAGAAATGAGAACAAGACAAAAACACAAAACAAGAAATGACAAAGAGGAGCTGGGTGCTGTGGCACACACCTGTGATCCCAGTGACTTGGGAGGCTGAGGTAGGAGGATCGCAAGTTTCAGGCCAGCCTCAACAACTTAGCGAGACCAGCAGCTTAGCAAGACCCTCTCAAAATGAAATCGTAAGGACTGGGCATGTGGCAGAGCACGTGTGCCCATGCTCAATCTTAGCACTGGAAAAAAGAAACAAAATATAAGAAATCATAGCATATTACATAATCTATATAAACAAATTTTAATTCCCTTTTTAGGGAATTTTTAAAAATCAGGATCAACAGAAGGTTCAAATAGACCAAATTGTGTAAAAGCATCCCTCTCCACACAAGCCCTGGGCTGGGATGGTCTCCTCGAGAGCCGCCCCTGACCTTGGTCTCCGGAGCTGCCCGGCCCCGCCGTCCTGCAGCGTGGGTGGAGGAGGAAGCCTGCCCGTCCTCGCCCGGGGTGAGCGTGGGGCCACACGTGTGCCTGAGCCCCACCGGAAAGGAGGCCACTGGCAGGGGTGTGGATGCCCCTGCTCACCAGAGCCTGGCCGCAGACCACCCCCCGGGTGCCACACATGGTCAGCTGTCGCTCTTCACCATGTGGCTCGCTCGCTAAGGAGCAGGCGTTCTGCAAAGGCCTTGATACGTTCAAAACCCATTTCCAGGGACAAAAGATGACAATCAGGGACTGAGAGACAGCCGATGTCCCTAGTGGGGAATCTCCTGCCCTCCACTTGGGTCAGGACTGGGCAGGCCCTGCCTCCACTGTCACTGTGCACTGTTGGAGGATAGTGTCACTGCCACCACCCAGGAGGTGTCCAGAGACATGAGAGGTGTCACCTAAGATGTCCTCCTGTAATGGTCAAGAAGGCTTCGGTGTGTGGGGTCTCCTGGAGCGCACGGGAGCCTGTCCCCTGGCAGCCGGCCGTGCAGTGCAGCCTGTGCGCCAGTTAGAAGGCGCATGGGTGCTGGGGCCACGGGGTGGACGGCCACCACAGCCTCAGGGAAGAGGGAAGCTCACACGCAGAGCTCTTTAAAATGGCCCTGCTCTCATCTGTTTTCTGTAACTGTAACTGAACACTACAGACTGAGAGACTTATAAAGCATGGAGGTTAGCCACGTGTGCTGGCACTCCCCTGGCGTCCCAGAGGCTTGGAAGGCTGAGGCAGAGGACCACGAGTTCAAGGCCAGCCTGGGCAACCAGCAGGGGATGTGGTTCAGTGATAGAGTGCCCTGGGTATGATCCTGAGTGACACACAAAACAAGAAGAAGAAGAAAGGAGGGAGGAGGGAAAGAGGCAGGCAGGAAGGAGGCAGGAGGAGGCAGAATAGAGGCTTACTTGGCTCCTCATTCTGGAGACTGGCGCCCAGGAGCACGGGCTCTTACCGGGGCTCTCTGCCGCACCATGACCTGGGGGGCCTCAGGTGGCCCTCACAGGTGTGCCAGAGCTCCCCCATTCCTAACAAAGCCACGCCCACCTTGACCCCCTACGGCCCTGGGGACCGCAGGGCCTCCTGACCCCATCCCTCCACAGACCACCAACACGTGGTGTAAGCTGCCTGGTACCGAAAACCAGGAGGAAAAACTCTCGGAGGCAGAGTTAAGCTTTTACTACTTTCTACTTTCTTAAAGCTTAGAGAGGGAAAGAAAGATTTTTAGAGAGAAAGATTAAAGCGAGCTTTTCTTCTTGTCTTCTTAGCTTAGAGTTCTTAGAGAGAAAGAAAGATAGAGCTTAGCTTAGAGTAAGATTAGAGCTTCTTTCTTCTCTCTTCTTTCTTCCTTCTTCTTTCTTCTGTCTTCTGTCTTCCTTGGGAGCCTCGGCCTAACTCTGACCAGTCATTACTTCTTCTATCTGGTTTCTCTTCTGTCTTCTATCTGGTTTCTCTTCTGTAACCGCTCTGCCTACGTTCTGGCCGCTCTGATTCTTCTGACCGACCGAGTGACTACCCGACTGACCGAATGAATTTGTTCTCCTAACTCGGACCGCTTTCACCCGGTTATATACCTTCAGGTTTGCGGGTGCCTACAGGTGCGTCACATACATATCAGGTGGAACCCATGGCTTCCAGCTAGCTACAACAGCCCTTCCTAATTAGGGCTCCTTCAACGTGGCCTTGGGGTTGAGTTTCCAGTGCACGGACTTCAAGGGCCACTCCCGACCGCAGCACCCCTGAAAAGCAGCGCAAGAAAACCAGAAGGGGGGTCTCTGTGTTGCTGAGGACTGGGGGCTGCCTCCCAGGAAGCACCCTCAAGAGCAGGTGCACCCATGGGTGGGACACGCCTCAGGCAGCACAGCTGCAGGGCTGGCTTTCTCCCCCTGCACCGAGATGAGTGGGTGTGCACCTTCGCGTCACAGCGTGGGCACGCAGGACGCCAGGAAGAGCAGGGTGAGCCGCCCGTGGGCGGTGCTCCCGAGGGCGCTGGCGTGGTCTGCGTGGTGCTGCAGTCAGCTGCCACAGACTGGGCGACCCACGCCTGCCCGCGCACCCAGGCCCATCAGTGGGCCCTGTCTGCGGGACTGGTGGACGCCACGTGTCACGCAAGTTCCTGAAGGCACCTGAGTGGAACAGCTGAGAGCACATGATGCCAACCAGGCGGACTTCGTTGCCGCCATCTAAGGACCACTGAACAGGAGGGCTCTTGCAGCACTTCAGAACGTAAGCGCGGCCATGGGACATTGCTGTGTGCCAGGCCACAGCCTGGGAGGACATGGGATGACCACTCTCTGCTGTCCTTGGTCTTATTTTCGGCACAAAACTGGAAGGAAGCCCCACTCTCTGGTTGTGGTGGTGTGTCACAGAGCTGTGGCTGTCACATTTGCAGGCCACCTGCATTGTGGCCGCAGTCGGTTGTGACCGGCTATCCCCACATCTGGGCTCTTCCCCTGGCCTGGCCTGCACCATCCCCACCCACACTGGGGCTGGGGAGCCACAGGCACTTGGGGCCCCGGGAAGAGTCAGCTGGGACTGTCTTCCTGGGCTACATGGCGGCACGCGCGCTCCTGGAGGGGAGAGGCTGCCCACTGTCGAGTGGGCAGAGCAGCCAGGCACCTGGGGAGCTGGCACAGTGTGGCACAGAGCAAGTCAGAGGCTCCTGTCCGAGCCGGGCTCAGCGCCTCCAGCACCCGTCAAAGCAGAGGAGCCCACCTCCACGCGGCCGTGCAGAGGGTGCTCCTGCCAGGGCGCAGCTGGTGGGCCAGGAGGGGACTCGCGGCCACAGAGGCCAGGCTCCCGCCCCCATGCGCCCTGGCTCCTGGTGGAACCACGCCTGGGACTGCCCATCCACAGCCCACCCCGCAGAGCCGAGCCGCAGCTGGCCGCGCTCCGTGAGCCTAGTCCAGGGTCACAGCTAGAGCAGTAAGGTGCGGGCTGTCTCAGAGGCCGCGTCTGCGGTTCAGGGCTTGGTGTCTACTCGTCTGTGCACTCGGCCTCAGACCCAGTGCCTCACGCGCTCCAGCCTCCCTCGCTGAGCTGCACAGCCCTTTGCATTTTATTTTGAGGTAGGGTCTCACCGAGTTGCTCAGGCTGGCCTTGCACTTTGACCTCTTCCTCAACCCCGAGGCTCCAGGATCACAGGCATGCCCCTGCTCCCAGCTTGGGTGTGTAAGGGACAGGCCTCTTCCCTCTGCGTGGCGCTCCGCACAGGTGTGCACGCGCGGTGCCTGCAGGCCGGCCAGGGCGTGGGCAAGCCTCCCCGCCCTGCCTTGGTCTGTGCTGGAGGACTCTGGTGGCATCTGGGCTGCAGTTCCGGCACGTTCCGACCTGTGGTCTCTCAGTTCTGATTCCCAATTTCTGGTTTCCGTCCAAGGACTCCAGAGCAGTGGCTGCGTGGTGGCACCGTGCCCTCTCCCCCACCAGGGGGCATTTCTCCGGCCTCCAGGAAGCAGGACTTCCCTGGCCTGGCACGCTGAGTGGCCTACTCTCTGCACCCCTCTACCATCCGTCCGTCCAGAAGCTGGCGCCTGGGCGGTGGCCCGCTGGTGTGCTTGGGGTCGTGACGCCTGGCCCAGGGTGCTGAGCTGGGTGGTGGGAGGCGGGCTGGACCTGGGGGCCGGCGACACTCCGTTGTTCTGGGCATCGCAGAGCCCCAGCACAGGCTCTCAGCGAGAGCAGGTGTCCAGAGGCCCAGCCGCAGGCCCAGGCCAGGCTTTCTGAGGGGCCTCTGCCTGCTGCCACACTGGGGACGCCACACTGCCCACAGAGGGACCTCCCTGGCCCTCGGGAGCCCGTGTCCGCTCACGAGTTAGTGGCAAGGGCACCGCTTCCCGCTCCAGCTGGGCCTGTTCCCAGCCCCCTTCCACTCCTGGTGGACCCCTGGCCAGGAGGTTCAGGTGGCTCGTGGTGCGGGGTGCTTGGGGTGAGGGTCTGCGAGCCCACGGCAGGAGTGGACCGCGGCCAAGTGCAGCCTGCAGCCTGAGCTGCAGGGAGCCTGCCGTCCCCCCGGTGCCGGGCGCTGGGACTCGTGCCTGCGGCTCTGGCTGCACAGCCGCGGGGCCCGTGTGGCTGGACACGCCGCTGCCACCCCAGGAAGGCCCCAGCGTCCTGCCTCCTGGCCCAGCAGTGCCTGGGCCCCATGCGTGTGGTGGGAGGCTGCCCCTGCTGCGTGCCCTGGGAGGCTCAGAGGTGGGCCTTCGGGAGGTGACGGGATTGGATGAGGCCAGCAGGGTGGCGCCCAGGAGGAGTCCTGGTGGCGTCTGGGGACACAGGACACGCAGGAAGACTGGAGGACCCCCATGCACACTCCCGGTCTTGCTACGTGGTGCCCTGAGCTGCCTCAGGACTCTGCTGCAGGAAGGCTGTCCCTGGACGTGCCCCTGGGTCCGGGACCACCAGAACTGGGAACTGAAACAGCCCTCTTTCCTCTTCGACCCCAAGGGCACTCTACCCCTGAGTCACATCCCCAGCCGTTTTAATTTTTTGTCTTGAGACAGGGTCTCGCTAAGTCGCTGAGGCTGGCTTTGAACTTGTGATCCTCCTGCCTCAGTCTCTGGAGTCACAGGGATTACAGGTGTGTGCCACCAAGCCTGGCATAACCCTCTTTTCTTTAAAAAGCCACCCGGCCTCAAGCATTTGGCATAGTAACAGAAGACAAACAAAAGCAACCTCCCTTGACACTGCCGATTCAAATCCTCCCAGCCCAGCTCTTCCACGGTAAATCAAGATGACTTCCTCTCCTGCCCACCTTTGCGCTGCCACAGTCAGGACCCATCCTGGAACCAGGAATCCACTCTCCTGAAGCGGAGGACCACACAGAAGCCGCAGCGTTCTCCTTTGTAAATACATACTTTCCTTTCGGTGGACCCCCTTGGTGGGGTACCGTGTGGCCTTCAGTCTCCACGTGCACGGGCACTGATGAGGGCGGGGTGACGGGCAGGGCCAGCCCCTCGGACTTTGGTGATTAGTCATCCCTTCTTTGTGCTGGGAACGTTCGAACCCTCCCTGGCAGCTGCCTGGAGACAGCCAAGCTGCTGTCCGGCCATCAGAGGCCAGTCTGCTGTCCGGCCATCAGAGGCCAGTCTGCTGTCCGGCCATCAGAGGCCAGTCTGCTGTCCGGCCATCAGAGGCCAGTCTGCTGTCCGGCCATCAGAGGCCAGGCCCCTGCTCCACCAAGGGCACCGCTGTGCACCCCCGTGCTGGCCAGCCCTGCCCTGCACCAGCCCCGCGCCTTCCAGGCTCTGCCCCTGCTCTTGTGGCTCCCGTTCCCAGGGTCAGTGACGCGTCCCCAGGAAACTGAGAGTGTGCGCACTTGTGGCTGGGCCTGGTGGGTGTCACCAACAGTCCTCCCGCTCCGCCCCCATGGCCACAAGAACAGGACCTCAACCCCGCTGTGGCTGGACGCCCCGGGACTGTCCGCTTGCTCTTCATGCGCCTGCACTGAGCCCCAGGCCCGCAGGTGGCGTGACCAGGACTGCAGAGGCCTGCTACATGCTGCCTGCCTCGTCCCTCCGGTGGCCCCTGGAGGACTCTGCAGCCTGCCTCGTCCCTCGGGGGGCCCCTGGAGGACTCTGCTGCCTGCCTCGTCCCTCGGGTGGCCCCTGGAGGACTCTGCTGCCTGCCTCGTCCCTCGGGGGGCCCCTGGAGGACTCTGCTGCCTGCCTCGTCCCTCGGGTGGCCCTGGAGGACTCTGCTGCCTGCCTCGTCCCTCGGGTGGCCCTGGAGGACTCTGCTGCCTGCCTCGTCCCTCGGGTGGCCCCTGGAGGACTCTGCAGCCTGCCTCGTCCCTCAGAGGTGGCCCTGGAGGACTCTGCAGCCTGCCTCGTCCCTCGGGTGGCCCCTGGAGGACTCTGCTGCCTGCCTCGTCCCTCGGGTGGCCCCTGGAGGACTCTGCAGCCTGCCTCGTCCCTCGGGTGGCCCCTGGAGGACTCTGCAGCCTGCCTCGTCCCTCGGGTGGCCCTGGAGGACTCTGCTGCCTGCCTCGTCCCTCGGGTGGCCCCTGGAGGACTCTGCAGCCTGCCTCGTCCCTCGGGTGGCCCCTGGAGGACTCTGCAGCCTGCCTCGTCCCTCGGGTGGCCCCTGGAGGACTCTGCTGCCTGCCTCTTCCCTCAGAGGTGGCCCTGGAGGACTCTGCAGCCTGTCATTGGTTGTTCTTGGAGGAGCCTCCATGCCTTTCCGTCACGGCCACCCTAGTTCACGTCCTGAACCTTTCCCACCGCCACCCTCTAACAGTGACTTGTGAGGACAGACGGGACATGTCTGGAGGCAAGACCTGAACACACCGAGTGATGGTGCCATCAGTGTAGAAGGTGCGTCCGCCGCGTGCCAGGACCCCCCGGGCGGCTGCCCCTGCTCGCTGCCTGTCCCTGCCTGCAGCACCACACGGGCAGTGCCGGCCACGTCCTCAGCCAGCGGACAAGGGGCGGCCCCCAAGCCTGGGCTTCCTGGCGCATTCCTGGAGGACCCGCCACACGGAGCAGCCCCTGGGGCAGCTTCAGGACGCCGCAGCGCGCGAGGTCCGGGCAGGCCCGTGCGCACCGGTGGCCACCTGAAGCCAGCAACGAGCAGCAGGCCAGGGACACGTGCTCCTCGTCCTTGGCGGCGGGGCGCCCGTGGCCAGCATGGACACAGTCCCAGGAGGAAGCGGGAGGGTCCCTCGGTGGCCCAGCACAGTCTCCATTCCCAGAGGACAGTCTGGGGAGACCGCCAGGAGGCTACCCAGCAGTGGCTGGCCTCCCGCTGCCCTGGGCTGTGTGTCCTCCCGCCCACCCTGTCCAGCCTGGCCCTGCTCCTGCCCCAGAAGGGACAGGGTGGGCGATGCCACCAGGGTCTAAAGCCACGCCGGGCAGCACCCCAGTCAGGTCCTGGGATGCACCGTCCTGTCTGGGCCCGACAGGGGCCAGGATGCCACTCCTGAAGGGAGTGTCATCTGAGACTCCTGCACGTGCCCAGCCCAGGGACACTTAGCTTCAGCCCTGGAAAGACTCTGCCACCAGAAGGCTCGTGGGAGGGGGAGCCGGGTGGGAGCAGCAGGATGGGCAGGAGGAGTCCTGGTCCCAGGAGGGCACGAGCCAGTTGCTCAGGAGGCCACAGAGGACGCCCTGGCATCAGAGCCAGAGTCCCCAAGGGGCAGGACCCAGTGCGAGCAACACCAAAACAGGCTGGGGACACTCGGTGGTAGAGCACCCTGTGTTCAGTCCCTAGTGCAGATGGGGGACGTAGATCCATCCTGCCCTGCCCTCCAGGGACCCCAGGGCGGCCTCCTCCCCTGCCCTCCGGGGACCCCAGGGCGGCCTCCTCCCCTGTCCTCCGGGGACCCCAGGGCGGCCTCCTCCAGGGACCCCAGGGCGGCCTCCTCCCCTGTCCTCCAGGGACCCCAGGGCGGCCTCCTCCTCTGTCCTCCAGGTGGCTCTCCTGGGTACGCGGAGCTTCGTGAGCTCCTGGACAGCACCCATGGCCTCGCAGACAAGCCTGCGCCCAGCGGGTGCGTGCAGAGAAGGCCCCACCGCCTGCCCTGACCTGGACACTGTGCGTGCCCGCACTGGAGGCCCCGTGGGCCGGCCAGCCTCTGCCCGCAGCAGAGCGGCCCTACTGCCCGGCAGTGCCGGAGACACTGGGGCTGCACAGCGCACGCCCAGGGCCAGGGCAGGGGGCATGCCTCACACCCCCTGGGCACAAGGAGTTCAGGGGCTCTGCTGCCCTGCTCATGCAGGAAGTCCCAGACCCACTGGCCCAGTCCAGGCCCTGGCCAGCCTGGCCGGGTGGTCTCCCTGCCTTCCCTGGACGGAAGGGGGATGAGGCCTGAGTGGAGGGGCTGCCTCACCCCACCTATGCCCCGCCCCTGGCGTCCCCTCCCAGGCTCCTCTGCCTGGTCCTGGGGCACCTGTCTGCTCCAGAGGCCCGGCTGGGGCCGCGCGCGCCTCACCCTGGAGCGGGCAGCACTGCTCCCCTGTCTCCCTCCGTGCTAATGGCCAAAAACAGAGCTGCCCGTAAAAACGATGCTTCGACGCTGTGGCCAGGCCCTGATCCAAGAGCCATCACGTGGCGCTCCTGACCGCGGCCATTCATCTCGGAAGCTGATGGTTTCTCGCAGAGCCGGGGTGGCCTGCGGCCCTGCACAGCCCAGATAGGGAGGGCCTCCGAGGTGACCAGTCTGAGCTTCCTGCCAAGGCAGAGGCTCAGGAGCGGGGGCGGGAGGCAGCACTAGGACCAGGGGCAGGAAGCACCCCAGCACCTGGGCAGCGAGGCCTCTCAGGACCCTGCCAACCCCACCAGAGGCAGCAAGGGATTGCGTCCATCCTCACCCCCGTGACAGTCAGTTCCAGCCTCCTGACTGCTGTGGCCAGGGCCACCGCCACCTGGCTGTGAGACACACCAAGGGCCTGGGGAGGGGCTCCGAGACTCACACTGGGACTGGGACTCCGCCCACCCCGTCTCCTGTCTGTGAGCCCTGGGACTCCCCCCACCCCTCTCCTGTCTGTGAGCCCTGGGACTCCGCCCACCCCGTCTCCTGTCCGTGAGCCCTGGGACTCCCCCCACCCCTCTCCTGTCTGTGAGCCCTGGGACTCCGCCCACCCCGTCTCCTGTCTGTGAGCCCTGGGACTCCGCCCACCCCTCTCCTGTCCGTGAGCCCTGGGACTCCGCCCACCCCTCTCCTGTCCGTGAGCCCTGGGACTCCGCCCCACCCCTCTCCTGTCCGTGAGCCCTGGGACTCCGCCCACCCCTCTCCTGTCCGTGAGCCCTGGGACTCCCCCACCCCTCTCCTGTCCGTGAGCCCTGGGACTCCCCCCACCCCCCTCTCCTGTCCGTGAGCCCTGGGACTCCGCCCCACCCCGTCTCCTGTCTGTGAGCCCTGGGACTCCGCCCACCCCTCTCCTGTCCGTGAGCCCTGGGACTCCCCCCACCCCTCTCCTGTCCGTGAGCCCTGGGACTCCCCCCCACCCCTCTCCTGTCCGTGAGCCCTGGGACTCCGCCCACCCCGTCTCCTGTCCGTGAGCCCTGGGACTCCGCCCACCCCTCTCCTGTCCGTGAGCCCTGGGACTCCGCCCACCCCGCCTCCTGTCCGTGAGCCCTGGGACTCCGCCCACACCCTGGGACTGACCGCCCACAGACTCCTGCCCCTCCAGGCCTCCCTCCTCGAGGGCTCCCCAGCAGGGCTCGCGCCTGCCCCCCCAGGCCTCTTCCTCCCAGGCCCCAATCCCCAGGCCTCTCCCCCTAGGTTTCCTTTTGGCCTCCCCCTCCAGGCCTCCCTCCCCAGGACTCCCCTTCAGGCCACTGGCTCCTGCTCCTGCCACCACTCCCTCCCTCCTGACCCCAGGACGGGGCCTGCCTCCTCCTGGCTGTGGAGCCAGCCAAGCCTCTCAGCGTGTAAGTGGGGCTCTTGGTTCTTTACGAGTCTCCCACCCCGTAAAAGAGATCACTACCGAGTTGCCCAGAACCTGCAGAAGCAGCTGGCCTTCCCCGGGCGGGCGGGAGGGATGGTGGGAGAGGGGCTGTTGGGAGCGTGGGAAGGATCCTGGTGCTTGGAGGAGCCACAGGACGAGTGACAGGCGGGTCCCTGCGGAGTGCTGGAGCCCTCTCTGCTGGGTGTGCAGGGGTGGCGGGAGGCCCTGCACTGACAGTCCCCTTTGGGCCCAGGCCTCTCCCAGGATGTCCAGGGGACCAGGCAGGATGAGCCGACAGCAAATAGCTTCTGATTAATAGAAGGTCTGATGGAGATCGCGTATGTTGACTGGGTGCTAAACATTTCCAGGAGCAGCTGGAGAGCCAGCGGAGGGCCTGTTTACGTTCACGGTGAGAACACTTTTTCCAAGAGGTCCAAGCAAGCATGAGAGACAGACATGCTTGGGGTGGGGGCTGCAGGCTGCACCACCCCTGCTCTGTTGCTGACCAGGGAGCCAGAAGCCAATGCCTGCTGCTGTGGGCAGGGCCTCCAGCTGCCCCGGCCCCTGCCCTGAGTGTTCCCAGCTCCAGTGCTGTCCCTAGAGGCGTCCTGTGTTGACAGGCCTATGGGTGCACAGCCTGGGGACGAGACTGGGGTGGGACATCGGGAGGGGGACAGACACTGCTAGGCCCCTGGCCTTGTCCCCACAGGGTCCAGATCAGGCCGTGGCCCTCGCCCAGTCCTGGGCCTCCCGGTGTCCAGCTGGGGCTTCAGAGGTGGGGTGGACGATGGAGACAGTGCACCCAGGAGCCACAGTGGGCGATGGGCGGGAGGCCTGCAGCCAGGGCAGGGCCCGCCTGGGTCAGCGGCACGGCTGGGGCCAGGGCTGCCTGCGAGGGTCATGACAAACAAGCCCACCAGAACCCGCCAAGGCCCCGGCGCCTCACTAGCCCCACCCCGCGCAGCTGGGGGACAGCAGAGGTGTGAGAACCGGAAGTGGGGACCCATCTGGCCCAGATTCCATCAGGGCCTGAGGGGCTGTGGGGCTGCAGCCTGCCAGCGGGCCAGCCCTGCCCGGTGACCGCGCTGGGCCACCGTGTGTGGTCCTTGTGGGAGACTCTCGTTTGTTTTTCTTTCTTTCTCCCTCCTTTTCCTTCTTAATAAAATGCGCTGGAGCGGAAGGCAGGCGCGGCCGCCGTCCTGGGTCCTCGTGAGATGCGTGCGTGCCTGCTGCGGGCGGCGGGCGGCGGGCAGCTCTGCCCTCAGACCCCTGGTCTGGCCGCTGGCCTCCCTGGGCAAAGGGAGGACACCAGGTAGACAGAAGGAGCTGAGCCTTGGAACCCCTGGATAGTCCCGGAGCTGCAGGAGCTGGGGATGGCTCTGCTCTGGGCAGCCCCTGCCCCCAGGGCCGGAGTCCCTCCAGCTCAGAGGGCGCCTGAGCCTCGTGAGTCCAGCCTGGCTGGACTGTGGCCCTGGGGTCGAGGTCCAGCCTCCGGGGGCCCAGGAAGCTCACGGTGTGGGTGGGGCTCCCCACGCCTGGACCCCGCAGCCTGGGCGTGTCCTGCGGGACAGCCAGTGGCCTCCCCACGCGCACACGCCTCCTCCTGCCGCTCCTCTCTGCCGCCCACCCAGGACAGTCACAGACCCCGGGAGCCGTCCAGCCCAGCCCTGGGTGTCCCCCGGGTCCAGCTGGAGCCTGGCCTCCCGCCAGCCCTGAGGGCTTCCTCTTCTCATGACCAGCACCGCCCTGTGGCCAGGCACCCAGGGCCTGAGCAGCAGGGTGCCCCTGGCACAGCAGCCCACTGGCACCACCACGCGGAGGCCTGTGACGGGCCCGGTGCGCCACCCACTCTCCACACACCCACCGCTGAGGCCCCTCCTGGGACAGCTCAGAGTGTCCGCTGCGCCTGGGGGCGTGGGGCCCTGCAGCCGGGTCAAGAAGGGCCTCCCTCTCAGGGCTCACGCACCCCTGCCAGGACCTCCCTCACCGTGGTCACTCGCTGGACAGCTTCCTCCTTGGGCCAGCTCAGCAGCCCCCCCCACCGCCTGCCCCCTGCGGTCTCCACCATGCCCCTCCCTGCTGCCCCAGGACCCTCCCTGCTGCCCTACCCTCGGCTCCACACCAGCTCCGTCCTCACCCTGTCCTCCAGCCCTGTCCCCTGGGCAGGGGAGGCGGGCTGGCTGTCTGGCTGTCTAGATGGCCCTGCCTGTGCTTCCACGCAGCCACCACGGGAGGACCTCTACCCTCTGGAGGGTCCTCGGCCCCTCGCCCTTCCTCTCGGCCTGTCCCCTCCCTGGGGCCTACTGAAGGCTTCGGGGTTCCCCGATGGTGGTGAATGGGGGGGAGGGCCGAGGGGGTGGGCGTGGAGGGCGCCACCAGCCGCGGGAGGACCGCCCTGCCCACGGTGCCGCGCCTGGCGCACCTGCAGTGTCCGCAGCTCTGGCTCGGGGTGAGGGTCCCCAGACGTGGCCTCTCCACTGCTCGACCCCCCCCGGGCCCAGCTGAGCCTGGCTCAGGACAGGTCCAGGAGGCAGGCACACTGGCCTTTCCTTGGAAAGTCCAACGTGTCTTGAGCCAGGGTGGCCCTTGGCGCACACGATGTGGCGGGAGTGACAGGTCCATCTTTGTCCTTGGGGACACCAGTCAGCAGCCACGAGACCCTCAGCAGAGACACTGAGACCCCTGCGGAAGCCCGCCCTTGTTTGCAGGTGCCTTGGAAGACTGAGCCTCTGGCTCGATCCAAACCTCAGAGGACCATGGCCTGGCCACCTGGGGACTGCAGCCCCTCGGGCGACTCAGGCGGCCAGGGCCTTCGGGCGTCCACTGACAAATGCTGAGGTTGGCCCCACCACCGTCCCCTGTGCACCCAGAACACTGTGCGCCTGGAGTCCTGCAGTGGAGACTTCCTGGCCACTCACAGATGCACTGGCCCAGGCCCACTGAGGCACGCACACCCACAGGTATGCACAAGGACATGGACAGTCACCTTAGAAAATCCCTCCTCCTGCGTCCCTGAGTGCAACGTGCTGCGCCAGCCATGGGGACCCACCGTCCTCTCTCGTGGCCCAGCCAGGAGGGACTGTCTGCCCTCGCAGCAGAGAGAAGGTGTCCCAGACCTGGGCCAGGCCAGGGCTCTGTGGCCCTCAGCTGCACATGCTGCTCGGACCAAAGGAATGGGGCCAGGGGCCACCTACAAAGCTCCTACGTTGGTGGGGGGCAGGTCAGGAAGGCCAGGATACTTGACCCAATTCACAGAAGGCCCACTTGTCCCACAGGTCTCCCTGGGAGGTCCTGTGTCCTGGAGGCTGTGACGTCCACTTCTCAGACAAGGCACACCAAGGAGGGCCACTGTCCCCACAGTCCCCTCAGCCTGTGTGAGGCCCCATCCATCAATCCCAGGGATGACCTGTGCGTGCAACAGAGAGGGAGGCCAGGTCCCAGCCCTGGACTCCACGTGGTCCCAGGCTTGGACAGAGGTGCCAGAGCTGTGGGACGGCACCATCACCCGCCTGTGTCCTTGCCCCTCAGAAGGGGAGACACAGGCCAGGCTCGGCACGCAGGGAAGTCCTGGCCAGCCAGCAGACAGCGGGGTGCAGGCTCCACAGGCCACACCAGCGTGGACAAGGCCACCGGGCCTCAGTACCTGGCATCCCGTGTGAGCCGGGAGCCCTCTGGCACACACTGCACGCACGCGCACACCAGCACACAGACTCACACAGGCACATGAGCACACTCAGGCACACGTGGGCACACGAACACATGCACACCCACACACACACCTGCACACAGGAGCACACGTGCTCACATGAGCGCTCACACTCCCACGCACGCACGCCTGGGAGCACTAACACGAGCACAGCTCACACTGTGACAGGAACACACTCATGCACACCCACGCACACACTTCCACCTGTGCTCACGGCTGCCGAGTCCAGCATGGCCCCAGGCATCTGGCCTGGGCCTTCCCGCGGTGGGAGGCGCGGAGCGCGGGCCACGGCCAGCCCAGACCCTCCGGAGCTGAGGCGGGAGGGGCTCGCGGGGAGGCGGCCCCCGCGTGGGCGCACAGTGACCCCAGCCTGAGTCACAGCAGGGCTCCCGCACGGGTGACCGCAGCGCTGCCCCGCCTGCCCCGCCTCCCCGGAACGCTGGCAGCGCAGGTGAGATGACACTCGCCCGGGCCGCCGGCTGAGGAGAGGCAGGCGGCTGGCCCCAGAGCACCGCAGCTCACAGGCCACCCGGGGCCCAGGAGGGGGCCTGGCGGGTCCCTGTCGTCCCTGCACATCGACGTGCACCTGCTGTTGGCCCCCGGGAGCGCAGGACCCCGCAGGCAGGAGCCAGGGCCCCAGGCTGTCCCCAGGAGCCTGCAGCAGAGTGTGAGCCTGGAGCCACCTCAGGTGGCAGGGAAGGGCTGGCGGAGCTGCCCCTCAGTGCCCGCCGCCCCCTGGCGGCCCCTCTGGGGAGCCGAGTGCTCCCCCCATCTCGAGGTTGAAAGGAACCTCAGCCTTTCTCCTCCTCACGGCTGGGGAAATGGAGGCTGGGGATAGAGGTGGCGTCTTCCCCGCACCCCGGCCCTGACCCCAGGCCCACCCACGGCGTGCCAGGAGAGGGCGGCGAGGCTCCACGAGGCCACTGGCCTCCTGAGCAAGCTGCAGGGAGACCCAGGCAGCCTCCGCAGCTGTCCTGCGCAGACAGGCCTCTGCAGCCAGGGAGGCCGGACTGGGTGGCAGGCGGGGCCTGCAGGTGAGGTGGCTCTGGCCCTCCACGGGGAAGGGGCAGCTCCGCCTCGTCCCAGGGCTGGGGGATGGCAGGAGCATCTCTGTGGGCTTCCCTGGGAGACCCTCTGCCATGGTGAAGGTGTGGGGGTCGTGCCGTGCCCCCGGCTGTCACCACAGGCCCCCTTGTGCCCTTGCTGGGGACCTTCCTGGGGCTGTTTCCACCTTAGGTGGGGAGCTCTGAGCTCAGGGCCAGGGTGTGCCACAGCGAGGGGCGACCGCTCTGCCCAGGCATGCGGAAGGGAGGCATCCCGGGGGGAGGCCCTGCGAGGCCACGGGGTGCCAGGCCGGCTGTCCTCACAGTGCCTAGGGCAATGGAGCCACGGTAGGCCCCACGGCCAGCTGTGGTGGGCATCTGTGGGTGGACTTCTGCTGCCCAGGCAGGACCCCACAGCAGCCCCGTGAGGGCCGCCTCCCGCCCCGCGGCCGCCCTGCTGCTCCCTCCGCAGGTCCCCCCATGGACTTTCCCACACGGTGGCTGAAGTCTGCAGGGGTGAGCCAGCCCCACGGGCAGCAGGAATGGCCCCCTCCGCGCGTGGTGTGGCGTCAGCAGGGAGCTGCGCAGCCTGGAGCTCCTGCCCCTGCTGCGGGGGGCTCTCCGGGCACCCCAGGGCTCGGGAGAGGCCAGGACCCGGGCAGCCTGGGTTGCCCCGCAGAGCCTCGGTGAGCTGCTGCGTAGGAGGGCTGCTCACGGGAGAGCCTCTCTGGGCGCTGGACCCCACCCACCTCGGGCTTCAGCAAGGTCGGGATTTGGCCTGGATGCCCAAGGATGGGATGGGTCTGGGGAAGAAGCCCACCTGGGCAACGGGCTGGGAGAGGGGAGTAGGAAAGCCCCCCAAGCCCCTGCACAGCCCAGCCAGTGGGCAGCAGGCCCGAGCCCAGACCCCTGCACAGGGGCGTCCAGCTCCTCTGCCCCGGCCCCTTCTGTGGCCAGGAAGTGGACCAAGGTTTGGGGCAGGCCAGGCACAGACAATCTGTTCCCCTGAGAGGCCTCCAGTAGGACTGGGGACCTGAGGGAGGCACCGCAGCAGGTTCCAGGGACCCTGGCCTGCCGCCTGGTCTCAGGGCAGAGCCCGGGCCTGCCCTCCCTCACCCACTCCGTCAGCATCCCGACATCAGCGGGTGGTGGCCGCCCCCACAGACGCGGAGCCAGTGGAGCAGTGGGCGAGGCCGCCTTGACCACAGTCATAGTAACCGGGGTCAGCAGGGCCTGAGGGGTGGCTTGGGGTCAGGGTGGAGCTTGCATTCGGAGCCACAAAGCCACACCATGCAGCAGCCTTGCAGGGTGGGGGTCCAGAGCCCCCCCTGCCCCCCCGCAGAGCTCCGGTGGCCTGCAGCACAGCCTGAGGCCCGCACAGCCTGAGGCCCGCGTGCGAGGCGGCCGCGCTCCGCCTCCACCACCGCCTGTCTCCCCTCTGTGGCTGTCTCAGTTTAGGTCTCTGTTTCTGAGTGTCTCTCTCCTCTTTTATCTCTGTTTTTCTAGCTCTCTTCCTGTCTCTTTGTCTCAGTCTCTTCCTCTGTCTCTGTCTCTCTCCATCTCTTCCTCTCTCTCTCTCTTTTCCTCCCTCTTTCTTTTTACTGGTGATGAACCCGGGCCTCGCACCTGCCAGACGTGAGCTCCCTCCACCTCCGGGCTACTCCCAGCATCCTGCTCTGGCCTCCTGGCCTCCTGTCTCTGCCCCTTCTGGTCCCCACCTGCCTCTCCCCACCAGCCCTGGGGCCCCAGGAGCGCACCGGACGCCCACAGTGCCCCCTCCTCCAGGCTGAGGGGGTGGAGGAGTCCCGAGCCTCCTGCAGCCAAGGCCTGAGGGCGCCTGGCAGTGGGCTGCTGCTGGGGCAGACACCAGGCGCAGCAGCCCAGCAAGGGGCGGGAAGGAATTCCGGGAATTCGCAGGGAGGGAGGGCGGAGGGCGGGCCGAGGTGCTGGAGGGGCCCTGGTGGGACTCTCCTCTGATTCTGGCCTTCAGACATCTTCAAGAGAACTGTTGCATTTAGGGTCAGCAGAAACCAGCTTCCAGTCCACAGTGGAGGCCGGGGGCCACCTCCCACCTTCCCCCAGGCCAGACACATGTACGACCCCCAGGGCCTTCCCCCGCCCCACCCCCTGGCGCAGCCTCCGCAGCCTGGCCTCAGCCTGGCCTCAGGGTCCTCCGCTCCCTCCATCCACACAGCCCAGCTGGGCTCAGGGAGGACCCAGGTCTGTCTGCCGCAGATGTCCAAGGGGCCACAGGCCGGCTGCGCACACCCCACCCCAGGGTCCCTGGGACCAGGGGTCAGAGGAAACAAGGGCAAGTCTCTGGGTTCAGGGAGGCTGTGGTGAGCCAAGGCCAGGCCTGGGCAGGGCCTCAAGACCTGCCGAGCACCCGGGGAGCTCAGCCGGCAGTGCTGTCCGTGGGGCCTGCGGTGGGGTCTGGGGAGGCCAGGCAGGCAGGAGAAAAGAAGGCCGCAGAGGCCACTGACCAGGTCCATCCACCGGCAGCCACCCAGGGCCGGGACTCTGGCCCAGGAGGAAGGGTAGAGCGGGTCGGCTTCCTGCACCTGCCTTCCCGGCCAGCATGCAGGGGCTGTGGCGGGTGGGTCCCAGGTCACGGGGCATGACCCCTGCAGGGAAGGGGGCATGCCTAGTGCTAGCACCCCAGGAGAACTGAGGCATTGCTGCCCCTGCCCCAGCCCGGGGCATACCCAGGGGTGTCCCCAGGTGTCCTCCCAGGCTGGTGGCAGTCCTTTGGCTGCAGCTCTGCTGGGTCCTGGGATCGCACAGCTGGGGCGAGGCCGGTGTAGGCTGAGTCGGCCCTGCTGACCGTCCACCCCGCAAGTACCGTGAGCCGCAGACTCGGGTGAAGCCCTCCCACAGGCCACAGCCAGCTATCCTCAGCCTCCAGAGTGGGCGCAGCTGGCCGGGCTCTAGAGCCAGGAAGGGAATCCTGGCTGCCGGGGAGGCGCAGGAGGACCCCGGCTGCCGTGGAGGCGCAGGACCCTGGCTGCTGGGGAGGTGCAGAAGGTGGCCATGAGGGCACCCTGCAGGGACCACTGTGTCCCCAGGTTCTCTCCGACCCATGCCCTCCGCCACAACTCAACTCAGCGTGCCCCACAGCCTCCCCGACCACCCAAGGCCCACCCAGCATGCAGAATGGTGTCCCCAAGGCCTTCAAAGCAGCACCCAGGCATTGGTGGCATGTATGGGGTCCCCAAGTGTCACCCACACACGGTCTGGGCTCTCCATCGTGGGAGCTGCCCCCTCCCCTCCTCGTCCTCAAACGCCCAGGTTTCCTCCTGGAGATGGCCAGAAGCGCACCGCTGCGCGGGGAGGGCGTACCCCGTGCACGCAGCCAGACCCCGGGGGGTCCCAGATGCAGCAGGTTTTCCCACAGGGAGCCGCAGAGAAGCCCAGAGGGCAGCAGCAGCCCTGGGGCACAGGGCAGGATGCTGTGGCCAGACAGCCCTGGAGGGCAGACGCCTGGCATGCAGGCCCGGGCACACACAGGAGGCAGGTGCCAGGACTCAGGGTCTGAGCATGACACACCGTGTCCCTGCGTCATCCCACACAGCCCCGCGCCCAAGACCCGCCCAAGACACACGGCGCACCTGTCCACGCAGGGTGCCCACACACAGTGCATGCAGAAGGCGCCTACTGTCTGCACAGGTGTCCAGGGCGCATGAGCCCATCGGGCCTGCCCACAGGTGGCATGGCTCCCGCTGTGGGCCCAGGCGGGTGCCTGCGTCTCACAGACACGTGTGCAGGGGTGGGAGTGCACACCCGAGAGGCGCACCCCGGCACCCCGCAGAAGCAGGCGCTGCCCAGAAGCCCCAGGCCCTGGGGCTAGAGGGTGGGCGGGGCCAGGCTTCTCAGGAGAGGGCCACTGCCCTGGCGTCCACCAGGCTCAGGGGCTGGCTGGGGACTTGTGGGCATGGAGACCACTCACACTGTCCACATGGACAGCAGGGCTGTTTCCTTCTGATGGCCCATCACAGAGCAGCAGGAGTCCTGTGCCCAGGCAGTGTGGGGACGTGGGGACATTGCCTGGGCCTGCTGTCATCCTCCGTTAAGGAAGAAAGCCCCCAGAGACAGAAAGACTTTACGGGGCCACTGCAGCCAGACAGGGCCGCAGCACCAGGTGTCTCAGCGGGGAGCAGTGGGGAGTGGGGACTGCTGGCCGAGGCGGAGGCCCACGGCTGGAAAGTGACCCGGGGGACCCGGCAAGAGCTCTGGCTGGAGCTGGCAGGAGGACTCAGCAGCCAGTGACCAGCGTCATGTGGGCGGAGGGAGCAGGCGGCGGGGCCGGGCTGTGGCCGGCTGACACCAGGGCTCTCCTGGCGCCGCAGGGCATGGAGGTCAGCACGGGCTGGGCGAGTCTGGCATCGCCAGGCCTCTGGCCTCCAGGTGGACGCTCCAGAAGCCGGGGAGGCCACAGGTGCCCTGGGTCCAGGTGCAGCCGCGCGCAGCGCCCCCACGCACACGCCTCTCCATTCCACGTGGACGGAGCCGGACCCCCGGGAGCCTCGCTGGCCCTCCTGGGCAGCAGGGCCTGAGCCTTCTGCAGGCCCTGGAGCAGGAGGTCGAGCCCTGGCAGAGATAACCCTGGCCAAGCTGCTGCTCCCCGCGACGGCTGCGTCCTGGCTTCCTCAGCTCAGGGATGCCAGGGCCGCCCCTGGCCAAGACCCCTGGGCAGCCCCGGGCCCACCCAGCCCTGCTGGCCGCTCCCCAGACCTCGTGCCAGGCCCTGGCATCCAGCGGCGCGAGTGCTCAGCCCACACCCCACTCTGCCTGCAGCCCCGCGGCTGGCTGGCGGGAGCCGGCCCCTGCCCACACCCGGGCGTCCCTGGGCTCCTGGAAGCAGCCCTGATCCCTCTCCTGAGGAAGCAAGGGGCAGATCTGGCCCCTCCTCCTATCTCACCCAGCTGGGGTGCCCTGGGCTCCTCCACCATCACCCGAGTCCAGAAAGACCCCCCCATGAATGCAGACCCTGAGTGCCCGCCGCGGTGGGCCTACCCTCACTAGATGCCCAGATGGCTGCCCGCAGGCGGACGTGGCACCTGGTCTTGTGTGAGTCGCTGGGGACTAAACCTGGCTCTACACTGAGCCCACCCCCACAGGGTCTCACAAAATTACCCTGGCTGGCCTCAGACTTGCAATCCTCCTGCCTCAGCCTCCAGAGTTGCCAGGATTACAGGCGTGGCCACTGGGCCTGCCCACTTGAGTCCTTGTAAAGGGATTTTGGCTGAAGGGTGAGAAGGCTCGGGGCCCGGCAGGCTCCTGGGCCTTGACAGGGTGCAGCCTGGGTCCAGTTGCTGGTTTGCTGGCCACAGGGGACGCAGTGTGGCGGGGTAGGTGGATCCCCAGGAGGGCCGCAGCCACGGGGTCTCTGGCTAGGCAGGGTGAGAGATGGCGGGGCCTGGGGAGCAGAGCTCAGGGAGGGTGGGGGGCCAGAGAGACACCGACATGGGGCACCGGCAAGGCCACCCGCCCCTCCTCCAGCCGAGCCCCCAGTGCCCGTCAGCAGTGGAGGGGCTTCAGCTGGGACTGTCCCTGCCGGCTCATTCCCCAGGGGAGGCAGGCAGCACCTCGGTGACCCCCCCCCGAGGCCTGTCTTTTCCTCTCTATCCCTGCCCCCTCCTCCTCTGCCCTGTCTCCCTCCGTCTCTGTCCCTGGGTCTCTGTCCCCTCCGTCCCTGTCTCTCTGCTCTCTGTCCCTGGGTCTCTGTCCCCTCCGTCCCTGTCTCCCTCCGTCTCTGTCCCTGGGTCTCTGTCCCCTCCGTCCCTGTCTCTCTGCTCTCTGTCCCTGGGTCTCTGTCCCCTCCGTCCCTGTCTCTCTGCTCTCTGTCCCTGGGTCTCTGTCCCCTCCGTCCCTGTCTCCCTCCGTCTCTGTCCCTGGGTCTCTGTCCCCTCTGTCCCTGTCTCTCTGCTCTCTGTCCCTGGGTCTCTGTCCCCTCCGTCCCTGTCTCTCTGCTCTCTGTCCCTGGGTCTCTGCCCCTTCCTCCTCTGCCCTGTCTCCCTCCGTCTCTGTCCCTGGGTCTCTGTCCCCTCCGTCCCTGTCTCTCTGCTCTCTGTCCCTGGGTCTCTGTCCCCCTCTGGCCGTCCTCAGGACTGGCTGTGCAGGACACAGGCTGAGGCCAGGAGTCAGGGAGGCTGCTCTCCTCCCTGCAGCAGGCGGGGCAGCGCGGGGACGCGGAGCGTGGCCTGCACCCAGCGCCGTCCCCAGGGAGGAGCTCACCAGGCAACCTCTGGTGACACAGGGCCCAGGGTCGGGGGCAGCCAGGGGGCAGCCAGAGGGAGGAGGCCAGAGGGCAGCAAGAGCCTGCCGATGGGTGCGAGCTCGGGGTCAGGCAGAGGCCAGCAGGGGTCACCCTGCAGTGGCTCTAGGGTTGCACAGGGGAGCACCTGTGGTGTTTGCTGTGCCACCCCCAGGTCCCCTCGGCTGTACGGGGACATTCTCCCTGAGCCCAAAGGGCTGACTGTGGTTTGTGGCTCGAAGCTGTCCCTGTCCAGCACGCCAGCCACCCCACGGGGGCAGCGGCAGGGGCGGAGGCCGTGGGGACCGTCCCTCGGGCCCTGGGTCCCTCCCGGGCTCCCCCAGGCCAGAGACTCCCCCAGGCCTGCTGGGCCTCCTCCCACCCACAGCCCTTCCCTAAGGGGAGGGGAGGGGCCTGTGCAGCTGTCCCCCAGGAGATGGACGGGGGCCGCCTGTCTTCTTGGGGTCTGTTTGAGGGCCACTGTGTACCAGGGCATGAAGCAGCTGAGATGCCAGGCCACCACAGGGTCCCTGGGCCCCTGGGCTCAGGGTCAGCCCACGCCTGTCAGCACACTGCCCGGGTGGGAGTGAGCCCAGCCTGAGGACCACCCTGGGGGGGAGTGAGCCCAGCCTGTGGAAGATGGGCCTGCAGCAGAGCCCTCAGCCCAACCCCCATGGCGCCCTGTGGCTTGCCTGTCCAACCTAAACGTCACCAGCAGGGGACACTGTCAGTGCCAGTTTCCAAGATCCAGAGCTGGCCCCTGCCCTGACCCTGAGCGGGACCAAGCCAGGGTGGGCAGCCCCTTGTTTCTTGCTGCCTGCTGTGCTTACGCCACAAAATTCTAGCCTCCTCTGGAACCTGGTGGCCCAGCAGAGCGTCCTCTATTGAAACCTGCCCGTGACTAGGGCCTGGGTCACACCTCAGGGACCCAGGCCCATGCTGCAGCAGGTTCCTCAGCCGCTCCAGTACAGGACCCACATGCCTACAAGAACCTGGGTCCAGCACAAACTGCGTCACAGAGACACCTGTGTGATGCTGCCCAAGACAACTCCCTCCCTAAGGAGCAGCCTCACCTGCACAGAGATGCTGTCCCACCATGCAGAGCTGGGCAGGAGGAGGCTCTGTGCAGGAGGAGGCCCTGGGCAGGAGGAGGCCCTGGGCAGGAGGAGGCTCTGTGCAGGAGGAGGCCCTGGGCAGGAGGAGGCCCTGGGCAGGAGGAGGCTCTGTGCAGGAGGAGGCCCTGTGCAGGAGGAGGTTCTGTGCAGGAGGAGGCCCTGGGCAGGAGGAGGCTCTGTGCAGGAGGAGGCCCTGGGCAGGAGGAGGCCCTGTGCAGGAGGAGGCTCTGTGCAGGAGGAGGCCCTGGGCAGGAGGAGGCCCTGTGCAGGAGGAGGCTCTGTGCAGGAGGAGGCTCTGTGCAGGAGGAGGCCCTGGGCAGGAGGAGGCCCTGTGCAGGAGGAGGCCCTGTGCAGGAGGAGGCTCTGTGCAGGAGGAGGCTCTGTGCAGGAGGAGGCCCTGGGCAGGAGGAGGCCCTGTGCAGGAGGAGGCCCTGGGCAGGAGGAGGCCCTGGGCAGGAGGAGGCCCTGGGCAGGAGGAGGCCCTGTGCAGGAGGAGGCCCTGGGCAGGAGGAGGCCCTGTGCAGGAGGAGGCCCTGTGCAGGAGGAGGCCCTGGGCAGGAGGAGGCTCTGGTCAGGAGGAGGCTCTGTGCAGGAGGAGGCTCTGGTCAGGAGGAGGCTCTGTGCAGGAAGAGGCTCTGGGCAGGAGGAGGCTCTGGGCAGGACGAGGCGCTGGGCAGGAGGAGGCCCTGGGCAGGAGGAGGCTCTGTGCAGGAGGAGGCTCTGGGCAGGAGGAGGCTCTGTGCAGGAGGAGGCGCTGGGCAGGAGGAGGCTCTGTGCAGGAGGAGGCCCTGGGCAGGAGGAGGCTCTGTGCAGGAGGAGGCCCTGTGCAGGAGGAGGCCCTGGGCAGGAGGAGGCTCTGGTCAGGAGGAGGCTCTGTGCAGGAGGAGGCTCTGGTCAGGAGGAGGCTCTGTGCAGGAGGAGGCTCTGTGCAGGAGGAGGCTCTGGGCAGGAGGAGGCGCTGGGCAGGAGGAGGCTCTGTGCAGGAAGAGGCCCTGTGCAGGAGGAGGCCCTGGGCAGGAGGAGGCTCTGGTCAGGAGGAGGCTCTGTGCAGGAGGAGGCTCTGGTCAGGAGGAGGCTCTGTGCAGGAGGAGGCTCTGTGCAGGAGGAGGCGCTGGGCAGGAGGAGGCTATGTGCAGGAAGAGGCCCTGTGCAGGAGGAGGCCCTGGGCAGGAGGAGGCCCTGTGCAGGAGGAGGCTCTGTGCAGGAGGAGGCTCTGTGCAGGAGGAGGCGCTGGGCAGGAGGAGGCGCTGGGCAGGAGGAGGCCCTGGGCAGGAGGAGGCTCTGTGCAGGAGGAGGCCCTGTGCAGGAGGAGGCCCTGGGCAGGAGGAGGCCCTGTGCAGGAGGAGGCTCTGTGCAGGAGGAGGCTCTGTGCAGGAGGAGGCGCTGGGCAGGAGGAGGCGCTGGGCAGGAGGAGGCCCTGGGCAGGAGGAGGCTCTGTGCAGGAGGAGGCCCTGTGCAGGAGGAGGCCCTGGGCAGGAGGAGGCCCTGTGCAGGAGGAGCCCTGGGCAGGAGGAAGCTCTGTGCAGGAGGAGGCCCTGGGCAGGAGGAGGCTCTGTGCAGGAGGAGGCCCTGGGCAGGAGGAGGCTCTGTGCAGGAGGAGGCCCTGGGCAGGAGGAGGCTCTGTGCAGGAGGAGGCCCTGGGCAGGAGGAGGCTCTGTGCAGGAGGAGGCCCTGGGCAGGAGGAGGCTCTGTGCAGGAGGAGGCCCTGGGCAGGAGGAGGCCCTGGGCAGGAGGAGGCACTGTGCAGGGGAGGCCCTGGGCAGGAGGAGGGCACTGGGCAGGAGGAGGCCCTGGGCAGGAGGAGGCTCTGTGCAGGAGGAGGCACTGTGCAGGGGAGGCCCTGGGCAGGAGGAGGCCCTGGGCAGGAGGAGGCACTGTGCAGGGGAGGCCCTGGGCAGGAGGAGGCCCTGGGCAGGAGGAGGCTCTGTGCAGGAGGAGGCTCTGTGCAGGAGGAGGCGCTGGGCAGGAGGAGGCTCTGTGCAGGAAGAGGCCCTGTGCAGGAGGAGGCCCTGGGCAGGAGGAGGCCCTGTGCAGGAGGAGGCTCTGTGCAGGAGGAGGCGCTGGGCAGGAGGAGGCGCTGGGCAGGAGGAGGCCCTGTGCA
The DNA here is from genome assembly GCA_025594165.1 of Tamias sibiricus. Taxonomy (NCBI): domain Eukaryota; kingdom Metazoa; phylum Chordata; class Mammalia; order Rodentia; family Sciuridae; genus Tamias; species Tamias sibiricus. The sequence continues at coordinate 234,057 of CM046662.1, read as the reverse complement.
GGAGGAGGCCCTGGGCAGGAGGAGGCCCTGTGCAGGAGGAGGCCCTGGGCAGGAGGAGGCTCTGTGCAGGAGGAGGCCCTGGGCAGGAGGAGGCTCTGTGCAGGAGGAGGCCCTGGGCAGGAGGCGGCTCTGTGCAGGAGGAGGCCCTGTGCAGGAGAGAGGCCCTGGGCAGGAGGAGGCACTGTGCAGGAGGAGGCTCTGGGCAGGAGGAGGCCCTGGGGGCAGGAGGAGGCAACTGTGCAGGAGGAGGCCCTGGGCAGGAGGAGCGCACTGGGCAGGAGGAGGCGCTGGGCAGGAGGAGGCTCTGTGCAGGAGAGAGGCACTGTGCAGGGGAGGCCTGGGCAGGAGGAGGCCCTGGCAGGAGGAGGCCCTGGGCAGGAAGGAAGGCCCTGGGCAGGAGGAGGCGCTGGGCAGGAGGAGGCTCTGTGCAGCTGGGCAGGAGGAGCCCTGGGCATGAGGAGAGGCCCTGGGCAGGAGGAGGCGCTGGGCAGGAGGTGGCGCTCGGGCAGGAGGATGGCTGGGGCAGGAGGAGGCCCTGGGCAGGAGGAGGCCCCTGGGCAGGAGGAGGCCCTGGCAGGAGGGAGGCCCTGGGCAGGAGGAGGCGCTGTTTGCAGGAGGAGGCGCTGGGCAGGAGGATGGCTCTGTGCAGGAGAAGGCACTGGTGCAGGAGGAGGCCCTGGGCAGGAGGAGGCACTGTGCAAGTGGGAGGCCTGGGAGGAGGACGGCCCTGGGCAGGCCCTGGGCCAGGAGGAGGCTCTGTGCAGGAGGAGGTCCACTGTGGCAGGGGAAGGCTGGGCAGATGGAAGCCCTGGGCAGGAGGAGGCACTGAGCAGCGGGCAGGCCCTGGGCAGGAGGCGGCCCTGGGCAGGAGGAGGCTCTGTGCAGGAGGAGGCTCTGTGCAGGAGGAGGCGCTGGGCAGGAGGAGGCTCTGTGCAGGAAGAGGCCCTGTGCAGGAGGAGGCCCTGGGCAGGAGGAGGCCCTGTGCAGGAGGAGGCTCTGTGCAGGAGGAGGCGCTGGGCAGGAGGAGGCGCTGGGCAGGAGGAGGCCCTGTGCAGGAGGAGGCCCTGGGCAGGAGGAGGCCCTGTGCAGGAGGAGGCCCTGGGCAGGAGGAGGCTCTGTGCAGGAGGAGGCCCTGGGCAGGAGGAGGCTCTGTGCAGGAGGAGGCCCTGGGCAGGAGGAGGCTCTGTGCAGGAGGAGGGCACTGGGCAGGAGGAGGGCCCTGGGCAGGAGGAGGCTCTGTGCAGGAGGAGGCCCTGGGCAGGAGGAGGCCCTGGGCAGGAGGAGGCGCTGGGCAGGAGGAGGCGCTGGGCAGGAGGAGGCGCTGGGCAGGAGTGGCGCCTGGGCAGGAGGAGGCCCTGGGCAGGAGGAGGCCCTGGGCAGGAGGAGGCGCTGGGCAGGAGTGGCGCTGGGCAGGAGGAGGCCCTGGGCAGGAGGAGGCTCTGTGCAGGAGGAGGCCCTGGGCAGGAGGAGGCCCTGGGCAGGAGGAGGCGCTGGGCAGGAGGAGGCGCTGGGCAGGAGTGGCGCTGGGCAGGAGGAGGCCCTGGGCAGGAGGAGGCCCTGGGCAGGAGGAGGCCCTGGGCAGGAGGAGGCCCTGGGCAGGAGGAGGCGCTGGGCAGGAGGAGGCGCTGGGCAGGAGGAGGCGCTGGGCAGGAGTGGCGCTGGGCGTGCCGGAGGCGCGAGGGCTGCCGTCCTGCATGCAGGTGCCCACAGGATTTCTACTGCAGGGGTCCCTCGGTGGCCTTGGCGGAGGCCCGTCACCATCGCGGCACACAGAGCCAGCTCCTCTTTATCCTTGGCTCCCCTCAGGTTCCCCTGTGCCACCCCCCTCTGTTCGGCCCAACTGGGCAGAAAGCGGCTGACGCCCAGGACTGGTTTGGGCTCCTCGCACCGTGGAACCAGCACCCAGCAAGGCCTGGCGGGGCAGCTCCCTCCCTGTAGGGCCAGTGTCCACGGCCCTGCTGGGCCTCCAGGCCCCAGCTCCACTGGCCCCTGAACCTGGGGTGCAGAAATGCCGCTGAGGTGGGCTGGCATCAGAGAAGGCCCTGCTGTGGGCAGGCCAGGCCTCTCCTCCCTGGGCGCAGCAGGGGCTGAGCCTGTTCCCACCCTGCTGCTCCCCACCCCCACAGCTGGCCAGCGCCCCTCCGCAGCACTGAGTCCTGGCCTGAGTGGCTGCCCCTGCTGGAGCCCCTGGCCCATCGTCTTGGGCACCCCCTTTTGGCTGTCCTCCAGCCCCTCACCCTCCATGCCTGCTGTCAGGTTCTTCCAGGAGACCCCGCGACTCCTGCCCCTGCCTCAGCCCTCCCTGTGCCAGCCTGGCCCAGCTGTCCCCCTGACAGCTGGCCAGCACGCATGCCTCGTCACGACAGCCCCTCAGGCCGCCCCCCCCACTGACCCGTCCCTTTGCGCCTGCCCTCATCTGCCCTTGGCCCCAGGCTGCTCTCCCACGGGACCCCCCTGCCCCTTGCTCTCTTGTCCTGGTTGGTGGGTGCGTCTCCCCAGCTGGCCTCCGTCCTGCGCCTCCTGAGTGAGCCTGGTGCCGGGGAGCGGGGCCTCGGGCTCTGCCTGCTCTGGGTGTGGACACCACCCCAGGTCCGCGCTGGGAGCTGGGAGCTGGTGGCCGTGTGACGAGGCCTGGACGCGCCTGAGGGGCCTGTGGAGCTGGTGGCCACGTCCTGCTAGGGGCAGGCAGCTCTAAGGCACCCCAGTCAGGTGGAGAGAGTGAGTCCTCAGGTGGCGGGGTCCTGGTGCCTCCCCTCTCCCTGGCTTCCCATCAGCATATGTTCTCGCCCACTGTTAGGACATGGGTCTTTGCCAGAGCCAAGGACCCTGACCTCAAAGCCCTGTGGCTGTTAGCTACCGAAACCTCTCTACTTGATAAAGAAGCCGGCTTCAGACATTCCATTATGGTCCCAGAAATAGACTCACCCCTGTCCACTAGTGTGTTTTAAGTCACACTAAAGGGCGCTGCTGTCTGGATCTCGCTCCTCATCCTACTGTGCCTCTAAGTCCTGTTGCAGGACCATCATGCACAGCTCCTGGTGCATTGCAGCAGCCTGTGGCCAGGCAGATCCCCGCCTCATACTGGGAGAGACACCAGCATCCAAGAAAACCAGAGCTGCATGGAACTCATGGCAGCGAGGTAGACTTTATTCAGGATAGCTTCAGCAGGCAGGAGGGGTCTCAGCGCAGAACAGGGCTCCCCGCCCAGCACAGCCGGCAAGTGGGAAGGGACTGTCGAGCGGGGTGGGGTCCCCGGCTGGGATGGGGCAGGAGCAGACACAGGTGAGGGCGCTGGCCCGCCCAGCTGACAGGACTCCTGTTGCAGGCAGGCCAGCGACCGGACTTCACCGGGGCTGGCGGGGTGAGGAGCCCCTCAGACGGCGAGGGGTGCTGTAGCAGAGCTCTCGCGCAAACTGGGCTGTGCAGATGGCAGGCTGCCCGGCTGGTCCACTGCCTGAACCACGCAGGTGGCAGCCCAGAGTGTGGGAGGCCGTCCTCAGCTGTGGCCAGACTCCAGTCTGTGGCCTCTGTGGACCCAGGTCGCAGCTTTTGGCTGTGCCAAGCTGGCTGCCCGCCCTGAGCAAGGCCCTTGCCAGCCTCACCCGCCATCTCCCCGGCCAGCAGGCAGGACTGGCGCCCCAGCTCCCGCTCACTCTGGAGCCTGTGCTCCCTGCTCCTTGCCGCGTCCCGTGGGGTTGGTGGGTTTTCCAGGGCGTCAACAGGGGCTCCTTCGTGGCCGGACTCAGGGACCTCTTCTCATACATGTCACCACCATGCCAGACTCTAAAAAGTCAGCAGGGTTTGTCCCCCTGATAGTTTGTGGTAGGAATGTTGCATGGACAGTTCACATGGATTTTCCTCCATGGAACATACAGTTTTAGTGCTGATGCTGACGCCCTTGATTTTAGCATGGGCATTGCCTGGTATGCGTGAGGTGCTTGATGAACAGTTCTCCAATGAGGGATGGAGGGGAAGTGGGTGGATGGAGGGGAAGTGGGCGGATGGAGGGGAAGTGGGTGGATGGAGGGGAAGTGGGTGGCTGGATGGGGAAGTGGGTGGCTGGAGGGGAAGTGGGTGGCTGGATGGGGAAGTGGGTGGCTGGATGGGGAAGTGGGTGGCTGGATGGGGAAGTGGGTGGCTGGAGGGGAAGTGGGTGGCTGGATGGGGAAGTGGGTGGCTGGATGGGGAAGTGGGTGGATGGAGGGGAAGTGGGTGGATGGATGGGGAAGTGGGTGGCTGGAGGGGAAGTGGGTGGCTGGAGGGGAAGTGGGTGGCTGGATGGGGAAGTGGGTGGCTGGAGGGGAAGTGGGTGGCTGGATGGGGAAGTGGGTGGCTGGATGGGGAAGTGGGTGGATGGAGGGGAAGTGGTGTGGATGGATGGGGAAGTGGGTGGCTGGAGGGGAAGTGGGTGGATGGAGGGGAAGTGGGTGGCTGGATGGGGAAGTGGGTGGCTGGAGGGGAAGTGGGTGGCTGGATGGGGAAGTGGGTGGCTGGATGGGGAAGTGGGTGGCTGGAGGGGAAGTGGGTGGCTGGATGGGGAAGTGGGTGGCTGGAGGGGAAGTGGGTGGCTGGATGGGGGGAAGTGGGTGGCTGGATGGGGAAGTGGGTGGCTGGATGGGGAAGTGGGTGGCTGGATGGGGAAGTGGGTGGCTGGATGGGGAAGTGGGTGGCTGGATGGGGAAGTGGGTGGATGGAGGGGAAGTGGGTGGCTGGATGGGGAAGTGGGTGGCTGGATGGGGAAGTGGGTGGCTGGAGGGGAAGTGGGTGGCTGGATGGGGAAGTGGGTGGCTGGAGGGGAAGTGGGTGGCTGGGGAAGTGGGTGGATGGGGAAGTGGATGGATGGGGAAGTGGGTGGATGGAGGGGAAGTGGGTGGATGGATGGGGAAGTGGGTGGCTGGAGGGGGAAGTGGGTGGCTGGAGGGGGTGGCTGGAAGGATGGGAAGTGGGTGGATGGAGGGGAAGTGGGTGGATGGATGGGGAAGTGGGTGGATGGAGGGGAAGTGGGTGGATGGAGGGGAAGTGGGTGGATGGAGGGAAAGTGGGTGGATGGAGGGGAAGTGGGTGGCTGGATGGGGAAGTGGGTGGATGGAGGGGAAGTGGGTGGATGGAGGGGAAGTGGGGGAGGGGATGGAGGGGAAGTGGATGGATGGATGGGGAAGTGGGTGGATGGAGGGGAAGTGGGTGGATGGATGGGGAAGTGGGTGGATGGATGGGGAAGTGGGTGGATGGAGGGGAAGTGGTGGATGGAGGGGAAGTGGGTGGATGGATGGGGAAGTGGGTGGCTGGATGGGGAAGTGGGTGGCTGGAGGGGAAGTGGGTGGCTGGATGGGGAAGTGGGTGGATGGAGGGGAAGTGGGTGGATGGAGGGGAAGTGGGTGGCTGGATGGGGGGAAGTGGGTGGATGGATGGGGGAAGTGGGTGGCTGGATGGGGAAGTGGGTGGCTGGATGGGGAAGTGGGTGGCTGGATGGGGAAGTGGGTGGATGGAGGGGAAGTGGGTGGATGGAGGGGAAGTGGGTGGATGGAGGGGAAGTGGGTGGGTGGATGGGGAAGTGGGTGGATGGATGGGGAAGTGGGTGGCTGGATGGGGAAGTGGGTGGCTGGATGGGGAAGTGGGTGGATGGATGGGGAAATGGGTGGATGGAGGGGAAGTGGGTGGATGGATGGGGAAGTGGGTGGATGGATAGGGAAGTGGGTGGATGGAGGGGAAGTGGGTGGATGGATGGGGAAGTGGGTGGATGGATAGGTGGGTGGGTGGATGGGGAAGTGGGGTGGATGGATAGGAAAGTGGGTGATGGATGAATAGGTGGGTGGATGGGTGGATGGATGGATGGAGAAATGCAAGTATTCAGTGACAATAGCACTGCTTTGCAGTTGAGCCTCCCTAATCCGAAAACCTGAAATCCCAAACTTTAAACTTTAAGTACCTAGGTGACCCTCAAAAACTTTTGGACTTTAGATTTTAGATTTCAGGATTTTGAATTTTCAGATTAGGGATATTCAACTTATACAAATATCCCCAAATCCTAAAAAGTCTAACATCTGTAACGCCTCATCTTGGGTCCCAAGAATTCCAGGTGATGGATACTCAGCCTGCGTGACCACCAAATGCAGAAGACAAACATCTTGCCTATCTTTGACAATGCTAGAAAAACACAGCGCTGTGTTTGTTTCTCAATAGAACTTTAGCCTCCAGTCAGGGTAGACAGGCCGACAGAAGGAAACCTCCATTTCCCAAGTGTGGCTACCACCTTCTACTGAGCCAAGGGCCCCAGAGGAGAGGCCCCTCGTTTCCAGGATCCCCAGTCAGGGGGAAACAGAAAAACTCCAAAGCGAACACCATGCAGGAATGGGGGGGCTGAGCAGGGCTGGGGTGCACTCACACCAGAGGTGGGAACAGCCACCTTGGAGGAATGCCATCTGGGACGGAGAAGCAGATGTCTCCACCTCCTTCCAAACCTCTGGAAAACAGCTCACAGATGCAGGTGTTTTGAGAGGGAGACCAGGCTCTGGCCCCAGCCTTGACCCACAGCCCCTGGAAACCCCAGACCTTGGCTGTGGGAGTTCTCAACCACGGTCCCCTGGCCAGCACCAGGGGCCAGAGTCAGAGCTCGCTGCAGGCTGGGTGGTATCTTGGACATTGGTTGGGACGTCAAGGGAGATCCTCTTGGAGAGCGAGGTCACCCGGTGGTCAAACCCACCCGGAGGCCCTGCTCCACAGAGCTCCCACCCCACCCATCCAGGGCTTGGCAGGACTGCCCACCCCTTCTTGTCCTCCAGCGCACCTCCCCAGGAGCTGCCTGGCCCCTCACTGCCAAAGGCAGATGGCCTCTCCAGCCTTCCTCCTCAGTCCAGCCTCCTCCCCTCTCTCTCCATCCCTCTCCCCTTCCTTCTCTCCCTCTCTTCTTGCCTCTGCCCTGCTCCTCCCTCCTCCCTCCTCACCCTCCTCCCCTCCTTCCCCTCTTCCCCCTCCACCTCGCCCTCCTCCTTCCTCCTCTTACTCCCCTCCCCCTTCCTCCTCCCCCTCCCGTCCTCCTCTCCTCCCTCCCCCTCCCCTCCTCCTTCGTCCTCTCCCTCCCCCCTCCCCCTCCTCTTTCCTCCTCTCCCTCTCCCCTCCCACCTTGCCCTCCTCCTTCCTCCTCCCCCCTCCCCTCTGTTCTCCCCTTCCTTCTAGGACCCCTCCCGTCCCTTGCTCTGGGAGGTCAGGCCCTGGTTGCAGCTCAGCTCGTAACCACAGCGGGAGTCTGCTCAGCACCCCCAGCCCCAGCCGTTTCCATGGACTCGGGCCCAACACAAACAGCCCAGGACCCCCCACCTGCAGCCTGGCCTTGGGAGAGGGGTTGGGTGGGCAGATGAGGTCATTGCCACAGGCCCCCCACCAGGAGTAGAGTGTTTGTTTGGTCTTGTTTCCTTGGCAACCTGCTGGCCCCTCCTCCACTAGGTCTACTGGCATTCCAGCAAAGCTGCCAGCCAGGCCCCCCACCCTACCCAGCCCCCACACCTGGCCAGGGCCAGGGACCCCAGCCCAGAGCCCTGGGCTACCGGGAGGGGCCTGACCTTCAGTCCCACCCCTGAGCTGACGCTTGGGAAACCACGCCCCAGGCCCAGCTTGACTGAGTCCTCCGGGAGCATCTCCCTGGGGGCGCTGACTTGGTGCCTTTAGGGAGGGGGTGCATCTGGGTGCATTCCTACCTGGGATCAGCCTGGGGTCTCTCCTGTGCAGGGCAGGTGGGGGCTTCCAGGAGGGCAGTCTGGCACAGGCTGGGGAGGGATGGCAGCCCAGGGGCCTGGGGTCTTGAGGGAGGCAGCGGGAGGCCCAGGTGCCGGTGGGAACCAGGGGTGGGTCCCCAGTGCAGGGGCAGGCCTGAGCCCAGCAGGACAGCCACTGCGGAGCACCTGTCCACATGCCACCTCCCAGTCTGTGGGGGAGCAGCCGCCCTTCAGGGCCTCCTTGGGCAGAGGGCCTGGGGAGCCGGGGGACTCCAGGCCTGCAATGCTCCCCCGCCACACCTCCCTGCCTTCGGTCACCTGTCCAGGACACTGTGGTCTCCCCACCCCCTGCCCCACTGCAGCTCTTACAGGGAGCACCAGCAGTGAGCCAGCCAGGCTCCCAGAGGACAGTCCCCAGGGCCTCGTGACACAGGGTCACCAAGTGCGGCCCTGCAGGCTCTGGGGCCTGCCTCCTGCCCACCTTCCCTCTCGGCCTCTGCCTTTTCTCTTTCCTACTCCCTCCTCCTCTTCATCTTCAGCCTGTCTCTGAAGCCAGCCTGGGGGGCCAGGTGGGACCTGGCCCAAGGGCTGCCGCTGCTCTCTGCCGCAGGAGGCCCTGGAGCCGAGCTACCTAACCCGGCTCTTACCTAATCCCCAGCAACCTCCCCTGCCTGACTTCTTGGGGGAGCCAGCAGCCTGCCCCAGCCCCAGCAGGCCCCTGCGCAGCTGCCGGCTCCAGCTGAGGTGTCCTGGGTCTCCGGGAGCCCCATGGTGCCCACTCCTCCTCTGTCCCCTCACCCCAGGTGGCCTGCCAGCAAGCCAGGGTGGCAGCTCCAGGAGCTCCAGGACTCCTGGACGCCTCTCCTTGGCCCTGAGCAGGTGAGAAGCACCTGGCAGCCCACGAGGGCTCTGCCCCCCGGCACGAGTGGCCGGTCAGGAAGGTCTTCCTTCCTGCCTCAGGCTTGGCCGCAGGAGCGCCGAGCTGAGGAGGCCGGGGAGGGCGGGGGTCCTGGCGGCAGGCCGCTGCCCAGGACCAGCCTCGCCCACAGGGCCAGGCGGCAAGCTGCAGTCCAGCACTGGTCCCCACACACTCACACACACGTGCGTGCAGAACACATGAGCAACACACGTGCACACACACAGGCGTGCAGACGTGGGCACACCCCACATGTGAACAAGCACGGTCCAGCCGCAGACATGCACGCATGACAGGTGCCTGGGCGTGCCCTCTGAACACGCACGCACATGCGCGCACACAGCCACGCCCCCGTGTGCACTGCGGGTGCAGGCACGCAGACCCTGAACGGGCCCGCCCCACAGGAGCCCCAGCTGCACAGCTCGGACCCAGGACCCCTGAGGAGCCCTGGAGTCCAGCAGGCCCCAGCGGGGCAGGCCGCGGACACCGACCGCCAGCCAGCCCTCATCCAGGCTGCGCAGCTGCCCCCGGCATTCAAGAGGACCACTCGGCCCAGCTGCTGGCAGAGGGAGCTGAAGGTGCCCTGTGGAGACCCCGAGAGGGGACTTCAGCCCAGCAGAGGCCAGAGGCTGGAGGCCAGGACCCGCACTGGGGACCGTCCTCCTTCCCAGGAGAGTCTGGGGTCTGGAAAGGGAATTTGGAATTCAAATTAGGCGGACACCTCACATTCCTCTGTGGCAGCCTCCCCTACGACGCTCACAGTGGTGGGGGCAGACCCTGCGGCCCGGGGACAGGAGAGGAGGTGGCGGAGACTCGGGGGAGCCGGGCACTAGCAGGAGCCATCAGGGTCTCCAGCAGGACGTGCCAGGATGGTGGGGGACCACGGGTGGACTGGAGCAGGAGGGCCAGGCCTGGGGGCAACTCCTGGACAACCTAGGAGGGAGGGAGAGGCCTGAGTGGGAGTGGGTGAGCACAGCCCCTCCCCAGAGGACGGCCAGACACAGGAGGGGGAGAGACCAGGGGGCGGGGGCAGCCACTTGGCACGGGGACCCAAGCCCCCCAAGCCAGGGCTCTCCGTCCCAGGCCCCCACACCCTCACGCCCCGCCTCCCTCGGCTGCCTGTCTTCCCTCCCGTCCTCCCCAGGTCCCGCTCCCCGGCCCCTCCTCCTCGGTCCTCCCAGACCCCCAGGACCCCTGAGAAGGCTGCAGACTCAAGTGCGTATAACTTAATCCATTTATTTAGGACTCCATTTGTTCCAGGTTCTGTTACACAAAGCTGATAAATAAATACATTCTGCACAGTCACCCAGGAACACGCCGACTGGCTGCAGATGAGGTAGAGATCGGAGGCTCACGGGAGCCTCAGCACAGGACGAGGACGCCTCCCCTCCTGGGCCCCGCCTGGCCAGAGGCCCCTGGGTGCTGGTGGGGGCGCCCGCAGAGCAGCCCCTCCAGGCGGTCCAGAAGGCTGGGCGCAGGCAGCGGCCTCCCCGCTGCGCGAGACGCTCCAGCGTGCGGCGGAGAGACGAAACCACCCACAGGCCATTCCCGTCTGCCTCCTCGGAAGATGCTCTTCTGGACCTCGAGGACAGAGCTAGATGTGGCATGGGATAAGAGTCCTCCCCCGTGGTGTCCTTCCACAGAATCAGCAGGGACGGAGCTCCGGTCCCCGGCAGAGCGAGGCCAGGTCTGCTGCTCAGGCCTGGCAGGCGGGGACCCCGGCCGACCCCACTCTGCCCTGGGCCCTCGCTGCGCCCTCACACACGGCCACCCGCACTCACTCGCTGGGACGGGCCCTCGACCGAGGGCTGTCACCCAAATACGCCATCCAGAGGACCAGAGCCTCCGTCCACGTACACAGGCCTCCTTCCAACCAGTCTCCCCTTTGCTCCTGGACACCGGGCTCCGAGGCGCCCACTGCCCGCTCAGTAGTTCCACACCTGCCCTCCTCCCACCCCACCCTCACGAGGCAGCCCACCCAGAAGAGCTGCAGGCCAGGTCTCTGCGAGCCAGAGGCTGACCGCTGTGTGGTACCCCAGGAGGCGGGGCAACCAGGTGACCACTGGCCACACCGGCACGGCACACACGTGACCTGCACTCACGCCACACACGCCCCACACACACATGCTCAAACCAAGCCCGGTCGGTGTCGGCCACCCCTCCCCCCAAACAAGCAACAGCACGGCGCAAAGGTGTTCCACCATCAGAGGCCAGCCAGAGGCTCCAGCTGCGTGGGTCCCTGCTTGCCACCCGGGACCCACTAGCCAGTGTGGTCTCCCACGTGATGAGCCTTCAGAGGACGGCCTTGCCGCTCGTGGGAGGGGCTGGCTTCCAAGAAGCTCTGCGGGCACGTGCTTCATCTAAATGTCATCTCAGTTTAGTGGTTTCAAAGGAAAGAGCCAGCAGGCAGGGAGGCAGCCTGCAGCAGAGGGACAGAGGAGCCCTCCTGACCAGCTCAGGGCACGACGGAGCCAGCCCAAGAGGCAGTGGGACGGAGGGAGTGATAATTATTATATCAGTTAAATAATAATATTAATAACAATAATATAATAATAATAAAATAACTTAAAAGTCACTGATACCCACTCCAAAGAGAAGTGCTCGATGTCAGAGAGGGCGGCAGGCCTGGAGGAGGAGGCTGCGCACCCTCTAGTGGTTTGGCTCTCGGAAGACAGTGCTGGCGCTGGGTGCCGGCCAGGCCCGCGCCCCACGGCGGCCACGTGGTCATGAAGGTGCAGCTGCCCTCCAAGCCTCAGAGGGAACCGGGAGGCGGGGAGGGACGGTCCACAGACTGGACCCAGGTCGGGGACTGGTGCCAGGGACAAGACAGCTCAGAAAGCATTGCTGCAACGCTCTCGGGTCATGGGGGGACGCTCGGCCTTGGGCAGGAGCACAGGGGTTGGGGAGGCCAGACAGAGGCTGGCCTCCACCTGTGGGCATGGAGAGGGGAAGAAGCTGGCCCAGACACCGACCCCGGGACCCTGGGCTGATGCATCCGCAGATTCGCAACCCTTGCCTCCTGCTGCTGTGCGATGCCTGCACCCCACAGCAGGGCCGGCCTGCTGGGGTCAGCCCTCAGGTGTAGACCTCCTCTGCTGCGTGCACTGCCCACACCCCACAGCAGGGCCCACCGGGCTCAGCCCTTGCAGGTGTAGACCTCCTCTGCTGCGTGCACTGCCCACACCCCACAGCAGGGCCCACCGGGCTCAGCCCTTGCAGGTGTAGACCTCCTCTGCTGCGTGCACTGCCCACACCCCACAGCAGGGCCCGCCGGGCTCAGCCCTTGCAGGTGTAGACCTCCTCTGCTGCGTGCACTGCCCACACCCCACAGCAGGGCCCGCCGGGCTCAGCCCTTGCAGGTGTAGACCTCCTCTGCTGCGTGCACTGCCCACACCCCACAGCAGGGCCCGCCGGGCTCAGCCCTTGCAGGTGTAGACCTCCTCTGCTGCGTGCACTGCCCACACCCCACAGCAGGGCCCGCCGGGCTCAGCCCTTGCAGGTGTAGACCTCCTCGCGCTGCGTGCACTGCCGGCACTCCACGTAGCAGCACCAGCGTACCTGGCACTGGCAGGGCCTCGTCACCACCCGGCTCTGCGTGTTGTGGCCGCGGCCACAGCAGATGCTCTCACAGTTCTTCTCACGGTGGCACCTGCGGCCGGCTGTGCCTGGGGAGAAGCGGCCGGCCAGGCAGAAGCTGGGTGAGTCGTCCAGGTGCAGGAGCTCCGGTGTGCGGGGCAGCGGGTCGGCACCGCCAGCCCCCGAGGCCCGGCCCCGGGGCGGGGAGATGGCGCCCGCCTCCCCCGTGGCCTCGTTGGTGGTGCTGCCCACCTTGAGTGCCGTCTCGTACTTGTGCTTCAGGTGCTTGCCCACCTCGTGGAAGGGTGCCAGCTGCCGCCAGCAAGTCCGCACGGTGCAGGAGCCCGACACGCCGTGGCACTTGCACGTGGTCTCCACCCCGGCCTTGATCACCTGCAGAAGGCCTGGAGTGAGCGACCGCCAGGCAGGCCCACCCCCACAGGGCCCGACAGACCAGACCTGGCCAGCAGGGGGCGCCGGCACCTCTCCCACAGGGAGGCTCCACGCCCTGGTCCCTGGGCAGGTCCCTCTCCCTCCAAGCCACAGACTGCCCAGGACAGAGGTCCTGTGGCTGCAACCTTGGCTTCCAGGGCACCTCCCCAAGCCTCTGTGAGCAGACGCCATCACCCTGCTGAGCCCCCTTCCTGCCCGGATGCCCAGCCCTCTGCCCCATCAACAACCCTAGCCCCACTGAAGTCTGCTGCATCTCAGCACGTCACTTGCTGGACGGGCTGGACATGTGTGACCTGACCCAGTGGTCTGCATCTGGCTGACTGTGTGCCCACCTAAGTCCTGGGGACCACACAGGCCCTGGGCCCCAGCTGCCATTGCAGGCCAGCCCGCTGTGGGGCGTAGATGCTGCAGGAGGGCAGAGACCCACTCCGTGACAGCAGGGGATGCCCTCCAGGGGCAGGCGGTGGAGCCCCCACACTCCCCAGACCTGGGGCCCCGGGACGGGCTGGCTTTCCCGTGGGATCCCCAGCCTGGGGTCTCCTCCCTGGGGCAGACGCAAGTGGGGAGGGACGGCCCCTTCCCGGGGGGCCTTGAGCCAGGCCACCGAGTTCCCACCGTGGCCCCAGGAGGGCAGGCTGGGGCGCTGAGAGACGCAGCTGCCCCCTCTCCGGCCATGGAGCCTGCACTTAGCGATGCTTTGCTGAGAGACCTAGCCGGGTTTGATTAAAACGTGGCTGCCCCAGTGCAGGGCTCGTTCACATTCTGACCTTTCATTAACAGCTCACAAAAGGGCGACTGGGGAAGGAGGGGTCAGGCACAAAGAGAAGCCAAGGCCTGGCCAGGGATTTAGCCTGCCCTCCAGTCCCTGCCTGCAGGCCCCGCTGGGGAGGCAGGAGGAGACAGAGCTCTGATCCCACGGAGGACCGACTAATAAGTGAGTGATCAGAACTCCGCCTCCTCAGGGCAGAGCCAGCTCCTGAGGAGGCCCAGGCTGGGCCTGGAGTCGGCCTTTGGTGGTCTGGGCTGGTCGGGGCCTGGGTCGGGTGCTGGGGCTCTGTCCAGCTTTAGTTAGACCCTGCCCCTCCCTCACAGGAGCCAGCATTGGGAGCTCTGGTGGCCAGCCGCATGATGGACAGCCAGAACGCCAGGTTCCCCGGCCTGCAACCCACGGCCTCCAAAAGGGCCTGCCGCAGAGCTTGGAAATGTCTCTTTCTGAAACTTGAGTCTTTCTAGTTGGGTCTCTTGTCGCTCTGCTCGGAGTCTGGCCATAGAGGGGCCAGCAGAACAGGCTTGGACAGCCCTGGGTTGATGAGTGGGTTCTGCACCACCAGGACCTCCCCAGGACCCCCAGGCCCCACACTTCCACTGTGGCTGCTGTCAGCACTCTTGGTGACAAGGCTGAGGGTTGTCTGGCAGGAGAGGCACATCCACCAACACTCGAGTAGACTGACGACCTAGGACCCCTTCTGGCCCAGACCAGCAGCAGGCAGGCCAGAGGGCCAACCCAGCTGTCCTCTCAGACCACCCTGGGCCTCCAGCTCCTCTTCTCCACCGGGGACAGCAGAGCATGTCTCACTGGGGCACCACAGGGCACCCCTCCATGGCTACTGCCCCATCTGTCCTATGTACAACCAGCTTTACAGGGAAGTAGCCTCGGCCCCACAAGCCCCTCCCCTTCTCTGTCGACCCATCCACATTCAACCCCACAGCCCCTTGCCCAGCCCCTTCCACCCACCCCTGGCCCTGCCATTGCACGCCCAGCTCCACCCACCCCTGGCCCTGCCATTGCACGCCCAGCCCCACCCACCTGTGCCCTGCCCACTGCACGCCCAGCTCCACCCACCTGCACCCCGCCCACTGCAGCCCAGCTCCACCCACCTGCACCCCGCCCACTGCAGCCCAGCTCCACCCACCTGCACCCCGCCCACTGCAGCCCAGCTCCACCCACCTGCACCCCGCCCACTGCAGCCCAGCTCCACCCACCTGCACCCCGCCCACTGCAGCCCAGCTCCACCCACCTGCACCCCGCCCACTGCAGCCCAGCTCCACCCACCTGCACCCCGCCCACTGCAGCCCAGCTCCACCCACCTGCACCCCGCCCCACTGCAGCCCAGCTCCACCCACCTGCACCCCGCCCACTGCAGCCCAGCTCCACCCACCTGCACCCCGCCCACTGCAGCCCAGCTCCACCCACCTGCACCCCGCCCACTGCAGCCCAGCTCCACCCACCTGCAGCCCGCCCACTGCAGCCCAGCTCCACCCACCTGCACCCCGCCCACTGCATGCCCAGCCCCACCCACCTGCGCCCCGCCTCTCCACCTCTCAGGGGTCTTGCCACACCTACTCACCCTGCACCCCGCCCACCCTGTCCCTGTCCCTTCCCACCTGCCTCCACAGGCCGCCCCGCCCTGCTCCACTTGCCTTCACACCCACGAGGTTGTTGTGGAAGTCCACACGGGCTCGCAGATCCTTGCTCGACCGCCGGCCCAGGAACTCCTTCACGAACTTGCTGCTGTACTTGAGGTTGTCCCCGCAGCCGCCCCACTGCCAGGCCTCTCGGTTCTCCAGGTCCGGTGCCTCGTCGCACGTGCAGCGCTCCATGCGTCCGGCGCTGCACGCCTTAGCCAGGGCGTGCGTCAGGCCAGCCGAGGAGATGGCATAGAGGAAGGCGGTCTCCTTGAATCCTAGGGTCGGCAGGGGCAGGTCAGCAAGGCCAGGTAGCCGGGCAGGCCCCAGGACCCTGCAGCCCACCTGGAGGTTCCCATTTCACACATGTTGCAACCGAACCACAGCTGGGGGCTCTGAGCACCACCCCTCTGGTGGGCAGTGTGTGGTGCTGCCTGCCTGGGTGCGGGCCCTCGGAGGGCAGGAGATGCCGGGGCACGTCCAGAATGCTGGAACTCAGCTTGGCCCTGCCTGGCCTCAAGTCCCCGATGCTTGGTTTCTCTGGGTCTGTTTTGGCCGTGCTGGGTGGGATCCAGGGCCTCATCCGTGGAGGACCTCACCAGGCATCACCACTGATGACCTGCCCAGACCTCCAGGCCTCAGTTGTCAAACAAGGCTGCGGAGGCTCCAACGTCTGCAGCCCACGTGGAAGGAGGGAGGAGAGAGGAGCGCTTCTCCCTGGGTGGAGGTGTCTGGGCGCTCAGATCCTGGCCGAGCCGAGCGCTCACAGCACAGCCGGGCTGTCAGGACTGAGCAGGACTCCCTGTGCCTCCACAGGCAGCTCCTCCAGTGTGAGATGGAGGGAGAGGGAGGGGGTCCAGGGGAGGTGAGGGCTGCCCTGTCCAGGCCCCAGCCACTCCCAGAAGCCAGGCCTTGGGCCACCTGGGACTCAGCGGAAGAGAGGATGCCTTAGGGACATGCCCCCAGCCTGCGGCTCTACCTGGGCCACCAGGCTCTCTGGCCAGACCCGGGCAGGTGGCACTCACCTCGCTTCAGGAGGCTGGGCGCGGTAGCGGCCCTCCAGGGTGCAGTTCCAGCGCTCGAAGCGGAACTGGTACTGGCACTCCAGCGCGCTCATGCTCACGGCCTCCACCAGCGTCTCCGCCACGCCCGGGTCCCGGCGGCACATGCGCCTCTGCTTGCGCTCTAACTTGAGCCGATCACAGGCCTTATAGTGAGCCTGGGCAGCTGCCTCAGACTCCAGGGTCAGCGGGAGGACGGTCAGGGGCTCGCTGCCAGTCAGCCTGGGGGTACAGAGGCGAGAGTGAGTCAGCTCAGCAGGACCGCGGGGGCTGGGGCAGAGCCACCCACAGGGCCACGCAGGAAGAGCTGGCCGTTTCAGGGAGTCCGGTCCACACGGCCACAGGTTGGAGAGGCCTCTGGGGCTTGGAGGAAGCGGCAGGGCAGCCAGGGCTGGAGCCCACCAGGGCTAGGGCACATCTCCAAAGCCCAGCCTGAGCAGAGGCCTCCGGGAGCACCAGGGCCACTTGTGGATGCCCACCTCGCCAGGTGGCCGGGCTCAGTGAGGGCTCCAGCTCAGGGCCCTCAGAGACCAGGCCCCAGGAGAGCTGCCCACCAGGGGCAGGGGTGGAAGCAGGCTGGGGACAGGACCTGGTGGCTGCCCAACAGAGGGAACCAAGGCAGGCAGAGTCACACCCCAAACCAGGGCAGCTCACACTGGACACCTCCGTCCCCCGAGAGGAACGTCACAGCGGGTTCAGAGCGGAACCACCCAGAGAGGCCTCAGCGTCCACCTCCACATGCCACGGCCTGGACTTGCCAAGACACTCCTGCGTCCAGGGAACCTCTGTGGCCCAGACCCTCACGGGGGTCTCGTGGGGACGCACAGTGCCTGCGCCACTGTGGACGCGGAGAGGGGCGGGGGCAGGCAGAGGAGGATCGGGGGAGGCAAAGAGGAGGGGCAGGAAGGGGACTTGGAGCCCAGGGCCCTCCTGACACACAGCCGTCGGGAGGGTTGGGACAGCGAGGCCACGTGTGCTCGTGCTGCGAGGACACTGCCTCGCTCCAGGGGCCAGCCTGTCCCACTACAAACGGGGACCCGGAGCTGGGGTCCCACTGGCCAGCCTGTGCTCTCCACTCTCTGCCCACGGCTGACTCGCCCTAGCTCTATGCGTAGCCTCAGGGCACAAGTGTCCTAGAGGCTCCTGTCCCAAGCCAGGTGCCACGTGAGGACCCAGGAGGGCGGGCAAAGGGGACAGGACTGGGGGTTGTACAGACGACGGGGAGGTCCGACGGGGAGGCCCAACGGGGAGGCCCAGGGTGAGGAGGCGGCGTCCCGTCAGCATCAAGCCTCCCCACACAAGCCTCAGGGCCAAGAGTGCCCATGGGAGTGCTGGGACAAAGACGGGCCACACGGTCACCTCGACCGGGAGCACTCTCCTCTGTGGCTCTGAGCCCAGCCGGTGTCAAAGAAGTCAAGGTTAAAGTATTCTTAAAAATCTCTGCACAGGGTAAAGAAACGAGAACAGACTTGAAGACCAGCAGAGGAGTGACATGCTGGGGAATGCTGGGGAGCACCTTGCAGGAGCCCTGTGTGGGGAGATGGCTATGATTGCGGTTGACTTTGGGCCAGGGAGTTTTGGACACTGCCGCCTTCCGTAGTCTCACGAGACTTGGCCCAGGATCTCGAGAGACTTGGGCCGAGCGCGGAGCGGGTCGGGGCCATTTTGGTTGTTGGTTGTTTGCTGATGTGTGGTGCGTGTTAGAGTTGTTAGAGCCAGAGAGAGAAACTGGCAGAATAAAGATCCTGTTTGTTTCCAGTCTGCCTCTGAACTTATTCCCGCGGCTTTGCTGTTCCAAGCGGCCATCGCTTCAGGCGGCGACAGGTGGCGGCCCGTACGGGGACTTTGGAGCGGACAGTTAAGAACTGAAAGGTCTCTAAAGATGGGTTCGAATATAACTGAATCCCAAGTGATAGAGGCTATGGAAAGACTCCTTGATATACCTGACTCCGTTCTCAATGAGGAGGAGGAGTATCCTCAAGCATCCACTCAGATGCTTCCCCGACACAATCCCTACTACCCATCCACTCCCTCACCAGAGGAACAAGAGGAAATGCAGGATTAGACCTCTGTTCCACCGCCCGAATAGTGTTAACACCTGAAATGGGGGTTCAACTGATTCCCACAGGAGTCAGGGGACCTCTTCCCTCAGGAACTGTAGGACTTATTATCGGGCGAAGTCCTAAAAGCTTATTAGGTTTGCAAGTGACCCCAGGTGTAATAAACTCAGACTACAAAGGGGAAATAAAAATAATGCTTAGCTCACCCCAAAGTATAAGTTCTGTTAATCAAGGAGATAGAATTGCTCAGTTGCTTCTCCTTCCCAATTTACATAATTCATTTAAAATGAGTATGCCTCAAAAAGGGAACAATAGAGGATTTTGTTCCACTGACTCAAGACCCATGGCTTGCTGGGTTCGAGACTGTTCAATGAGGCCTATGTGTAAAATAAAAATCCAAGGAATAGAAATGGAGGGATTAATAGATACTGGAGCTGACTCTTCCATTATTAATTTATGCCAATGGCCCAAGCACTGGCCTTTGCAGAAAGCTTCAACCAGTTTAAGAGGCTTGGGATATAATAACCTCCCAGAAAAAAGTTCGGTAATTTTAAAATGGGAGGATGGTGAAGGACATAAAGGAACGTTCCAGCCTTATGTTTTACCTAATCTACCGGTTACTTTATGGGGAAGAGATATTTTACCACAAATGGGAGTACACCTTGCAACCAAGCCTGCAGATGTTAAATGTGAAAATCTACAAGGTAATCTTAACCCTAAAAGAAATAATTATCAAAAAATGCAGGGTAAGCTTAACCCTAAAAGAAATCATTATCATAAAGGAAAAAGACATTTTTCTTTGGGGCCACTGAGAAAATAATTTTAAAAATACCATGGCTTTCTGATAAGCCAGTGTGGGTCCCTCAGTGGCCCCTATCTAAAGAAAAATTACAAGCGTCCCACCTACTAGTTCAGGAACAATTAGAAGCAGGACATATAGAACCTTCCACCTCTCCCTGGAATTCCCCATATTTGTGATCAAGAAAAAGTCAGGAAAATGGTGATTGTTACATGATCTTAGACAAATTAATAAAACCATGCAAGTTATGGGCCCTACTCAACCTGGACTTCCTAGTCCCGTAGCTATTCCAAAAAATTTCCATCTTATTACTCTTGATATAAAGGATTGCTTCTTTTCTATTCCCCTACATCCTCTGGATGCCCCCAGGTTGCTTTTTCAGTTCCTTCTATTAACAATAATGGCCCTGATCAGAGATATCAATGGGAGGTTTTACGGCAGAGAATGGCTAATAGCCCCACCATATGCCAAATATATGTGGACAAGGCTATCCAACCCATTAAAAATAAATATCCAAACCTCATGTGTCTACATTACATGGATGATATTTTACTGGCCCACCCTAATAAAAAAAAATCTTATTTAATATATTCAGTGACGTGGCAGAAAATTTTAAAAAATATAGATTATATATAGCAGAAGAAAAAGTTCAAACCAGATCACCCACCCATATTATATTTAGGATTTAAAATCATGGATACTTTTGTTAGACCCCCCAAAATTTTAATAAATAAAGAACATTTAACCACCCTCAATGATTTCCAAAAACTACTGGGAGACATTAATTGGCTTCGCCCTACACTAAATCTCACTACTGGCCAACTAAAACCTTTATTTGACATCCTTCGTGGAGATCCTGATCCATCTTCACCACGAACGAACATTGACTCCTGATGCTAGGAAAGCTTTAAAGTTAGTAGAAAAAGCCATTGAAGGAGCTCATTGTGACAGATTTGATTTAACTCAACCGCTGATATTGATTATTATTTCTTCACAATATACACCGACAGGAGTATTTTGGCAACAAGGGCCTTTATTATGGATACATTTGCCTGTCTCTCCTAAAAGCATAATTGAGTCTTATACCTCCATGGTGGCTAAACTTATTCTTCAAGGACTTAAAACTTCTACTAAAATATTTGGCATTCACCCTGCTACTATTATTACTCCCTATTCATCGTCACAGATTGAATATTTATGCTTCAACGATAATGACTGGGCTACAGCTAGATGCTCTACCTCTGCAAATTTTGATAATCACCTTCCTAAGTCTCCTATATTATCTTTTTGTATTAATCATCCTATTATATTTCCACAGGTAATAAAAAATCAACCTATTCCTAAGGCATTTAATGTATTTACAGATGGGTCCTCAAATGGTACTGCTGCAATAGTCACTACAAAAGAAAATATGACTTACATAACTGCACACAAATCAGCTCAACTAGTGGAATTGGAAGCTGTGGTAAGAGTTCTGGAAAATCTTAGAGACCAGCCCATAAACATTTTTTCAGATAGCCACTATATTGTACAAGACGTCCCAAAATTAGAGTTAGCAGGACCAATAGTACCTCATACTCCAGCTTTTAAATTGTTTTATCAAATACAAAAAACTTTTGTGGGCAAAAAGAACCTCTATTCGTAGGCCATATTAGAGCACATACTAATTTGCCTGGCCCCCTCCATGAAGGTAATCAAAAGGCTGATGAACTTACAAAAACAATATTTATACTTTCAGCGCTACAACAAGCTACTTTATTTCATTCCCAGTTTCACGTCAACAGCATTACCTTGCAACGTAGGTTTAAAATCACAAAAGAGCAAGCCAGAACAATTGTAAAAGATTGTAAATCTTGTATGACACATTTGCCTAATCCTCATTTTGGTGTTAACCCTAGAGGATTAATGCCCAATCATTTGTGGCAGATGGATGTTACTCATGAGCCAAGCTTTGGAAAATTGCGATTTATTCATGTTACCATAGATACATGCTCAGGCATGATTTTTGCTTCCTTACATTCTGGAGAAAAAGTTAAAGATGTCACATCTCATTGTTTGCAAGCTTTTGCTGCATTGGGCATCCCCAAAATGCTTAAAACAGATAATGGCCCTGCATATACGTCTTCATCTTTCAAACAGTTTTGCGCAAAATTCAATATATCCCATAAAACAGTCATCCCATACAATCCTCAGGGTCAGGGCATTATTGAAAGAGCAAACTGCACACTGAAAGTTATGTTATTAAAACAGAAAGAAGGAAACTGGAAAAATCCTAAGGACAGATTGGCAGTTGCCTTGTTTACTTTAAATTTTTTAACTTTAGACTCTAATGGTTATTCTACTGGAGACAGACATTGGAATCCACACCAACAACATAAACCTTTGGTTTACTGGAAAGATGTTCTTTCAGGTACGTGGAAGGGTCCAGATCCAGTATTAATTTGGGGGAGAGGATCTGTTTGTGTTTTTCCAAAGCACGAATCCTCTCCAATATGGATACCATCTAGATTAATAAAACAGGTACCACATCAAAAGGATCAAGATGAAGTTGTTGAAGAATGAAGATTAATAAAAAAAAGTACAAAATCAAGAGGACCAAGATGAAGATATGGGATGATTCCCTCAAAAAAGTCCTTCAAAATATTTCACAACTTAAGTGTCATTCCTCCCGGCCAGGACGAGGAGATCTCTCTTTAGTGTGCACACAATTGTATTTTTTTTTCTTTTTATACATGTCTTTATGTCTGTACATTTGTCTACATTTCATGTTAATGTGACGTCACAAATATATGTTTGTATGTTTGTGCGTCTGTCCAGTGTGACGTCACAAATAACAAAGCACTTATGAAAAAAATATATATATATATATGGATCCAAATAACTTTAATTCATTTTAGGTTAAGAGTATTCAATTTAGGTAAATAATTTTATAAATGAAGTTACTTTCAATTTTGATTTATAGGTGTCCCTGGGACTTCTCTTTAGCAAACAATATGACTAGTGCTATATAACTTGATATTTTGGTGTTTTGACATAAGATTGTTTATTTGTTATTAATTTCATTTGTTTAATAGCTCATTATTTTCAATTATCTCAACAGGTAAAAGATTGCTCTGTATACAGAGACTCAAGGGTTCCAGCTAACAAATTATTTCTCCAAAGTGCCTTTACCTTTTCTTTAATCTATCTTTAATGCAGTAAATACCCTCAGTCTTTCTTTGTTTTGTTCTAAATATGATATTTTGCCAACTTATGTTTGTAGAAGCTCAACCAGTGATGTGTGTGAAGGAAAATCAACTTTAATTTTCTAATCTAATTATTCTATTTTGTAGTTTGACAACTCACCTCTTGACTCAGTGCTGCAATAGCACTGCCTCTCCTTTAATAATTGATGCTTGAGTTTCTAGGTAGCGGGCCCTGAAGATTTGCCGGTGGCATTGTCTAGACATAAAAAAGACGTCTGCTTCCACAGCTGCAGGGATCGTGGTTGCCGCAAACATCCCTGCTGCTCAAGCATCAAACAACCTCACCAACAGTGTGGCCTCTGCTCTACATGCATGGGGCCCTCCTACATCAACGTGTTATAACAAATGGACATTTTGATCTTTCATTGTTTGGGACTTTACGGGACAATGCCTTGCGGGTATTTGTCTAGAGAATTCAGTGTGTTACTTGATGGAACTTAGGGCAGCTGATTTGTTTAAACAATTTGATATGCTATGCAATTTGGCTCGTCACCAAAAAAGGCTTGTCGCCTTAAAGCTGCACCATCTCCTCACAATTGGACGGCTGTTAGTCATCATACACAGTCGATCCTGAAGGGCTCCATTGGATGGCTGGTTAGCCAATGACAGGTAAGATCCCCAGAGGGGGACAACCTAAGACAGGCACAGTTGCACAGGACAGTCTCATGTGGCCGACATATCAACCTAAGACAGGAGTCAAGGGCACAGCCTTGATTATCCGATGACGGGTAGGAATGTTGGTTGCACATAGACGTCCTAAAGCATCCCTCTTTTAAAACAAAAGGGGGGAAATGCAGGAGCCCTGTTTGGGGAGATGGCTATGATTGTGGTTGACTTCGGGCCATGGAGTTTTGGACATTGCCGCCTTCCGTAGTCTCACGAGACTTGGCCCAGGATCTCGAGAGACTTGCCGAGCGCGGAGCGGGTCGGGGCCATTTTGGTTGTTGGTTGTTTGCTGATGTGTGGTACGTGCTAGAGTTGTTAGAGCCAGAGAGAGAAACTGGCAGAATAAAGATCCTGTTTGTTTCCAGTTTGCCTCTGAACTTATTCCCGCGGCTTTGCTGTTCCAAGCGGCCATTGCTTCAGGCGGTGACAGCACCTAAGTTTGCAACTTCCATCCCTGAGCAAGAGCCAGCTCTGTGCACGTGCTGTGCGGTTGTGCGCGCGCATCTGCGGACATCTTTTTTCTGTAAATGAACCACAGGAGTCCGACGACATGGACAGAGCAGACAGGAACGAGAGCCTGGTGCCCCGTCGCACAGCCACATGACACCGACGGTGATCACACACTGTGTCCTACGGCAGGGAGGGTTCCGGAGGGTTCCACCTCGAGCCCCTGACAGATGTCAGTGGAGACAAGCCAGCGTCACCTGATCCAGACAGCACACAGGTCAGAGCACGGTGTCGCCCGGCACCACGCACTGTGCGGTTCATGTGTCAGTTAAAAACAGAAAGACAGAGAGTAAAGAAAACGGACCAAGGACAGATGTGCCCTTCAGAGGAGGGAGACAGCTAGCCGTGGACCGCGGGAGACCCCCACCAACAGCACGGTCCCCGCCTCGGAGCAGAGCCAGCACCGTGAGGGGAATCCGCGCCCTCCACGGAGGGAACTCCAGACCTCGTGGCCATAAAGCCTTGGAATCCCTCCACGGACCTGGTCTCAGTGGCCACGGTGCCAGGAGGTGGGGCCTTTGGGACATGATGAGGTCACGAGATGGGAGCCTCGTGACGGGCTCAGCGTCCTGACAAAGGGACCCCAGGGAGCTTCTGCCTCCACCATGTGAGGACAAACGCGAGGTGGCGGCCACGAGCCAGAGCAGCCTTGCCGGGACGCTCTGCGTGCTCTTGGGCCTCCGCCTCGAGGACGGGGGGGCAGCAGTCTCCAGGCCAGGGGTGTGACCGCAGCCAGAATGGATGGCGACACCACCAGAGTCTCAGGCCACAGGTGTGCAGACGCCTCTCCGCTGCCGCGGGCTCTGCAGAACTCCTTCCCTGCCAGCAGGGCGGCAGCAGTGGCCAGGGCCAGCCGCGACCCCCCGTGGGAATCCACCTGCAGCGTGCTGCGCCGGGGGCCTCTGGGGCTGCGGGCTGGGGAGGTGCAGGGCACAGGTGCCACTGCGCCACAGAGCAGGCCTCGCGCTGGCAGCTCTGCCCACGGAGGCCCGAGGCGGGCCGCGTGCCTGTGGCCAGGCTGGCTGAACCTCAGTGACGTTGGGGAGGTCGCCTGAGGGCAGGCTGAGGACACGGAGGGCAGCGCAGTGTGGCTGGGTGAGCGCTGGGCGGGGGCGGGAGCGTGGCTGGGCACGCAGACCACGTCCACGGTGCTGAGCTGCGGCTCGAGCACCCACACGTGCGCCCGCGGGCCCCATCCCAGCCCTGCTCAGCAGCGACCAGGGGCCAGCGGAGGCGTGCAGGACGCCGGGCACAGTCAGAGCCTCTGCAGGTGCACAGGACAGGCAGACACAGGCGACCTGGCAGGGAACCCTGTCCTCCGCACAGGGCTGAGAGCCGTCCCAGTGCCGCCCACCCTGCGTGCTGGCCTGGGTGCTGCCCTCTGCCCACGGCGCTACCACCTAGAGCCTCTGGCACACGCCCACAGGCCCAGCTGCCCACCTCACGCGCCCACCAGCTGCCAGGCATACGGCAGCTGCCACCCAGCCCCCACAGGCACCTGTCCGAGATGGCCGACGGGCCACTGCTCAGCCCAGCGCCTCTGGCGGGGATGGCTGCCCCTCTGGGCGCAGGCCCTCCTGCCCACCGCGCTCTGTGCGCAGAGCTGGCAGCTTGGCGGCACGACGGCTCCCCCTTCTTCAGGTGCTCTTATTCCTAGTTTCGGAAGTCTCAGTCACAGCATCCAGGAAGCCACGCGGGCAGGCCAGTGACACTGCGGAACCGCCGAGGGAGGCGGGAACGACACGATGCCCGTCTTGGCGACGAGCTCTTGGACATGGCCCCAAAGCACAGGTGCGTGAACAAAGGTGGAACGTGGTACGGCGTCGACCTGAAAGCTGCCCAGCAAAGGCGCAGCCCACGGAGAGGAGGCCACCAAGGAGGGAGAGAGGAGAGGCACCCGCAGGCCACATGTACTCAGGGCGAGGCAGGGTCTCACAAGCTGCTGAGGTTGGCCTCCAATTTGTGGTCCTCCTGCCTCAGCCTCCCAAGTAGCTGGATTATAGGCATGTGCCAACACACCTGGCTCAGAATCACGCCTCTGATAAGAGGTTAGTATCCAAAACCTATAAGAAACTCAACTCGGTAGCAAGAAATAATCCAATTAAAACCTGGGCCATAGATCTAACTAGACAGGTCTCAAACGAGGATGAACAAGCAGCCGTCAGGTTCAGGAGAGGAGGCTGCCCTTGGGGAAGGCGCATCAGAGCCACACGGCACCCGCTGGCCCCGGGAAGAAGGGCACGCCGGCCACAGCCGGGCAGCCCGCTAGCAGGCCCCACGCCTGCCTCGTGGGGCAGACACGCCTGCATCTAGCTGGAGTCTCCCGAGCACCCCCAGCCCGGGGACCGCCGCCCCACACGCTGCTTCTGCGAGCTGCCCACTGAGGCTCTGCGTGGACACGAGGCGGCCAGAGCACGGTGCCGCCTTCTCCTCCCTCTGTCCACCCGGGCACGCGGTGGCCCAGGTTTCCTAGGCGTCCGGACAGCTGTGTCCCCACCGCAGGGGAAGGAAGGGCTCTCTCCTCGGCATCCTGGTAACAGTCCTGACGGCCTGGTTCTGGTTGGCGTTTGCTTCCTTGATCAGAAGGTTCTCGGTCCCACGTGGCCGCGGCAGCTGGCTGTCCTGCACGCACAGCCCCGGAGTGCAGCGCTGCAGGCCTTCCAGAGAGCCCCTGGCAGGCAGGTGGTGCCACCTGCTGAGCCGTGCCTACCGACAGCCAGATGACCAGGTCCAGGGCTCCCAGGCAGCACGCAGGGCCTGGTCACAGACCCGGGGCAGCACCAGGGCCCTGGTCACAGACCCGGGGCAGCACGCAGGGCCTGGTCACAGACCCGGGGCAGCACGCAGGGCCTGGTCACAGACCCGGGGCAGCACGCAGGGCCTGGTCACAGACACGGGGCAGCACGCAGGGCCTGGTCACAGACACGGGCAGCACACAGGGCCTGGTCACAGACACGGGACAGCACACAGGGCCTGGTCACAGACACGGGGCAGCACCAGGGGCCTGGTCACAGACACGGGGCAGCACGCAGGGCCTGGTCACAGACCCGGGGCAGCAAGTAGGGCCTGGTAACAGACCCGGGGCAGCACGCAGGGCCTGGTCACAGACCCAGGGCAGCAAGTAGGGCCTGGTCACAGACAACAGGGCAGCACCAGGGGCCTGGTCACAGACACGGGGCAGCACCAGGGGCCTGGTCACAGACACGGGGCAGCACCAGGGGCCTGGTCACAGACCTGGGCAGCACCAGGGGCCTGGTCACAGACACAGGGCAGCTCGCAGGGCCTGGTCACAGACAAGGGGCAGCACCAGGGGCCTGGTCACAGACCTGGGCAGCACCAGGGGCCTGGTCACAGACCTGGGCAGCACCAGGGGCCTGGTCACAGACACAGGGCAGCTCGCAGGGCCTAGTCACAGACTGCTCACGCGGTCCCTGGCATCCCCGCTGTCCTCAGCACCAGGTCTAACCACACCTCTGCCTCCCGTCTGGGCACTGGGCACTGGGCACCCTGCCCTGGTCCAGCTCTCAGGCACTGCTGTTCGTCCTCGGGGCCCACGAAGGCTGTCCCTCGGACAGCACCGTCACACGCCCCTCACAGGGACATCACGCTTCCCCTAGGGCCTTCTGCCTTTAGAGCTGGTCAGCATGACAAGCCCGACTGTGCCCAAGGGCCTGATGGTGCGGAAACACACCTGTGCCGCCTCTAGCTGACCGCACAGTGTCAGCCTGGTGCGCCCAGTCCTCATGGATGCCTCCCGGGCACGAGTGCCCCCATCCTCCGCCCGGGAAGACGCAGGTCCTCCTGAGTGTCCTCTTAGCTTCACTGGGCTAGAGACCTCTCCTCCTGTCCCTCCCATCACCCAGGCCGTGCCCCTGTGCCCGAGGCTGTCCTCCCTGTGCCCGAGGCCGTCCTCCCTGAGCCGAGGCCATCCACCCTGTGCCCGAGGCCGTCCTCCCCGAGCTGAGGCCATCCACCCTGTGCCCAAGGCCGTCCTCCCTGTGCCTGAGGCCGTCCTCCCTGAGCCCGAGGCCGTCCTCCCTGAGCCCGAGGCTGTCCTCCCTGTTCCCGAGGCCGTCCCCTCCCCGAGCCCAGGCCATCCACCCTGAGCCCGAGGCCGTCCTCCCTGAGCCCAAGGCAGTCCTCCCTGTGCCCGAGGCAGTCCTCCCTGAGCCCGAGGCCGTCCTCCCTGAGCCCGAGGCCGTCCTCCCTGAGCCCAAGGCAGTCCTCCCTGAGCCCGAGGCAGTCCTCCCTGTGCCCGAGGCCATTCTCCCTATGCACGAGGCCGTCCTCCCTGAGCCCAAGGCAGTCCTCCCTGTGCCCGAGGTCATCCTCCCTGTGCCCGAGGTCATCCTCCCTGTGCCCGAGGCAGTCCTCCCTGTGCCCGAGGCAGTCCTCCCTGAGCCCGAGGCCGTCCTCCCTGTGCCCGAGGCCGTCCTCCCTGTGCCCGAGGCAGTCCTCCCTGTGCCCGAGCCCCCCCCATCCTCCCTGTGCCCGAGGCCACCCGTCCTCCCTGTGCCCGAGGCTGGCCCCCAGCCCCTGCCCGCTGCCTGCCTTGCTGCGCTGACGCCCCTCCCGGCCAGGCCCGCCCTCGCTCCTCCGCTGTCCCTGGCCTCCTCTCTGTGCACTGCTGGCTCCCAGGTCCGCCTGGGCCACCCGCTCTTCACAGATATCCTGGCTGGTCTGCACGTGCTGCCTTTCTCTTCTTGAGTTTTGTCTCCTGTTGTTGTCACGGCCTTCTTGGGACACAGAGAGAGGGCTGTCCTGCTCTGCCATCATCTCTGAGGTCCCAGCCACGTGGCCACGCAGGCCTCCCTGTCCCTCAGCGCGCTGGTTGGAGTCCAGGAGCTGTGGGCAGGCCTGCAGTCCGAAGCCGAGGGCGAGACACTGCGCTGTCACATGGGATCCCCACGGTGCACAGGCCCATCACAGGCCTCGGGAGGCGCCTCCTTGAATCAGGGGTCCTGCAGAAGTAGGGAGGGTGGGGCCTCGAGCAAGAGCACAGGCCAGGGCCACAGCCAGGGCCCGCGTAAGCAAAGGCGAGACAGGGCAGGGAGGCTGCGCCCACAGGGCGGGCGCGGCAGAGGCGCTGCCCAGGCACCAGGGCCCTGCAGGATGGCAGCTGCAGGGCACGGGGCCCTGGCCGTGGCCTTCCCAGGGAGCCCAGGTCTGACCGGACGTCCTCCAGGCTCAGGAGCGCGGACCCTCCTGGCCGCAGCCGCCCAGCCTGTGGCGCCGGGTTCCAGCAGACCAGGTGCCGAGGGAGGGCGCCAGCTCCAGCACGCCCAGCGCCCAAGACCAAGGCGAGGCTGGCGCCTGGGCCACACCCGCGACTCGGGCCAGCACCGTGCGCGTCTCCTGACCCTGCCCAGGGCCCAAAGCTGGTGGCCTTGGGTTCCCCTGGCTGCAGGGCTGTCCTCCAAGTACCCCCACGAGCAGCGCCTGGCCTAGGTCAGCCCCGTTCCAGGCTCTCAGCCCCTGCTCCACAGCTCCAGGCGACTCAGAGATGCACGCGTGTGCACGGCCAGGCACACCTGCAGCACACACACACACACACACACACACACGTGCACCCCACAGGCACACAGCCAGACACACCTGCAGCACACACACACACACGTGCACCCCACAGGCACACAGCCAGACACACCTGCAGCACACACACACACGTGCACCCCACAGGCACACAGCCAGACACACCTGCAGCACACACACACACACACACACACAAGTGCACCGCACAGGCACATGGCCACAGAGACACCTGCAGCACCACACACACACACACACACACACGTGCACCCCACAGGCACACAGCCAGACACACCTGTAGCACACACACACACACACACACACGTGCACCCCACAGGCACACAGCCAGACACACCTGCAGCGCACACACACACACACACGTGCACCCCACAGGCACATGGCCACAGAGACACCTGCAGCACACCCACCCACACACACACACACACGTGCATCCCACAGGCACACAGCCAGACACACCTGCAGCACACACACACACACGTGCACCCCACAGGCACACAGCCAGACACACCTGCAACACACACACACACACGTGCACACCCACAGGCACACAGCCAGACACACCTGCAGCACACACACACACACGTGCACCCCACAGGCACACAGCCAGACACACCTGCAACACACACACACACACACGTGCACCCCACAGGCACACAGCCAGACACACCTGTAGCACACACACACACACACGTGCACCAAACAGGCACACAGCCAGAGACACCTGCAGCACACACACACACACACACACGTGCACCCCACAGGCACATGGCCACAGACACACCTGCAGCACACACACACACCACACGTGCACCCCACAGGCACACAGCCAGACACACCTGCAGCACACACACACACACACGTGCACCCCACAGGCACACAGCCAGACACACCTGCAGCACACACACACACACACACACAAGTGCACCGCACAGGCACATGGCCACAGAGACACCTGCAGCACACACACACACACACACACACACACGTGCACCCCACAGGCACACAGCCAGACACACCTGTAGCACACACACACACACACACACGTGCACCCCACAGGCACACAGCCAGACACACCTGCAGCGCACACACACACACACACGTGCACCCCACAGGCACATGGCCACAGAGACACCTGCAGCACACCCCACACACACACACACACGTGCACCCCACAGGCACACAGCCAGACACACCTGCAGCACACACACACACACGTGCACCCCACAGGCACACAGCCAGACACACCTGCAACACACACACACACACGTGCACCCCACAGGCACACAGCCAGACACACCTGTAGCACACACACACACACACGTGCACCAAACAGGCACACAGCCAGAGACACCTGCAGCACACACACACACACACACGTGCACCCCACAGGCACATGGCCACAGACACACCTGCAGCACACACACACACACACACGTGCACCCCACAGGCACACAGCCAGACACACCTGTAGCACACACACACACACGTGCACCCCACAGGCACATGGCCACAGACACACCTGCAGCACACACACACACACACACACACGTGCACCCCACAGGCACACAGCCAGACACACCTGCAGCACACACACACACACGTGCACCCCACAGGCACATGGCCACAGACACACCTGCAGCACACACACACACACACGTGCACCCCACAGGCACACAGCCAGACACACCTGCAGCACACACACACACACGTGCACCCCACAGGCACATGGCCACAGACACACCTGCAGCACACACACACACACGTGTGCACCCCACAGGCACACGGCCACACACACACCTGCAGTGCACGCACACACACACACACGGCTTCCCTGAGCCCTGGACGCCGGCAGGGCAGGGGGTCCAGGGCTGACAGGCAGGCGGCCAACGCCCCCGCCCAGACCCGTCCTCCACGGGGGCAGTGGGAGCGTGTCTGAGGACAGAGTCCTCCCGTCCCAGCCCTGGGTCGAGGACTGCGACTGCCAGCCGTGGCTGCCACCCGACAAAGCCAGGTGATCCCTGTGCTCAGGTGAGTGCTGGAAAGTGGTCCCTGCCCAGGCCGGCCAGCTGGCAGCGTGCCCAGTCCCGAGTCGCAAGCCCTTCCCCTCTCAGGGCAGATGGGGGAGGCCAGGCCCCGCTGCTGCCCCTGACAGCCCTCTCTCCTGCCCCAGGCCTGGCCGCCTGACGGCCACCCTGCCCGGGAACCCAGCTCTCCCCGCCGCAGTCCAGCAGCCGCAGAGCCCCGCCCGGGCCTGGCTCCAGGCAGCCCTTCCTTCCCTGCGGAGCAGAGCAAGCCAGAGCCAGCACCAGAGGGCGCGGGGCCAGCCCTGGCCGCGGCTCGCTCACCCTGCTCCGCCCGCTCCTGCCCGGCACAGCTGTGCCCCGCGGGCCGGCAGGCACACCCCCCAGACGTGCCCAGGCCCAGGCCAGGGACAGGTGCTGCAGCGGGAGCTCTGACCGAGACCCAGCTGCCGCCCAGCAGCCACTGTCGGGGAGCCCAACAGGCACGCCTGTCCACCCTGGTGCGCTCGCCGAGTCCCAGGGCAGCGCTGGACCCTGGGGAGAAGACGGCAGTGGAGGCTTCCTGGAGGCGCCACCTCTGCAGTGACCTTAGCCCGTGGCCCTCACTAAGGGCTGACCACAGGAAGGGCAGGGCAGCGTGGGAACCCCGTGCCTCACTTCCTCCAGAGCTGGCTGTCCCCAGGCCAGCACCGGGCCAAGGCTGCGACCTGGGCCTCAGCCTCCACCACTGTCTGCAGGACAGTGCGGGCTGGTGTCCTAGGCCTGGAGGCCTCCAGCAGCGGCCGGCGGCCAGGCTTCCCGCCCACTTCCCCAGGGCTCCAGCCCAGCACTGTGGAGGACCGCGAGCGCGGCTGTGGCCTGCCTCCCTCCCCTTGTCCGGCTGCCCAGCCCAAGGCGCTGGGCTGCCAGCGGGGCGGCGGGTTTCCTCCTGTGGGCAGCGGCACCCGGCCAGCAGGGCCTTTGCCGGGAGGGGTAGGCCTGTGGGGCCCAGAGCAGGGGCAGCCCGGTGCCACCCAGGTCGGCGGGCACAGTGAGGCTGTCCCCAGACACCTGGCCCTGGGCTGGGCCTGGCCAACAGATGTGCTTCCAGATCAGCCCCCACAGGACACCAACAGGCTGCCGGCCCTGCAGGGCCAGGCCCCCGACGGCTGCCCCTGTGGCATCCACATCCAGGCCCTCCTCACAGTGGTCTCAGGCATACTGTGTCCGGGCCACCCTCCATGCGCTGGCAGGTCAGGTGGCCTGGCAGCTGGGGACACAGACGCTCGCCTAGGCCATGCCCAGCAGGTGTGGACACAGCACAGCTGTGGTCGAGGCCAGCCAGGACAGTGGGCCAGGCCAGGCGGCCTGAGGAACCAGCACCATGAGCCCATGTGGTGGCACAGAGATCCCTCGGCCTCAGAGCCTTTGGGCAGGGGACAGTGTCCACTAGGAGGAGACTCACAGTCCCTGCTACTGCCCTGGGTCAGCTGCCCGGGAGCAGTGACCACAGCTGGGCTGCGGCGTTCTGGAGGAGACGGCAGCCCACGAGGGTCCTCCGGGGCAGCGGAGGCTCGGGCGCCAGGGAGGCTGGAGGGGCACACGGCACCTGCACCTGCCTCCGCGGAGGTCGGACACCGGTCGGAAGAGCGGCCCCGCACGGCCCACCTCCCTTGGTTCAGGGGCCTGGTTTCATGCCAGGTGTCCGCCTGTCCCCCAGACGACTGGGTCTGTCCCGAGCCTGCTGCTGCCGGGCACCCCGTCGCCCAGCACAGTGCACAAAGGGGGCCGGGGTGCCCAGCAGGCTGGGGTCAAGAGGGCAAGGGCAGGAGCCTGGCACCAGGTGTCGCTCTTCTGCAGCCAGCGGAGAAGCAGGCAGTGCCCACTCCCTGGCCACCCACCCCATGGGCTCACCCCTCCCTGGGGCTCGGCCTCTCGGAGGACTCTGCACCCGCGCACTCTCTTTTTTTTTTTTTAATATCTATTTATTTACTTTAGTTGTACACAGTGCAATGCATCCATGTTTACGTGGTGCTGAGGATCGAACCCGGGCCGCGCACGTGCGAGGCGAGCGCTCTGCCGCTGCGCCACAACCCCCGCCCCACCCCCACCCCCCGTGCACTCTTTCTTGGGTGAAAACTACCCACTCGCCTCTCCTGTGATGGCCCTGCTCCAGGGCGGGGGTGGGGAGGGCTGGCAGAGTGGCCCCTGCCCTTGGGGCACGTGGACGCTGACCGGCACCCACCAGGCCCTGCCCAGGGCAGGACCCGAGCCGCCGCAGCAGGAGGCAGCACGTGGGGCGAGGATGGGACGGGATTAGGCAGCTGACTCCCGTCCAGACGGGGCGGCTGGCCTGGGCTGGACATCTGTGCCCACAGCTGAGGGACCAGGTGGCCGGCACTTCCGCCTCACCTCAGGTCTGCCAGGCCGCCCCAGCCCCTCTCCTGCAGAGAGCTCCAGGAGCCCGAGGACCCTCGCCCTGGGTCGGGTGGAGGGCCTGGGGCCTCGGTGCTCACGCAGCCCCCCCCGCCCCACGCCTGCCGCGCGGCACCCCAGGCCTCCTGTCTTTCACACAGACCCACAGGCCACAGCCGAGGACGGACGCCGTCCCCCCCTGGCCCCCAGCCCAAGGGAGTGTTCCTCCTCCGGCCACGCCCCGGTCTCCCTGGACTGCTGCCTCAGCCGCACTGAGGAGGCTGGCAGTCTCCTACAGCCCCCACCCCCTGCCTGGGTGCCCTGACCGGGTCTCACGGACACAGCTGTCCACAGCGCAGCAGC
The DNA here is from genome assembly GCA_025594165.1 of Tamias sibiricus. Lineage (NCBI taxonomy): Eukaryota > Metazoa > Chordata > Mammalia > Rodentia > Sciuridae > Tamias > Tamias sibiricus. The sequence continues at coordinate 200,331 of CM046662.1, read as the reverse complement.
CCCTCCTCCTCGGGTCAGCCCACCCCCTCCCTGACTTCCCTGCCCCGTCCTCTCGGCTCACAGCAGGAGCCCAGGCCCAGCCCCACGCTCCCACCACATGACGCGAGTGCCATGACGCTGCGACTCGGGCCCTCCTGCCGCATGCCCTCTGCAGGGGCCGCTGACCCCCCAGCCAGGACCAGGATGAACACACAGGCAGACAGGAGGGGCAAGGCTGGGGCAGTCCCCTGCCCTTTACCCCAAGGGGCCTGACATCAGCATCCTGCACCCCCCAAGACAGCAGCCCACACAAGGCTCTTGTGAACAGGAGAGCCCCCAGACAGCCACCGCACGCGAGGGGTGGGCCGGACACAAGGAGAGCACCTGGGGTGCCACCACCTCGGTGTGTAGGGACGAGCGTCTGCCTGCTCAGGGATCAAAAGACAAGGTTCTCCAACAAGGAGAAAGCCAGAATAAGTAAAGAGCTCTTACAACTCAACAACAAAGACAAGCCCAACGGAACGGGAGGAACTGAACAGACGTTTCTCCAGAGAAGATCATATACAGGCCAAAGAGCCACAGAAAGTTGCTCTACGTCATCAGCCACCTTGTAAGTGTGTCTCGATACCACAGAGACACCTTCACATCCACGAGGGTGGCTGGAACCAGGAAAATATCAAACAAGTGTCGGAGAGCATGTGGCCAAGCTGCCGGGAAGACAACAGGCAGGGCCTCAAAGAGGCAGCCACGGATGACCACGGGACCCAGCAAGCCCACTTCTGGGTGCGGACCCCCAAAGAAGTGAAGACACATGTCTGCTCAAGGAAAAGAAACACACCCCGGTTCACAGCAGCACTGCCCGACACACCCAGACACGGCAGGAACAACCGGCTAACGACGGCCACTTTGAACCCCTGTCTGCTCGCCCCATGGAGTAGTCAGACAAGGGACAAGCACCAGCCAAGCGCCAGGCAGAGGACCCTGGAAATGACACCAGGGAGGAGCCAGACCTGGAAGGCGGGCAGGTGTGCTTCTGCTGACAGGAGGTGTCGGAGCAGGAGAATCCTTGGGACAGCGGGACAGCAGAAGGGCGTGGGGGGCGAGAGCAGGACAGGACGAGTTCTCAGCACAGAGGGCAAGGCTCTGGGGTCAGTGAGGCGGTGGGTGGGCCCAAGGCTCCCAGCTGGTCATATCCAGCCCAGCCTCAGCAGGTCCCAAAGCTTGCGGCTGATGCTGGTCCCAAGACCCTCACCCTGCCCATGCTGACGTCTAGTCTGCTGTGGGGACGCAGCTGGGACACCAGGCCTGCAGCAGGCAACCAGGCAGGCCCTGGCTGCAGAACTCACGTCAGGGCCAGCTTCCCACCTGTCTCCCAAAGTGGGCTGCAAATGTCCCCTGACACAGAAAGCAAGTGGTCAGACCCACACCCAGCCCAGGTGCACGGTGCGCCTTCCTGAGTCTCCTAGGAAACCAGGCTGAGTCCCGGGCTCCGGGGCCTGCAGGGAACTGGCTCTCTGCTGCACAGCACCGCTAAGAGGAGGGCCGTGAGCTGCCCAGGCCTGCCAGGAACAGCCCCAAGACCTCGAGACCTGGACTCTGCCCTTCTAAATACAAAACAGCCCAGCAGGGGGCCACCCCAATCTGTTCCAGACTTTCACCCACCAGGCCCTTCAGACTCACGCCCTCACCTGAGAATTCCAGGGATGGGCAGGGGACAAGGGAGTCAAAGTCTGAAACCCACCCCCACGGCCGCCAGGCCCAGGAGCCCGGCATGCTGGCAGCCCTGGGAGAGCCAGATGGGAATGCCACCTGCTGATCAGACTGGATGCAGAGCTGGGCCAAGGGGGAGAGGAGAGCCCCTTCCGCACAGCCAGGGGAGTCTGCAGGGTCCAGCAGTGGGGTGGCCAGAGGCCTGAGAAGGGAGGGCAGCCTAAGGTTGGGTTGCAGCTCAGGGAGGGGCAGGGAGGGCTCCCACTGGCCACGTGACCCTCCCCGGGGCCAGCCTCTCCTCTCCGGGTTCCTGGGCTGTAACTGGAGCTGCGTTCCTGCCTGGGAGCCTCCGTGCCAGGCAGAGCTTTGGAGGGGGGAAGGGAGGAAAGAGCCCTGGAGTCCGGTTCCTCCTCCCTGTCCACTCGAGCTCACCCATCCCCGCAGGGAGCCTCCCGGCTCCCCCTGCCTCTCGGGCCCTGTCTCGCGTTTCAGCACTTGGGAACCCACCTCCGCCCTCGGCTGGGCCAGGAGCAGGACTTCTGGACGTGCCCCTCCACCCCGCCTGCCCTCCTCCACAACACATTAGCAATCAATTCAAGGGAGAGCTCAAGGCACCTAGCCCGTCCCCAGCCTCTGCTGTCCTGGCTCAGGCGGAGCCCACTCTCCGCCCTTTAGAGTCCAGCGTCCCCTGCTCCGTGGCCCCGCTCTGTGCCCTACTGAGCACATCTGCTGCGGCCTCCTCTCGGGCAGACAGCAGGCGAGCCGTCCTTGAGCACCACTCGCGAGGCCTCCCTCGAGGTTGGTTAGAGGGGCTGACCAGGAGAGACACAGTGGACTGAAGCCATCGCTACCTGGGCATAGCGAGCGGCCAGGGATTCTCAGGGAGTGTGACACGCAGCAGGCTAAACCTGCGAGGCGTGGGGATGGAGGCCCAGGCCCGTCCTCCTCATCTCCACGGGTCTGAGATCCCGGCCCTCAAACCTGCTGCCCAGACAGGCCCAGGGTGTGTCAGAAGCCTGGGGAGCGAGCCTCTTGGCTGAGCTGCAGAGAGGAAGGCACAGCTGGCGGGTAAGGCTGTGACTCACGGTGGACCTGCGGCCAGGCGGCCATGCTCCGGCCCTCCCTCCTGCCTCCTGCCCGGGTGAGGCTCAGGGCTGCACAGATGGCGGGCAGGGTCTATACCCCAGTCTGAGCCAGGAGAGGGCCAGGGTGGGGACCACAGGGGAACCAAGACACGAAGCTGACCCTGGAAGACAACCCCAGAGAAAGGAACAGACAGAAAAAGAGGAGAAAGAAAAACACAAAGGGAAAGTTTCCCATGAAAATATTTTATTTTCTTTGAGAACAGGATACACCTGCAGGGCTCCTCGGCACAGGCCGGCCTCTCCCTGCCCTGGCGGGTGCCAGATTCCTGAACCAACGGGGCCCTCTGCCGGCGAGGCCGCTGCAAGCGCCCGCGCCTGGGCCAGAGGCGAGGGAACAGGTGACCGCGGAGGGCGGCGGCCCTGGAGCGGCCCTGGGCGCCCAGGAGGCCGACGCGGACCCGAGGGGCTAGCCAGGGTTCCTAGGGGCGGCGCCCGGGAGTGGGGAGAGTGCTGGGGCGCTGCCTCACACGGTGCCACCCTGGACCTCCGCATGCCCAAAGCGCGGCAAGGGTCCCTCTAAAGGTCGCTGGGTCAGGCATCCCAGACCTGAGAAAGGGAGGAGACGGGGAAGAAGGGGAAAGAAAGGGGAGACAGTCGCGCCGACAACGCTGCCAACTGCTAAGTTGGACGGAGACTGCGGGTGGCGACCCCGCGGGACAGCGGGGTCCACTGCCCTGGCCAGGTCTTACAGACGCGCTCCCGAGGGCCAGGGTTGGGGCCCGGGCGGGCGTCAAAAGCAACGCGCAAGAAAAATAAATTTCTCCAGCTTGGAGGGTTTTCTTTTCCCCCTTTGGGGCTTAGTGCAAGGAACATCTGGATTTTGTACGTATTTTTTTGTTGTTGTTAAATTAACTTCTCGAGGAGAGAAAGGGGGGTGGGTGGGCAAGGGCCGGAGGCTCCAGCCTTGTGGCAGGAACACCGCGGCCTAAGGCGCCGACGGCGACGACTCTGGGGTCACGGAAGACCTCGACCCTGCGCAAGCCCGTCGGGTGTGCCGGCCTCTACCCCCAGAGCGCAGTGGGCGACACTGACCCACAGATCCAGCGACGCGCGAGCCGCAAACAAACAGCTCCAAGCAACCCGGGGCCCCGCTGAGCGCTGGCCCGGGCACCCAGACTGTGCGGGCCCCGGGGCTCCGGGCACCCCCGCCCCGGCCCCGCCGCCCCCGCCCGCCTGCGCGCGGCCGCCCGCCCAGGGCACCTACCCGAAGTAGGCGGCCGAAGGGCGCAGCGCGGCGAGCAGCAGCGTCAGCCCGAAGGCCGCGGCCAGCCAGCGCGCCAGCAGGGACCCATCCAGCATCTTGCCGCGCGGCGGCGGCTGACCATCGCGCTCCCGGCTCCGCGCAGGGTGCGCCGCTGCCGCCGCCCTCTTATAGCGCCCGCAGCCGCGGCCGCGGGCGGGCGCCAGCCAGCTGGCCCGGCCCGCTCCGCGCCCGGGAGGAGGGGTCACGCCGGCGCCGGGGGCGGGCCGAAACCCGAGCCGCGCGCCCCGCCCGCCTCCCGCTCGGGCCGGCAGCTCCCGGGGCGGGTCTGGGGCGCGCCCGCCGGGAAGGGCCGGGAGGGCGCGCGGAGCGGCGGGGCCGGCGGGGCGGGGGCGGCAGGGAGTGTGGGGCCGGAGCCCCGAGGGCCGGGTGGGGTGTCCCGGAGAGAGCTGGGGGGAATCTGGGGCGGGGTGCTTGTCCGCCCGGGGCTAGAAGGCCAGGGGCGGGGACGGGAAGGGCCGGAGGGCGGGGTGCGGCTGCGGGGAGACTTGGACCGTGGTGCGGGCCAGCGGGGGAGGGTTGGACATTGGCCGCGAGGCAAAAACGCGGGCGCGAGTCCAGGACTCTCAAGGGTGTTGAGTCTGGGGCCGCTGCTGCCTGCGCGGAGCTGGGGCACCGCGCCGCGGCAACCCAAGTGCTAAGTAAGAAAAGGAACCGGAAACGGGACCCCAAAGAAGGAGGTCCAAGAGGCTCCCTTAGTGGTCACCGTGGCCGATTTTGGCCTGGGTCCGATCTGGTGCGATCTAGCCCCTTAGGGCTTCTGACTCTCCATCCTTTGGTTGAGCAAGGAGAGCTAGCAGCCGCAGTCACCGCCAGCACTGACCATCAAGCAGCCGTTCCCAGAGCCCATGTCCTCACCATCCATGAAGAGGGTGAATGAAGGTGACTCTTGGGACCAAGATCGTGGAAGCATGGACCTCCAGTGCCTCATCTCAGATCCGTTCCTGGAGCAAGCGCAAGATGGTATCCGAATTCAAAGCCTAAATTAACAGATACAGTTACTGGATTGACCACGGATGGACCTTGGCATTGAGAAGGCTCAGAAAAAGTCCCGTGGACAGGAGGCTTCCAGCTGTGTGTGTGTGTGTGTGTGTGTGTGTGTGTGTGACCTCACAGCAAGGGACTGCAGGTCTGAGCTGCCTTTTTCCAGGCATGCAGGTGCCCTGGTCGTGCCAGCTTCCTCACCTGGACGCCTGCAGAGCCTGAAGCACCCCATACTGAGGCCACGTGGGCCTCAGAGCCGTGGGTAACACAAGGGGGCGCTCTGCTGCTTGGAAGGAAGGCCCTACCTAGGATGGGCCAGCACCCTTTGAGCTGACTCTGGCTCGGTGGCCTCCCAGTCTGAGCAGAGCACCTCTGGAAGCCTGGGCTCTTGAGCCGGGAAGACCTCCCACGCACTACCTGTGGCAGGACAGGAAACAGGGGCAGGAACTGCACCCATCCCGATGCCCCAGCCAAGCAGCTCCTGCATGGCAGGCCAGCCACTCAAGTGAGAATGCTGTGTCCTGCCAGGGGAGCTGCGCTGGCCATGTGGCCGGTGAGGGTGGGCAGAGAGCAGCTGCCTGGGCAGGCCACTTCCTCTCTGAGCCCCTTTCTCCCCTCTGAAACTCATCTAAACTGCAGCAAGTGGTGGCTCTTTCCAAGTTGTGATGTCACCTTGTAGGGGGGGTGGGGGGGCTGCCCTTCTGCTGGGTGTGACCAACTTCACATGGTTCGGTTCCGGGACCCCTCCCCTGTCCTCTCTCCGGCTCACACTTCGCCAGGCCCCCCAGCAGGGCTCCTGCAGCCCCGGCCCACCCGGCTGCGGCGCCCCAGTGCGGCTCCCGGAACTTCCTTCCACCTGAAGGCCTGCTTAGTCGGGAGGAGAGGCAGTGGAGGGGAGGAGAGGCAGTGGAGGGCAGCCGCAGGAGGCAGGGAACGGGGGACCCAGAGCGATGACATGTTTAAAGGCATGAGATCGCGTCCAAGAAAAATGACGTGTGAGATTGTAAATGTGTGTCACAGGGCACTGCGGGTGTTACAGAGCTCCCTTCCAGTGCGAGCGGAGCTCTGTCACACTGGCCACCCAGCGAGTCCCTGCAGAAGGAGGCAGCTGGCCAGCCAAGGAGCAGAGAGCTCCCGGGACCCTGGGCCACACTGGGTGTGAGGGGTTCTGGCGAGCATGCGTGCCCTCAGGAAGAGCTCTGCTTTCTTGGGTGGTGGTGGGGCGTCGGGTTGGAGAGCTGGTGGCGGAGCAGCCCGACCCTGAGCCTAACCACAGCCACTCGAAGCCCTGGCCCAGCTCTGAGCAGGAGCATATCCGACACCCTGGGGTAACAGAGCATGTGGGTGACTGGGCCCTGGGTGTGGGTGGCAGGGCCTGTGCCCAGTATAGGGTAATTCCAGAGCCATCTGCAGGCCTGGGAGACCATCCCAGCTCTCAACTGCCTATTCCTGGGGAGATGCCACCTCTGTCCTCACCCTGAGTGGGCCCCAGCAGACCCTCCTTGCTCCGTGAACTTCCAGGGCCTCACACCTCATTTGGCCCCCATTGCCCTGCGCTGCTAGGGCTCCACCACCGCACCCGTGGCAGAGGTGGGCCTTCCTCAGAGCAGGGGATGCTTGCAGAAGTTCCCTGTCCCTCACAGGCCCCTAAGGTGCTTGTGGCACCCAGGCTTCAGCTGGGCCCAGGGTGTGCACACCCCTGCTCCCCCCAGCACACACCCAGCTGCCCTGCACACCCTTGTCCCACTGGGACCCACCAAGGCCTGCGGGCCACTCTGCATCTGCCCAGCATTGCCAACGGCCCACGCGGGGTGGAGGGCACCTGCTCTTTGGAGATGTAGCAGCACCTACACTGTCAGTGCCAGTCTGCGGGAAGCAGGTACGGAGGCAAGCAGCCGAGGGAGGGCCTGGGCTGCGTCAGGGCAGGCCGCTGCTGCATCCTCAGGTTTTCCTGATGTGAGACAGAAGGCAGGGCCCACCCAGGCCTCTGAGGAGGCAGCAGGTGAACTCTCATGGGAGAGGCATCGACAGGCACCTGCCAGGCTGCCTCCCTGGGGGCTAAACTGAGCCCCGGAGTTCTGTCAGAATTCACCGAGGCGTGTGGAGAGCCAGGGAGGAGAAGGCCGCTCAGCCCCACAGACGCCCCTGGCTCAGGCAGCATGTGAAGGGCCGCTCTCCAGGCACACGGGCTGTGCTCTCCTCAGCGCTCTGAGCCTGGCTGATGGCCAAGTGTCCCCTTATTTCTGTTGGGGCCATGGCCTTCCCTGGATGGAGGCCTGCCGTCACCCACTGCAATCACCCAGGCCTCTGAAGTCATCCAAATAAGAGGCGGGACTGGACGAGATCCCTGGGTCCACGTCAAGGGCCGAGTCCCAGCCAGATCCTAGAGATGCAGCCACGGGGCCGCTCAGCCGGTCCGCGACCAGCTTGCAGGCCAGAGCCCCTGAGGAGAGGAGGACCTTCAGGGGCCCAGGGAACCCCCTGCTAGGAAAGGAAGCCATCAGACTCCAGGGACTGTGGGACGCTGGCTCTGACCGATTCCCAGGACCTGAACGTCACCTGTCCCCCAGCGAGAACGTGGGGGGACGGGGGGGGGGGGGGTACGCGTGCCCACCCGAGTTCCTCTCCACCTCCAGCCTCTGGAGACCCCCTGCCCCTGGGGCCAGACTCAGTGTCTCAGAATGACAGCGGAGCAGCTCGGAGGAGGCTGTGGGTGCCCTGTCAGGTCACTCTGTGTGAATCCTGTGGCATTTGGGCCCACCAGGACTCCAAGCAAGGGAGGGCAGCGCCTCCCTTGGCCAGGCCCACCACACCTCTCTTCCAGGCCTGTCTGGATCTGGGTGCCACGGGGCCACAATGGGCACAGTGTGGGACAGGAGGCTCCTGTGACCCCAGCAGTGGCCCCTCTCTGCAGCCAGGATCCCCTGTCAGACGGAGGAACACGGGCACCGCTGCACTCGCAGCATAGGAGACAAGCAAGAGCTCAGCCTCGAGACCCCAGGGGAAAGTGGACCGGCTACAGGCAGCACCCCTGGGCACCTGAGCAACAGCCCCTCCCAGGGCCCCTCCTGCAGCCCCAAGCCGACAGGGCCAGGCTGTCAACAGGATCACTGGCCACTCCTGTCTCCTGTCACCTTCCAGCCCTGTGGGCCTGGAGCAGGAGAGGACAGACAGACAGGAAGAGACAAAAGCTTGAAAGACAGTGAAGGAGAGAACAGAGGGACCAGCCAAGGAGAGAGGCTCAGAGAGTGAAGGAGAGAAAACCAAAGAGGACCATCATGGAGACAGACGAGGGGGCCAAGTGTGGGAGGAGGGGAGGGAGACAGGTGGGCACGGAGAGTGCGGAGAGCCGGGCGGGCTGCGGGACAGGAGCGGGACGCTGAGGGAGGGGTGGACACGCTCCCTCCTCTGGGGCCACGCAGAGGAGGCCGCACGGTGTCCCCAGCCACGCCCCTGGGCCTGGGTCTCCAAGCACCTGATGGTGAGCTGGGCCTGCGCTCCCTGCTCTGGGCTCCTGGAGGCCCTGGAGGGGCGGGTGGGGCAGACCCTGGTGGTCTGGAGCAGGGGCAGGGCCAGGAAGCACTGCCTAACCGGAGGGCTCGTGAGGCCTCCAGGGGTCTCCAGGGAGATGCAGAAACCACGCATGAGTCATCCGACATGGAGCTGGACAGAGAGCCAGAGGAGGAGTGACCCCACCCAGATGGCCAGCGGCCAGCGTGGGCAGGAGGAGCTCACAGGCTGTGACAGGGCATCGGGGGTGGATGGGAGAGACAAGGGAGAAGCGGAGAGGCAGACACAGGAGAGAAGGGAGAGACAAGTAGGGCAGGAGAGGAGAGGGAGGGGACAGAGGAGAGGTGGGGAGAGAGGACCCAGGGCCCACCTGGCCAGGCCCAGGAAGCCGAGCCCAGCCAAACCAACTCAGCCAGACCCAAGTCCCTGCATAGCCAGGCTGCCCCTGCAGGCCAGCGAGAGGAGGGCCAGCTGCTGACCTGCATCCCAACCACCATCCCAGTGACCATCCTGACCACCATCCTAACCACTCAAAATGACCATCCTGACCACCATCCCAGTTGCAGGAGCCCTGTTTGGGGAGATGGCTAAGATTGCGGTTGACTACGGGCCATGGAGATGTTTGGGCATTGCCGCCTTCCGTAGTCTCATGGGACTTGGCCCAGGATCTCCAGAGACTTGAGCCGTGACTTAGCAGATCGGGCTGGCGCCATTCCTGCTTGGGCGCGTGAGATGAGACCTGAGAGAGAACGGACGGTTGTGTGTATATTAACGCTATTGTGTATATATATTGTAGTTTCTTGTAAGAGTACGTGCCTTGGTTTCTTGTGAGAGTGTGTATGTGGTGTTAGAAACTACAAGAGACAGAGAGAGAAAGATAAAAGAATTTTTTCGTTTCCATCCTGTCTCCGGGCTCCTTCCCGCAGCACCGCCGTTCCGGGCTGCAAATCCCTGTCCGGCGGCAACACCCAGTGACCATTCTGACAACCATCCTGACCACCCAAGTGACCATCCCGACCACCATCCTAACCACACAGCCTGCCCCTCCTCTCACGTAGCCCGCACGCGAGGTGCGGCATCAGGGATCCTCTGCAGTTCTCAGTGTGAGCCTTTGAGCCGTCTCAGGTGGCCTCGTGCCTGTGCATTGTGAGTGGTCATGGTGTGTTGGGCAGGGATGGCAGCAGCCCAACAGGCTGTAGGCGTGTCGCATGGACGTGCTGTTGCTCACGGTCTTGATCCAACTTGGTTGGCTGGGTTGGGGACATGGAAGTACAGATGAGGCGACGACAGCGGCCCTACCTGAGTCTGCTCCTGCCGTGACTGAGCACCTAGGACCAGGTGACCTGTAAACAAAAGACGTCTATTGCTGACAGCCTGGAGGCTGGGGGTCAAGACTGGGGCTGTACCGGACGAGGCCTTCTTGCTGGCAGGGACTCCGCAGAGTCCAGAGGTGGCACAGGGCACTGCCTGGCAAGACAGAGCAAGTGTGGTGAAGAGAGCATCATTGTGTCACACAAAGCCACCATCCGCCAGACCCTGTCAACCTGTTAATCCAGCGTGGCGCATCTGTCCGTGGAGCACAGCCTGAAGAGCCGGCGCCTCCCAAGGCTCCGCCCCGCCTCCATCAACATGTTCTGGGGTGCACTCTGAGTGCTCCCCGCCAGCCTGGCTGCACCAGGGCCCTCAGGGCCGTTCCCAGCTTCCGGCCGTTACACATAAAAGGCCGTCGACGCTCACGCAGGCTTCCTCTGGGAGGGACACCCGAGAGCAGGGGCGGAATCGCAGGGCACTGACGACTTTGGTTTTGAGAGGAACTGCAGGCCACTTTGCAGGGTGGCTGTGTCCCCGCCCCTTCCCCATTCCTGGGAGCTATGAGTGACTCCCGTCACTCTGCATTCTTGCAGCAGCTCGGGGCGCCGTTGCCCTTTGCCATCCTGCAGGCGCTGAGGTCCCATCACTGTCTCCCTAAAGGCTCGTGGCGCTGACCGTGAAGATTCTTATTCGCGATCGGTATCTCCTCGTTACCTGTGAGTGGATTTTTTGCAAGGTTGAGTTTTGAAAGTTCTTTATATACACTGGAGATACAATTCCCTTGCAAATACGGTTTGCAACGATGTTCTCTCAACACATACCTCATCTTCACATGTTTTTGTCTTTGCCTGGACTTCTATAGGGTAAAACTTCCTAATTTAATTCCAGTTTACCAGTATTTCCTGTTGCTGCCTGAAGCGGAAACCGCCTTGGAGCAACGAACGCCGCAGGAAAATTCGGAGGCAGGATGAAAATGAAAAAAGGTCTTTTATTCTTCTTCTCTCTCCGGCTCCAGCAATCACTCCAAACGCTCTAACTCCAACCACCACCTTCTTCTTCTTCCCGCACACACTAACTAAACTCACCCAGTTATATACATATCGCTTTAACAAGGACACGTGCTTACAGCTCGAGCTTACAGGTGCGTCACGCAGTGTTCACGGGGATACAAAGATTCTTTGGATAATGTATTACTATCAGGTGGAAACTAGAACATCTTTTATGGCTCTCAGCTAACCGCAATGTTTAGCTATCTCCTTGATTATAGGCTCCTCCATTTCCCCCTTTTAGTTTTAAAAGAGGGGATGTTCTAGGACGTCCATGTGCAACCGACATTCTTACCCGTCATGGGAGTCTAGGCTGTCCTGACTCCTGGCTTAGGTTGACATGCCGGCCACATTAGACTGTCCCGTGCGACTGTGCCGTGTCTTAGGTTGTCCCCTTCTGGGGATCTTACCCGTCATAGGCTAACCAGCCATCCAATAGAGCCCTTCAGGATCGACTGTGTGTTGACTAACAGCCGTCCAATTTTTAGGAGATGCTGCGGCTTTAAGGCTGACGAGCCAAGTTTCCATAGCGTATCAAGTTCTTTAAGCCAATCAGCTGCCCTTAGTTTCATCAAGTAACGCACTGAGTTCTCTTAGACAAATACCCGCAAGGCATTGTCCCGTAATGTCCCAAAATAATGGAAAATCAAAATGTCCATAAGTTATAACACATAGATTCAGGAGGCCCCATGCATGCAGAGCAGAGGCCCACACTGCTGGTTAGGTTGTTTGATGCTTGAGCAGCAGGGATGCTTGCAGCGACCGCGGTCCCTGCAGTTGTAGCAGCAGCCGTCTTTTTTATGTCTAGACATTTCCACCGGCAAATCTTCAGGGCCCGCTACCTAAAAACTCAAGCATCCATTATTAAGGGAAAGGCAGTGCTATTCCAGCACTGAGATCAAAAGGTGAGCTGTCAAACTAAAAAAAAGAATTATTAGAGTAGAAAATAAAAGTTGATCTCTGCTCACACACATTGCTGCTTAAGCTCCCACAAACATAAGCTGGCAAAATATCACATTCAGAAATAATCAAAGAGAAACTGAGGGTGTTTGCTGCATTAAAGATAAAGAAAAGCTAAAGGCACTTTGGAAAAATAATTTGTTAGCTGGAATCCTCAAGTCTCTATATACACAGCAATCCTATACCTGTTGAAATAATTCAAATTAATCAGCTATTAAACAAATGAAGTTAATAACAAATAAACGATCCTCTGTCGGAACACCAAAATATCAGGTTATACAACATTAAACATTTTCACAGCTGAAGAGAAGTCCCGGAGACAACTATAAATCAAAATTGATTATCATTATAATTGATTATCTAATTAAAATATTCTGAACTTATATGAATATCTATTTATCTATCTATCTATCCATTGATTATCTAATTAGAATATTCTAAGCTTAAATGAATTAACGTTATTTGGATCTATATCTATCTACCTATTTTTTTTTTAAGCGCTTAATTATTTGTGACGTCACACTAGACAGACGCACATATAAACATATAATTGTGACATCACATTAACATGAAATTTAGACAAATGCACAGACATAAAGACATATATAAAAGAAAAAAAATACAATTGTGTATACACTGAAGAGAGATCTTCTTGTCCCGGCCGGGAAGATGAAATTTAAGTTGTAAATTTAATGGAGGACTCTTAAGGGAATCACTCCATACCTTCATTTTGGTCCTCTTGATTTTGTACTTGTTTATTCAATCTAGACTCCTCAATAACTTCGTCTTGATCCTTTTGACTTTGTACCTGCTTTATCAATCTAGATGGTATCCATATTGGAGAGGATTCATGCTTTGGAAAAACACAAACAGATCCTCTCCCCCAAATTAATACTGGGTCTGGACCCTTCCATGTACCTGAGAGAACATCCTTCCAGTAAACCAAAGGTTTATGTTGTTGGTGTGGGTTCCAGTGTCTATCTCCAGCCGAATATCCATTAGAATCTAAAGTTAAGAAATTTAGGGTAAACAGGGCAACTGCCAATCTGTCCTTAGGATTTTTCCAGTTTCCATCTTTTTGCTTTAGTAACATATTTTTAAGTGTCCGATTTGCTCTTTCAATTATTCCTTGTCCCTGAGGATTATAAGCGATACCTGTTTTGTGGATAATATTGAACTTTGTACAAAATTGTTTGAAGGATGTGGATGTATATGCAGGGCCATTATCTGTTTTAAGCATTTTGGGAATGCCCAATGCAGCAATAGCTTGCAGAAAATGAGATATAGTATCTTTAACTTTTTCTCCGGAATGTAAAGAAGCAAAAATCATGCCTGAGCATGTATCTATGGTGACATGAATAAATCGTAATTTTCCAAAACTTGGCTCATGTGTGACATCCATCTGCCACAAATGATTGGGCATCAAACCTCGTGGGTTAACCCCATAATGTGGATTGGGCAAAAGTGTTACACAAGATGGACATTCTTTTACAATTCTACGAGCTTGTTCTTTTGTGATTTTAAATTTTTGTCTTAAGGTAGTGCTGTTAACGTGGAACTGGGAATGAAATAAAGTAGCTTGTTGTACTGTAGTAAATATAAATATTGTTTTAGTGAGGGCATCAGCTTTTTGATTACCTTCATGGAGAGGACCAGGCAGATTAGTGTGAGCTCCTATGTGACCTATAAATAAAGGTTCTTTTCGTTGCCATAGGAGATTTTGGATTTGAGAAAACAATTTAAAAGCTGGAGTATGTGGTGCTATTGGACCTGCTAGCTCCAATTTAGGGACAGCATGTACAATATAGTGGCTGTCTGAAAAAATATTCATAGGCTGTTCTTTAAAATTTTCCAGAGCTATTATTATAGCTTCGAGTTCCACTAATTGAGCTGATTTTTGATTAGTGATATGAATCATTTTTTTCATTTTGAGTGACTACTGCAGCAGTACCGTTAGAGGATCCATCTGTAAATACATTAAATGCTTTAGGAATGGGTTGAGTTTTTATTACCTGTGGGAATATGATAGGATGATTGATACAAAAGGACAGTATAGGAGATTTAGGAATATGATTGTCAAAATTTGCAGAAGTAGAGCATCTAGCTATAGCCCAATCATTATCATTGAAGCACAAATATTCAACCTGTGACGATGAATAAGGAGTAATAATAGTAGCAGGATGAATTCCAAATATTTTAGTAGAGGTTTTAAGTCCTTGAAGAATAAGTTTAGCCACCATGGAGGTATAAGACTCAATTGTACTTTTAGGAGAGACAGGCAAATGTATCCATAATATAGGTCCCTGTTGCCAAAATACTCCTGTTGGTGTATATTGTGAAGGAATAATAATCAATATTAGTGGTTGTGCAAAATCAAATCTATCGCAATGGGATCTTTCAATGGCCTGTTCTACTAATTTTAGAGCTCTCCTGGCCTCAGGAGTTAATGTTCGCGGTGAGGATGGATCAGGGTTCCCGCGAAGGATGTCAAATAAAGGTTTTAAATTGTCCAGTAGTGAGGCTTAGTGTAGGGCGAAGCCAATTAATGTCTCCCAATAATTTTTGGAAATCATTGAGGGTGGTCAAATGTTCTTTACTTATTAGAATTTTTGGGGGTTTAACAAAAGTATCCATGATTTTAAAGCCTAAATATAGTATAGGTGATCTGCTTTGAACTTTTTCTTCTGCTATATATAATCCATATTTTTTAAAATTTTTTGTTATTTCACTAAATATATTAAATAAGATTTTTTGATTAGGGTGAGCTAATAAAACATCGTCCATGTAGTGTAGACACATGAGGTCTTGATATTTGCTTTTAATGGGCTGTATAGCTCTGTCCACATATAGTTGGCACATTGTAGGGCTATTTGCCATTCCCTGTGGCAATACTTTCCATTGATATCTTTTATCAGGGCCATTATTATTGATAGAAGGAATTGAAAAAGCAAATCTGGGGGCATCCAGAGGATGTAGGGGAATGGAAAAGAAACAGTCCGTTATATCAAGAGTTATAAGGTAATAGTTTTTTGGAATAGCTACAGGATTAGGAAGTCCAGGTTGGGTAGGTCCCATAATTTGCATTGTTTTATTAATTTGTCTTAGGTCTTGTAATAGTCTCCATTTTCCCGATTTTTTCTTAATTACAAATATGGGAGAATTCCAGGAGAAGTGGAAGGCTCTATGTGTCCTGCTTCTAATTGTTCTTTAATTAATTGATGGGCCGCTTGCAATTTTTCTTTGGATAGGGGCCACTGAGGGACCCAAACTGGCTTATTAGAGAGCCATGGTATTTTTAAAATTGTTTTCTCAGTGGCCCCTAGAAAAAATGTCCTTTGCCTTTTTTATTATGATTAGGATTTTTATTCTTAATACCTGCAGGCTTGGTTGCTAGGTGTAGCCCCATTTGATGTAAGATATCTCTTCCCCATAGGGTAACTGGCAAGCTGTTTAAAACATAAGGTTGGAATGTTCCTGTATGGCCTTCATTGTCTTGCCAATTTAAGATTACAGCACTTTGTGCTGGGGTATTACTATATCCCAAGCCTCTTAAACTGGTTGAGGCTTTCTGCAGAGGCCAGTTCTTAGGCCATTGTTGTAGATTTATGATGGAAGAGTCAGCTCCTGTATCAATCAGCCCCTCCATCTCTATACCTTGAATTTTTAATTTGCACATCGGCCTCCGTGAACAATCCTGAACCCAGACAGCCATAGGTCCTGAACCAGTGGAACCGAATGCTCTGCTATTTCTATTTTGTGGCATGATTTTAAAAGAACTATGGAGACTGGGAATGAGGAGCAGCTGTGCGATTCTGTCTCCTTGATTTACGGAGATGATGCCCCTGTGTGTACTTAGCATTATTTTAATCTCTCCATTATAATCTGAATCAATAACCCCTGGTATAACATTAAAGCCTAATAAACTCTTGGAACTACACCCAAGGATTAGTCCCACAGTTCCTGAAGGGAGAGGTCCCCTGATTCCCGTACGAATCAGCTGAACCCCCATTTCAGGTGTCAGGACCATCCGGGCAGTAGAACAGAGATCTAATCCTGCACTTCCTCTTGTCCCTCTGATAAGGGAGTTAATGGGTAGGAGGGATTGTGACGAGGAATCATTTGGATCTGAGGGCATTCCTCCTCTAGTGCGCATTCCTCCTCTAGTGCCTCGTACATTTGTGGGCCCCGGGGCATTGGGCCCCGTGCCCCGTTTTTTGAAATCCTTGATAAATCATTTCCATATATATCATATCTGGAATGGCATTGATTGGCCCAATGTATACCCTTTTTGCACCTGGGGCATCGGCCTGGAGCGCTATGAATTTGATCTTATTACCCTTGGGGGATATTGCTTAGCATATCTTGGTTGATTATAATACTTTTGTCTGGAATATCCTGTTCTAGGTTGAAACCTTTGGGAATTTTGAGGGGAGGAATTTTTCATCACTGCAGCAATTACGTTGCCTGTGATAACAGCCTCGTTAATGTCTTTGCACAGTCTGATATAAATTGATAAGTCTTTTTTACTTCTCCATGGCCTTATTGCATCCTGGCAATATTTATTAGCATTCTCGTACGCTAATTGGATAACTAGAGGCATAGCTTGCTCGACTTCGCCAAAAACTCTAGATGTTGTTTTTTAAGAGTCTATCTACAAAATCAGCGTAAGGTTCGTTAGGCCCTTGTATAACTTTTGATAGGCTGCCTTGCAGATCCCCTGTGCCTGATATTGTCTTCCAGGCTTTCACAGCTGCAGTGTGTATCTGGGCATACACACCTGGATCGTATTGTAGCTGATTTTGTAGTTCGGGCGAACTGACCCTCCCCTGTGAGCATATCTATATTGCGTTGAGGGAAACCAGCTGCAGCATTTCTCTTTGCTATTTCTGAACAAAGTTCCTGGAATTGAGTTTTCCAGATTAGGTATTGTCCCCCACTTAGTACCCCGCTCTGCATAGACTTTTCCAATCTGAGGGGGCTAGGGTTAGGGTGTTAAGTGACTCTATCATACTTAATGTGAACGGAGCTTGAGGCCCATAGGTCATTACCGCCTCTTTAAAATTCTTTATTGTTTTAAAGTCTAGGGACTCGTGATATCTTTGTCCCTGTTCATTTTGAAATACTGGCAGTTCTAGGTGCTCCTGCGGTCTATGTTGTTCAAGAGCGTATAAGCGCTCAGAAAGGCCGCCAATTTCTACCTCAAGGGCACGTACATTCTGATCAATACTCCTTATTGTTTCTGTTAGGTATTCTATCCATGAAGGAGCAGAGGGCACTAGTGGCTCCTCTATTTGACAGTCTTTTCTCTTTTTTAATTTCTTTTTGTTCTTTTTATTGGAGACTGTGCTCCCTGAATCGCTTTTTGATTCCTCCTCACTACTAGCTTCATAATTCCTAACCGGCTCAGTGGAGGAGACCGTACTCTCATGGTTTGGCTCCTTGTTACTATTATCACTTTCACTACTATCCTGAGTTTCAGCTTCTAAGGAGAGTACATACTCCTCAGCTAATTTTATTAAGCTTCTGATGGCTTTTGCAGATCTTACTTTTGAATTTACATTCCTACTCTCCTTGCTGGTCTCCACTGAGTCAGAGGATATGCTTTATTGTTCACTTTTCTCACTATCCTCTGAGTTCTCGCTATCAAAAATTTCATTCGTGGCTTTTATAAACCAACTTTTTGTTATATTCGCTCCCATATTTTTAAATTTTCTTTTTTCTTACCTTGCCGCCGAATTCCCCGTACAGGCCACCACTTGTTGCTGCCTGAAGCGGAAACCGCCTTGGAGCAACGAACGCCGCAGGAAAAATTCGGAGGCAGGATGAAAATGAAAAAAGGTCTTTTATTCTTCTTCTCTCTCCGGCTCCAGCAATCACTCCAAACGCTCTAACTCCAACCACCACCTTCTTCTTCTTCCCGCACACACTAACTAAACTCACCCAGTTATATACATATCGCTTTAACAAGGACACGTGCTTACAGCTCGAGCTTACAGGTGCGCTCACGCAGTGTTCACGGGCATACAAAGATTCTTTGAATAATGTATTACTATCAGGTGGAAACTAGAACATCTTTTATGGCTCTCAGCTAACCGCAATCTTTAGCTATCTCCTTGATTATAGGCTCCTTCAATTTCCTTCTATGGATCATGCTTTTGGTGTCAAGACAGAACTTTTTGACCTAGTCATGAATTCTGAAAGTTGTCTTCTACTTTTACAAAGAAGTCTTAGTTTATATTTAAGTCTGTGGTCAGTTATGAGTTGATTTTCTGGAAGGGGTGAAATATAAGTTGAGATTTATTCTTTTGCCTGTGGATGTCAAGTTGCTCCTGCCCTTTGTCAAGAGGGCTGTCTTTTGTGCATCAGATTGCTTTTGTATCTTTATTTTTAAAAGCAAGTTGTGCATATCTGAGTGGGGCTGTTTCTGGAGTCTGCATCATGTCCCCTCTATGTGTGGGTCTGTCCCTGAGCCACAGTACACTGTCTTGTCTTCTTTGGCCTTACAGTGAGCCTTAACTTCAGGAAGACTAATTTCTCCTGATTAATTAGTCTTTGTTCCAGAGTATTTTGAGTAGCCTATGATCAATGCCTTCCCATATACATTTTAGAAAAAGTTTGTCTGTACCTATAAAAAAAAAAACTTGCTGACATTTTGATAGGAATTCCATTGAACCTATAGAACAGTTTGGGGAGAATTGGCGTCTTTGCTACCTGAGTCCATGAACATGGTATATCTATCAGTTTAGGATTTCTTTGACTTATTTCAGTATCTTCAGTATCATTTTGTAATTCCATCATACAGATCCTGTACATATTTGATGACATTTATAACTAGAAATGTTATTGAATTTATTGAATTTTCTGTTTATCTTTGTTTTTTTTTTTTTTTGTTTTTTTTTTGAGATGGGTACTTGCTGTGTTGTCCAGGTGGGTCTCAAACTCCTATTCTCAAGTGGTCATCCCACCTCAGCCTCCAGGCAGCTGGGCCTGTTGGTGCGCACCCCACACCTGGCACTGTATGCTGGCCTTGGACCCCGCAGTTCTGTGGGACTCGCTCACTAGCTGTGGTTTCTTTTGAAAATCCACTGGGATTCTCCTACACAGCTGATCAGCTCATCTGCCAGCAGGAGCCGTTCACATCTCCTGCTCTGTGCGCACGTCTTCCTCTCTGGGTGCGTTCTATTCCCTTTCCATGCCTCATCAACTGGCTAGAATTCCAGTGCTGTGCTGAGCTTCCACAGTGGTAAGAACTGATGGCTTTGCCTCCTCCTGATCTTTTGGGGAAAGTGCCCCCTTTTCACCAGTAAGTATGAGGCTGGGGGTCGTAGATGTCCTTATCATTAGAGAAAATGCCCTTCTTTTGATAGTCTGCTGAGCATTTTTGTCACGAATGGGTTTTCCTAAATGCTATTTATGCTCTTTCTTCCTTAGCCTGTTGCTATGATAGATGACATTGATTGGTTTTCAATAACCAAAGCGAGTCCTACTCAGCTGTGGTATGTGGTTTTTTTTAATCTATTGTTGAATTCAATTTGCCAATATTTCATTTAGTATTTGTTGCTTCTAATTTCTTATGGATGTTAGTCTGTAGTTTTGTCATTTTGTATTTGTATTATCTTTGTATTTGTATTGTATTTATGTTGTTTGTGTGTTGGATGTCTGGGTAATACCAATTTCGTGGAGCGAGTTGGGATCTATTCTCATCTCTTCTATTTTCTAGAAGAAATTGTATTGCATTGGTGTCGTTTCTTCTTTAAATGGCTGTTAGGCATCTCCAGTGGAACTGTTTGAGCATGGATATTTCTTTATTGAGAGCTTTTCACATACATCAGTTTTGCTTTGTTGTTGTTGTTGTTTTAAAGAGATGGAACTACTGGCATCTTGGTTGAGCTTTAGTGGTCTGTGGTTTGTGAGGGACTCGTTCGTTTCTTCCAAGTCATTGAATCTATAAGTGTGAGGGTGCTTGTAGTGCTATCTTATTATCCTTTTGAGGTGGCAGGGAATCTAGTGATATTTCCTGTTTCATTTGACATTGGAAGCTTGCGTCTTCTCTCTCTTTCACCCTTTCTGGTCTTGCTAGAGGTTTGTACACATTGGTTTTTGGAAGCATCAGATTTTGTTTTATTACTTTTCTCTATTGTTTTTCCCATTTTCATCTATTTCTGCTCTTCTTCTTATCTCCTTCCCTCTCCTCACTTTGGTTTTATGTCACTCCCATGTTTCTAGTTTCTTGAATTGGGATCTTAGACCCAGTTGGCTTTAGACCATTGAAGCAGGGAGATCCTGTCCACTAACTGGACATTGCTACCTGATCTGAAGAGGCTGCTATTCCCATTTTCTCTGCAGATGGTCTTTGAACTGGCTTCTCCCTCCTTCGTCTGACCACTGCTGGCAAGTGGTGCTGTCTTGGGTCCCCTGAGCCTGGGACTGGCCATGTGCAGTCACAGGGTGGCGGAGAGCAGAGGCCCCTCTGGAGGACACCACTCCCAGTGCCAGGATGTGCTCTGGGCCTGGTAGAAGGGCCTCTCCTGGAGGCCAGGGCGCAGGTGCCAGGCGCCAGGCTGGGGGCAGCGCAGGGCCTGCTACTGGTGTTCCCACAGTCTTCACCCTCTTGCCCCAGGTTACAGACCCGAGAGATGCACCGCTGTGCACCCCTCCTCTGTCCCAGAGGACCCTCTGCCCTGATGGCCCTGGACTGCAGGCTCCCTGGTAGACCTCCGGGGCTCAGATCCCTGCCCCAGGCTCTCCCTGCCCTGCGTCCCTGTCCCTCCAGGCCCCAGAGGCAGCCCGTATCCTCAGGTGTGCCAATCCAAGGCAGCTGACATGGCTGCCACCCTGCTTGCTAAGGTCACCAGCATGTCCCCGGGAAGGACTGGCCTGAGCGCACAGCTCCCCACAGAGCTTGGCAGGCCTGTCCTCTAAGTCCTGGGAAAGAGCAGCCGGGGTCTAGAGCAGGGGGCCGTGAGCAGCCCCCACCTCTCTAACCCTGCTGTCGGTCACAGCAGCTTGCTGAACTCAATCGCATGCGGGCGGCCCGGCAGGCCTGGCCTCCCGTGTGGATGGAGGAAACCCTGCACCCCCTGCACCTTGGAACCCTGTAGGCCGGCCTCCCATGCTGCATGGAAGGCCTGAGGCCGGGCCCACAGGCAGGGTGTGTCTGGCTGCCAGTTGGGTGTCCCCAGTTGAAGGCCAGGTGGCAGTGCAGCTCTGGGCCTCTGGCAAAGGTGCCACATCTTGGCAGGAGCCAGGAGCAAAAGAGAGGCAGGAGAGGGCTGGGTCCCCGAGCCCTTCCAGGGCACATCCCCAGTGACCTAAGGACCGCCCCCAAGCCCTGCCACCCAAAGGCCCCCCAGCTCCCTGGGACCAACCTTCAACTGTGGCCCTTGGCAGGACACTACCCACACCACGGCCAGGGCAGGACAGGCGTGGTGCACCCGGTGTCCACGCCGGGTAGTGGTGAGGCTCCGTAATGCCTGCCCCGGCTGGCAAGGGTATGTGCAACGCAGAGCAGGGCCAGCCCGCTCTCCTGCCCAGACCCTCATCACCGTGGGCTCCAGGCCCACTCCACGGGGCCTCTCAGCCTCCGCACGTCCCCTTTCCCTCCCCCCCACACAGACGTCTTTGTGTTTGGGAGTGTCCCTGGGAACCCGAGGGCTGGGAACTCAGTCCCCACGGCCATGTATTCAAGGGGTCTTTGGGGGTCCCGCGGAGGTGGCCGTGGCTGCGGGCTGCGCCCTCCTGAGTGCACGGAGCAGCTCAGGTTCAGGGCTGAGGGGGAGCGGCGCCCCGTGAGGACGAGCTGTCACCTGCCATCTGCACACCCCATCTCCAGATGCCAGCGCTCGTGGCTTCCAGCGCCCAGAGCCACAGCCAGTGAACCTGCGGCCACACAGACGCGCAGCGAGCCCGAGCAGCGTGGGCCATCTCGCTGCTAGTGCTGTCCCATCTCGGCTGTCACATCTCCCGTCCAGCCCAGCCCAGAGCCTGGGGAGTGACCACAAGGACAGCCTCAGGGGCAAGGTCCTGGCATCCACGTGCCACAGTAGAGGGCCAGCATGTGCAGGGCGGAGCCCCGGGCTCTGGGAGTCACGGCCCTGGGGGACCCCTCCCTGGCCAGACAGGACCCCAAACCCACCAGCCAGACCTGGGCCTTCTCCCACGGGCTTGGATCCAGCCCTTGACCCAGTCTGAGGAGGGCAAGGAGTCAGCCGCGCTCAGCTCACTGACGAGCCTGGGGAGGTGGAGAGGGGAATGGGCCCAGGCCCAGCAGGCGGGAGGCCAAGGGGCAGGGAGTTCAGGTCCAGTCTAGGCAACAAGGGGACACCATGTGAAAGAAGGAGGACAACAGAGAGGAAGCGGGGCGGGCGGGGCCGGGGAGGGGCTCCTTGCTGGGCGGGAAAGCAGTCAGGCGGGAATAAACCCCGGGCGGCCAGCGGGGTGACCACAGCCAGCGGAGGAAAGCAGGCGTGAGTGTTCCCAGCACAGAGAAGGGACACGTGTGCCGACCTCCCTGATCCACCGCACACACGTGTCGACGCCTCTCCCTGCCCCGGGACACACGTGCCGTGATTCTGTGCCAACTAGACACCTTTCGGCCACTCGGCTCGGAGGTGCCCGGGCGCTGCTGTGAAGAGAGGCCTGGCCTCCCTGACCCTGGTCAGCTCAGCTCCTGCCCACGCTGGGCGTGTGGGAGGCTGGCTCCAGGAGAGCTCTCCAGCTGGCTGCAGGCGAGGGAGCCCTTGGTGAGCACAGAAAGCAAGCTCTGGGCCTGGCGCGTGAGATGGGCCTTCTGGTCCGTGTACCCGACCGTGCTCACCGTCTTCAAGTGTCTCTGCTAGAAAAGTGACAGATGCGAGACCAGAGCCTCCCGGAGGACACCTGCTTCCCACGCCTGCTTCCCACGCCTGCTTCCCCAAGGCAAGCTGGCGGCTGAGGACGCGTTTGGCAACCAACCTAAGGCCATGTTAGCAGGATGGAGAATGGAGAATTGACCATTTCAACTGATGGAGAAGTCACTCGACAAAGTCAAACGTCCCTCAGTAAACAGGAACGGAGTGTGCTCCCCCCATCCAGACCCTGTGTGGACACGGACAGACAGGCTCGGGCCGACGGGCCACCTCCCCACGGGAGTTTTCCATGGGAGCAGCCTGGTTTCATTTTCACAGGCAGGAGCCAATCGGCTTGAAGGTCGTCCTGTTCCCTGGGAAGAGAGCCAATGGCGTTCAAGGTCATTCTGGTACACCCCCACCAGAAATCCCTACTTAAGTCCCTGCCTGCCCGGAGCTCAGACACAACTGAGAGGAGGCAGCCACTGCAACAGCTCCAGACTCACCATCTCCAGCCCAACGGCAGCTGCCCCAGCTGTCAGCTCCAGAGACCACAGCCAGCACGACCAGGCACTGACCCTCCATCCAGAGCTCGCACACTCCCGTCTCCCTGACTCCTCCTCTCTCCCACCAGAGCTCGCACACTCCCCTCTCCCCAACTCCTCTCTCCCTGTACTTCTTCTACCTCCGACCAGCCATAAAGGCTGGTGAATAAGCCTCTTGGCTGCACGGTTGTCTCCGGTGTGATTTTTACCCTTCAGACACCCCAGCTGACCCCAGGCTCAGAGGTGGGAGGCCGGCCAGGCAGAGGCCAGGCTGAGGCAGGATGCCCACTTCTGCCCTGGTGTGTGGTGCAGCACTGACCTTCCGACAGAGCAACTGGGCAGAAGAGGAAGGACAGAGCTAGAGGCACACGGGGGGGGATGGCAGGGAGCTCCCAGGGGCCTCTGGCCAACACCCAGCCTGCTGCCTCCCCAGCTGTGTGGACGGGTCAGACGGGCAGAGCCCACGCCAGGCCCCACTGGCTGCTAGAGGCCAGGCCGTCCACAGCAGAAACCAAGGGGAGTCGCTGCCCACACCAGCTACTGCTGCTGAAACTGACTGAGATGGAGGAGAGCCCAGCATGGAGGTCCCAGTGACAGGAGCCACCGCACTCCCCCCTCCACAGGAGGGCCTGCGGGCGGTGAGGTAGACAGCCTGTGCATCTGATTGACAGATGTTTCTTAAATACTAAGGGCTGTGCCGGGAGCCGTGGCGCACGCCTGTAATCCCAGCATTTTGGGAGGCTGAGGCAGGAGGATCACGAGTTCAAAGCCAGCCTCAGCAATGGCGAGGCTCTTAGCAACTCAGTGAGACCCTGTCTCTAATAAAATACAAAAAAGGGCAGGGGATGTGGCCCAGTGGTCCAGTGCCCCTGAGTTCAATCCCTGGTACCAAATAAAAAAAGAAAAGAAAAGAAAAAATACTAAGGGCTGTGACCTGCCCAGGTACTGGGCACAGAGGAAGCTAGGCCAGGGAGTTGCCCTCGTCGAACTTGGATTCTGCTACAGGGAGACAGTGAGTCAGGTGGACGTGATCAATGGGATGGATTGATAGATTGATGATGAGACAGATATGCAAATAGGTGATGAGAGGTGGATGAAAGTACAGATGGACTAGATATGTGGTGGATGGATAAACAGATGATCGAGGCAGATGACAGATTGAACAGGTGATAAAATCACAGGTGGTGTGTTGGTGAATGATGGAGAGACTATAGATACAGTAAATAAATAAACTAAAAACAAAAGCCATGAACTTGTCCCAGTAGATGCAGAAAAATCATTTGACAATTCCTGACATTTGGTTACGAACTCTCAGCAAGCTAGGAATAGCAGGGAACTTCCTCAGCCCGACACAGGCATCTGTGAAAGCTGCAGCTCCTGTCCTCACGGCACACTGCGGGCTGGGCGTCAGTGTCAAGAACAAGCAGAGATGGCCATTCTTTTTTGTTCTCTCGCCCCCTCTCACTCTCCCTCTCCCTCCCTCTCCCTCTCCCTCTCCCTCACTCTCCCTCCCTCTCCCTCTCCCTCTCCCCTCCCCCTCCCTCACTCTCCCTCCCTCTCCCTCTCCCTCTCACTCCCCCTCTCCCTCTCCCTCTCACTCCCTCTCCCTCTCCCTCTCACTCCCCCTCTCCCCTCTCCCTCACTCTCCCTCCCTCTCCCTCTCTCTCTCCCCCCCTCACTCTCTCCCTCCCTCTCCCTCTCCCCTCTCACTCCCCCCCCTCTCCCCTCTCCCTCTCACTCCCCCTCTCCCTCTCCCTCACTCTCCCTCCCTCTCCCTCTCTCTCTCTCCCCCCCTCACTCTCCCTCCCTCTCCCTCTCCCTCTCACTCCCCCTCTCCCTCTCCCTCTCACTCCCCCCTCTCCCTCTCCCTCTCACTCCCCCTCTCCCTCTCCCTCTCACTCCCCCTCTCCCTCTCCCTCTCCCTCTCACTCCCCCTCCCCCTCTCCCTCTCCCTCACTCTCCCCCTCATCTCTCCCTCTCCCTCTCTCCCCCTCCCTCACTCTCCCTCCCTCTCCCTCTCCCTCTCCCTCCCCCCCCTCACTCTCCCTCCCTCTCCCTCTCCCTCTCACTCCCCCTCTCCCTCTCACTCCCCCTCTCCCTCTCCCTCACTCTCCCTCACTCTCCCTCTCCCTCTCACACCTCCCCTCCCTCTCCTCTCACTCCCCCTCTCCCTCTCCCTCTCACTCCCCCTCTCCCTCTCCCTCTCACTCCCCCTCTCCCTCACTCTCCCTCCCTCTCCCTCTCCCTCTCCCCCTCCCTCACTCTCCCTCCCTCTCCCTCTCCCTCTCCCCCCCTCCCTCACTCTCCCTCTCCCTCTCACTCCCCCTCTCCCTCTCCCTCTCCTCCTCTCTCCCTCTCCCTCTCTCCCTCTCTCTCCCCCTCTCCCTCTCCCTCTCCTCCTCTCTCCCTCTCCCTCTCTCTCTCCTCTCCTTCTCTTCCTCTCCCTCTCCCCCTCCCCCTCTGTGCTCAAAGCATGCTGGGCAAGCACTGTACCACCCAGCTCCACCCCAGCCCAAAGATATCCAACTTTTATTTTATTGCACATTGTCTGGAGTTCCTAACCAGTGCAATAAGACATGAAAAAGAAAGTCCTCCAGACCTTGACAGGAAGTGCAAACCTGTCTTTGATTATAGGTAACACACTTTTCTGTGTGACGGTCCTACCAAATCCATGGAGAAGAAGGATCCCCTGGAGTGAGTGGGTGGGCTCAGGAAGGGTGTGGGATAGAAGACAAGGGACATGCCAAAGTCAGCACAACTGCTTCCCAGCTCGAGCTGGCGCTGCCTCCCAGCAAGCCACCACACGGTGGAGTTGGGATCTCGTGAACTGGAAATCATCCCACTCCCGGACCAACGCACGCACCGTGGAGTCCAAGTCGAGCCTTTGTAAGTCGGGGACCATCTGAACTAGTAACGAGACACAGGGATGGAAAGAAATGCCACCGTTTAAAGCAGCCCAGTGACGTTGGGACCAAGGGGAAGTTGGAGTTGGGCGGAAGATTCAGGAGAGACGAGGCGGTGCTGAGCAGGTCCCCGAGAGCCCGGGAAAGCAGGCTCCCCAGACCCTCCCTGCCCCGGGCGGTGGGCGGCCAACGGGTGCTCCATCCTCTGAGGCTGGGAGCTGGCGGCTGTCGCAGGTTGCTGTGGCAGAAGCTGGGGGCCTCGGCTTCCCTCAGCAAAGCGGGGCAGGGGTGTGCAGGGACGGGGAGGTGGGGGAGCACAGGGCTCGCAGGAGACAGAGCAAACCCCCCGGAGCCAGACGGACAGGAGTGGACGGGAGCGGGCCTGGGCCTGCACACAAGACCTGTCTCCTCTGGCCAGGGGAGGGCTGTCCCAGGGCTGGAAAGAGAGGCCGGAGATGTCCCAGCCCCCTTGACCAGGCAAGAGGGCGGCCAGTGGATGGCCCCCGGGCTCCCTTCTCCTCGCCACCCCTTCCCATCCTGCTCATTCCCACAAAACTACGGGCACGGGAGCGTTTACCCCAGGCCCGGGGCGCCCCTCCTGGCTCTGAGAGTCCAGCCTGTGCTGGGTGGGCAGGCCAGGCCAATGGGAGGCGCTGAGTGAGGCGGGGTCCAGAGCAAGGGAGCCCAGCGCTGAGAGAGCCCAGGAGCCCTGAGCCTGGACAGGAGGGCGGCCTTGGAGCCACCCTGCCCTGCTGGGTGGGCGGCTCCATCTGGCTCGGCCACCTGAGCCACCTGTCTTTCTTCTTCTGATGGACTCGCAGTGACTGTGCCGACCTGGGCTGCGGCGGGGCTTCAGCCAGGCTCGCAGAGCGGGGAGCGGCCGCGTCCTGCCTCCCGGGTCCCCTCCGCTCCGGCTGCTGTGAGCACGAAAACACCTTCCTGCCCTGTGTTCTGGGCCACCTCTGCCACCTCCGGCCCCGTGCCAGCCCTGCCCAGCCCTGGTGGCAGTCTAGTCCCTTCCACTCTGGGACCGGCTTCCGCGTGGAGGGGACGTCCCCGTCCTTCCCAGGCCTGCCTCAGATCCTTTAAGGCGTGTGGTGGCGTACAGCTGGCACGTCCCCAAGCCCCTGATGAAGGCCTGGTCCCGCCACAGCAGTGTTCAGGGACCCAGGAGGGAGCAGGGTCGCGAGGCTCTGCCCCCAGGTGGGTCTACCCGTGTGGCTTCAGAGCTCGGTGAGATTGGGGAGGGCTTGTTCTGAACGCGAGCTCTCGTTCTGCTTCCTGGCAGCCTCGCGGTGAGCACCTCCTCTGCCCCTCACTCCCACCACGATGCTCTGCCTCACCTTGGGCCGCAAAGTGATCGTGCCAACAGCCACGCACGAAGCCTCTGAATCTGGGAGCTGACGCAAACCTTTCTTCCTTGATGTTGGCTGCTCTCGGGTGGTTTGTCACAGTGATGGAACACTGACAATACACATAATGTTCTCCCTGTCCATCCAGGGTGTCAGCCTTTTTCGAGGCTGAGTGACATGCTGTTGACGATATGTACCAACTTCCTCTGTTCTCGTTGTTGGGTGGACGCCCAGGTGCTCCCATGTCCTGGGACTGTGAGCAGTGCTGCAATGACCGTGAAGTGCCGGTGTCTCTGGGAGGTGCTGGTTCTGTTTCCTTTGGATCCGTGCCCGGGAGTGGAGTGCCAGCCCTGGGCTACTCTCCAACCGCCCAGGTGGGACCTGCACTGTCACGAGGAACCCCGGATGCAGCAAGCAGTTGTGGCGGTCACCACCATCATCAGGAGATGGGTTGTCCCATCTCAGGCAAAACCCCACTCGGGCCACAACAAAGCTGAGGGCTGGAGAGGAGATGTCACCAAATATGTCCTCAATTGTACCCAAAAGGGACACTGCCTGCAGGTACGGGACATGGAGTCCCTTCCCAGCCCCTTCACTCCTAGCGTCTCCACAGGGTGGCAGTGTTGGCCCGGCAGCGGGCAGCCACTCAGCACCTGGTCCCCCATCAGCCTGGTCAGAGCAAGCCTCAGCCCTTTTGCTAGGACAGGCAGAGGGACCAGAGCAACACCCCCAGCGCTGACCCGAGGCTCCCGCGGGCTGCCCAGGCCGCTGCTGCCCAGCTCCGAGATGCTGGGTGTGATTCGAGGCCCTGGCTCCGCCCAGGGCCTGGAGAGTCTCGGGCTCCCAGAGCCCAGGGCTCGGCCGGCGCAGTGCTGGGGAGCGGGCTTAGCTCTGCCACCACCCGGACCAGCAGCCTGGCTGCTCCCAGCCCCTTTCCCTCTCCTCAGTGCCCGCGGTCCCCGTCTCCAGGAAGAGCAGCGCGGCCACATGCCGTCAGGACGAGAGCGGCTTCTCCTTGGGACAGCCCTGGAGCCAGTGCTGACCACCACGGAGCCCGCCGGCCGCTAGGAAGCTGGGCGTGACCTCCAGGGGCACCGAGGGCTGCCCACCGGAGACACAGCCGCCTGGTCGGCAGGGGCGTCCGCAGGGCAGGCCTGTGTTGGCAGACTCCGGGTGTCATCCCAGGTGCAGACCAGGCACACAGGCACCTCGGAGCAGAGGTCCTGGTGGCAAGTGGGGGCCGAGGCCAGCCCTCCTCCTTGTCCCGTGCCACCACACGCTGAGCAAGGAGAGGCACTCTGCAGGCTCTGCAGCAGCTCGGATGTGGTCTGCGTGCCCAAGGTCACGGCCAAGTCCAGGCCCCACTGGGAGGTGGCGTTCAGAGGCCGGGCCTTCAGGAGGCCTCCGATTAGATAAGGTCATCAGGGTGGCGCCCCAGGAGGAGTCCCGGTGGCTCGGGAGATAGACCCGAGGGGGCAACACAGCACACGTGCTCCCATATCTTGTGCTGCGGCCTTGTGCACCACCTTGGGCTCTGCCAGCAAGACGGCGCCCACCGAAGGCGGCCCTCCTCCTCGGGCCTGCGCACACCAGCCCGGGTCAGCAGAGCTGAAGGCACCCCCGTGGCCGGCTCGGCCTGCGGGGGTGTGTCTGAGTCACAGGCTGAGCGGGGTCCCAGCTGACACAGGTCGAGTGGGATTGGAGAGTCCTGGAGAACTCAGTAGCCCCCAGGGTGTGGGCCTGGGACGTCCCCAAGGCACGCCATGCGCGTTGGAGGCTGGTGCCCAGAGGTGGGCTCCTGGGAATCCTTGGCTCACGAGGGCTCTGACCTCGCCGGCGATGGGTTCGAAGCTGCTGGCGTCACAGGGAGGGGCTGCAGAGTGTAGGAGGGGCCCCTGCCTGGAGGGCGCAGGTCCCTGGTCCCCCAGCACCCCTCCCCCTTCCCTCCTCTCTCCCTTCCCTTTCCCCCACTTTCTCAGGTGCCGACGCCCCGCCCTCAGGGAACAGGTCCCAAGACCTGCATTGCCTGAAGCTGTGGACGGGACCACCCCTGCACAGGCTGCTTCCCTGTCAAGCACCTGCAGTGACACCAGACCATGAACTCAGCAACTGTGACAAGAACAGTGACTGATAGTGAAAGGGACTCTGCCTTCTTTGCAGCTAAGCAGAAGTCATGTGTTCCCGTAGACCTTAGCGACCCCACATCTGACCTTGTCTTTCCTAATTAATTCAAGAATTTTCACCTTTTCAATGAAAGGAGCACTTTGGCTCCTCTTTGGCCTATCTAGATGGCCAGAATCACGCCTCCTGGGGCACTGCAGAGCGCAGTGACTGGGCGGGGACGGCTCTCTGACACCGGACCTGCACCCCACTGACACCGCGACTGTGGCCTCGCAGTGGAGGTGACTCGGGCAGGCGAGGTACCAGCTTGGAAACACTGCACACAGGTGATTCCTGTCTCGGGTGGGACAGAGGGGACAGTGGAAGATCTCATCAGGATACACGAGTGACACAATTCGAAGTTCACAAGTCGTTCGTTTCTGGGATTTTCCATTTGTTTCCATGTAATAGTTTTGAACTGTGGTTGACCAAGGATAACTGGAACTGCAGGAAGAGAAACGGCAGGTAAGGAGGGGCTGCTGCAGACGCAGCTGTGGGCTGAGAGGGCGAGGCCCGGCCCCCAGCCCGATGGGCAGGCAGGAGGGGCGTGCGGGGCAGGCGGGGCACACCAGCCGGTGAGGTGCTGTGGCAGAGGGACGGCGGCAGAGGGCTCCTGAGGCTGGTGTGCTCGACGGGGTAGGCAGAGCAGCCAGCCTGCTGTGCCTGTCGGGGTGGCAGCCAGACTGCAAGTGGGACCCCCGTCTGAGCCCAGATTCTCGCAGCAGAACAGCCAAGACACAACCACACAGGCAGCCGGACCGAGCACCTGGCCTCCAGATAGACGAAGGCCTGCCAGGGTGGACTCTGTCGGCCGGTGCCAGAGGCGGACCTGGAAGTGACGACTCGCAGGGCCTGAGCCGGTGGGAAGGGGCGGGGAGAGGGTGCAAGCAGAGGGGTCGCCCAGCTGTGCAGGAAGCAGCGGGCACGTGGAGAGCACAGAGACGACGGACCGCAGAGGGGGTGGAGGCCTGGAGACCTGGTCCAGTCCTCTCCCTGGGGTCAGCTCCACGAGCAGCCAGGCTGCTTGCTCGGGGCACGACTGCCAAAGCCCGTGCCGGGCAGCCCGG
Organism: Tamias sibiricus; assembly: GCA_025594165.1. NCBI lineage: Eukaryota > Metazoa > Chordata > Mammalia > Rodentia > Sciuridae > Tamias > Tamias sibiricus. Next base: position 169,572 of record CM046662.1, on the reverse strand, counting down.
CGCCTCGGCAGACGCCCAGCACGCCATGGAATACCGGGTGGCCCGGGGAGGCGCGGCAGCGCCGTCATCTGCAAGCTCCACTCGCCCCGGCTGTGCTCCTCTCAAGGACCCCTGGGTGAAGCTGGTTGGGGGCCGCTGCCGCGGCGTGAGGGTGCTGCTTCTCGGCTCTGGCGGGCAGGTAACTGTGGTCCTCTGAGTGAAGCCCAGGTAGCGTGTGCGCTGGCCAGGGAGCAGCTCAGTGGCGGGCACCTGCCTGCGGGAGGCCCCGGGTTCCGCTCAGCACCACCTACACGGCGTGTGCCTCTCTTTTTTATCTTGTGTGGATTCATTTCCAAGCAGCGAGCGCCAGGCTGTTCACGCACACCCCCCCCTCCCCCCCCCCCCCCCCCCCCCCCCCCCCCCAGGGCGCCAGTGCTCTCTAGTCTGCGCCCAGAGACTGCCTTCCCTGCTGTGGAGCAGGCGGCAGAGGGACCTACGCGGCGTTCAGGGCAGTGTGGGAAGTGCCTGAGCACCCAACAGGCCAGGGGCAGGCGGGCTGCTGCTTCTGGACCCACCACCACCACCACCGCTGGCTGCCCCGTCCCCTGGGTCCCTCGGCCACGGAGCTCCCAGGCAAAAGATGAGGCCATGTGTATCCGTAGCTCACCCCGCGGGGAACAGGGCTCCCCCTCAGCATCCCCGGGGATTCTGTGCCTCACAAAGCTAACAGCCCATCAGAGACACCTCCCCGCAGAGTCCTGTCTGCCCAGCCCTGGGCTCTGAGGGGGAAGGGCGCCTTCCTTCTCCTGGGGGCCTGTTCTGGACGGGACTGCCCAGGCCTCCCAGCATCTAGCCACGACGGTGGGGTCTTCTGGTTCAGCAGACCCTCGGCAGGGCTCCCGAGGGTCAGCTGCAAGGCCACCCCTAAGAGGACTTCTCACATGCCCTCTCCCCAGTCTCCACTGCCCCCTCCCTGCTGGCGTCTGGGTCTCACCCCTCCCTGTGGTCAGAAGTGGCCCCTCCATCTGCAGGTGGCTGACAGGGCAGCCAGGACTGCTTGCCTTCCAACATCTACTGCGAACTCAGCAGCAGCTGCCCCGTGACCAGGGCAGGGTCCCTGAGGACACTGACCATGCCGGACAGGCCAGGAACAGCAGAGGGCGCTCGCAGGGAGGACACCCGCCTCGCAGCTGCACCTAGTGCTGTGGAAGGGTGACCTACCCCAGGTTGGAGGGTACCTAGAGCCAGGAGTTCAGGGTCCGGTGCTCATAAAAAATGGAGGGAATGAAAATCCCCTCCCAGCATGGTGCCCTGTGCAAGAAAGAACAGAGCGGGCTGGAAGCCCCCAGCCCAGCGCACCTCCACCTGACCTGGCTCGTTCACCTGTCCTGGAGGCACCCCACGGTGATCCAAGCCTGCAGCAAACACTCAGGGTCCTGGAGCCGGACCTGGGGAGGAGAGGTCTCACCTGGCGCCCTTGTGCCGAGAGGGGCTGCCCGCTCTCGGTGCCTCTACCCGCAGGCACAGAGCTGGGCCCTGGGGAGGAGAAGAAGCTAAGAGGGGGTGCATGGAGGGCTTTGAAAGGCCAGGGACGGGGGGGGTGGCCTGAGAAGGCAGTGCCACCTGCCCTGCACAGAGGGTCGCCCGCGTCTCTTGCTGTGGGCATGCCACTCTCCTCTGTGTGCACAGAGCCAGGCAGCCTTGGTGCCCCTGCAGGGCTCTGATCCCCGGGCCCGGCACTGGGGAGGCAGAGGCAGTGGGAGTCTTCCTGCCTAGGCCCAGGCCCCCACCCCACCCCACAGCCAGGTTCCCCAGTAATGCGATAATTGGGTGGGATTTTCGCTAAGAGAGAGGGAAAGTCCAGAGCATGGAGAGGCAGCTCCTCCCTGCCGCATCCTGGAATTCCTCCCCGTGAGGGTGGGGGGATGCAGTGACTCAGAGGAGGGGTGGGTGGGCCGGGCATGCTTAGACTGAACTGGATCTCAACAGTGGTGTGGGGGAAAGGGGACTTTTGTTAAGAGATAGTTCTCACTTTGAATTCAGGAAGGGGCTCCCGATGGTCACCAAGTGCCCCTGGGGCCAGAATCTGTAGGACCACAGCATTTCCCAACCCATTGGCTCCCATGCAGGTGGGGCGGGACCTGCGCTGGCTCTCCATCCTGTGTTAGACCCGAAGAGACCGCCGAGCCCATCCTGCCCTGAGAACCAGTCCTGTGCAGGCTGCGACCTTTGGGGACCCCATGCAACATTCTGCAAGCAACGCAGTGAGGCAGGGCTCGAGGCCAGGGTTCTGGGGAGCGACCATGGCACTAGGCAGCCAGAAACTGTCCTCTCTGGCTGCGGCTCGGCCCTCGGTGGCCAACCCTTGAGCTTCTCTCTCTCAATTCAAAATGCTGATAAGAATTCTGCCAAGTTGAGTCAGGACCTTGCTATGATGAGGACCAGAGCTGGTGGAGAGGCCCTGCTTGACCGGCACGCTTTCAGGAGCCCCAGGGGAAGCTGAGGGCACATCCAGACCTGGCGTTTCCCCTTCCCAAATCACAAAGCTCCCCAGGCCTCTCCCGGGCTACTCAGAGCAAGCAAACAGACGGGCACTGAGGAGCATCCAGTGCAGTGTGTGACCTTGGGCACGACGTGGTCCCTTTCCATCAGCAAAGCTACCTGATTGTCAAGAAGTCCTTCTGCGGGAGAGGTCTCAGCCCTGAGCAGGATGGTCCCAGGGACCAAGGGCTGCACCTCACCCCACTCTATTGCCAGAGTCTGCTGCTCTTCAGGAGAAAGTGGAAGTGTCAACCGCTGACCCCCAAACACAGCCCAAATTCCTAAGAGCGCCCTGCAGATGCTGGGCTGCGCCTTGGTCACCCACGTAGCCCCCATACCCCCACAGCTCCCGTGGTAGCTGCTCAGAGGATGAGGCCAAAGCAGAGCTGCCAGGCGCAAGCCAAGGTATCTGCCCGGGGCCAACCATGGTGGGCAAGGTGGTGGATGAGGGTGCAGGCTAGAAAGGCCGAGTAGGACCGAGCTGGGGACTGCATGCCCCACCATGAGCAAGAGAAACGCCTGGCTGGAAACCCAGGAAGCAGCCCAGGATTCCCCGCCTGGTCCAGGTGCTCCCAGGGGGCGCCTGGGGACTGCACCACACCACCCGGGCTTGCGCAGCACTGGTCCTCGAAGCCAGCTTGCGTCCACCTGGACACCGCAGCACTCTCACTCCAGTGTGCAACAGCTCACACCAGGGTCCCGCACACATCTGAACACCTCGCCCTACACACCCTGAGCACCCCAGTACCCTAAGCGCTCCCACTCACCCCAGCACCCCGCGCACCTACGGCTGCAGGAGGGGCCAGCGCCACAAGGCTCCAACTCCTAGGGCCCCGCCCGCCCCCTGCCCGCCCCGCCCCAGCCCCAGCCCCAGCCCCAGCCCCGGCGGGCGCCCCCTGCGGCGCTGCCCCGCCCCCGCCGCCCCGCGCCGCCCCGGGCCTCGGCCCGCCGCCCGGCCGCCTGCCCACCTGGCGCAGCGCCGCCCTCGGAGCCCGCGCACCGGTGCACACCCGTGCACACCCGTGCACCCCGCGCACCCCGCGACCGCAGGAGGGCCCCGTGCTGCCGCAGCTTCTCCTGCTCCCGGGGCCCGGCCCGCCCCGGCGCCCGCGCTCTGGGGCGGACGCCCAGCCCTCAGCTCCCCAGCCTGGCAATGGCTCCGCTCGGATACTTCTTAGTGCTCTGCAGCCTGGAGCAGGCGCTGGGCAGCTACCCGATCTGGTGGTGAGTGAGTTCCTCGCGTTCGCCCCGGCCGGGCCGCCCTAGAGCCGCCGTCCCCTCGGGCAGGGCCCCTGCGGACGCTTCGCGGACTGCGGGCGGGTTGTCTTCCTGGTCTCCACCGGGACCTGTTGGGGCAGCGGGTAGCGGAGGTTCTGGAGGCGATCACTCCCCACCCCTGGCCTGCGTAGAGGGAGCCGAGAAGGTTCCAGATGTCCCCGGCACCGGCGTCGGGCATCGGACAGAGGTGGAAAGAAGGTCAGTGTGGATACCAGCCTAGGGATGGACGAGGGGAGAGGGCACGCGGGAAGCAGCGCCGGGAAGAGGGAGATTGTCCAGAGAATCTTTTAGGGTCTGTGTCTCACACACACACACACACACACACACACATACACACACACTAAAACAAAGTCAGCGAGACAAGACTGAACAGCTCGGAGCCGTGCAGTTACGTAAAGACAGCCGGACCGGCGGGGAGTGGCGGGGAGCCGGCGGCGGGCGCACTGGAGCCAGCTCCCAGCTTGCCGCCACCCTGCCGCTGAAGGTGTGGGGGTCCCCAGGGACACTCTTAGTGAGCCCGCTGCCTGCATCTGCCTAGCAAGGAAGGGCTGCTGGCGAGCGGGATAAAGCAATGGATGTGAGGGCGAGGGAGAGGCTCCAGGAGTGGCGTCGGTGAGGAGCGTGCCGTCTGGTCCCCTCCAGACAAGGCAGGCTGCTGCCAGACCCTCCTCAGCTTGGGGTGGAAGTGCGGAGGAACCAAAAGCCAGGTCTGCGTTCTCCTGTCTCCACCCTGAAGGGAGGGGAAATGCCGGCGACCCTTCCCCACGGGTAATTCCGCAGAGCACCCCCACCATCGTGCAAGGTCATCCCAGCTCCGACGCAGGGACGCTTGCAGACGCCCAGATTTGAGGGACACAAGTGGGAGGAATGCGGGCGCCAAGGGGCTGGGAAGGGCCGCTGGTGGGGACCCGGTTGAACAGAAGCCTCCCCACACACATGCGCACTCTCCCCTCCCACCCAGGAACGACTCTCCGACGGCTTGCCTAGAATTATAATAATTACACCGAAGGGAGGGAAGCGGGGAGACCGAGCGAGCCCAAGTACATCTAATCCGATAATAATTTTTCTCTTCGAGATGAGATGGTTCAAGAGAGGAGCCGGGGAGCCCGAGGTGGGGACGCGGAGCCAGGCGCAGCAGAGCGGGGAGGGATGGTGGCAGCTGGGGTTGCTGAGGCGGCCCGGGAGAGGCTGCAGGGCAGCGGACACGAGATCCGCTTCAGAGAACCCCGCGCGCTCCGCGTCCCCGCGTCGCGGCGTGGCACCTGAGGCGCCGGGTGGCCTCCCCGGCTGCCGGCTGCGGCGGCGCGCGCCCCTGGGGCTCGGGGACACTGACGCGCGTCCCGCCGGCTGCTGCGGGGAGCCAGGGGCAGCGCGTCCAGGAGAGCCCCGCGGGCTGCCCGCTCCTGCGCCAGGCTTCTAATTAGAACCCGCCGCCGCCGCATTCCTGCGCGCAGGAGGAAGCGCTTCGCCCCCGCGCTCCTCCCAAGGAGATGGGCTTCGTCGCCAGCCTCTGGGCTGACCCGAGACCTGGAACCCTTGCCCCGGAGTCTTGAGGGTCCCTAGCCTTACCCACCCACCCTAATGCATATTTATAACCCTTCTCACCTGGGCTTACGAATTCCATCCCAGATGGGCCCTCAGACTCACTCAGTCGCACCCTGGCATTCTTCAGGTGAGCCACGAGGGGTGCAGCTTTCCCTCACCCCCCACCAAGAGACTTGGGCAGCCCTTTTGCCCCAGAAGGCAGGGATGGCATGGAAGTCCGCCCCCCACGACAGCGGTGGGTGGGGGGCCACCTCTCCACCGCCCACACTCCCGCTTTGTTCTCAGTGGGATTCTCACACTTGCCGATTCTGCTTCCTGAGAAGAGGTCCCGCCCCGCCTTGTGGAGGGTGACAAGATAGAGTCCTCCTCCAGCCTCCTCATGCACCCCTCCCGCCACCTCCAGGCTGGGTCCTGCAGCTGGGCAGGATCACACAGAGGAGGGCTCCCAGGGAAGTGCGAGGTGACTGGCCAGCCACAGTCACAGTCAGTGCCTCCATGGCCGTGGCCAGCCCCCCCCTTTCCTGCTCCCACTCTGGGCCAGACGCATCATTTCCCAGGGAGGGGAAGAGCCATCTTGGCCACTGCTGGGTGGGCTGGTGGTGAGGAGCAGAGAAGGTGCCTAGGGGGCTTTCTTCGTAACTTCTCTCCTCCACCTTCAGCCTCCCTGATTGGCTGTTTGGTTACACCTTCCCTCCCTGAAACAGCAGCTAGCCCCACGGCTCTCCTCCCCACCCCTCCCCAGCACCCACAGACAGTGCATGTGACTGGACCTCCTCACCTGAGGCACAGCCGGGAAGCAGCTCACACCAGCGCGGTTAGGCTTTGATGTTGGTGTGGCTCCTGGGGGCGGGAGCAGCGAGAAGGTGTCACTGCAGCCTTGCTGCAGGCAGCCCTGTGGGAACGTGAAGGGCTGCCCACCCCCAGACCTGCTCAGAGGGGCTGTGCCTTTAACCTCCCTGTGCTGCTCTGAGGTCCCAAGGCAGAGCAGGAGTGAGCCCAGAGAGACCAGCATCCTAGGCAGGACCAGAGCAGTCCGGAGCTGGGTGGACCTCCAAGAAGGGCCATCTGGGTTCTTCAAGTGACAGAGGGGAGCCAGGTGAGGGGACCAGACCAAGGCATGGCCCTACAGGAACACACATTGCAAGGAGGCATGTCCCTTGTGTCCCTCCACTTGCTTGTCCAGTTCTCTTTTCATGGGAGTTTAATTCATCAGAAAAGCCTGCATGACAGCGGTCAGGTGACAGGGCTAAGAGGACATGGCTGAACTGGAGGACCGCATCCGCAGGCACTGATTGATCCGAGATGTGCTGTCAGCACCTCCTCCTTCCCCTGTCTGGACTGACGGCATCTCCTCACGTCCCCAGACAGGCCCCTGGAGGCCTCCCGGTCTCGCTGTCCTCCCCAGTTCAAGCCAATCTCAGCAGGCCGCTGACTGTCCATCTTGCAAGCTCCTCCACCTCCCCTCCAGGCCGCAGGCCTGCCCAGCCACCTTCCCTCCCACCCTCCCTCCCTTGGCCCTACACCCTGACCTCGCCTGGGTTTCCCCTCTGACGTGGCCACTGCCCAGTGCCCACTGCCTTCAGAGCAGGGTGAGCCCGTGCCCCCCCCCCAGCAGGGCCCCTCCTGGTCCTAAGCACAGAGGCCATGCTGCAGAGCAGTGTGAGGCCAGGGCGCACTCCCCTCCCTGCCCTGGGTGGCGCAGACTCAGACAACTCCCCCTCTGAGGGACTCTCTGGTGCCCTCCGAGCCTGGTGCCCACATCACAGTGACAGAGCCACTTCCCGAGTGTAGGACCACACCTAAGTCCCTCCGCTCGCTCGTGTCAGCCCTTTGTGACCTCTCACCTTTGCTTTGACCCCTGACGCCCACACGCTGGCCCCACCAACACAGCTGACCTGGGTGGAGCATCGCCCTTCTTCCCAGCCCAGTGCCACCAGGCGGTGCGTGTCATCGGTGGCTCCGCTGCTGTGGGGGCCAAGCGTCCCGGGGGTCAGGGCTGGTGACGGAGAGGATGCAGAGGGCGGTTGGGACGCCGGTGGAGGGGTGAGATGGAGGGAGGTTTCTGGACGAGATTCACAAGGTCATGTGATGGGCAGGCACGCGACAGCAGTGCCAGCAGATGTGGAGGTCAGGGGGCCAGCTGGCAGGTAGTGGTGACAACAGAAACCCAGGGAAGGCTGAGCAAGGTCTGGACACCCCCACCCCAGAGCTGGCCTGCCCCTTCGAGCCTGCCCAGGAGGACGGCCCCCCACCCCCCGCCCCCTCTGTCTCTCTCGGTCTCTCTCTGCACCTCGAGCTGGCGCGGTCAGCTGGCGCGGTCAGCACTCACATATAAACTTAAACAGCAGGAGAAGGCAAGGTGCTAGCTGAAGCCTAGGCCTGTGCTGGGAGTCTCAGGCACTGGGGGAGGATTTCCTTCTGGAACTGATAAAAATCAAGCTCTCACGAGGGGCACCATCAGGAATGGCTTCAGAAGGAGCATCTGCGGCCACCGTGGCACACAAGGAGCAGCACCGTCCTCCGGCGCTGGCCGGCGGCAAGCCCCTTCCTGAGCAGAGCTCCTGCTCGCCTCGCTCTTCCCGGCTGCTTCTCCGCTGCTTCTCCGCGGCTGCTGCTGTTTCTTCAGGCCTTTTTCCCTGTTCAAATGAGGCTTGTTTGCATAAGCCTTCTAGCCCCTTTTTAGTCAGCCGATGGGCAGGCGATGGGTGGGGGTACAGTCGCACTGAATGCAATCTCCAAGGGACCGTCGTGGCCGGGAGGCCACTTCTTCCAGAGTCTCTCATACAAACCTCCAGCCTAGGCAGATGGAGAGCCCCAGTCCCGGCAGCTCTGCCTCCCTTCTCACGATGTGACTCGAGGGAGGAAGCAGAGCTCAGATTTGCTCCCTGTATCCGGAAACGGCCGGCACTTCTCGAGGTACGGTTCACCACCAGAGCCTGTCTGTGCACAGCTGGCCAGTTCTTCGGAAGAAACAGAAATTGGAAGAGTTGCTGGTGCCATCGCAGCCGTGTCACATGCTGTGCCTTTACCAGAGCGACTGTGTCTGCAGAGCGCCTCCAGGCCTGCTGGCCGCCTGGGCCCCTCCCTAAGGGGTCCCATGCGCACTGCTGCCCTGCCCCTCGTGTTCGCCTGTTGAGAGAGCTGAAGGACTGGGGACAGTGCTGCTTACAGGTTTCAGGAGAGGCCAGTCTGGCGTCTTGAAAGCCACCGCAGTCTCCAGGAGGGGAGCTGGGAGCCAAGGGTGCCGGTGGTGGACGGGAAGGCTGGTTTGGGCTCAGAGTGGGGAAAGGCTTCCTATGGGGCGAGCCAGTCGCGGTACCTGGGAGACGGTGAGCTACAGAACCAGAGGCAGAGTAGGAAGCGGGGAGCAGGAGCGGCCACAGACACAGCGGGGGTCCCCTGACGCGCTGGGAGAGCAGAGCCACATGCTACAGCCACAGTAGACGCACCGACCCCTTAAATCCACAGTCGGGGGCACGTGTCGAGGGCCCTGGGCTGAAGGGGCAGACCCCAGGCCCGGCATGACTGGGGGTGGATTTGCCACATGCCCCGACACCGACACCTGCTCACACGGGACATGTCCCTCCCTTGGGATCGGCCCATTGTCACCTGCACCAGTGGGGCTGGACGTGGGTACCGTGCTACTCAGTGAAGGGGTCCTCCTCTGGTCCTGCCTTTCACCTCCACAACCATCAGGAAGGTCCTGTTGAGCAAAGAATGAGTGGACGGACGGGCGAAGAGTCTTTCCTGCACCTGGGCTCGGGCGGACAGGAGGACACAATTTGACGTTTCACTACCTGCGCGTCCCACTGGTTGACAAGCTCCCAGCCCTGAGGCTGGGGGCCCGGCTCTGCCTGTGCCTCGGTCTCCCTCCCCGCTCCCCAGGTGACACCCTGGGGGTGTCCCACAATTTGGAGCTTCCACATTCCTTCCCAGCAGAACGTGCTGCCGCCCAGGGAGGCTGGCAGACGCATGGCCGCCGGCTCGGGAGCCTCCCGCCTGCTGGGACTCGTCAGGTATGTGTCAGTAATCCGCTGGCCCGGTGGGGCAGGACGAGGCGCTGGCTGGGAGGGCCCCAGGCAGGGCTGTGTAGCCCGGGGCGGGGGGCAGTGGCCCCCGACCCCAGGGGACTGGGAACCCCTCAGCTCAGAAAGCGCCCTGGCCACCAAGAAGTGCCGCCCGTGGATGGAAAGAGTCCAGGTGGCTCCCGGGCAGCCCCTGCTGGTGAGGACAGACTACCTGGTCATCCGTCCACTGAGAGGGGGAAGAGCCCCACACTGGGGTCAGAGCCTGAGGATGGAAGTCTCATCCTGCTGAGGAAGAGGCCCAGGTCAGAAGACCTTCAGGATGGGTCGTGTGCTCGGGAGGCCTTCCCACACCTGGCCCAGCCGGGCCCTGCGTCAGAGACCCCCGCCCCACAAGTCCTCCTGTCCCTCAGGCTGGGCAGAGCCACTGCATCCTGCCTGCTCAGATCACATTCTGTGCCAGCGAAGGACAAGACGGGAGGTGCCTCCCAGCCCAGGTGCAGAGGAGGGAGAAGGAGGGCGAGGCACCAGGAGGAGGCCACAGGGGCCCCCTCGTCCTCCCAGGCGTGACCGGAGGAGCTGCCGTGGGAGGGGCCCCGCCCCAGGGAGGTCAGAGGAGCGATGAGGCCTGGGAGTGGACCCCCAGGTCCAGCCCCCTCCTCAGCCCCCTCCGGCAGCCTTGGCTAGGCCCAGGCCTGAGCACCTTGTTTGACAGGCAGGAGAATCGAGGCCCAGGCAGAGCGAGGCTACAGTGAGCCAATAGAGGCTGGAGCCAGAGCCCACACCCGGGCCCCAGCACCACTGCCCAGCCCTCTCCCTCCGCAGCCTGCGTGGAGGACGATGCAGGTCCCCTGCTTGCACCTGGACCCTCCCTGGGACGTGTGTGAGCATGGAGTCTCGTCCTTGGTGCACAGGTGTTCCGACCTTGCCAAACTGAACCACAAAAGACACCTGGAAGCCTGCCAGCCCCGGAGGCCTGCTAGGGAGCAGCGGCCTCTCTGGAGCAGGACCCCTGGACTACCAAGAGCCCCACACCCACAGGGTGTGAGGAGGCCTGCACCGCAGGGCCTGCCCTGAACTAAGAGCCACCAGAGCCGTGACACCTGGACACTAAATGCACATGAAGCAACAGAAGCTGGAGGCCCTCGGCCCAGAGAGGCCAGTGCTGGCCCAGTTGGGCTGGCCTGCTGCCCGCCTTGAAGTCCTGGGCTGGCCTCCTTCCTCCAGCATGTCACAGCCAGCCTCTCTGCTGTACCCTGGCCAGGTGCCCGGCCTCCAACAGGAGCGAGGGAGGAGGGAAGACCATCATGCTGCGGATCACGGGCGTGGCCCTGTGGCGTGGCCGAGGCACGGGCCTGCGCTCCAGAACGCGTCCGCACGCTCAGAGTCGAAGGCGATGGTCTCCCTTGAAAGCCCGTAGGAGCAAGGGCCGAAGGCCCTGGGCCAGCGAGGGGAGGCGGTGTGAGCACAGGGCAGGCTCCCTCGGGCAGGCTCCCCGCTAGACGGCCTGCTCCCCAAGGCTCCCTCGGGACGCTCAGACGGCCTGCTCCCCAAGGCTCCCTCGGGCAGGCTCAGACGGCCTGCTCCCCAAGGCTCCCTCGGGACGCTCAGACGGCCTGCTCCCCAGGGCTCCCTCGGGCAGGCTCAGACGGCCTGCTCCCCAGGGCTCCCTCGGGCAGGCTCCCCGCTAGACGGCCTGCTCCCCAAGGCTCCCTCGGGCAGGCTCAAACGGCCTGCTCCCCAAGGCTCCCTCGGGACGCTCAGACGGCCTGCTCCCCAGGGCTCCCTCGGGCAGGCTCAGACGGCCTGCTCCCCAGGGCTCCCTCGGGCAGGCTCCCCGCTAGATGGCCTGCTCCCCAAGGCTCCCTCGGGCAGGCTCCCCGCTAGACGGCCTGCTCCCCAAGGCTCCCTCGGGCAGGCTCCTCGCTAGACGGCCTGCTCCCCAGGGCTCCCTCGGGCAGGCTCCCCGCTAGACGGCCTGCTCCCCAAGGCTCCCTCGGGCAGGCTCCTCGCTAGACGGCCTGCTTCCCAGGGCTCCCTCCGGCAGGCTCCCCGCTAGACGGCCTGCTCCCCAAGGCTCCCTCAGGCAGGCTCAGACGGCCTGCTCCCCAGGGCTCCCTCAGGCAGGCTCAGACGGCCTGCTCCCCAGGGCTCTCTCGGGCAGGCTCAGACGGCCTGCTCCCCAGGGCTCCCTCGGGCAGGCTCCCCACTAGACGGCCTGCTCCCCAAGGCTCCCTCGGGCAGGCTCAGACGGCCTGCTCCCCAGGGCTCCCTCGGGCAGGCTCAGACGGCCTGCTCCCCAAGGCTCCCTCGGGCAGGCTCCCCACTAGACGGCCTGCTCCCCAAGGCTCCCTCGGGCAGGCTCAGACGGCCTGCTCCCCAGGGCTCCCTCGGGCAGGCTCAGATGGCCTGCTCCCCAGGGCTCCCTCGGGCAGGCTCCCCGCTAGACGGCCTGCTCCCCAAGGCTCCCTCGGGCAGGCTCAGACGGCCTGCTCCCCAGGGCTCTCTCGGGCAGGCTCAGACGGCCTGCTCCCCAAGGCTCCCTCGGGACGCTCAGACGGCCTGCTCCCCAAGGCTCCCTCGGGCAGGCTCAGACGGCCTGCTCCCCAGGGCTCCCTCGGGCAGGCTCAGACGGCCTGCTCCCCAGGGCTCCCTCGGGCAGGCTCCCCGCTAGACGGCCTGCTCCCCAGGGCTCCCTCGGGCAGGCTCCCCGCTAGACGGTCTGCTCCCCAAGGCTCCCTCGGGACGCTCAGACGGCCTGCTCCCCAGGACTCCCTCGGGACGCTCAGACGGCCTGCTCCCCAAGGCTCCCTCGGGACGCTCAGACGGCCTGCTCCCCAGGACTCCCTCGGGACGCTCAGACGGCCTGCTCCCCAAGGCCTCTGCCCTGTCAAACAACACCTGCCTTTCTGGGACCTTCTCCATGGTGGCCGTGGGATGGCCTAGGCCGCCGGTGCTCAGGACATGGCCACTCGCCCGAGCCTGGCCGTGGCTCCTCCTGCCAGGGGCGCGGCCTCTCAGGCTGATTCCAGATGAAGGCACAGAGCTGTGTGCCACATGGGACACCTGGGTTTGGGGCCTGGGGGACATCGCCTTGTCACGGTGGGACAGTCCAGCTGCTCGGCCGGGGGCAGTGGGCGCAGGGGCTGTGCGCGCCTCCCGAGACGCAGCTGGCTGCGAGGGGACCTGGTGGATTCCTCACAGGGTGAGTCACGCGGCCAGGTGCAGGGAAAGGGTGCAGCAGGGCGGGCCGGCCTCTCGGCTTCTCCCAGGGCTGGGCAGGGCCTCCAGTCCCTCTGTTCCCTCTGTCCCAGAGGCAGGGAGGGACCTCCCTGACCTGGATGGACGGACAGGCAGGACGCGGGGTGTGAGTGGGGAGAGGCTGATTACAGGGTTCCCACCCCCAGTGCTCCCCTGGGCAGGCCAAGGGTGTGGCCTGAGCCGGGACTCCAGGGTCCATCAGTGAGTGACCCCGGGTGAAGCCTCACCCCTGTCTGGACACTGGCCTGCGTCCTCTGAAGCCCTGTGTGAGAGGGTGGTGAAAGAGGAGGGTTCCCAGGAAGCCTGCAGGAGCCGGGCAGGGGCTGGGACGGCCGAGGCTCCAGGCAGGGCTGGCTCGCGCTGGACGGGATGAGACCGCCGGCCTGGCTGCCAGGCCTGTAGGTGTCTCTTAGGGCGACGGCCAGACTTAGGGTCCACTGCCGTGCCCTGCCCACACCTGGTGGCTTTGCTTCCTGCGCTAGCCTGCTCTGCGGCGTCCCCCTGTGTGTGTCCACCTGGCACACCTGGCTCTTTGCAGCACCCGCAGGTCCTCCAGAAGGCGGGGGAGGGTCTCGACGTCCCCACACCCGGCTGCTCCGTGGAGATGGGCTGGAGGGAGCAGGAGGCAGAGGGCAGCCGGGACCCTGTGAGGTCAGACTCAGGGCTGCGCAGGGCGGCACACTCTGCATTTGGACTCAGTCTTTGAAGGTCTCTGGGCTGCCCCCCGCCTCTGACATCTTGGACCATCTGAGCCGTAAGGAGCCTCCGAGTCCAGCCTGTCTCAGCCAGCAGTTACTGCTGTCCTGGGGCCACCGGGGAGGTCCCTGCTCTTGCCCACAGACCTCCCAGCTCAGCTGAGGCTCCAAGAGTCTCAAAGGACACTCCAGAGTAGACCAGCCCTGGGGTGGGGGGAGACCTGACAGTTGGGGGCCACCACCCTTGTTCCCCTCAAGGACTGTCCCAATATGCAAATGGGGCAGGCAGGAGGTGGGCATCCTTGTGCCATTCTATGTCCTCAGCCTGTGGTGGCTGGGGTGCTGCTGAGCCATTCATGTCAGACCTGTTCGCAAGCGTTCTTGTGCAGACCGGGCTTAGTGCATTCTAGGGTCACAGCAGGGCACTGGGGCAGGAGGGCCTCGGGTCCCACGTGCTGGAAGCCCTGTCCTGCTGTCCCAGCCCAACAGCAGGACAGGCTCCAGGCGGCTCTCCAGCTGTCTGCGGGGCTGTGTGCTGGAGGGAGCCACCCACGGAAAGAGGCCTGGGCCATGAGCTCCGTCCAGTAGTCACATGGAGATGGGAAGGGGAGGCAGCTGGGGACAGTCACAAGCGGCAGGAGCAGTGGGCGTTGGAGGGACAATGCAGCACAGCGAGAGTCCCTGTGCCGAGCAGGGCGCCGTGGCCCAGGCGTGGCAGAAGGTGGACGGGTGAGCGGCGGCAGCAAGGGGCAGCGCAGCCTCCGCGACACGCTTCACCCCGCGGTGCCAAGAATCTCAGTGGGTGCTGGGACTCAGGAGGGTTGAAGTCCAGCGTGCGCAGGGAGAAGGCAGGTGGTGAGCCCTGGGCTCCTGCTGCTGCGGACGGGCTCCGAGGCTCCGGGCTGTCGGCATCTGCGGCGCAGGGTCTCGGAGGCCACAGTCAGGTGCCCGTCGGGCTTTGGGGGCGTCCGTCTCCACCCTCAACCTCGCGGTGGGGCAGGGCCTGGCTGTAGGATCCACCCTCCGGTCCTGGAAGGCCGTGGCCCAGGGTCCTCTCAGCTCGTAGCGGTCGCCTGTGGCCCTGGAGTGTGGCCCCTTCCCAGGGCCAGCAGCTGCGAGGTGAAGCCCGGCTTCCGAGGAGGCGCAGAGGGCACACGAGGCCACGGCACTCGCTGTCCCACGTGGATCTTCATCTGCCAAACACCACTGGGGCGTCCTAGGCTGTGCTGGGCCTCGGGACGGGGCAGTTGGGGTCCTGCCAGACGCTGGACTTGCGGAGCTCGGGGATGAGGGCAAGGCAGGGTGCCGTCCACCGTGCAGGCCGGACCCTCCGGGTGCACAGCAGCTGGCCCCGGGGAGCAGCGGGACAGCTGAGGCGGAGGAGGGCCCCGGGCAGCTGGTCTGTGTCCCCGGTCCCACGGCACCTCTCTGCCGAGCCCAGTCAGTCTCTGGTGCCGGGCCACCGAGCAGGACCCCTCCACACCCAAGACAGACAGGAGAGTGACATCGTCTCCACTGCCACCAGACACGGCAGGGTCTCGTCCCCCGCCCTGGGTGGAGGTGGCTGTGGCCACACCGTCACCGGGAGAAGGCAGGCCACCGTGGGGTGGAGCTCACACGTGCCATCGCTTCTCTGAAACTGCGCAGGAACTCAGCCTCGCGTTGGGGAGCAGCGGGGCCCGGCCGGGGGCCCAGGAGCCCGCGTCCCCCTCCTCCTTCTGTACCTGTGCTCCACTTGTCCCCTGGGCCAGCACTTGAGGAGGACACGCCCAGCACCCAGTCCTGGGGTTGTGGGTAGCAGGTGCACTCGCTGGTGTTCATCAAAGGCTGGCGAGCGGCTGGGTCAGGAACTTGAACTTGACGCCCTCGGCCACAAGGCCTTGGACTGGCTCCTGGTAACTGGCTGCTCCCTCTCCACCGGCCCCTCCTTAGTCCTCGGCACTCGTCCCCAGAAGCAGACTTCCTGAGTCTGCTGACCGCCTGGGAGTCCAGGCGGGTTTGATGTCGCATTCTGTGCATCCTGAGGACCTGTGCCGAGAGAGGCTGGGGACACAAGCACTCTGCGCCGTCCTGCGTGGGGCACTTTTCAGCTTGTGAAGGTCTCTGCCACTCAGCGCCACCGACCTAGCCACAGCTCCCCGAGGAGGCCCCTCCAGGCCTTCCCCTGGCCCCTGTGCCAGGCCAGAGCCCCCATGTCCTCCCAGAGGGTGCTGCGGACTTTGCAGGTATCGATTTGTTAGGGACACCTGTGTCTCCCTGGACTAGAAGTCTGTATCCTGGGGACAGTGTGTGGACAGTTTGTACTCCTGTGTGCTGTTTCGCAGGAGAGTGTGCTTTGCACGGTGTTGTTAAGGCCCAGTTGAGATCTGGAGGCTTGGGGAGCCCTGCGGCCCTGTGCCTCTCCCTCATCCCGGGGAGCCCCTCCCAGCTGTCCTCCTGGGATGCCGCGGTGCTGAGCCTCCTTGGTAGCCCCGCTCTCTGCGAAGGAGGAAGGGTCTGGGATGCCTACCTCAAAGGGCCCTGGGGTTTGGGAAGACAGGAGAAGCCTCCCCTCTGGCCTCCCCAGGTCCATGAGGAAGAGCAGAGGGGCCCAGGCGGGGTTGGGGTGCCGAGCAGCCGCTGGCTCTCTGGCTGGGGCCTGCCGGGGCAGTGGGGAGCAGAGCAGCTGCCGCAGCACCCCGAGGGGCTGGGCTGGAGAGCCTGGGGAGCCCCTCTGCCTCCCGGCAGCACCTCCCCACCCGGTGCTGAGCGCCCGGCGAGGTGGGCAGGGTGCCGAGGCCGCAGGCCTGTCCTGTCTGCAGAAGCGGCAGGGCCCAGGGCCGTGCGGGCGGGCCTTCATTGGCTCACCTGCCCCACCCATCATGGGCAGCCCCGGAGCAAGATGTGGCCTCTAGTGTCCAGCAGGGGAAGCCACCTGTCCCTCAGAAGTGGCCACAGCCCAGGAACAGCTAGAAGACAGCTAGAGAGGCGCGTCCTCACCTTCTCTGTCCAAACAGGTCCCGTATCGCCCTTGTCTCCACGCCGACACAACATCCACCGAGAGTTTCCTTCTTGTGGGTGGATGGACAGGTGGACAGACAGGTGGACAGACAGGGGCAGTTGCCCCTTCCCTGATGGCTGTGAGAAGCACAGGGGTTCCACGGGCCTCGGGACTGGGCCACTTCTGAAAAGCTCTCAGACTGGAGCCGACCTACAGACCTTTTCCCCTCAACTTCTTTTTTTTTTTTTTTTTTTTTTCTTTTTGGTGGTGCTGGGGATTGAACCCAGGGCCTTGTGCATGTGAGGCAAGCACGCTACCAACTGAGCTACATCCCCGACCCCCTTCCCCCCACAACTTTCTGTCAGGGAAATCGTCAGACATCCAGAAAAGATGCAGAACCTGAACCCCAAACACTGCGGGTCCACACCCCCATTCCATGCCACCTGGAGCACCCCGGACCCGCCCTCCTCTCTGCTCCATCCTGTCTCCTGTGGCTTCCTGTACACGCCAACCCCTCACCCCACCACATGGGCATGCACATGGCTAACTGGCACGCGTCTTGCCGGTGACGTCACATGTGCCGTATCACCCCACGGAGGGTGGAAGTGAAGCACTGGTCCTGGTGGAGGAGAGGCCCCCCAGGTGACTAGCTCGCCCCAGCTAGACAGAGGCTCTGGACCTGGGTGGTCACCCCCAGCCTCAGCGCACGCACTTGCCCCTGAGGCTCCTCAGCTGGGGCTCCTGGCCCCCAGCCGTGGCCCCCACAGATGGCTCCCTCTGCACCCCTCCTCACCCAGGAGCCTGGCAAGAAGCAGCAGGGCCAGCCAGAGGGAGAGCAGCCGGGCCTGCCCTGTGTGCTGGCCACCCACGACCCCCAGCCACCTGGTCCTCAGGGCCCTCTCCCTGAGCCCTCCATGCACGGCTGAGGCTCAGTCCAACACCTCAGGCTGCCTGTGAGGGCAGAGACCCTGAAGGAAAAGGCACAGCCGGAGTTCAGAGCCCCATCACCACGTCCAGGAGGAGCCCAGGAGGAGGCCAGGAGGGAGGCCAGGAGAAGCCCAGGAGGAGGCCAGGAGGAGGCCAGGAGGGATCCCAGGAGGGAAGCCAGGAGGGGGCCCAGGATGGAGGCCAGGAGGGAGGCCAGGAGGAGCCCAGGAGAGGGCCCAGGAGGGAGCCCAGGATGGAGGCCAGGAGAGGGCCCAGGAGGGAGGCTAGGAGGGAGCCCATGAGGGAGGCCAGGAGGAGGCCAGGAGGGAGGCCAGGAGGAGGCCAGGAGGGAGGCCAGGAGGAGCCCAGGAGAGGGCCCAGGAGGGAGGCCAGGAGGAGCCCAGGAGGGAGGCCAGGAGGAGCCCAGGAGGAGGCCAGGAGGGAGGCCAGGAGGAGCCCAGGAGAGGGCCCAGGAGGAGGCCTAAGTGGTCATCAGGGTGGGGGCATAGAAACTAGGATGGACAGCGTTGGACATCAGGTGATGGAGGTGTGGGTGCTTTGAAGGGAAGCATTACTGAGGTCCAGGGGAGATTTCCCTTAGTTTTAACAGGTAAAGTATCTTGGGACAGGGTGGGTGCCAGTGGACAGCTGGACCAGAGGGAGGGCTGAGGCATGGACGGAGTGGCCAGGGCTTCTCGTGGCTCACTGCTGCAGGAGGTGAGCAGGTGCCCATGGACGGGCCTGATGTGGGTAGTCAGGGCCTCTGGTTCCCAGTGCGGTCAGCCAGAGCACGGGGCGCATGCGGTGCAGCCGCGCCCTCTTCCCTGCCAGTCTCTCCTCTCTGTGCTCTGGGGCGCCTGGCCGGCCCCTCCTCTGTCCCGCTCTTGGGGGCAGGGACCACTGATCCTGGCCCCATGCCACTGCTTCCCGGCCCCTGAGCCAGGGCCCCAGGCAGGAAGCGTACCTTCTGCCAGGCACGAGGGCGCGTGCCTGTGATCCCAGCTGTAGGCCAGCTGAGGCCGGAGGGCTGCAGTCAGCGGTCAGCCTGGCAACTTAGCAGGACCCTGCTTCAAAACAAACATTTTTGAAAGGGCTGGTGCAGGGGCAGCTCAGCCCCACAGCTTGCCCAGCATACAGGAGGCCCTGGGTTAAGGAGAAAGAACGAGGAAAGCTGTCCTTTCGTCCTGCCAAGGGCCACTCAGACCACACCCGGGGCACCCATATGGTTCCCGCAGCATTAGCGTGGACACCAGGGGTTTCCGTGGCCTGTACCAGAGAGGAAACTGTGAGCCACGCCCGCCCCATGTGGGGCAGGTGCACCCTGGGCTGGACCCAAGAGAGAAGCGCAGGAGCAGAGGAGGAAGACCGTGTGACTCTGAGACCAGAGGTGCCACCTAGCCGTGCCAGGGCCAGCCCTCCCAGTCGCACCACGGGGGGGCACGGGGGGACTTGGCAGGTGTTGCCTGTCCGCAGACCCCACAACAGTGGGCTGAAGAGCAAGCGCGACCCACAAGGTCCTGCACACGGGGACCCGTGACACCGTGAGTGGGGCCTGGAGGCAGCGGGTGGGGTGGTAGCCCGATAGGCGGCTGGACGCACTGGAGCCTCTTTCTGTCCCTCCCAACCCCACCCTTCTCCAGAAGGACTTGGAGAGTGTTCCTTTTAGATTGAGGTGCGATTTTGTAGAGCTGGTCAAGCATCTGAGGCTCTGCATCTGCAGAGTTAACTGAGGCTTGAAAAACTGGGGAGAAAATCGCATCTGCCCTGAACAGGAGCAGGTTTTCACACATCCTATTCCCTGAATGATACACTGTAGCAGCTGTTTACACAATGCTACATTGTGTCCGGTATCACTGCAATCTGCAGATGGTTTAAAGCTTTAGGGGGCTGGGCACGGTGGCACGCACGCCTGTAATCCCAGTACTTGGGAGGCTGAGGCAGGAGGATCATGAGTTCAAAGCCAGCCTCAGTAATGGCGAGGCACTTAGCAACTCAGTGAGACCCTGTCTCCAATAAAATACAAAAAAGGGCTGGGGATGTGGCCTAGTGGTCAAGTGCCCCTGAGTTCAATACCTGATACCAAAAAAAAAAAAAAAAAAAAAAAAAAAAAATAAATTAAAAGCTTTAGGGGACAATGTGCCATTTTATGCAAGGGACTTGGGCATCTGCAGATCTTGGTATCCTTGGGAGATCTAGGAACCAGCCCGCACCCTGTGGATGCTGAGGGGTGCTGTTTCTAGAACACACCTCATTGTGTGCACGTCTCGTGTCTTTGGGGTAAAAGGCAAACACGGGCAGCAGTGGGCTTTGTGTGGCTCGTGCCCTGATCACACCCCTGCTCAGGAAGCTGGTCTTCTCCTGCTGGGCCCTAAGGCGCCCTCTCTAGGAAGCCCCTGCGCGCGCGAACCTGGGGCCACCTGCTCTGGGGTCCACCCCAAGGCCCCTAGTGCCAGCGATTCTAGTCTCTGCATTCTCCAAAGGCTCTGGGGGCCTCCACCTGTGTCCTAATGTGACCGGATGCCTGCATTCCCAAAGGGTAGGCGTAGGGACCCGTCCCTTACCGGCCACATCTCGTCAGGTTGTTCTGCGCTGTCTCAGGGTCACGATGGTCAGGGCCTGGCTTCTCCTTGGCGTCAGGTTGCCTTTACAGAAGAAGTGTCCTGCCCCTCAGTGCACGCGTGCCCCCAGACAAAGGGTCTGCCTGTGCCCCAGGGCAGGCCGCCACCTGCTGCCTTCTGCTGGACCTGACGCCTGTCCTCCTTGCTAGGTCGCTGGCCGTCGGGCCGCAGTACTCCTCTCTGAGCACGCACCCCACCCTCTGTGCCAGCATCCCGGGCCTGGTGCCCAAGCAGCTGCGCTTCTGCAGGAACTACGTGGAGATCATGCCCAGCGTGGCTGCGGGCGTCAAGCTGGGCATCCAGGAGTGCCAGCACCAGTTCCGTGGCCGCCGCTGGAACTGCACCACTGTGGACGACAGCCTGGCCATCTTCGGGCCCGTGCTCGACAAAGGTACCTGCCCCGCCCCGCGTGTCCTCTCGGGGCCTTGGCAGCCTGTGGGGGAGGGGCGGCTGGCCTGGGGCGCGCAGATGCAGGGTCCCTGGCGTGCCTCCTCCTCCCTCCCCAGGAAAGTGGACAGCTCTCCAGGAGACAGGGCTTCTAGGAGAAAACCCCAGGAAGGAGAGGAGCTGGGGCTGCGGGTTGGTCCAGGGAAGAGAGGACGGTGGGAGGGCTGGGTGTCGGTTAGCTGCTGCCAAAGAGCAAATCAACCTCTAATGCAGTGGTTAGAGCAATGATCACCACGTGCCGTCCTGGCCCTGCTGGTCAGGGGCGCAGCTGCCCGCGTCCACATGAGGCCAGCCCCGCTGGACTCCACGAAAGGCCTTGTTGACAGGGGGCTTCTCAACAGCCTGGGGCCTGGGTCTCAGGCAGATACAGGGAGAGAGACGGGAAGAGACAGAGGCACAGAAACGGAGGTGAGGACGGGGCAGAGGCAGAGAGAAACAGAGACTGAGTCGAGGACTAGGAGACAGAGACAGGTAGGGAGACAGAGACAGAGACGCAGCCAGGGACAGAGGGAAGCAGAGACACTGACAGGGAGACAAAGGCGCAGAGCGACGGAGAGGGGACCGTGGGAGAGAGAACACGCACAAAGGAAGCTTTTGTGGCTTTGGAAAAAAAAAAAAACTGAGGAAAATCGTAAGATTGGAATCACTTTTTTTTTTTTAATTTTTTTAAAAAATATTTTTTATATATTTGCTTTTAGTTGTACACAATGCATTTTATTCAGTGCGTGTTATTTGTACGTGGTGCTGAGGGTCGAACCCGGGTCGCCCACGTGCTAGGCGAGCGCTCCACCGCTGAGCCCCAATCCCAGCCCAGATTGGATCACTTTTAATCACACGATTCTGGTGCACTAGCACATTCACAGCATCGTGTGGCCGCAACCTCTAGGAACGTCCATCACCTAAGGAAACCCAGCCCACGAGTGGCCCCTCCGGGTCCTCTTTCCCCAGCCTGTGGCCACTGGCCCGCTGCCTGTGCCTGTGGCCATTCCTACAGCACGATCACTCACGGTGTGGCTCCTGTGGCCAGCTTCTCCCCGAGCGTGGTGTTCCAGGGGACGCCTGCGAGCACGTCGGCACTGTGCTGCTCTCCCTGCGAGGACATGCCACAGCGTCCACCCCTCCCCACTGGTGGACACCAGGGCTGTTCCACCTTCTGACTACGTGAACAGTGCTGCTGAGGACACTCTTGGGCAAGCATTTCTTTGAATGCCTGTCTTTGAATCTTTGGGGAATGAATAGGAGTGGGCCTTGCTGGGTCACGTGCCGAGTCTGCGCTTAGCTTTTCGAGGAACTGCGCAATGCAGTCCACAGTACCTGAGCCGTCGTGCATTCCCACCAGCAGTGCCCGAGAATGCGTCCTCAGCACGCTCGGTTTTGCTTGTGAGCCGTTGTGGCGTGTGTGTGAGGCATCTGGCTGTGTTTTAGGCACACACGCCAATGGTGATGGTGGCAGGCATCTTCCCGGGGCCTACTGGTCTTCCTCATGTCGTCGCGTTTGAAGAATTGTCTGTTCAAGTCCTTGGTCCATTTTTTAATTGAATTGTTTGTCTTCTTATCATTGAGTTATATGTGCTTTTTACACATTCTGGGTACTAGACATGTATCAGATACGTGATTTGCAGGTATTTCCTACTGTGTGTCACTTTTGTGACAGACCGCTGGTGAAGTCCAGTTGACTTAGATGTCACGCACTTCCTCAGCCCGACTCGCACAGACGCGCAGCTGTGCTTTCTCTCTGACCTTCAGGCCAGGTGAGGGAGCGGCTTTGAGCTTCTTTATGCATTTGCTGTCGAGCGGGGATGCAGTCACACTGTGAACCCTGTCATTCTAGTCCCTTCTCTCCCTCAGGATGATCTTGACACCCTGGTCAAGAATCAGTCGGCCAATCCCCTTCTGTTGGTGTATGTGCCTATGTCCTTGTGAATACCACACGATCTTGATGGCTGTGGCTCTGGAGGACGCGTTGGGCAATGTGTGTCCCAGCTTTGGGTTTCTCTTCCAGAATCATTGTGGCTGTTTGGGGCCCCTTGTAATTCTATTCTCCCCACTTGTTGTTGTTGTTAATGTATTATAGTTGTACGTGCTGATGGGATTTTTTATTGTATATACATACGTGCATACAACATGACAATGTAATATGGCCAATGTCATCCTCCCTTGCAATTCTATACAAAAATTTAGATCAGCTTTTCTATTGCTGCAGAAGGTCAGTTGAGCTTCTGGTGGGATTGCAGCGGAGCTGTGGGCTGCTTGGGAGCCCCTGCCCTGCCGACCACACCATGTCTCCCCTCAGAGCGCAGGAGGGCAAGCTCTCTGTGCCTAGTGGTGTGCTGTGGCTTTCGGGACACAGGGCTCACAGCTCTGTGGTTAATACATTCCCAAGTGTTTGGTTCTCTCTGTGCTATTGTAAATGGAGTTGCTTCCTCAATCTCCTTTCCAGGTTGTTCATTACTGATCTTTAGAGATACATTTTGTCAGGTGCCGTGGTGCGCACCTGTAATCTCAGCAACTTGGGAGACTGAGGCAGGAAGATCAAAGTTCAAGGCCAGCCTTAGCAAGACCCTCAAAATAAAGGGTTGAAAGGGCTGGGGATGTAGCTCAATGGCAGAGTGTCCCTGGGTTCAATCCCAGTACCCCCAAAAAAGTTTTTGTGTTTTGATCCTGTATCCTGGAATTTTGATTATCGGCACTGTGAAGGGTGTGTGTGTGTGTGTGTGTGTGTGTGTGTGTGTGTGTCTGTGTGTCTGTGTGTGTTCACTCCTTGGGATCCTCTAGTGACAGGTGGAAGAGAGGCGGGATTACTGTCCCTTTACCTCTTTCCCTGACCTAACTCCTCTGGCTCGGACCTCCAGGGCCCTGCTGAGCAGAGGTGGTGAGAGTGGTGGCCTGCCTGGTCCCCCGGGCCGGAGGCCTTCAGCCTTCACGCTGCAGGTCCCCACAGGGCTTCAGCACGTCGCCAGGTGGCAGAGGTGCCTGCACGTCACTCTCGATGTTTTTGAGGAAAACCCTTGTGCAGCCACTGCTCTGCCCTGACGGAGCTCGGAATCCCGCAAAGCAGCGTCTTGCCCAGACAGATGCAAGGCCCACTGTGGGATGCGGGCCGCCGCTCGTCCCAAGACCTCCCTTGTGCCAGGCCCGCCCACCAGGCCCAGCCACCTCTGCTGGGCGCTGCGCACCTCGGGCCATCCAGAGACCCGGCTGTGGCTCTTGCTTCTCCGCGGCTCTTGGAGCTTCCTGGGTCCCCAGGTGGGGGTGGGGGACCACAGGCCCCACTGCTCGATGGCTATAGGCCACCATGGGGAAAGCAGCCGCGTAGCCGGCTCCTGAAGGGGCCATCGCCCCCTGGGGCAGGGCCCAGGAGCACGCTGTCCGTGGAGGCACCCAGGTGATGGCAGGAGGGAGGAGCTGGCAGAGGCCAGGTCGTGTGGGAAGGGCCCGCCAGCCCCCAGCACGGCCACGGCTGCCGCCCCCGCCCGTCTCCGCAGCCCCTCTCCTCTGGCTTCCTGGGCTTGCGCCCACAGCCCCAGCCTCCCGCCGCTCAGGTCAGTCACCTCGGGCTCCCGATGAGCCTCTAGGCCCAGAGCCCCTCGGCAAGACCCCAGCCTCGATCCAGAGCCTGGCACTTCCCACCATGCCCCCCCACCACCGAGACCCCAGCCACTGCAGGCCCTCCCGTGGACCCCTCGGCCGTGCCCCGTGACCAAGAGAGCTGGTGTCCCTCCCTTGACAGCCAGGCCATGCTCCCTGCCTGTGTCCTCAGCCCCCGTCCCTGCAATGCACAGAATGTGTCTGTCCCCCGCATTCCTAGGCCCCTGCCCAGGCCCCAGGGTCAGGAGTAAGGGCTCTGGGAGATGATGAGGCCACGAGATGGGGCCTTGTGATGGGGTCAGTGTCCCGATGGAGGGACCCCAGGGAGCCTCTGCCCTCCGCCATGTGAGGTCACAGCAGGGTGGGTGACCGCGGACCAGAGCAGCCCTCACCAGGCAGGAACCTGCCGCGCTGGGACCCTGGGCCCCGAGCTGGGGCAGCACGTCTGTGTGTCACACCACGGGGCCAGGGTCTGCCCGGCACCGAGGGGCTGAGACCTCCCTGGCCCGTCCACTGGGGCCTCCTGCTGCTCCTCAGGCTCAGGCAGGTGCACTCTGAGCCCCACGGGGGGCGGCTGCCCGAGCCCTCTCCCCTCCGCCTGCCACGGGTCCCTGTGCTGCAGGCCTCAGCCTCAGAGCGCCCCAACCCCAGGGTTCTCCCCCGGCCCGGCTTCACAGCCCGCAGTGCCCGCCGTCGTGCGCCCCCAACCCCGGGGTTCTCCCCCGGCCCGGCTTCACAGCCCGCAGTGCCCGCCGTCGTGCGCCCCCAACCCCGGGGTTCTCCCCCGGCCCGGCTTCACAGCCCGCAGTGCCCGCCGTCGTGCGCCCCCAACCCCGGGGTTCTCCCCCGGCCCGGCTTCACAGCCCGCAGTGCCCGCCGTCGTGTGCCCCCAACCCCGGGGTTCTCCCTGGCCCGGCTTCACAGCCCACAGTGCCCGCCGCTGACTTGGCACCAGCTGGGTGAGTGCGGACCCCACAGGCAGCAGGTGGCCTTGCCTCAGTCTGCTGGTGAGCCGTGGACGCGCCCTTCTCTGGAGCTGCTGGCACGCCTCGGAACTGCGCTGCAGGGCTGGACAGTTTTCCTGTGTGGCCAGGCCACACTGCTGGCCCGCTCAGCTGTCCGTGGACACTTGGTCGTTCTCTCTTCTCACCTGCTGTGAACAACGCCACTCTGTGGGTGCACGCTTCCAGTGCCCTGGGGAGCACGGCCGGGGCAGCGTTGCTGGCCACGGGGACCCTGGCATTGGAGGAGCAGCTGACCGTCTGCCCAGCGTCTGCGTCCTTCCGCCTTCCGTGGGCCAGGTCCTGGGCGCGGACCTCCCGCCATCTCACCAGCACTCGGCCTCTCTGGCTTTTGCTCCGCTCGAGCACCCGCTCCGTGAGCAGGGGGTGTCGGGGTTTCCCCTGGATTTCCCGGAGGCCCGAGGATGTGCTCATTAGCCACCAAGTGTCCTCTTTGGAGAAATGTCTGCTCAGTTCTCCCGCCCTCCTTTTGGTGGCGTTGTCTTTTTGCTTGGCGTTCGCACAGTCCTTGTACAGTCTGCGTGCAGATCCACTATCCAGGAGCGACCTGCGCGTGTCTCCCTCGTTCTGTGGGCTGTCTTTTCACTCTCTTGAGGGTTTCCTTTGAAGTACAAAAATTTTCAATTTTGATGAAGTCAATTCATCTTTTTCTTTGGTTGCTTGATTTGGGGCGCCACTGCCTAATCCAAGGTCAAAAAATTTTACTCTCCTTAAGTTTTCTTGCAAGAATCATTTGAGTCTCTGATCTGTGTTGAGCTGATTTTTTTGTGTATAGTGTGAGGCATGGATTTTCCTTTCCATGTGAAAATCCAGCTGTTCCAGCCCCATTTGCTGCAGGGACTCCCCCGCTCCCACACTCCATCCCCGGTGGTCTGGGCACCTTGTCAAAGCTGAACTACCCTGATTCATGGGTGGCCTCTTCTGTTCCACTGGTCTTTCTGCCTGGCTCTACACTGGTGCTGTACTGCTTTGATAGCTGTAGCTCTGTAGCATGTTTTGAAGTCAGAAAGTGTGAGGCCTCCAACTTTGGTGTTTTTTTTTTCAAGATTGTTTTGGCTATTTGAGGCCTCTGACAGTTCTGCATGAATGTTAGAATCAACTTATCAGTTTTAGCAAAAGACTGGATTTTTAGGGATTGTGGGATCTGCAGGTCAGTTGGGGAGTATTGCCATATCGACAGCATTAAGTCTTTTGATCCAGGAACACAGAATCTTTCCATTGACATTGGTCTTAATTTCTTCCAATGTGGCACAGTTTTGTTCTTCTTTTATTAAATCCATTCCCAACTACCATATTCTTTTTTTTTTTTTTTTTTTTTTTTTTTTTGGTAATGGGGATTGAACTCAGGGGCACTCAACCACTGGGCCACATCCCCAATCTTTTTCTGCATTTTATTAGAGACAGGGTCTCACTGAGTTGCTAAGTGCCTCACCATTGCTGAGGCTGGCTTTGAACTCACGATCCTTCTGCCTCAGCCCCCCAAGTGCTGGGATTACAGGTGTGCGCCACCACACCTGGCAACATATTCATCTTGATGCTGTCATAAATGTCTTGTTTTCTTCATCTCCTGTTCAGATTCTGCCTTCCTGGTGTGTGGTGTTTGTTTTGGGGATTTTGTTTGTTGTTTGTTTGCAGATTTGGACATTGAACCCAGGGTCTTGTAGATGGTAGGCAAGTGCTCTACCACTGAGCTACCCTCTCGGTCCTTCATATTTCCTTCTGAGACAGGGCCTCACTAAGTTTCCCAGGCTGGCCTTGACTGGTGATCCTCCTGCCCTCAGCCTCCTGAGTTGCTGGGATCACAGGTGTTCACTACACCACAGGGGCTCTGTAACCTGGCTGAAGTTTTTTTGCAGATATCTTTTTTGTACATGAGAGGGCTTTACCTCTTCCTCCCCATCCAGGTTCCTTTTATTCTTTTTCTTGCTACTTGCCCTGGCAAGGCCTCCCAAACGGTAGAGATGGAGCATGCCTGTTTCCCTCCAAATTGCAGAAGGTCCAGCTGCTCACCATTGGGCACCACGTCAGCTGCAGGCCCATCTAGGTGTGAAAACCTGTCCTTACAGGTAAAGAGGGAAAACAGGAGAGTTTTATTATAATGCATCATTCAATTCTTACAGTGCCCAAACCTGTAAGGCTTATCAAAAAGTTTAAAAATCTGTCAGCACACAATGAGAAAACCAAGGCACTGTGGCCACATGGGTCTCCAGCCTCAGTGGCTTGGCTGCAAAGTCTTCAAACAGAGGGTGGGGCAGGGTGCCGGGTGTGGCTCAGGCCTTGTGGAGCTAGCGGGGCCTGCCTGGAGGGCAGGACAGTTGCTGTGGAGGCCAGGAGTGGCTAGGACTCCTGAGGCCCCCACCTCACCCCAAGTTCGTTTGGGGAGAGGGTGACGGGTCTGCGGGTCACTGAAGATCTCTCAAAGGGCCTGAATAGAGGCAGCAGGCTCCCCCAGGCCAAGCAGCCCCTGCAGGGGTCTGGTCCTGCCCTAACAAGCAGACAGGCATGCTGGCTTCTGGCCAGCACTGGAGGACCCCCTGACCCTCGCGTCCATTCCTTCACTGCCAGCAGTGGCTGTGAGCGGCACCTGGACTGTCTAGCTTGGACAGCCCACCACCCTCTCCCCACCAGTGCAGCCACTGTCCTGCCGCGGGGTGGGAGCGGCTGCGGTCCCCTCTGCAGACATGCCTGAGTCCCCAGTGAGCAGCTCTCCCTCTCCCCTCCTGCCCCCTCCTCTCAGGCCCCCTCCCCTCTCCTTGTTCTTCTCTCAGACTGCCTTGCCCTCCTCCTTTTCCACTGGATAAGCAGAGAACCCTCACTGCTCCGTCTAAATAGGAAAGAGGATGCCTGGGATTAAAGGGCAGGATTCCTAGTGGGCCCTCCAGGTGCCCCAGAGAGAGGCCAGCCAGGGCAGCCATTGTGGAGGCCCGCCCTCCCCAGCCTCAGAGGCTCAGCTTGGCTCACAGTAATCAATCTGATTGGATTAGGGTCAGGGTGACCCTAATCATGTCAAAGGTCACCCCGGCTTTGTGGCAGACACCACAGGGATGCCTGGTCACCCTGCTGAGGCGGCCTCAGTTGAACAGAGTTTAACATCGACCAACCTGTGAGAGGGGCCAGCCTCGTGCAAGTGTGCGTGTGAGAGTGCACTGTGTGTACCTGTGTACCATGTGTGTGAGTGTGCACATGTATGTGTGCACTGGTTTGTACGAGTGTCCTCTGTGGGCATGTGTCAACATGCATGTGCATCTGTGCATGTGTGAACAATGTGTGTGCATTGCACATGTGTGCACTGTGTTCTTGTGTGGGGAGTGTCAGCATGCATGGGCACGCGTGTGGCTGTGCTTGTGTGTGAATGTGTGTGTTATGTGGAGGCGTGCCACTGTGTGCATGCACGCATTCACAAGTGTGTCTGCACTGTGGTAGTTTGTGGCAATGGGAAGGAAGGCCACGCATGCCTTCTGCTTCTAGTCCCATCTGCCTCCGTCTGTCTGGCCTGGGACCGCAGGCCAGGCCCACCAGACAGCTTTGGTAGCACCTGTGCCTGGGACATGGGGTTCAGCCACAGAAGCTGGGCTGGGCGGGCTCTGAACAGTTCTCGCTTCCTCAACCCAAGCTACCTGTGGGCAGAAAAGCATGTGAAGAATTTTGAGGGCCTGGAGACTGGTGCAGCTTATCTGTTCCCCAGGCAGCCCTGGGCACCTGGAGGGCCTGAGCCAGCTGACACCCTCTCTTGACCTCTGGTGAGGTGAGGCCAGTAGGAGGCTGTAAGCACGGAGGCCTGGCAGGGCCGTCCAGGGGAGGCTGGTCAGACTCAGGGCCTGGGACCACAGGACGGCCGTCAGAAGAGCAGCGGGCATTCCTGGGAGACCAGAGGGAAGAGCAGTGGACGTGGCTGCCCAGCAGGTGTGGGTGGCATGTGGCTTTGCGGGGAGCCAGTCTTTGTCTAGTCTGGGTGAGCCCTTTGCGCCTCAGAGAAGAATCACAGGGCCTGTGGGGGGCGAGCTCTGATGCCCCAGGGCCCCTGGATGCTGGCCCCAGGTCGCACCCACCTGACGTGAGCTGCTCCCAGGAGGCCCCTGAGCCCAGGCCCGGCCAGGCGGCCCCCTCCTGGTGGAGGGGCCTGACAGGGCTTGCCTCTTGGCAGCCACCTTGGGGGCGATTCTCACTTGTCTCCAGCAGCCCCTGGGCTCCCTGCGGGCAGAGGCAGCCCTTCCTCACTGTGGGGTTCCTGCTGGACCCCACCCACTGGGACAGTCTCCAGCCCGCACGTCCTGCCTCCTGCTGAGTGCTGGCTGACCCCACTCAGAGCACTGCGTGGTCAGATGCCTGTGGGTTCCTCAAGCCCCAGGGGCCGCAGAGGTGGGGTTTATGGGTGTCAGGTTCTCAGAATGTGCCCTTGGTCAGCCCAGAGACAGACCCCCATGTCTCCCAGACTTACACCCTGCTTTCCTTAGGGTTGAGCACGAGGGGCAGCCCAGCCTTGCTCCCTCCAGGGCAAAGTCCCTTCCTGACGACTGTCCCCCACATCCGGAGGAGCCCCTCAGGGGGTGGTCCCTGCACCGCCCTGTGTGTCCACAGCCTACCCAGAGTCCACAGGGGAGGGGTCGCTGGCCCAGCCTGTGAGCCTGCTGCCCAGGCAGGGACCAAGGGCAGCTCTTTAGGGAACCGGCATCCCCAAATCCAGGTTGCGACCCCTGACCCCTCCCATCCGAAAGTGTTGCCATTCACGGCGCACTGGGGGCGGGGGCTCGCTGGCTCGGGCCTCTCCGGTATATCATTAACTCTCCGCAGTGGGAGGGGGACCCCGGCCGACGCCCCGCCGCGCCCGGCTCTGAGCACAATGTCCCCGCGACGACGACAAGATTAAGCACAAGGGAAAAGTGAAAATGCTGTTGGCGATTCACACGCCCTTCGGGGTGTTGAATTAGAGCGGCTGAATAGGGATTTCCCCCGCGCCGCCGGCCCGGCGGGCAGCGCATACTTCCAGGTTGCTATGACTGGCCGCGGACCGCCTAATCACCGGCCAGGGGGGGAAATTCATATAAAATATCGCCGGCCATTGTGGGCCTAACGCGGCGTGACAGTGCGGCACAAAGCCGGATTCATCAGCCCCAGCGGGTCAGCAAGGCGTCCGGCCGCGCGGGGCCGCCGGGCGGTGTCAGGGGCCGCGGCCACGCTGGGCGCGGGCGCATTCCGCTCTCAGGTGGCTCCGGGGCCTTTTGTGCCGCCTATGATTACCAAATGCCACCGCGACACCCCCTCCGGGCCGCCAGGCTCCTCAGCGGCCTGGAGAGGGGCCGCGGGAAGGAGGGAAGGTGGGCAGCTTGGAGGAGAGGCGCCGGGGCGTCGGCCGCCAGCGCGCACCCGCTGGGCCACCCGCCTGCGCCCTCTGCCTGGCTAGCTGGAGTACTAGCCCGGGAAGGGGTGCCCACGTTGGGACTTCTGGAAGCCCACGAGCCCTCCCCACCGAGATGGGAAGGATGGATTGATTGCCTTGGGGGTCGGGGGTCCTTCCAAGTGACCTAGGGTTGGAGCAGGCAGGACCATGTCCAGAGTGGCCCGGACTAAGTATTATTGTGGCCCAAAGATGGACTCCAGTGCTGAGTCCTCCCGTCCCAGCTCAGAGTGAACCCCCAGACAGGACCCTGGTGGAGACTGAGAGCTGGAGGAAGAGGCTTGGTGCGTTTGGGGCCCCCAGTGCCCACCTGACCCTTGCGTGTGCCGGCCGAGAAATGGGGTGTTGTGAAGTGCTGGTGCGCATGGATGAGGTTGCTGTGTTCTCTGTGACCGTCTGCCAGGGCGTCCCCAAGGCCCGTCCCTGTATACTGGCAGCTTCAACAGGGGTATGTCCGGTGCTCCAAGCATTCTGAGGAGGAGGACTCAGAGAGGACTCTGTCTCTGCAGGCTGTGGTGGGTTTGGAGCGTCCCTGCACCTGCTCATAACGGACTCTCAGCTCCTAGCTCAGTGGATGGATGGATGATGGATGGTAGTGGATGAGTGGATGACGGTTGGGTGAATGGAATCTGGAAGACAAAATGGATAGGATCGATGAAGGACGGGTGGAGGTGGGTGGGTGGAGGGAGGGTAGCTAGGTGAGCGGAAGCTGGAGGACAGGATGAACGGGCAATGGAAGGAGAATGCGCAGGTGGATGGCTGGTTGGATGGAAGGTAGACAGGTGGGTGGACGGGTGGATGAATGGATAAATCCATGGATGGTGGATGGATGGAACAGATGGTGAGTGAATGATAGATGGGTATGGACTGATGGATGGTGAACGGTGGATGATGGGTGGATGGGTGGGTGTGTGGATAAAAGAATGGGAAGAAGGAAGGAACTGATACTTTGCTTGAACTTGGTAATTGCTAAATGAAACCACAGCAAGTGCTGGAGGGAGGTGATTTCCCCAGGTGTCCTTCACCTCTCTTGGGAGCAATTTCACCACATATTTCCCTTATTTCTTCCTTTCCCTACACCTGACCATAGAGTAGGAAGTCTTGGGTAATAACAGAACAAGCTCTCTACAGCCTGAAAAGTTCACCCGGGCTCTGCCCTGGGTGACTTGGCCAAATGGTCAGCATTAGTCTAAGTGCCCTGGTCCCTCAGCCCACAGCCTCTCCCCCTCCTCCTTTGACTTCGAGCGGCCCATTTGAAATAAGGCATTTTACCTCAGACTGGAAAGGTCCTCCGCTCTCTGGAGTGATGCCGGATGGCTTCACTCCCACCACACCCACCCACAGGGCCTCTGTTGTGTCAACAGAAGCAGAAATTTCTAACAAAGGTGTTATTTGTGGCCAAGAACTTGGCTGCGATGAAGGCAGCTGCCTTGCCTCCTCAGGGACCTGGGGAAGCCTTGTCCCCAGCAACTCCAGGAAGGAGATTACTCTGGACCCGTTCATTGACAACCTGCTTATTGCAGCACCCTGAGGAAATCTGATAATAGCAACACTCTTTCCAGGAACTCACACTCCTCCCAGACACACCCGTGCATTCTGCCCCCACCTCAGAGGGCTGCCAGCCCCTAGACCCCTGGTGAAATCAGCCCAGTCCCTGTGCCGTGCAATGTCACCTGGGGCCATTCTTCTGGGCAGCCTCGGGCATTTTCTAACTTTTACCTTTGACAGAGTCCTAGACTTGTAGATGCTTTGCAGGAGGCACCCCAGGAGTCCCGGTGCCCTCCTCGGGCTCCCATAGTGCTGACGCGGTCCAACCACGACTCCAGTCTACCAAGTAAGCCTGGCTTGACTCAGGCCTCGCTGCTTTTCTACTGCCTCCCTTTTCTGTCTCCAAATCCCATCTCAGGTCCTTCGTTGCTTTTCGTCCCCACATTGCTCAGGCTCCTCTGCCCTTCCCCCCTCCATCCTGACCCTGGGACCACTGAGGACGTGACCAGGTGTTTTTAGGGAGACCCTTGATTTCAGTTCTCGGAGGTCTTCTTGTGGTTAGATGCAGGCTGTGCACCTAGGCGAGAGTACCTTGAAGGTGCCCGCAGAGTCACGTGTTGCTGGGATGCTGATGCCACCCCTTGCTTAAGGTGGCGTCTGCTGGGTCTCCTGCACACAGCCACAGGTCTCTCTGTGATCCACCAGTGTCTTGGGGAACTGCTTGGGGACTGGTGACCTCAGGACACACCATCTCTCACCTATGGCCTGCAGCTCTGTGACAGCCTTGCAGCGGGGTTTCTGTTCCCGTGGTCTGGACCTGTCTGCAGAGCCCTGGCCTCTCATTTCTCCTCAGCCAGTTGGAGGCCAATTTCAGGCTTCCTCAGTTTGGCCAGCCTGACTTTTTCTGGAAGGAACCCCACCTCATTTGAGATCAGAGGGAACTGAGGCTCAGCAGAGAGAACTTCTCAATTTGCTGGTGACAGCCAAGCAAGAATGAGGTCCCTTCCCTGGTCCTAAGTCCTGAGCTTCACCCTGCGTGCCCTTGCCCTCAAGTGCATCTGGGCCTGC
Source organism: Tamias sibiricus (assembly GCA_025594165.1). Lineage (NCBI taxonomy): Eukaryota > Metazoa > Chordata > Mammalia > Rodentia > Sciuridae > Tamias > Tamias sibiricus. Next base: position 136,715 of record CM046662.1, on the reverse strand, counting down.
GCTGCTTGCCTGAGTTCTGATAAGCAGGGACCTCCTGCCCTCGCCCTGGGCAGGGCAGGGAAGGCCTAGAGAGCTCTGGTCCCGGGTTCTCCTCTCTCCGGGTCTGTTCAGAAGACAGAGAGGGGCAGGAGGCAGGGGCTAGCTGGAGACCACTCCTGCAACAACGGCGATGTTCTTATCGGGGTCAGGGCATTCAGGGATTGGAGTGTCAGCCTGGAGAAGTCCCCAAAACCTGGAGTGAGAGAGGGCAGGTGGAGAAGCAGAGTGTGCTTGTCCAGGAGGTCAGTCAGACGCTGCCTCTGGGCTGCTCTGGGAGGGGCAGCCAGGAAAGCTAAGTTGCAAAAGCCACCAGGCCACCTGCTCAGAGTCCCTAACCCAGGCTCAGAAACAGCAGGGAAGGGTAGGCCAGTCCAGGAGGGTTAAGAAGAAAGGATGCCCAACCACCCCCAGGGAGGGAGCATCTCAGGTGAAAGATAGGAAAAGGCCAGGTGTGGTAGCCAGGCCTATAATCCCAGAGACTCTGGAGGCCAGGACAGGAGGATCACAAGTTCAAGGCCAGCCTGGGTAACTTAGCAAGACCCTGTCTCAAAAATAAAAAAGGCTGGGGGTGTAGCTTAGTAGTAGAACACCCCTGGGTTTAATCCCCTGTACCACAAACAGCTGACTAAATAAATAAAATAAGATAAAATTTTTAGAAATAAGCAGAACAAGGATGGGGCTGTGTAGAATGGAGGCAAGAGGGAAGTGGCTGGTGTCTGGCCCACTTGGGGCCTGAGAAAGGCCACTCCAGGCCTGTTTGTGAACCGAGGGTTCAAATGAAGAAAGCAGAATAGGGGGACCTTGGGGAGGTATGAGGAAGTGGCCACCTGGCAGGGGGACTGTCCTGGGTCCACCCAAGGACCTGGGTGCCTCAGAGCAGCAGGGGCTGGCCTGCTGAGGTAGGCGCGCTGCTCACCCCAGGGCTCCTGCCCTTTCCTCTGGCCCCACGGACTTTGAGTAGCCTTGTTCTCCAAACTGGAAATGAAAGGTGAGCCAGGCACAGTCCCTGCCCCAGGAAGTGTCCAGGCTGGGGACACACCACAGGAGCAGCGCAGGTCAGCTGAGGAGCAGCAGGCGCTAGTGTGGGCAGGACCCCCATCTGGGAGACCCGGAGGCCTTCGGGGGCCTACCAGCTGCAGGCAACACCCAGGACCCTGGCTGCTGCCCCGTAGAATAAGACTGTGGCCAGCAGAGCCTGAGCCAGGGAAGGACGGGTAGCAGCACCTGGGGGAAAGCAGGTCAGGCAAGGGGTGGCCATGCAGGCCTCTGGGAGGGCCTCAGACACAGAATTGTCTGTGTGGTGTGCGGGGTGTGTGTGTGTGTGCATGCGCGTGTGTGTGTCAGAGGAGTTACATGGAACTGGGGATGCCAAGCCCCTTAGGAAACTCTTTGGGCCCAGGTGGGAGACAGACTCTCAGAGGAGGGCCTGGAAGGGTAGACTGGGCTGGAGGCCCTAGGGCCCAGGTGGGAAAGTGAAGAGTTCCTCTCTGGGCTCCTGGCTGGATGCAGGGGCTGTCCAGGCTCTGGGTAGAGCCCTGGGGAGGGGACAGAGCAGCTGGGGCCTGCAAAGGGTCATCTGGGGAGTGTGGGGAAATCCATAGAAAGGGTCACCAGAGTCACCCAGAGGACGCCCGGGGAGGCTGTGACTAGTCAGCCAGGGGAACAGTGGCATGAAGCCACCACCCCCAAACACTTTCCACTCTGTGAATCCTCAGGTCGGGAGGAAGTATGCTTTGGGTGGGGCTGCGTGGACGTGTGGGGAGCCTTGCAGTGTGGGGGTGCCTGCGCACTGTTCCCTGCCCTGCCTGCCTGGGCTTTGGGGCACGTGGAGCTGCCGGGGCTGCCTCTCAGGACTGAGCTGCAGAAGGGGGTGGGAGCAGGCCTGCCTGCCCTGGGACAGAGCCCTGGGTGTCCAGGTGGGATTAAGGCGGCCACAGCCTTCCAACCCCAAAGGGCCTCTGGGAGCCTCTGCCCAGGAGGGCTCCGTGACTTTCCCCTGAACACGAGGCCTGCCCAAGAGACCCTCACACCCTTCCTGTCCCACTGAGGGAGGTATCCTGCTCTCTTCTTCCTCCTGACAGCCCAGGGCATCAAGGAGAGAGAGAGAAGGAAAGATGGGCTCAAGACCCCCCAGGACCACAGCAGAGACACAGAAACTGTGCCAGGGTGTGGCCCCGAGCCCCGGCCTGTGCTGGAAGCCAGAGCACTTTAGCTAGGACTGTAAAATCCTGCTGATCAGCAGGTCAGAGTCTCACTGACCTGGCTCCTGGCACTTCCTCCAGCTCAGAATGCAATGCCTAACGCACAGCAGGTGCTTAGCACACCTGCGTCAGACGGCAGTGGAGAAGGGAGTGACTTCCAAGGACAACAGGGCCCGCGTGCCCCCACCCAGAGCGGGCAGCGACTGGGTGCCTTGCCGCAGAGTCTGCGCACACGCAGGAGCACAGGCACACTCAGCCATCTGTCTGGGGAAGCCCAGCCGGGCGTCCTGCACCTGCCAGCCCAGGCTCCCTGAAGGCCCTCTGCCCCCACCCTTACAACCTTCTCACCAACTGCAGCCCGCCCCAGCTGCCCTTCGGCAAAACTTCCGCCACTTCCCACCTCAGCCTCAGTTTCCCTGTTTGGAGAGAGTATCCCGGAAGACCAGGCAGCTCCAACACCACCCCTGGGCCAGCGGCGGCCAGCAGGCGTGCCCTCTAGCCCTCAGTGACCACAGGCCCAGGCTGGGGGCAGTGGAACTGGCATGAACAGGGTGTGCACTACAGACTACTGGCCTTGAGAAAGTTCCAGAAAAGGCAGCCCTACACCTGGGCCTTGCAGGTTCCTGGAGGGAGGGCTGGAGGAGGGAGGGTGAGAGCAGGTCACTGCAGGCAGAGGAGAGGTGCACTCAGGGGCAGGGGGACGGCCCCCACCTGGGCCCCAGGCCCAGGACAGGTAACTCTCTTTTGTCTCCGTGGTCTGTCTTCTCGTTTGCTGCCTTCTTGCAGTCAGCATGATTATTTCCAGGTCATGTTACATTAGTTACTACTTATCCCAGAGATACACCTCAAGACCCCCAGTGGATGCTGAAACCATGCCCTCTGTAAACCATGCTTTTTTTTTTCCTGTATAAACATATAAACCTGTGATGACATTTCATGTTTCAATAACGTACAGTAAGATATTAACAACAACTAATGCTGAAATAAAGCGTGGTAACAACATACTATACAGAAGTCAAGCAAATGTGGCCTCTCTCAGCATGTTGGGAGTTCTCCTGCATGAGCTGCAGACCTCATGTTTTTCTGCAGTCTGAGGTGTTACAGGAAAGTTACCATGTGTTTCTTTTTCCTTCTTCTTAATTTCACTGGCATATTTGCTCTTACTGATCCTAGCAACCTCAGCATACTCTTTCTTTCCTTTCCATTTCTTCAGATTGAGTACTTTCTCCTTTTCACACAGAAGAGGCACTTAATAAATACCTTCTCCTTGGTGTGTCCGAATTGCCAGTTTCACTACTCTTGCACTTTGGGACCATTATTAGGTAAATAAGGGTGACTTGAGCACAGCATTGTGATATTGCAGCTGTCAATCTGATAACCACGGTGGCTACTGAGTGACTGATAGATGGGTAATGTGTACATGGTGGCTTCCCTGGAGGAAGGGGTGACTCACACCTTGGCAGGACCAGGCAGGCTCCTGTGAGATTTCTTCACACTACTCAGACCACTGTGTTGTTTACACCGGTGAGTTCTTTCTTCCTTCTTTTCTTCCTGTCTTTCTTTTCCTCTTCTCTGTGTGTGCATTACCAGGGATTGACCCCAGGGGTGCTTTCCCACTAAGCTACATCCCTAGCCCTTTTTATATTTCAATTTGAGCCAGCATCTTGCCAAGTTGCCCAGGCTGGCCTTGAACTTGCAATCCTCCTGCCTCAGTTTCCTGAGTCTCTGGTATTGCAGCATATGCTACCATGCCAAGCTATGACTTGTTTATTTCTGAAAATTTCCACTTAACATTTTCAGACTATGGTTGAGCATCGGTAACTGAAACCTCTGATGAAGGGCCACTGAATTCCTGATTGAATTCTGCGGGATGGACATGCCATGGCTCTTCATCTGTCCACCTGCTGATGGACACTTGGGTGCCTCCCATTTGAGGCTGTCACAAGAGCACTGCTGTGGCCTTTGTCTTGTCTTA